>OY757015.1:13641177-14845177 GCA_963580285.1 Lucinisca nassula
CCTCTGTCGCTGTATACACTAATTTTATTTAGTCCGCATGAAGTCTTCCTAGCTCATCATTGTAACATCTCCGAGAACATACAAATAAAAAAACTACAGAGATGAAACAAGGTTGAGGACTCGACAGCATGCAACAACATAATTGCAGGAGCAAGCGAAAACCAACAGTTAGACTCCTAGGGGCCCGACCAAAGATGTCTTCAACGATGTATAGCATCTATACTAGTCCATTGAATACAGCATCGCATGGGGTTGCTTGAAATGTGGAATGCCTAACTTTTCCACATCGCTATTTGGTGATGTAGATGCTTTAAATACTCACAATAGATTTGATCCATTATCATCCCTGTCCGAGCCTGATAGTCCGATACCTGACAATATTGGCCCACGCACCGAAGCTTCTTCGCCCATTGTTCAGCAACCAAGAGGAGCTAAACCGAGGACCACAAGCGAGCTGTCCTCGACCACCTTTCAGAATGTTCATTATGAATTGTCAGTCAACTAGGAATAAAAGGACTGAAATGTACATTATTATCGACTCGGCTAAACCAGAAATCGTTTTTGGGAATGGGTCTTGGTAAAAAACTCGGAGATTTCCCAGCTTCATTTGAGGCCATCCGGAAAGACAGTGTTGGAGATGCACATGGTTGTGTTTTCATGGCATTCAAAATAGACCTGCTCTGCACAGAAACTCCGGAGTTGGACCCCGACTGTGAAATAGTTTGGTGTAAGTTGAACATTATTGGATGTAGGACTCTGTACCTCGGATCGTTTTACCGTCCACCAGATCAGATTGACCCAGATTATCTTGAGGCTTTTAATACATCCTTGGCTAGGATAATGTCAAATGAAAATGCCGACATATTGGTAGGAGGGGACTTCAATTGTGGTGATATCGAATGGAGCAACCAGCAGGTAATCCATGGGGTGCCGAAAAGGCAAACGCAACAAAAACTGTTGGATATAGTTAAGGATAATTGCCTCTCCCAAGTTGTAAATATACCCGCCCGGCAAGAAAAAACCCTATATTTGCTATGCACACATTCTCCAGCCCCCGTTAGTCGTGTCAAAGGGATGCCCCGATCGGCAAGGCCGATCATGATATAGTTTATATTGAGTATGACATAAAAGCAAAGCAAATCCGACAGGTCCCGCGTAAAATATATCTATATAAACGTGCGGATATGGATGGTCTGCGAGGCTTTCCTCTGACCCCTCTCGCATGTCAGTAAATGACACGTGGGTCAGTTTTAAAACCGAACTCACGACGGCCATGGAAAGGTACACAACAATAAAAATGACCAAAACAAAGCATAGTGTACCATGGATCGATAACACGATCAAACACATAATCAGAAGGCGTGACAGAATGTTCTTCAGTGCTCGTAAAGTAGAAGTGAAACAAAGATCAGGAATCGATACAATTAACTTACTCCACCCATCAAAGACACCAAAGGGAAAGAAACACAAACATGAAGCGACCAGACCATAATGGAAACCTAAACAAAGGAAGGCAATAAAGACAGTTACTTTCCAACAAAATTGCCACATGGCCATCCAAAATTAAAAGACACACGTGATACACATAGTAAGTAACAAACAACAACATAAATAAACCGCCACAGAAGAACCGACATGGAACGGTCAGTGGAAAGAATTCCACTGGGGGGTCTTAAATCGATTTTACATGGCCATAATCCTCGCCCTTACCTCTGTCACGGTATACACTAATTTTGTTTAGTCCGCATGAAGGCTTCCTGACACATCACAGCAAGTCTAGCAATCCCGACGTAAACCCATCATCGTAAGTCTAGCAATCCCGACGTGAAGAACCATTACAAAAGGTTCAGAGCACATGTACAAAAGGTAATTAGAGATGCATATTGGAAGTATGTTCCTAGCATCTTTACATTTGATGATGCAAATAATGATTCCGAGGGCCGTCAGAAGACATTTGGTCATTTGTAAAGTTCCTGAAAAAAGAATCATTTGGGATCACTTCACTTAGGGAAAATGGAATTTTGAAAACCGAATCACGCGAAAAGGCAAATACATGTAATAAACAGTTTCAGTCGGCGTTTACACGTGAAGCTGACGGTGAGTTACCATCAAAAGGTACAAGCCCGTTCCCCTGTATAGGGGATATTACGGTTGACCCAAAGGGGTTGCAAAACTGTTGGACAAGCTCAATATATAGGTAAGTGCAAATAAGGGCTTATTTTCTTGTCGCCAAATAAAAACAATAATAGGTTAAAAGTATTAAAGATATGTTTGTTTGCTTGATTACTTGAAAACCTTGTTTACCGTCTGAAGGTCACAGTTTTGGAACAATCTCAATGAAAATGCAACCATACCAAAATGTTTGTCATGATGATATCAACTCAACTGGAACGAGCTTTGCATCAGATCAAAAACTAGGCCGCAAGATCAAATTTCTTTAAACTTCATATATCCTAAAGAGGCCACAATTTTACCTCAATCTACATGAAACTGTACCAGAATATATGCCTTGAAGATTTCTTTATTGATTTGGAACATGGCCAATAACATATCAAAAACTAGACCACTACCACCTGTAGGTCTAAATTTTAATACTTGTTCACCTATTTGAGACCATCTTTATGATGACATGAAACTTTACTAGATTGTTTGCCTTGATGATATATTGGTCTCTCTTGAATATGGGTTGCCTCACAAAAGTCAGACTGATCATTACCTCTACTTCTATTCTTTAAAAGCTTGTTCACTGATCCTCTGGAAGAATCAGTATTGCTTCAATTTTCATGAAACTTTTGTCAGATTTCTTTACAAGCTTTCTATTCTCTAGACATGCTATTTTGCATTACTGTAATTTACACTTCACAAAACTTTACCAGAATGTTTGTCTTGATAGTCAGTGAAGTTTGATTAATTGGACATGTCATATAAAAAATCTAGGCCACAAGGTCATATTTCTTGAAAACCTAGTTCTCTCTATAGGCCAGTTTGTTTCAATCTTCTTGAAACTTAGCCGGAATGTTTATCTTGATAAGACAGAAAAAAGTAAGAATATTTAGTTGGATTGTGGGGCATATCAAGTCAAAAGCTAGGTCACCAGGTCTAATTTCTTTAAATCTATTAGGGCACTCTAGTGGCTACAAGAGACTCTGGTGAGTGATTAAGGGCCATTCTGTCCCTCTTGTTTTCAATCTTCTGGTCATAACTTTTCATCCGGTTCTCTTTTTGACCTGAAATTTGGGTTAGGCTATCAGTTTTTAACATCTTTCAAATTTAACATGTTTAATTATGGAGAAAAAAAAAACAGATATCTTAAAATTACTATTGTTTTGTTTTTGGAGACAAGAAATGGAGTCCTTATTTGCACTTACTGAGGCGTCACAGTAAAACAAATTTTCCAACAGTTAAACTTCGGATTTACCTTCTAAAAAGACAATTTTCAATACTGTCATCCCCTGATGATGCGTATTGAAAACACTAGGCCTACATGTAGCCTCCATGGTGCTAACCACTTACTACTCTAATGGCAAGTGGGCAGAGGAGTATTATTAGTGCAGGGTACACAAAGGGTTTTAACTTTAATTCAACCATGTGTTTTACCTTTACAGTGTTGACGGGTACGTTAAACCTCAAATCAAACAAACAAACAACCATGTGTTTGTACTTATATATATAAGGCATCTTGGCCTGACGGTCTGTATGTCAGGGTGCTTAAGGACTGTAGTGCTGAAATATCTCCTCTGCTGGCCTTTATTTTCAATGAATCACTTGCTCAGGGCACTGCACCAGATGACTGGCGACAAGCAAACTTAACCGCGCGGGGCGGGGGTGGGGTGGGGGTGGGGTAGGCATTGGTTTTACATAGGCTTATATATATATAGGGAAAATCTTCTTGTCTGAAATGAAACCAGAAGGTCCAGGTCGTTGATATTTGGTATGAAGCTTCATGTAGTGGACCTTTACCAAGATTGTTCTTATTATATCCCTGTGGCCAATAATGACCCCATCCCCAGGGCCCAAAGGTTTTACAAAGGCTTTGATAGTATTCTTGTCTGAAATCTGAAATCCCAGGTCTTTGATATTTGGTATGATGCGTCATCTAATGTACCTCCACCAAGATTGTTCATACTATAGCCCTGGGGCAAAAACGCCCCCGCGCCAGGGCCCACTGGTTTTACGTGGGCTTATTAAAGGGAAAACATTTAAAAAAATCTTCTTGTCTGAAACCGGTAGTGCCATGTCTTTGATATTTGGTATGTATTTTCATGTAATGGAGTTCTACCAAGATTGTTCAACTTATAGCCCTGAGTCCAAAAATGGCGCTGTCCCGGGTTTTATATAGTCAAATATAGGGAATACCTTTAAAATAGTCTTGACTGAAACCAAAAGGCCTGGATTGGCGATATTTGGTATGTCGCTTGATCTAGTACTCCTCTTTCAAGCTTGTTCCCATTATAGCCTTTGGGCCCACATCTTTTACATAGGCTTATGTAGGGACAAACTTTAAGAATCTTTTTATCTGAAACCAGAATGGCACGCCTATGATATTTGATTTCAAGGTTGTTTTAGTGAACCTCTACCAACAGTGTTCAAATTATAGCTCTTGAGGCCAAAGATTGTCCCGCCCAGGGACCCACATGTGAATCTCTTAGCTCAGGTGAGCGATAAAGGACTATCATGGTCCTAACGTTTGGGGTGACCTTGGCGTTTCTCCTTTGCTTTTTCCTGTTACTTCCATCATCTCTTTCTCCATTTAGTACTAGATTTATATGAATAACTGCCAGACAAGTGTCCATATCAGATCACTTTTTTGGACAAATGCGCTCTCCAGACAATCATTTTTGACATGTTTATATCTTGGATGCAACTTTTGTCGTCTTTATTTCTTTTCTTCTACAGTCAGACACAGAGGTTATCAAATGGCAGCTAGGATGTTGGCTGGTTGCAATGAAGATGCCACATATTCCCGTCGTTAAACAATAACGATACAGGTCCATGTGCGCATGCTGCAGGCCGCCATCTTTGTTTACAGTAGCACCTGATTTGTTGTCAAGTGTCATTGTCACTGGAGGAAAATCCATACTCAGCCTCATAATTTATGCATGACCTGAAGTCATTTGACGCATTGCGGCAGTGGTGTATTCTGAAGGTCCGACTAAGACCGACAGTTGGGGTTACCACATTCGTTCAGAACACGGATTACTCGTTTACCACAGTTGTTCAGAACACTGACCACTCGTTCACCACACTTCAACTTGTTAAGAACACTGACCACTCGTTTACCACAGTTGTTCAGAACACTGATGACTCGTTCACCAAATTTGATAAAAACACTGACCACTCGTTTACCACAGCTGTTAAGAACACTGATGACTCGTTCACCACAGTTGTTCAGAACACTGATCACTCGTTTACCACAGTCATTAAGAACACTGATGACTGGTTCTCCGCAGTTGTTCAGAACATATGTCACTCGTTTACCACAGCTGTTCAGAACACTGATGACTCGTTAACCACAGTTGTTCAGATCACTGATTACTCGTTTACTGTCGTCGTTAAGCACACTCATGACTTATTTACCACAGTCGTTAAGAACTCTGAGGACTCGTTTACCACAGTTGATCAGAACACTGATCACTCGTTTACCACCTAGGTGTTCAGAAAACTGATCACTCGTTTACAACAGGCGTTAAGAACACTGAAGACTGTTTCACCACAGTTGTTCAGAACATAGATCACTCGTTTACCACCACTGTTCAGAACACTGATGACTCGTAAACCACAGTTGTTTAGATAACTGATTACTCGTTTACTGCAGTCGTTAAGCACACTAATCACTTGTTTACCACAGTCGTTAAGGACGTTGATGGCTTGTTTTCCTCAGTTGTTAAGAACACTGATCACTAGTTATCCACAGTTGTTCAGAACGTTGACCGCTCGTTCACCGCAGTCGTTAAGAATACTGCTGTCTTGTTTATCACAGATGTTCAGAACACTGATCACTCGTTTACCACAGTTGTTCAGAACACTGATCACTCGTTTACCACAGTTGTTAAGAACGCAGATCACTCGTTTACCACAGTTGTTCAGAACACTGATCTCTCGTTTGCCACATTCGTTAAGAGCACTGACGACTCGTTTACCACATTTTTCTCAGAACACTGATTACTCGATAACCACAGTTGTTCAGAACACTGATTATTTGATAACCACAGCTGTTCAGAAACCGGATCACTCGTCAAAATTTTGACGACTCGATAACCATATATGTTAAGAGCACTGATGACCCCTTTATCCCAGTTGATCAGAACACTGATGGCTTGTTTACCACAGTTGTTTAGAACACTGATGACTCGGTAACCACAATTATTAAGAACACGTATCACTCGTTTACCACAGTTGTTCAAAACACTGATCACTCGTTTACAACAGTTGTTAAGAACACTGATGACTAGGTTACTACAATCGTTAAGAACACGGATCACAAAGTTACCAAATTTGTTCAGAACACTGATCACCCGATAATTTCAGTTGTAATGAACACTGATGACTGGTTTACCACGGTTGTTCAGAACACTGATGATTCGTTTACCACAGTTGTTCAGAACACTGATGACTCGTTTACCACAGTTGTTCAGATCACCGATTCCTCGTTTACTGCAGTCGTTAAGCACACTCGTGACTTGTTTACCACAGTCGTTCACAGAACACTGATGACTCGGTAACCACAATCATTAAGAACACGGATCACTCGTTTACCACAGTTGTTCAAAACACTGATCACTCGTTCACAACAGTTGTTAAGAACACTGATGACTCGGTTACTACAGTCGTTCAGAACGCGGATCACTCAGTTACCAAATTTGTTCAGAAAGCTAATCACTCACAATTGTTCAGAAAACTGATCACCCGATAATTTCAGTTGTTAAGAACACTGATGACTGGTTTACCACAGTTGTTCAGAACACTGATTACACGTTTACCACCTAGGTGTTCAGAAAACTGATCACTTGTTTACCACAGTCGTTAAGAACACTGATGGCTGGTTTACCACAGTTGTTCAGAACATAGGTCACTCGATTACCACAGCTGTTAAGAACACTGATGACTGGTTTACCACAGTTGTTCAGAACACTGATTACACGTTTACCACAGTCGTTAAGAACGCTGATGACTGGTTAACCACAGTTATTCAGAACATAGATCACTCGCTTACCACAGCTGTTTAGAACACTGATGACTCGTTAACCACAGTTGTTCAGATCACTGATTACTCGTTTACTGCAGTCGTTAAGCACACTCATCACTTGTTTACCACAGTCGTTAAGAACGCTGATGGCTTGTATACCTCAGTTGTTAAGAACACTGATCACTAGTTATCCGCAGTTGTTCAGAACCTTGACCGCTCGTTCACCACAGTCGTGAAAACTGATGACTTGTTTATCACAGATGTTCAGAACACTGTTCACTCGTTTACCACAGTTGTTCAGAACACTGATCACTCGTTTACCACAGTTGTTAAGAACGTTGATCAATCGTTTACCACAGTTGTTCAGAACACTGACGACTCGTTTACAACATTTTTCAGAACACTGATAACTCGATAACCACAGTTGTTCAGAACACTGATTATTTGATAACCACAGCTGTTCAGAAACCGGATCACTCGTCAAAACTTTGATGACTCGATAACCACAATTGTTAAGAGCACTGATGACCCTTTTATCCCAGTTGATAAGAACACTGTAGACTTATTTACCACAGTTGTTCAGAACACTCATTACTCGGTAACCACAATTATTAAGAACACGGATCACTCGTTTACCACAGTTGTTCAAAACAATGATCACTCGGTTACAACAGTTGTTAAGAACACTGATGACTCGGTTACTACAGTCGTTAAGAACACGGATCACTCAGTTACCAAATTTGTTCAGAACACTAGTCACTCTTTTACCGCAGTTGTTCAGAACACTCATCACTCGTTTACCACATCTGTTCAGGACTACAGTTTGCCACTATTGTTCTCAAGTCTAACACAGTTGTTAAGATCACTGATCACTCGATAACCACAGTTGTTAGGAACACTGATCACTGGTATGCCACATTTGTTCGGGAACACAGTTTACCACAGTTGTTCAGTCGTTTACCACAGTTGTTTAGAATACTGATCACTCATTTACCGCAGTTGTTCAGAACATTGATTTCTCGTTTATCCCAGTTGTTAAGGGCACTGATGACTCGTTTACCACAGTTGCTCAAAACACTTACCACTTGTTTACTACAGTTGTTCAAAACACTGTTTACTCGTTTACCACAATTGTTAAAAACCCTGATCACTCGTTTACCACATTTGGTCAGGACCTCAGTTTACCACAGTTGTTCACTTGTTTACCAAGGTTGTTCAGAACACTTTGCACTCGTTTATCCCAGTTGTTAAGGGCACTGATGACTCGTTTACCACAGTTGTTAAGAACAGGGATCACTCGTTTACCCAAGTTGTTCAGAACACTCATCATTCGTTAACTACATGTGTTCAAAACACTGCTGACTCGTTTACCACAGTTGTTCAAAACACTGTTCACTCGTTTACCACAGTTGTACAGAACACTGATCACTCGATTACCACAGTTGTTCAGAGCCCAGATAACTCGTTGCCACAGTCGTTAAGAACAAGGATCACTCGTTTACCAGAGTTGTTAAGAACACTGAAGACTCGTTTACCAAAAGTCGTGAAGAACATCTGCCGCTTGTTTAACACGGTTGTTAAGAACACTAACCACTCGTTAACCACTGTTATTAAAAAAAACACTGATCACTCGTTCACCCCAGTTGTTAAGAATACTGCTGATTCGCTTACCACAGTCGTTAAGAACACTGGTGACTCGATTGCCACAGTTCTAAAGAACATTCCCAGTTGTTAGAAGCGTTAATCATTCGTTTACCACAGTCAACAAGAATTATACTGATTTCTAGTTTACTGTGGTTGTTTCAAACACTGATGTCTTGTTTACCACGAGTGATAAAGACACTGATGGCTTGTGTACCACTCGCGGCTATTCAGAAGATTGAGCACTAGTTTGCTGCGGCCGTTTATACTCATTTTACTGAGTCACTAGGAACACCTTCTCGTACTTCTAATAATTGTAGATGTCAATAGATTTGAGATCTGGGGTAGCTAACTTGCAAATATATTTATTGTACTCAGTAGAGTATGTTATGTTATACATGGCGCATGCATATACGTGCAGTCATTAGAAACGCCTCAAAAAGTCCTGATCGAATAATTAAACACGGCATACCTGTATTTTCTCACTAGGATATATTTATCTGTCAATATATTTGGGATACACTATGGTTCTTCTCTGCTTCCAAAGTTAACCTTTTTTTTATTTATTTTACGACACTGCAGCTGGTGTTAAGTGCTGTGTGGCGGCCGTAAAACGTCTCCCCGTACTTCATCATAGCGCAGATTATATTTTTGTTTTCCGTGGATGGATCGCGTCCATTGAGAGAAATTTGAAAAACGAGTACCGCTGAAATCGATGCTAGGGGCGTATTCAGCCTTGCAGACAACAGTGCTGTTTACGAAGAAACTCAATAAAACCGAGTTTCTGGTTTTCATTCTAATATGTATTCTTTGCTTCCAAAGTTAACATTTTTCATTTATTATTGTCCAAGTTTACAGTCTCCAGGAAATATTTCCTTAATTTCAGATGTTGATAGATCGGGGTAAATTAGGGACATTTTCTTACTTTAACACGAAAATGTATACTACGTGCACTTACCACGGTTTGTCATGTGTATACCTAAGATAGTTTGAACAAGATTGTCCTGAAAAGAACACAGGGCATACATTCATTGTGAAGAAAATCGAAAATATATTCTTATTATGTATCGTGACTTGGCGAAGATACTAAACCTCCGTTGCTCGACATACAGTTATCTCATATAATTTTCTCTTGTTATAGTTCGAACAAATTGACCTGAGACTGGTGAACTCTATTAAAATAATTTCACACCCGACTGAATGCATGTATTTATCGTCGTCGTCTCCCGAAGATGACGATACTGTTATTCAACACATAGCGGTCGGTAAATGAGTCGCAATTCACGTGATGCCGAAGTTTCACGAGAAGTTTACGAAAGCCGACGTATTAGGCGAAAAGCATTGACTAATTTATTCCTTGCATAAAGGTCAGTCTCGGGTCAAATTGTTCACACTAGACTAAGGTTGTTTTAGTGATTGACGTTCGATTGTAGAATGTTTGGTTTCCAAGAATGTTAATTTTAATGTACAATAAACACCTTAAGAATAAGACGTGATGTAAATGAATCACTTATTTTCTTTTATTTTCAGCTGTCACCACAAACTCAAAGGACTAGTCAGATGTATTCTCACCAAACCTGCATGGGAGTATTAAAAGAAACGGGTGCCACAGCAGAAAAAACAAACAGAACATATCTTCATATCACGTTGAGGGTACTAACTGCTGATTTTCTGGTAGACGGCAACGTAGAATAGCTTAGTTCATAACCATAGATGTTTTGAATCTTACATGTGAATTCGGGAAAATCGTGCTCCTAATCTGACAAATTTAACATACTGAGACGAATATCAGCAAGTACAATGTTGTGGATCAAGCGTGAAATGCTTCTTACTTACACGTTTCCTGAAGTTAACCAAGCTGATCTACAGAGACGGATCACCTAATTAATATGGTATGGTATATTAGTCAAATGAGCCGAGAAAACATACAGCGGTATTACTGACGAAAGATAAATTGCATGTACATAGTGTGTCGATCGTATTTATAGCAGCTTAGAAGCACATATTTTGAACTTTAATTGTAAAAGACGTTTGAGGCGTACGTAAGAAAAAACTGTTCACCAAACACATGATGATGAGATATGATAGGAAGTGTATGTTTACCGATATGGGATGTGCGGAATATCGTTCAGTTAATATGCTAGAAAGTGTATGTTTACCCATATGAGATATGCGGAATATCGTTCAGTTTATATGCTAGGAAATATATGTTTACCCGCATGAGATATCGTTCAGTTAATACTCTAGGAAGTGTATGTTCACCCATATGAGATATGCGGAGTATCGTTCAGTTAATGCGCTAGGAAGTGTATGTTTACCTATATGAGATATTTGGAACATCATTCAGTTAATACGCTAGGAAGTGTATGTTTCTCCATATGAGATATGCGGAATAACGTCCATTTAACACGCTAGGATGTGTATGTTACCCATACAAGATATGCGGAATATCGTTACCCGTAGAGCACTGATAATACACTTAATGGAGAAAAACGGTAGATATTCGTCAGTTAATACGCAAGGAAGTGTTTGTTTGCATGTAGCACATTGCAACTACACCATATGGACACAAACGGTATATATTCGCCACTTAATACGCAATGAAGTGTATGTTTGCCCGTAAAACACTGATAATACACTGAATGGAGACAGATGGTGGATATTCGCCTGTCTCCGACATCGTAATAGAACACAGATAAAATAATAAATGGAGTCAAGAGGTACATGTTCGTCTTTCTCTTACGTAATAATGGAACAAAGACAGAACTACAGCAATACGAATTACAACATCAAGTGTGGGATATGTGGTAAATCATTTTCAAAAACTAGAAGCCTGAAACACACACACACACACACACACACACACACACACACACACACACACACGTGCATTCCAATGTTATAGATTTCATCTGTGCAGTAAAACAGTTGAAAGTTCGACCAATCCCCATAACCATATGTTGACCCAAACTGGTGAAAAACTTCATAATTGTAAGCTGAGCAGTTCACAAGCTCGAGCGGCCTCAGTAACATAATAACACATACTGGTGAGATGAGCAGACATACGTTTACACATTCGATTGGCCGCAATAACCACATGTTAACTACTGGTGAGAAACCCCATAAATGTCGGGTATGCAGTAAAACGTTCACACAGTCGAGCAGCCTCAATTGCCATATGTTAATCCACACTGGTGAGAAACCTCATGAATGTCAATATTGCAGTAAAACGTTTAGAGCTTTGAGCAGCCTCAATAACCATATGTTAACCCATACTAGTGAGAAACCTTATAAATGTGAGATATGTAGTAAATCATTTACACTGTTGGGCAGCCTCAATAGGCACATGATGATCCATACTGGTGAGAAACCATTTAGTTGTCAGTTGTGCAGTAAGACGTTTGCATGTTCGAGCATCCTCAAGGGCCACATGTTAATCCATACTGGTGAAAAACCTCATAGATGTAAAGTGTGCTGTAAAACGTTTGCATATTCGAGCATCCTCAAAAGCCACATATTGACTCATGCTGGTCAGAAACCTTTTCAGTGTGAAATATGTGGTAAAGCATTTACACAGTCGGGCAGCCTCAAAAGACACATGGTGCTACATACTGGTGAGAGTCCTCATAGATGTCAGTTGTGCAGTAAAATATTTACAAGTTCGAGCAGCCTCAATAACCACATGTTGATCCATACCGGCGAGAAACCTTATAAATGTGGGATATGTAGTAATTCATTTACACAGTCGAGCGCCCTCAGTTACCACATGATGATACATACTGGTGAGAAACCTCATAGCTGTCAGTTGTGCAGTAAAACGTTTGCAAATTTGAGCAGAATCAATATTCACATGTTGACCCATACTGGTGAGAAACCTCATAGCTGTCAGTTGTGTAGTAAATCGTTTACAAGTTCGAGCAGCCTCAAAAACCACATGTTGGCTCATACTGGTGAGAAACCTCATAAATGTGAGAAACCATATAGATGTCAGTTGTGCAGTAAAATATTTGCAAGTACGAGCAGCCTGAATAACCACATGTTGATCCATACCGGGGAGAAACCTTATAAATGTGAAATATGTAGTAAAGCATTTACTCAATCGGGCAGCCTCAGTAGACACACGGTGATCTGTACTGGTGAGAAACCTCATAGATGTAAGTTGTGCAGTAAAACGTTTACAAGTTGGATCAATCTCCATTGCCACATGTTGAACCATACTGGTGACAAACCGCATTAATGCGATGCTGTGCAGTAAAAACATTAACTTTGCTTTTAGGTGCCAGAATTACCACATGTTAATCCATAATTCTTAGAAAAAAATAGAAGTGAAGGCAATGATCAGGAATCGATACAATTAACCCACAGCTCCCATCAGAGACCCCAAAGGACAAGAAACGCAGACATGAAACAACCAGACCCTAATGGAAACTTCAATAGCGGAATGCCAAAAGGACAGTTACTTTCGCACAAAATGACCAACTGGCTATCCAAAACAAAATAATATAAACGATACAAACACTCAAAGACAAACCATAACAAAAATAAACTGCGACAAAACAACCGACTTGGAACTAATAGAAGCGTCATAGATGTGAGAAATTGAATAAATCATTTACACAGTCGAGCGGCCTCAATTACCATATGTTAATCCATTCTTGTGAGATCCTCAAAGATGTCCGTTGTATATTAAAACATTTTATAAGTTCGAGCAACCTCAATTACTACATTGCTGATCCATAATGGACCATGTATGAAGCCGCATACATGTGGATTGTGCAGTAAAATGTTTCCAAGGTCGAGCGGATTAAGAAGACACATGTTAATTCATTCTGCTGAAAACCTCATAAATACGGATTATGCAGTAAATCATTTACACAGTCATGCAACCTTTGTAGACACATTTTGATCCATAGTGGTGAGAAACCTTATTAATGTGGATTATGCAGCCCATCATTTACAAGAGCGAGCAACATAAGTAGTCAACTGTTGATCTCATATATGTAAAATACGTGTATGCAGTAAATCATTTTCAGTCGAGCCACCTAATGGGCCACATATCGATTCATACTGGTGAGAAACCTAATACAGTACACCCACCGCATATTTTAATCCGTGCAAGCCCATGTGTATACTGATATCAGTCGTAGATGTTAATGGTTTTGCAAATGCTTGTCACATTTTATCTTATGCCATCATGAAAGGCCAGATTATATCTATGCTGTCTTAACATCTAGGACTGATCAAATGTGCAGACGAATCTGCTAGAGTTTAGCAGGCACAGACATCAAAGTAATTCCCAAATGTGGCATGAGTTCCTTAATGGCATAACTTCATAATTAGTGTTTAGCAGGGGCAGTCAAACCAGCCCACTGATCTCAGTGATTTATTGCCAGTCTGAGTCTAGACTGAGATAAGGTCATTCAATTTTATAAGCTGTTGGTTCTCATTGTTTAATTGGATTCGTGTGCAATACATAATACTATATTTTACTTTGCTGCATGAATATCAAAAATGGAAGATGCTATTTCTTATGCATTACGATGACACATCCGTTTGATATAGTGCATTAAAGGGTAAATTTGTGATATATTTTTTTTCTTATTTATACTCCAGACATAGGTTTGGGGTGCGGTTTTAACAAGTACCTATTGCCTTGATAATAAAAGTAATGTTTATCTCCGTAAACCCCAGTTTTCTCTTTATACAGTTGGGTTTAGAGGGTAGTTCATTGCAGGACTTGTTAACATGATGCTTTCTATAGACAAAAAGGTAATAATAGTTCGCCTGTCACAACTGACAGTGACCACTCGTAATCACAGTTTCTGTGTTCTAAGATGGCTGATTTTCAAAGATCTTTTTTAAGAATGATAATTTGATGAACGAGAACAAAATTGTGTTCATTTATACCTGATTCTTAATCTTTTTACAATAAATAATAATACAGCTACCAATGGTCTGATAAGAAAATCAACGGATTCAAACACTGTCGGTAGACAGATATTAGCCCACTAAGTCATCACGAAAACACGCCTATACAAATGCATTGTAAATGTTACCACCGCACAAAAAAATAACATAAATAAATAAAAAAATAAAATAACGAAAATTACAAGATGAAAAAGTCTGATATTTTGTCTTGTCTCTGCTCAAAAATAGATTGCGGCTACTCTTTAGTAGCGCCTCATCGTAGCAGTTCTATAGAGTACCCACAGTCTATATTTTAGAGTAGAAATGAGAATAATAAGGTGTACCCATTTGAACCCCGATTTTACATTATAAAAGTGTGGTTCAAGGGGTCAAAATTATATAGGCGCGTTTACGTGAAGTCATAACATTAACAAGTCCATGTTATAAACACCCTGTATAACCACCAACACTTTATTTAAGGAAAAGAGGGATTTACATGGATATACAATATTTTCCGTATTCGTGCTCAAAAACATAAATTGTCAATGACAATGCTTTAATGAGCAAGTACCATCTATATTTGAAGCAAAAATAAAAAAAATAAAGTATCACATATTTTCCATCAAAACAATGTCAATTAGCATTAACAATATAACACGGATGTGTCATCCTAATGAAGTCTAAGCATGCAACAAATAATTATAATAATAATAACAATAATAATAATGTCATAAAATAATAAAACTTGGATGAGTGCGAAATCGCCAAGTCGGCCCATTTATCATAGAGTTACATCCCTTTGATTGCTGAAAATTACAAATTTTGACCTTGTCATCTTTGTAGACCCTTCAGTTTTCATCGGATCGTCTTGAAACTTACATGTAAGTAAGTAACGGATAAAACCGCGGCTGAGTTAAAAAATTGGTGAGGTCAGCCTGTATTTCAGAGAGTTATGTCCCCTCGGTTACAGAAAATGCCTATTTTTTTACCTTGTCATCACCGTAACTCCTTCAATTTTATTGGATCTTCTTGAAACTTACATGTTAGTAAGTTAGGGATAAAATGGACGAGTTTATCATAAAGTTACATCCCTTGGAAAAACGCCCTTTTTTGACCGAAACTCCTTCAGTTTTCATCGGATCTTCTTGAAATTTATATGTTAGTAAGTTAGGGATAAAATGGATGAGTTCGTGAACTGATGAGGTCATAGAGTTACAGCCCTGGGATTGCAGAAAATGCCTTTTTTACCGTAACTTCTTCAGTTTTCATGGATCTTCTTGAAAATATATGTTTGTAAGTTAGGGATAAAAGCTCAGACAAATTTGAAAACTAGCCAAACCAGTCATTTAGTCATGGAGTTATGCCCCCTGCTTGGCTGAAAATGCTTATTTTCGACCTTGTCATCACTGTTGCACCTTCAGTTTTGATCGGATCTTCATGAAACTTACAAACAAGTAAGTCAGGCAGTAAAGCTCGGAGGAGTTTGAAAACTCAGATGAGGTTTGCCTATTTATCATAGAGTTACATCCCTTTGATTGCAGCAACTAATTGCTTATTTTTGACCTTGTCATCACCATAGCCCCTTCAATTGATATTGGATCTTCTTGAAAGTTACATATAAACAAGTCAGGGGTAAAAGCTTCAATGGGTTTGAAAACCCGTGAGGTCATCCTATTTATCATAGAGTAATATTCTACTTGATTGCAGAAAATGCTTGACATGGCATCACCTTGTCCTCGCATAAATCCTTCAGTAAAGTTTGGCACTTTCTGAAACTTTGAATCTGTTAGCTCAGGTGAGCGATATAGGACTGTCTTGGTCCCCTTGTTTTCATTTTTTTTTTTATTTTTGCTCATAAGACCTATTACGATAACACACCCCTGGGACATATAGCATTGTTCACATTTCCAAAATGGCTACTTTTCTGATGAACATCCGTATTATTTTTCTTATCTATACTGCAAACATAGGTTGTGGGTACCTGTTAGAACCACCGCCTCAATGAGGCGATTCTAACGAGTACCCACAACCTATGTCTTGGGGCAGCAATAGGATTTTTTTTCTTCTTATTTATACTGCAGTTAATTAGGCGGTTCTAACGAGTACCCCCAACCTATATCTTAGAGACGAAATAAGAAAAATAATGTTTATCCCTGTCCCCCCCCCCCAACCCCAGTGTCTCTATATAAAGTGGGGTTTAGTTGGGTGTTCTTTTCACGGACTTGTTTACGTGTGTCATCAAATAAGCAAGGTTTAACTTATTGTACATGAAATTCTAAAACAAAATTGTTAGAAACATTACATGCTCCATTATCTTTCTTGTTGTTGTAAAAAATGGCAATAAATCTGCCAGGTCATGAGAAAACCTGCTTTACGACTACGCAAACAATAAAGGTGCAGATAGGCCTGAGCCGGCCTCGGTAGCTCAGTCGGATGCGCGTCTGACTTGTGATCAGGAGGACGCAGGTTCGATACCTGCCGGGGAACAGCCACATTCGTTCATGAAGATTGATCAAGAAATCTTTTCTACGGTCATTCTCTCCATTCCGTTGATTCAAGAAGCGCGGTTGTGAGTTTCTGGTGAAAGAATGTACACCGTACTGGTTAACCGCTTACGTATAAGCCTGTCCAGAAAAAAATTTGGATAGGTAAACTGATCAGCCCCAAAATGACATTAAAAAGTGTTGACTTGGCCGGTAAACGCCAAAACAAACAAATAAAGCAGATAGGCTTGCACATGTGTACAGTCTGATCTGCTCTTTTTGCACCTTTTGCTGTCTACCTCCAGATTCAATATACCTAATAGTCCCCGCCCATAGGGGCTTGAAGAAATATATGGGCTGCATGATGCTTCCACGCAGAGCTGAACCCGGCCTGCACACTAGTACTGGTAATCCGCTTAGAGGATCTAAGCCTGTCCAGGAACCGCGGTGCAAGGCGGACTGTTCATGCTAATAAACCCTATTGGTTTCATTGCGCGACATGGCTTGAGGTGTCATTTCATCTCAATGTCGGATAAAAGTCCCACAAAATTGGAAGCAACGTCTCCAAAATGACCTTTACAGTGTTGAAGGGGACGTTAAACCTCAACTCAAACAAACAAATCAATATACTTCAACCCTTTGGACGTCATAAATGTAGACAAAAAATCCTTGCAGTGCATTGTGGGATCGTTGGGGGGGGGGGGCTAAAGCGTGTTTTAAGGAGTTGTGGGTTTGGTACATTGCCTCATAAAGGCATGGTTCTCCTCACAGTTAGGGATTCTTCCCTTTGTAATTTGGCCGTAGTTCGACTTTTAAGGTGTAAGATTGTTTATTGATAATATTAATTTTCCAACACATTCACTGCTTTCCTGACTTCGGTGAAGGGCATAAGAGCGCTAATAAGGAAATTACTTGACGGGTAACCGACGGGCCGGACCGACGTGCACCAGTGTTTGTTATCAGTAAACTATAACTTACCACGGAGATTAATAATCCTGTCTAAATACACATAAGCTTACTGATATATAATAGCGTGACACACCGACCCAAAGGCGGGCACGTGAAATTCGTACCTCTAGTGAGAACTGTCAGAGGTATTATTCGTGTCACGCTCTAAAGATACTATGTTGATGACCTTTTAGTTAATTTTGACTGGAAAGTGCTGTATAGTTTGACAAAAAAATTTACAACTAGGAAAGAAGCAAACCTCTTTCTTGCGGTAAAAGCACATAGGCACGATATCCCTATATGTCATGGGTTATTACCCACAAAGACTCTTTGTGCTTGGCACGACCTAGACCCATTTACTGTGAATCAGCCGAGTTTACTTTTACAGGTTTAATGTACGGCGGACCAATTCTGTCAATGTTAAATAAGAGAGAGAGAGAGCGAGAGCGTCAACAGTACCAAATCTGTAGATTCCCCCACCACCTCACATTGTCTGTGCAACACACACTACCACCATGTCAACTTTACTTCATATTATCATCTCCTGGACCCGAGTGTACGAAACGCTATTAAAATTAGTTTCAAATTAACCGCTAGTTCGTCATTAAAGTCCTAATTACAAACTTGTTAATGAAGACATTAGCACCGGTTGCACGAAGCGGTTTTTAATTTGGAATTAGTTTAATGACGAACTTTTGACGAAAGTTAGGAAACCAGTCACACAGAATTCTAATAATCCGCGAAATCGCATCGTATGTATATCAACAGAATTCCCGGAAATCTATATCTATTCATTCTGCATCACTTTAAATCACGTCAGATGAGAGAAGAGCCTTGCCTAAAGTAATGGGCTCCCTGCACTGAACGTATTTAATTGCATTTTGGCAATGGGGCGGCATTTAATGGGCTCACTGGAGTGATTGGTTCTTTAACTCTAGGCCCCTGTGCAGGGAGTAACCTCCTATGAAGACCCCATGCAGTAATGACATGATTACTGCGTAGACATTCATCATGCAAAGCTTAAGTGTGTGTATAAATGTACAGTGCCCTTATGTGGAAGCAGAAAAAAAACTCTCTAGACATGTCCAACATATTTTATCACAGTCGTATACAGAATACATTTCCGCGTGTTTAATAAAAATTTTGCAATCCTTCTTTATGAGTAAAATCACAGTTTTTTTAATATTCTATAGAGTGCACAAATTTTAATTTTCTGCCATCTGACGTCAAAACACGCACTCGTCAAATCATTATTGACCTTGAGAGTGAACTGTCAACAAAATTTATAGGCAGCGCATCAATAAGTCATAAGGTTCTTGTTCCACTGGTGATGATCATGAGTTTCGCAGTTTGTAGGCCTACATATCTTATATACATATATACGATATCAGCAGTGATGAAATGGGGAATAATTTTAAAAGTGTATTGTGTTTCCATTGATCCACCCAGCTTGCACAACACAGCGGGACAACGTCGGACAGACAGCGATACGACGTCATGTCGTATCGTTGTCGATCCGCGGTGGCCCGACATTCTTTGTTAGCTGGGCAGTTAATCCCGTACCCCTAATGTTGCCCCCACCCACAACCCTCTATCTTCCACCCCGTATAATGAGGCCCTTTCAACGTCCTTGGTATAAAGTAATGAAGTTGTTAAGTTGAAATAATAGAAACAATGGTGGTTTTGAATCACTGTTGTGTCATGTAAGTTTTTAGCTTATTAATGGCTCAAAGGAGTCTCTAAAAACGAGTTGATGTCTCAAACACCATCATTTATCGTTTCTCTCGCACAACAATTTAATTCAAAACCCCATTACATCCAAACATTGTTGAACATTGATGCTGCTTGTGTTGTTCTTTTGCCAGAGGTCCACCGCATATGTTTTTTTAGAGGCACGTGTTTATAAAGCTCTGCTGCCTATATTTATTTTTTATGCACAATCAATGAGACACGTAAATTAGCAAATTAAAAAATTAGAAAAAAAAACCTGTCAAATGTGATCGTGATAACGCAGTGGTTACTGCACTTGCCTCTGATGCTAGAGGCCCCCCGTTTCGATCCCCGACGGCGGTGATAAAATCGCAGTGTTCGAGCATGCTCTATTGGCATCATTTGCAGGCCAGGGATAATGTCACAAAGTGAAAGTCCTCCTTATCGGGACGTAAACTGGAGGCCCCTATGCAGGAAGGATCATCCCCTGTCAGGTTGAATTAACCTACCGTAGTTACATGTTCACTATGTAGCATTTTATCCTGCAAACCTGAAGTGTATAAAATGTACACCTGTGAGTAATGGTTGAATATGACCGACGCAGTTTTTTAAGCCCCCGCCGAAGCCGGCGGACATATAGATTATACTCTGTCCGTATGTATGGGCCAGTAAGTTTCTTATTCTTAAAATTGAACTTGAAATTACGTGACAGACATGTTAACATCATAAGACGATGTGTTGCGCGCAAGACCCAGGTCGGTTCCTCAAACATCAAACACATATTTAGAGGTCAAAGGTAAACATGAGGTCCATGTGCCCCCCCCCCCCCCGACTCCTATGTATTATCTGATCTTGTTTCCTCATCTAAGTGACTATGACTTTTGGCACAGATATTTAGGTCAAGGTCAACTTGTGGTCCTCATTTATAAAATATTGTTGTACTCGGTCAGCTGAAGCTGCACAAAAAGTTTAAAAATCAAAGCGCCAAGGGCACTGAAATGACAGATTCTATGAGAAAATCATAACGCTGTGAAAACTTACAGAAAGCCTTTCTAAAAAGATCTTAAAATTTAGAAAAGTAGTTCTGCAAATTCAATTGTATGATATGTTTGCAGATGTCTATACACCGGTGGTATTATGAAGTGCCATTCGATGTATCAAATTTCTGAAAGAAACTGTAAAAGTTTACGTTTTCACAACCAAACATTGACAAGAGGCCAATGGGCCACTATGCTCAACACTGGCAGCAATGTATTTTAATTAACCATGGAAACCCTGCGCCCAAGGATACTACAGATAGAATTTGGACGCAATCAGCCTAGTGGCTTCAGAGGTCAGATGTCGCTTCAATGTGTTGTTGCAGGAGAACAGATGACAATTGACAATTTCCCATCTGTGGCAACTTACATGCCTAAAAGAACATTATAAAAGGAACATTTCTATGTAAAGTAGAAGTAAAACAAAGATCAGGAAACGATACAATTAACTTACTCCACCCACCAAAGACACCAAAGGGAAAGAAACACAAACATTAAACGACCAGACCAAAATGGAAACCTAAACAAAGGAAGGCCATAAGGACAGTTACTTTCCCACAAAATGACCATATGGCCATCCAAAATAAAAAGACACAAGTGATACACAAAGTAAGTAACAAACAATAACATAAATAAACCGCCACAGAAGAACCGCCTTGGAACGGTCAGTGGGAAGATTTCCACTGGGGGGTCTTAAATCGATTTTACGTGGCCACAATCCTCGCCCTTACTTCCTTCGCGATTTAGACAAATGCTTTGTTCAGTCCGCATGAAGGCCTCCTAACTCATCAGTGCAATATCTCCGTGAACACAGATAATTAAAGAACCACGGTGAGGACTCGATAGTAAGAAACCACTGAAATGCTGGAGCAAAGGAAAACCAACAGTTAGACTCCGATGGTCCCGACCAGAGACAGAGCATCAGGCACTAACCAACATTACCTTGAATTAGATCTCTAATTCTCAATAAGCCTTTACCGCCCCGCCCATAGGGGCTTGAAGAAATATATGGGCTGCATGATGCTTCCACGCAGAGCTGAATCCGGCCCGCACACTAGTACTGGTAAACTGCATAGAGGATCTAAGCCTGACCAGGAACCACGGTGCGAGGCGAACCGTCCATGCTAATAAACTCTATTGGTTTCATTGGGCGACAGGGCTTGAGATGTCATTTCATCTCAATGTTGGGTAAAAGTCCCACAAAATTGGAAGCAACGTCTCCAAAATGACCTTTACAGTGTTGACGGGGACGTTAAACCTCAAATCAAACAAACAAAACTCAATAAGCCTTTACGTTGGAACCGTCATAGAATCTGAGGCCTGATCCACCGGCGTGCAATTAAAGAGGGAAGCAAAGTTGCCAACCGTGATTGGGTTAACTACCTTGAATGCAGTCTGTCGTATAACATCCATAAAATTCGGGTTCCGATAGACCTTGTTGCAGAAGAGATTTAAGTCCAATATTGGATTTTGAAATTAAATCAGAATGGCGTCTATAAAATTTTGAAAAGGCTTTGCGTAGTTTATGGTACCGATAACCCTGATTAAGAAGTTTAGCCGTTAATAATTTATTACGAGTGTTGAAGTCAGTTACATGACTACACACTCTAGCAAATCGAATTAATTGCGAAATATAAACGCCATAGGATGGTGCACGAGGAGCATCACCATCCAAAAAAGGAAAATTTACAGTCTCAAAAATCAAAGTCATCGTAAGTCATCATAAGTTTGACAAAATATCTTGAAAGGCATACATATCATTTTTCAATTTTCTCCATTTATAAGTCAATGGAAATTATTACCTTGCCATAGCCAGCAAACCAAAGCCAAATTTCATTAAACCAGAGCTCAGGTGGGCACTGCCCATGACATTGTATTTTAACAGGATATGATTTTAATCTACCAATTATAAAGTCTCCCAAACAAACCCCATACCCAAATTAGCACTCATGTGGACTGTATCTGAAATATTAGGTGTTTTATAAAGTAGAGAGGGTGGGGCATGAACCTAATGGAGCCCTAGTTGGTGTCACTAAATGCATCTTATCAAAAGGAACAGAGACATTATGGTTTAGCGGTGGGGATATGCATGGCTCCTGAGATGTAAGGCTTTTTAAGCTGTGGAGGGATTTGGGCATGGTGGATCCCAGAAAAGCCCAAGATTGCTGTCACTGAATGATGAACGGTTTCTGAGATATGAGGCCCTTTTATGTAGTGGATGGGATAGAAATGACCCCTACGGACCCCCCAAGATGGGGGTGAATGAATGTATCTATTAACAATGAACAAGAATATATGTGATTATGGGGTGGGAATTTGAATGGTTTCTGAGATATATGGCCTATTATGAAGTGGGAACTTATCATAAGGAAGAAGAATAAATATGGTTAAGGGGTGGGGATCTGAACAGTTTCTGAGATATCTGGCTTTGAATGAAGTAAAGAGTTGGGACATGGCCGGTGGCACCCCAGGAGTCCCCCATGCTGGTGTCACTGATTGCGTCTTATCATAAGGAACAAGAATATATTATGGTTTAGGGGTAGAGCTCTGAACAGTTTCTCAGATATATGGTCTTTTGTGAAGTTGAGGGGTGGAGCATGGCCCGGGCATGCCCTGGGTGACTCCTAGGTTGGTGTTACTGAATGTGTCTTATCAAAAAGAACAAGAATATATATGGTTTAGGGTGGGGATCTAAAATGTTTCTGGAATATTTGGCCTTTTTATGAAGTGGAGGGGATGGGGCATGGCCTCGGCAACCCGGCACCCCGGCACATCCCGGGGGACCCTTCATTTTGCACCAACAACCATTTTCGAAAGTATGCAAATTTTACCCAATGCACTTGTCTCGATTTTGATTTTATATGGCCTGTAACGAGGCGCTCCCACCAACCCCACCAGCACCCCATTTTTTCACCTCCACCCCATGCAATCACAGATGGTACAACTAAATGACCGCCCCAACCCATCAGGGCTTGAAGAAATAGATAGGATGCATGATGCTTCCTCGAAGAGCTGAAACCGATCCGCACACGAGTACTGGTAAACAGCTTAGAGGATCTAAGCCTGCCCAGGCAAAGCTGTGAGAGTCGGCCCGTCCTTGCTTATAAACCCTATTAGTTATATTGGGCGTCAGGGCCTAAGATGTCATTTCATCTTATTGTCGGGTAAAAGTCCCACAGAATTGGAAGCAACGTCTCCAAAATGACCTTTACAGTGTTGACGGGGACGTTAAACATCAAATCAAACAAACACACAAAAACAACTAAATGAAATTTGTTCTGAATATTGGAAAACTAATGGTTCGTAGTCAGACGTCAATGACGTATAAATAGAACACTGACTAATACGCCTGTCTTATAACATTTCATATTTACAAAATGTGATGCAAATAATTGTAAAAAGGATGTCTTTTAATTGGGACTGTTTACATGTAGATGGCTTTTGAACTAAACTTGACCCATAACCTATCGTATTATATTAGGTATGAAAAGTCTGCAACAATAATCTAGGCATCTTTAAAAGGACTGCATTTCAGCCACAAGGTGTGCATATTTTCGTGAGTAAGTATGGACTTTATGAGGATGAGCATCGGGGATGGGGGCTTCATATATTAAGCATTACATGGATTTGCCTCTGGAATAGAATACGTAGGCTTCTGAAGGAAAGGGTTAGGGTGAATGTCTAGTATTTCGAAGAAGGAATGGAGTGCTATGGAACCTACAATTTTATATCACATTTGAGGGTATCAAGTGAGTGTCTGGTGAAAAGATGGAATGCATAATGTACGGGACTATAGACTAGTAGTCCAAAGTATCCCTTACCGATACGGCTCCACTCAATCAAATAGTGTAGACTCATTGAATTACTAGTGTTCAGCCTGTACGTTAATGATTGAAGATTGGGAACCAGTGAATCACACGTCATCAAGGTCAGCAAAAGTTTACTGATTACGTCAGAATTTGACAGTACAGTAAACAGAACACGAAGAAAATCAGTTTGGATTGTTGTGCGCGTAGTTCAACACTAAGTCTTGCCTTTGATTTCAACGTGGATAGTTCAATCTGCGGTCTGATCATCTCTACAATGTCCCGTATGCTATTTTTGCCAAACCGGTAACGGTGTTTAAAGTAGAAGTAAAACAAAGATCAGGAATTGCTACAATTAACTTACTCCACCCATAAAAGACACCAAAGGGAAAGAAATACAAACATTAAGCGACCAGACCATAATGGAAACCTAAACAAAGGAAGGCCATAAGGACAGTTACTTTCCCACAAAATGGCCATATGGCCATCCGAAACCAAAAGACACAAGTGATACACACAGTAAGTAACAAACAACAACATAAATAAATCGCCACAGAAGAGCCGCCTTGGAACGGTCAGTGGAAGATTTCCACTGGGGGGGGGCTTAAATCGATTTTACGTGACCACAATCCTCGCCCATACTTCCGTCGCGATTTAGACAAATAATTTGTTCAGTCCGCATGAAGGCCTCCTAACTCATCAGTGCAACATCTCCGTGAACACAAAATCAAAGAACCACAGAGGTGAGACAACGGTGAGGACTCGAAAGCAAGAAACCACTGAAATGCTGGAGCAAAAGAAAACCAAGTTAAGACTCCGATGAGCCCGACCAGAGACAGAGCATCAGGCACCAACCAACATTATCTCTCTAATTTTCAATACGCCTTTACGTTGGAGCCGTCATAGAATCTGAGGCCTGACCCACCGGCGTGCAATTAAAGAGGGAAGCAAAGTTGCCAACCGTGATTGGGTTAACTACCATGCATGCAGTCTGTCGTATAATATCCATGTTGTACCCAATCTTTTTTATATCGAAGAATGATTTTACGAAATTGGGTGCTGAAGTCATTGCGGTTATATATTTTTCTGAATTTTTATACTAAGTCACCATAAAATTCGGGTTCCGATAGACCTTGTTGCAGAAGAGATTTAAGTCCAATATTGAATTTTGAACTTTAACCTCCTTGACCGACATTACAGTGAGTGGATCATTTCTTTCCGTAAAATGGTCGTTTCTTCGTCGTCCAAATGATCGAACAAGATGTTCGCCGCCATTTTGATTCGCCAATGACTGGTTAATTGTCAACCTTTAAAGGTAAGATCACAAAAACATTAAAAAATTTCAAGGCTATAATACTGTGAGATTTATTGCCTTTTGAAAAAACAAAATCTGCTTTTTTCGTCTTTTGTTTTCATCTTAATTTGAAAACCAATATAGATATCCAAATGAAAAGGAAGCTGAAGTTATTGACAGTTGTCATACAGAAATACCCTTTCATTTTGTATTAATAACTTACAAACCGTCAAATGCATCAACTTCAAACTTTAGATATAATATCATTACACTATTTCCTGGCAAGCTACGTAACTCTAGCTACAATAATCTAAGAGTTATAGCCCTTTGAAAAGAAAATCCAACTCCTCTGATGACACTGCCGGGGCCCTAGTCAGTTTCACTGACAGCACTAGTTTCAGTACGAATTAATACCGTTTCTAAACTCAACTTCATTCAGTAAACAGTAACTGACACGCAGTAACGTTTTCGGGACCAATCCCTGTAAAGTTGGAATGATATGTTATACGACATACTTCGTGTCAATGCATTTAACGGTGGAAGAGTGATTCAGGAACTGCTCCCTGAAGCTTAAATGTGCTTCTATTTTTGCAACAAAAGTTGGGTTTGGACCCACGATATGTGAGCCACGCCAAGCGAATTTGTGTCTTCGAGCATTCCGTCATGACAAATTTTAACTGCGTATGCCCATCAATTCAGAGGGGCCAGGGATATAGCTTTCTGTCTGAAGGTTCCTCTTGATTCACTGCTTGTATGAGCGAGCAGCGAAGGTTCTGGCGAGACTGCGCGGATGCGCAGGCTCGCCTGAACCTTCGCTGCTCGCATAGGCGATAAGTACCAAAATCGCTTGACGGGGCCCATGTTGTAGGATAATTTAACCCACAGATACTTGGGGTCAGTAGAGCAAATTGCGATTAGTAGAACGGATGGTCACCAGTACTGGATTCTTTGATTTTCTTCTTCATTTTTGCACTGTCACGTCTAAAAAAAAGTTTGAAAAATAATGATATGATATGGATAGGAATTTACCCTATCCATAAAATATCATTATTTTTAAACGATAAACTGGGAAAAAATACAAGAGATCAGGTTTTGTCCATCGCTCTGTTAGACGCAAGAAAGCTCCATCTACTGACCCGAAGTATCTGTGGGTTAACTCGGAGTGTGCCTTGCTGGGGATCTGAATACATTTACTCTTGAGGGGTTGGGAGCACAGTAGGGTTGTATTACCGGGTTTGCCCAGAGTGTTTTTTTTTTTTTTTTTTTGGTTTGGGTTTTACGGCCCTTTCAAGATTATTTCACTCATATCGAGCCGATTGTTAATCATAGGTGGGCGAAAACCGGAGTACCCGGAGAAAAACCACCTGACCTTCCGTTGCAGAACTTGGCGTCTCACACGTGACCCGAGCGAGGCTCGAACCCACGGCGGTGAGAGACCTAATGTCTAAGAGTCAGCGCTCTTATCCATTAGGCCACGGAGGCCCGTTTGCCCAGAGTGTACCTAGATGGGATCGGAGTAGTGGGGGTCTGTACTCAGAACACCGCTTTAAGCGTATTTAGTCTATTCGGGCGATCTAAATCCAGATTATGTTTTAAACACTTTAAATTTACTGGGGATAAGCACTCTTTTATTTTTATTGGAAGCGTCTGGTTTGGTACCGAGCTAAAGTGCTTCAAATATTAGTTTGAAAGTTAACATTTAAAACCCCAAAATCACTCTTTAGGAGCAACTGCTTGTGTATTGTTCAAAGTTTTATCAAATATTCAAAGAATAATAATAAGTCGTGTTTGCTTTTAAATCCCTTCAACCATTGTACAAAATCTCTGGCTTCATTGTCATCGATGACGTATCATGTGATCAAGTTCCCGAAATGAACATCCCAATAAACACCACTTTATATTTAAGACAAAGGTTGTTTGTACTCGTTAGAACAGCCGGTTCCAACGAATACCAACAATCTATGTTTGCAGTATCAAAAGAAAAATATCTCATCCGAAAAGTAGTCATTTTGGAGGTGAAAAAAAATGTCGCACGGGTATGTTATCGTAATGTAACGGCAAAACATCAAGAAAACACGGCTATAATTTTAAATGTCTTTTCCACCAACTAAACATAAAAGGTATTATGTGGACCCTACTAACTTATTAGGAGGTATTGTTTCCGTGTTGAACTCAATAATTTATTGTATTTTTTTATTTATTTATTTTATTCAGTCATCATAGTGCAAATTATATTTTCTGGTCCTTTGGGATCATTGAGTTCATTTGGTATCATTTTGAAAATAGAGTTCTGCTTAAGCCGGTGCTAGAGGGCGTGGCTGGTGTTGCACATTTCAGTACTGGTCATGAACAGACTCAATAAAACCGAGTCTTTTAGTTTCGTTTATTTGTTGTATTCCTTGCTTCCAAAGGATCTAACTTCAGAACCTATTTATTTCCAAGATTGCAGTATTTCACATTTTAAAAATGCCAATAAGGTATTCACAGTTGGACATTAATGTTTATCCTTTTTTTATTCCAAGTTAGCTTTAATCCAACTGCGAGACAAGGACATTCTCTTCATTCTATAAATGCAAGAAACTTCATTTCTAATGCCTGCTGGGGGAAACTTAATTAGGGGTATTAATCTTTTCTTGCTGTGAACGTTGGTGGAATTAGTGTACTGTTATATTAATGGGCAATGGTCATATTCCTTACATAACCACAGGATAGAGTTGATAAGTCTGATGTGATGAGAACTATTGGACAGAACTGAGGAAGTGTATATTGGCCATTGCAACTGAGCTGTGGTGCCAATTCTCTGTAAATATTGTTTAAGATCTTACAATAAACTAAGAAAATAAAAAGCTGAAATTAAATATTTTAGTGTTGTCTTCAATCTTAAAAATAAGAATCTCATTTTGCAAAGATATCTTTAAATTGTTTTAATTTTTTCATATCTTTCAAAATATCTAAGATAAAAGGCGGAAGGGGAAATACTCGAAGAGTTTCAATTACAGTTACTCGCCGGTAACCATGTGTTATTTCCCATGTTCCAATTACTATGATTTTGATATGTCACACTTTAGACGGTCTGGTGGAGTTCTCAGACTGCCCCTGTTGTCGCCCACCTCTAAATAACGATCGTTTCGAAATTAGTGATATATCTTGAAATGAAGTTTAAAACCAAAATAAGAGAGAGAGAGAGACCTATTACCTGCAGTTGCAGCTGTAGACAAAATGCAAGTTACCTTTTTCACCATATTGGGGAAGAACAGAGATAATGTACACTCACACAGGGCGCTGCTGTACTCAGAGTTATACCTGTGCTACTGCTAATATGCATTTATTGTTTGTTTGTTTGTTTTTTCGTCTGAATATATAGCAGAGTCAGTGAGATATTCTTTTATTGATCTATTTTTATTTTTTTTTTTTTTTACATTTTAAACTCATAATTAGTTGTTTCATTTTGCAACATAAGTGAATACGATTAGCTAGTAAATTACCGGACGGTTACATGTTTTATGTATGACTGTACTAAGGGCAACGTGATCAGTGCTTGCGGGAATATAAAAAGTAGTTCCAGTATCTATGTAAGGTAATGAAGGCGAGGCTATGTACATTTAAATAGGCTAAAATAGCCCAATACATTATGTAAAAATGTAGAGTTGAAAAAATGAGGCGGTTGTAACGAGTACCCGCCATCTATATATCGAGCAAAAATAAGCAAAATATTACAATTTTTCATCATAAAATTTCGTTTTTTCGGCGGTAAAGATTACAATATTTTATCATATGACGTCGCCTCTGAGAGTGTAATAACGTCATGCATTATTTTCGATAATCCACTAGTGGATTAAATATGCAAATTAGCTAGATACGCCCCGTAACGTTACATGTACGACGTCCTTAACGATGTCGCGTTTACTAATGGCGGAATATTGACATTTTTGTAAACAAATAGTGAATAAAATGCGTTTTAAATGTCATATGATAAATAGAATCTTGCATTCGTGCTCATATATTATTGAATTTATTAAACTCGTTGAGAAAAAGGGATAAAATGCTCGGCAAAGCCTCGCATTTTATCCCTTTTCCTCAACTCGTTTAATAAATTCAATAATACATGAACACTCATGTAAGATCCTCTATGTATTTGTATAGGCGTGTTTTCGTAATGGTTCTATTTTTGCTATTTAATTTAAGATACATACTGTATATCCAGACACTCTTTTAGACCTCGCTGACCATACAACATACAGAAACAACCTTGTTTGGTGTACATCACGTGAACACGTCCGTGAAATGAAGACCCCTCTTTACCCCACTTTATATAGAGAAAACTGGGTTTACGGGGGTATGCATTATTTTTCTCATTTTTGCTCCAAAACATAGGTTGTGGGTACTCGTTAGAACCGCCTCGATGAGGCGGTTCTAACGAGCACCCACAGCCTATATTTGGAGTAAAAATAAGAAATATATCACAATTTTTCTTGAGAAAATTCACCAATTTAGAGATATGAAAGAATGCACTATTTCGCTCGGATGTGTTATCGTATTGAAGTTTAACAACTCATCCGGCAAATGATGTCTGAGCAACGTCGCATCAACGCTGGGCAATGTTACGGCGCTTCATCGACGTTGCTACAACATTGTGTGCTTGCTTGGAATATTCAACATTACTGTGAATGGCTTCTGAAAATGCAGACAGTGCAGACAAGTGCGACTAAAACTATGATAATGATAACAGTAAAATGATAAAAAAGCTAGAATTGTTATGTTTGAATATCAATTGTTTGTTTGCTTGATTTGAGGTTCAACGTCCCCGTCAACACTGTAAAGGTCATTTTGGAGACGTTTGTTCCATTACCCGACATTGAGATGAAATCTCAAGCCCTGGCGCCCCATGGAATCAATAGGGTTTACAAGCAGGGCCGAGCCGTTTCGCACCTCATTGCCTTGGCAGGCTTAGATCATCTAAGCGGTTTACCAGTACTCATGTGCGGGGCGGTTTCAGCTCTGCGTGGAAGCATCATGCAGTCCATCTATTTCTTCAAGCCCCGATTGCGGGGGCCGAAGGTTCGAATATCATGTGAAAAGGTCATGACGAAACTTATTCCACTCGCAATTGTACCTTTGTTGATTTGCATGGCACCCAGGCATTGTTGTTTGCTGTCACAATTGGAGGTATATTAACATTTTTTTATATTTTTATATATTAATAAATTAATTTATTGGTTTTGGTTTTACGGCCCTTTCAATATTTATTCACTGTTATCGACCTGATCATTTATCTGAGGTGTGGAAAAACCTGAGTGCCCGGAGGAAAAACAACTGACCTCCTGTTGCTGAACTTAGTGTCTCAACATATGGCCCGAGTCGGGGCTTTGTTTTTCAAATATCAAATATTATGATTTTAGCTCACCGGAGTCAAAAGCGATCCCCCTCCCCCCATCCCGTGGGGGTGAAGCTTATAGGCTAGACAGTTGTCCGTTAAAGTATTCGTCCGATATTGTCTGTCGAGAGCTCTCTATGGGACGCTAAAAAGTACGTGTCAGCTATTTTTCCATGAGGAATTCATATATAAAATTGTGAAAACCCTAGCCTACAAGTTTCTACAGTTATGCTATGCATCACAAAGCATACAATGAACAAAGAGCCATAACTCACGAAGTATTTTTGCGAATTTATGCAAAAGGTAAGTCATTAAGTCATCACCTCCAATCTTCACCAACATCCAAGGCTCTAGCTCGAATCATTATTGAAATATCTTGCTTTTTAGCTCACCAGAGCCGAAGGCTCCGGGGGAGCTTATAGGATAGGCAGTTGTTCGTCGTCGTCGTCGTCTGCGTCGTATGTCCGTCGTCAACATTTTCAAACGACTTCTCCTCTGAGGCCACAGGGCCGATTGGGCCCAAATTTTATCTGTAGCATCATTGGGCGGGGGGGATTGAAAGTTTGTGTTTTTTATGAAAATCGGCTCATTAGTTTGGTTGCTATGGCAACTTAGAGTTCCCATAGACTTATAATGGGGAAAATTGAAAAATGGCATTTACTGCCAAGCCTCTGCAGATATTTTGACAAACTTTTCATAGAACTGTTCCTTAGACAATCTACTCTCTGTTATACGAATTTAGGGCTGCTGCCCATTTGTATTGGTTGCCATGGAAACCAAAATGAAAAAATAGAAAAAAAAAACTTAAAAAATCATCTCCTCAGAAACCGTATGCTCTATGAGGCTGACCGGCCCCGATAGCTCTGTTGGTAGAGTGTCCGCTCCGGGGAACGGGAGGTATCGGGTTCGATCCCGGGCCGCGACATACCAAAGTCGTTAAAAATGGTACTAGCTGCTCCTCGCTTGGCACTCAGATTTACAGGGTAGAGCTAGGACTGGTCGATACAGTGTCAGGATAATGTGACTGGGTGTGGTATCATGTAATGTGTCTGGGCCATGATACTTCTGTGAGGCAGCACTATAAACGTGAGCATTGAGCTCCCTGTCGCAACCAGACACCGTCGTGATATGACTGAAAAATTGTTGAAAGCGACGTTAAACCCGAATTCACACACACACTATGAGGCTGAGAGTTTATGGAAATATTCACCATATTTGCCATATTAGGTTTTGTGTTTTTTCATGAAATTCGGCTCTTTAGTTTGGTTGCTATGGCAACTTAGATTTTCCATAGACTTATAATGGGGAAAATTGAAAAGTGGCATTAACCACCAAGCCTTTGCAGATATTTTGACACAATTTTCATAGAAACGTTCTTTGTGTAAAGTTCTCTCAGCCATATGCTTTTATGTCAATCTGTGGGTCCCGTAGGTTGTGCCAGGGCCATGCCGCGCCCCCTCCACTTAATAAAATGCCTTATATCTCAGAAACCTTACAGATCCTCACCCATAAACCATATATATTCTTGTTCCTTATGATAAGACACATTAAGTGACACCAACCTTGTGGTTCCCCCGGATGTGCCGGAACATGCCCCACCCCCTACACTTCATTAAATGCCATCAATCTCAGAAATCATTCAGATCCCCACCCCTAAACCGTATATATTCTTGTTTCTTATGATGAGACACACTCAATGACAGCAACCTGGGGGTCCCTCGGGATGTGCCTGGGCCATGCCCCGCCCCCTCCATTTCATAAACGGCCCAATATCCCAGGAAGCCTTCATATCCCCACCCCTAAACCATATATATTCTCGTTCCTTATGATAATTCGCATTCAGTGACACCAACCTGGGGGACACCCAGGATGTGCTGGGGCCATGCCCACCCCCTCCACTTCATAAAAGGCCAAATATGCCAGAAACCTTTCAAATCCCCACCCCTAAACCATATATATTCTTGTTTCTTATGATAAGATGCATTAAGTGACACCAACTTGGGGGCTCCCCCAGATGTGCCGGGGACATGCCCCACCCCCTCCACAAAGTAAAATGCCATTTATCACAGAAATCATTCAGATCCCCACCCTTTAACCATATATATTCTTGTTCCTTATGATAAGACGCACTCAGTGACAGCACCCTGGGGGTCCCCGGGGATGTGCCGGGGCCATGCCCCATCCCCTCCACTTCATAAAAGGCCAAATATTCCAGAAACATTTCAGATCCTCACCCCTAAACCATATATATTATTGTTCCTTGTGATAAGACACATTCAGTGACACCAACCTAGGAGTCACCCACGGCATGCCCGGGCCATGCTCCACCCCTCAACTTCACAAAAGACCATATATCTGAGAAACTGTTCAGAGCCCTACCCCTAAACATATTAAATACATGGTTAGTGTCTTTAATAAAAAATATAATCGGTGAGCCTTAGACAATTGTATAGGGGCGAGCTTTATATATTATATATTATTATTTAAGACACTAATCATGTATTTAGTTTATACCGCAATTCTAAACAATCATGGGATTTTGCGACAAATAAGCAAATTTAAGCAAAAAAAGACATGTTAAACGACATTCAGTGTCATGGCGCGCACACGTAGTATAACGTGACGTCAACGAATGCAAAGTGTCTGACGTCACCACGCCACAAAGACGTAGGAAACAACATGGACGCTCGAATAAAAGTTTCTCAGCGCATTACATTCTGTATGAAAATCTGCAAAAAGTAGTTTATTTTAGCTTTAGAAATTATTTTCGAGGTTGAGACTCAACAACAGTAGCAGTGCGCAGTTATTCCAACGGGCCATTCAAACCAGGAAAGGCCGAGGAGGTAAGCATTTAGCTGAAATTCTGTTCAAATAAATATTGCAAAGATTTTAACTTGCAGTTTCGTATAAAAGGTTGCGTGTTATTGCTTACACTTGTAAATTAGTGACCTGAAAAGTAGGCCCGGTCTATAAACGGTCACTCTAGACGTATTATAGGTCAGTAGAAGGTATTATAGGTCACTACCGATTATAGCGTGCAGTTATGCGACCCCTTTATTAGGTCACTAGAATGCCTGATTGCGGTATGAAATAATATATTCTTGTTCCTTATGATAAGACGCAATCAGTGACACCAGCATGGGGGACTCCCGAGGTGCCACCGGCCATGTGCCACCCCTTTACTTCATTAAAAGCCGTATATCTCAGAAACTGTTCAGATCCCCACCCCTTAACCATATATATTCTTCTTTCTTATGATAAGTCCCCACTTCATAATAGGCCATATATCTCAGAAACCATTCAAATCCCCACCCCATAATCACATATATTATTATTCATTGTTATTGGACACATTCAGTCACCCCCATCTTGGGGGATCCGCAGGGGCCATTTCTCTCCCATCCACTTCACAAAAGGGCCTCATATCTCAGAAACCGTTCAGCATTCAGTGACAGCAATGTTGGGCTTTTCTGTGATCCACCATGCCCGAATCCCTCCACTGCTTAAAAAGCCTTACATCTCAGGAGCCATACATATCCCCGCCGCTAAACCATAATGTCTCTGTTCCTTTTGATAAGATACATTTAGTGACACCAACCAGGACTCTATTGGGTTCATGCCCCACCCTCTCTACTTTATAAAACACATTATATTTCAGATACAGTCCACATGGGCGCTCATTTGGGTTTGGGGTTTGTATGGGAGACTTTATAATTGGTAGATTAAAATCATATCCTGTTGAAATACAATGTCATGGGCAGTGCCCACCTGAGCTCTGGTTTATGAAATTTGGCCTTTTGGTTTGTTTGCTATGGCAAGTTTAGAATTTCCATTGACTTATAAATGGGGAAAACTGAAAAATGACATTTATGCCTTTCAAGATATTTTGTCAAACTTACATAGAAACGTTCCTTCAATAATGTTCTTTTAGGCCTATTAGTTGCCACAGATGGGAAATTGTCATCTGTTGTCCTGCAACAACACATTCAAGCGGCATCAGACCTCTGAAGCCACTAGGCTGATTAGGTCCAAATTCTATCTGTAGTATCCCTTGGCGCTGGCCTTCCATTTTTAATTAAAATACATTGCTGCCAGTGGGCAGTGCCCCCTGAGCTCTGGTGAGCATAGTGGCCCATGGGCCTCTTGTTTGTATACGAGTTTAACGACCCAGTCAACATTATTTTATTTCATTTTGAGCTGGTCAGTTTACCTATCCACACTTTTCCTGGGCAAGTAAGCGGTTTCCCAGTACAGTGCAAATTCTTTCGCCAGAAACCGACAACTGCCTCTCTTGAATCAGCGGAAGGGAGAGAATGACCGTATAAAAGATTTCATGATCAATCTCCACGAAAGAATGTATCCTACCCCGGCAGGTATCGAACCCGCGTCCTCCTGATCACCAGTCAGATACACATCTGACTGAGCTACCAAGGCCGGCTGGATGTCTTGCTGAAAAGATTTCATTCAAACATTTTCAAAGGGCAATAACTCTTGAATGGGGTATAATCCGGATGAGAAACAAACGTGTGAGCTAATTTTCCACGAGGAATCCATTATGAAATTTCAAAACCCTAGCAAACTTAATTCTCAATTTATGCTATGCATCACTTAACATACAATGTCAAATACCCCAAGTGACAAAGAGCCATAACTCATGAAATATTTTTTTTTTGAATTTAGTCAAAAGTTTATCAGGTAATCTACTCATCACCATCAATCTATTCACCATTTTCAAGGCTCTAGATTCAATAATCTTTTAGATATTTTGCTGACAGGATTTTTTCAAAGGGCAATATATCTTGAAAGGGGCAACATTCGGACGAGGAAAAAATACGCGTCAGCTAAAAATAGCTGAGAAATTCATATATGACATTTCACCACTCTTACATACAAACATCTAAAGTTATGCAATGCATTACAAAGCATGTCATGTACAAATACTCACCGTGAAAAAGGGCCATAGTATTTTTCGGAATTTAGTCAAAAGTTAATCAGGTCATGCTCATTCACCAACTTTAAAGGCTCTAGCTCCAAATTATTTTTAGATATTTTGCTGACAAGATTTGATTTTATTTTTAAGGGCAATAACTCTTGTCCGGATGAGTAAAATGTACTTGTCAGCTATATTTCCATGAGGAATTGAAATTTTAAAACCGTAGCATACACGGTTCTTAAGTTATGCTATGCATCAAAAGCGTAACGGACGAGCGACCGGACGAATGACCCGGAAGCAACATGCCTCTCTAACTTTTTTGAAGTTGGGGGCATAATAACAAGCAGTGTGACAGGAACGCAGGTGCACATAACCAGAGCTCTACAATAACTCTTATTGTACTACATACATGACAAAGAGTTAAAAACTGACCTGCATAAGGACTTAGAATGTTCTCTTCAACCCTCATTTTTTTAGCTATAAACAACCATTGTAAAACCTGGTTGCATTACTATAACACACCCGCGCGACACAATGCATTGTTTCACATCTCCAAAATGGCGGCTACTTTTCTGATGAAAAGCAGTGCTATTTTTCTTATTGCAAACATAGGTTGTGGGTGCTCTGTTTGCTGGACACAGCCCATGATTCTAGCCCAGATTCTAAAAATTGACCTCAGCGATTAGAAACATCTGGCTAATCCTTTTAATAACTGTTTACTGGATGAACTGCAATGTTAGTAATGTGATTGGTAAAGTTCACATTATTTTGATTTTTTAATTGTTTGCTTAACAAACTCGTTAATGATATAGACGGATCCAATGTTTTGACACGTGACCTTGTTTACCTGTCACTGCGCATGCGCAAAACTACTTTTCCTTTTGATAATTATGTTTCGTGGTTGGCAAAAAGCCGCTGGTTCCATATAAACACATTTTAAATAGATTTAATATTACGTGCATATTTTAGTTGACTGTTACAGAAAATCGATCGAATTACACTTTAATGAGTATATAAATATATTCTAGACTTCATTCCTGCATCTTCCGCATTTTAGTCATTCCTTTTGCGCATTTTTATTACAAATAATTAAGACCATGCCGCCTCATTACCTGCCTAAGTTTAACAGGTAATTATCATCAAGACATCCTTTTATTCTAGAAATCAATACTTACTAGCTAAGACATGTCTATTTTAAAAGTTTAAAGGTCAATTTTGTCGTTTCGATTCCAAACAAAATACAAGTTTACAGAAAATAACATCGCATTTACAATGGCGGCAAGGGCCAAATACGTTTTTTGCCCACCACCGGAAAGTCCCTGCAAATAATATTATTGGGTGATGACGTAGTGTTTGGATGTATCCATAGACATCTAGCTAGTCTGGTTCAGAAAACGTGTACACTCTATATTTTCCAGTCCTGTTGTGTATTCCTTGCTTCCAAAGGGTAACCCTTTTATAGAATATTTCTAATGTTTTGACAATAACAGAATCCAAATAAATAGATGCCTAACAGTCTTTGATCTATTAACGTTTCACGCCTAGATTAGCTTTGAACAACTGTTCTCATATGACTACAATGTCGGTAAACATTTTTACTTTATTCCGACAGCTGTAGTAAATAATAATAGTAATAATAATAATAATGGTAAACATTAAAATTCTATAACGACTTTTACCTGTTCCCAAATGACAGCAATGCCGGTAAACATTAAAATTCTATAAATAGCGACTTCTACCTGTACTCATATGACTACAATGCCGGTATATATTTAAATTCTATAGCGACTGCTACCTTATTCCGACAGCTGTAGTAAAATATGAAAACAATATTTATTATGGTGCAGTGCTATAACATGTGACTCGAGATCGAGAGGAAGGCAGTTCGATCTCCGCGATCAATAAGTGTTGTGCCCCTGAGCAAACACAATCTATGTTGCTTATTTCTTCTTTCAATCATGGACCACTTGTCTAGAATGTCGGTGCTTACTACCATCGACGACGTCTAGAATGTCGGTGCTAACTGCCATGGACGACTTGTCTAGAATGTCGGTGCTTACTACCATGGACGACTTGTCTAAATGTCGGTGCTTACTACCATGGACGACTTGTCTAAAAATCGCCCCGCTCATCGGAGCTTGAATAAATATATGGGCTGCATGATGCTTCCATGCAGAGCTGAATCCGACCCGCACATGATCACTGGTAACTGCTTAGAGGATCTAAGCCTGTCCAGGCAAAGCGGTGCGCTGGAGTCGGACCGCCCATGCTTATAAACCCTATTGGTTTCATTGGGTGACAGGGCTTGAGATTTCATTTCATCTCAATGTCGGGCAAAATTCCTACGAAATTGGAACAACGTCTCCAAAATGATCTATACAGTGTTGACGGGGACGTTAAACCTCAAATCAAACAAACAAAACTTGTATAGAATGTCGGTGCTTACTACTATGGAAGACTTGTCTAGAATGTCGGTGCTTACTACCAGGGAAGACTTGTCTAGAATGTCGGTGCTTACTACCATGGAAGACTTGTCTAGAATGTCGGTGCTTACTACCATGGAAGACTTGTCTAGAATGTCGGTGCTTACTACCATGGAAGACTTGTCTAGAATGTCGGTGCTTACTACCATGAAATACTTGTCTAGAATGTCGGTACTTACTACCATGGAAGTCTTGTCTAGAATGTCGGTGCTTGCTGCCATGGACGACTTGGTCTGGAATGTCCGCATGGGCGAACGGTAGTGCATATATAGATAGAGAATACAAGGTGAGTGTATTTTGATATCAAGTTTATCAGGCAAGGCTTCGAGAACGCTTGTATAAGCGCGAGGCTTGCCGAGCGATTCTACATGCGTTCTCGAAACTGAGCCTGATAAACTTGATATCAAATGACACGAATCTGGTATTCTATTTATCAGTTTATCCCCTTGTACATCCTTAAATTACCAATTTACGATCAGTTATCGATGGTCCTCAGTGCGTCCAAATATTACGGCGGTCGATATATTTAGTATCAGCTGACCATATTTTTTTCCTTTGATATTTTTTTTAAGTAAGTTTTCCATTTTTCCAGTAATAATAACATTTGTGCCAATTTTTCTAGTAGTCCAGTTTATTCATAAAAGTGCAATGTCACGTTGACCTGATAAAGCTCACTTGCCCTGAGATACACGGGGTCGCAGGTTCGAAACCGGGCTTCTCCAGACTTTCGGATAAGTCTTTAAACCGAGGTCCCGTCTCCGTATGACCTTAGCTGTTGATGGGACGTAGACCTGAAACACTCACATGTCCCGAGATAGGATATCTTTATCAGGTCAATGTGTCACAATGCAATTAAAATTTTAAGATGAGTTATTGTGATATTTTTCTTATTTCTGCTCAAAATATAAATTGTGGGTGATCGTTATAACCGCTTTGATGAGGGACGGTTCTAACAATCACACACAACCTATATTTTAGAGCAGAAATAAGAAAAATAATGTTTACCGCTGTAAACCCCAGTTTTACTATATCAAATTTGGGTTCAAGTGGTTCAAACTTATACAGGTGAGTTTTCGTGATGACTACTGAATGGTCACAGTGATAATAATTTATGTCTGGTCTAGAGATGAATAATGGATACATTACAAAAGCATGCCTATGCTAATATATTGACCCCCCCCCACACACACACACACACACACATAGATAAGGACAAAAAAAAACGGTTAGATATTCTGATATTTTTTATATGTCTTGTAACAGCAGCCTTTGTGTGCCGCCTAGGCATTTTTATCGAGTATCCACAATCCATGCTTTGAGCATAAATAAGAAGAAAATTGTGTGTGTGTGTGTGTGTGTGTGTGTGTGTGTGTGTGTGTGTGTGTGTGTGTGTGTGTGTGTGTGTGTGTGTGAATTCGGGTTTAACGTCGCTTTCAACAATTTTTCAGTCATATCACGACGGTGTCTGGTTGCGACAGGGAGCTAAATGCTCACTTTTATAGTGCTGCCTCACTGAAGTATCATGTCCCAGACACATTACATGATACCACACCCAGTCACACTATCTTGACACTGGGTCGACCAGTCCTAGCTCTACCCCGTAAATCTGAGTGCCAAGCGAGGAGCAGCTAGTACCATTTTTAACGACTTTGGTATGTCGCGGCCCGGGATCGAACCCGTGACCTCCCGTTCCCCGGAGCGGACACTCTACCAACTGAGCTATCGGGGCCGGTAAGAAGAAAAATGTAGAACCCTATAATCATCATTTTCACCATATAGATGTAGTCTTAAATAAGCATGTTTTCGTGTTGAGATGAGAGACATTGCTCTTAGTGGGAATAACGTCAGCGTCGGATTTTGCGTTAGTGTGAGTATAAACCGACCTGTTGAAGCAGCTGGTAAAATATCACAAAACATGCAGAGAGTGGCTACGGACTCAGCAAAATTTATCCGTCATATGATTTGGCCTAGTGAGTTAGAGCGCTGATTCTTGCACATCAGACAAGGAAATCCGTGATTTTAGCCTGGGATAGAAATTTATGTTCTGTCCCTGGTGTTCCGATCCAAAATCGAATATAATCGCGAGTTTGATAAATGCACTGGTTGATTACGACCTCGTATGCGCCGTCGTTAAGGTTGACCTTACAGCACGTTACGTGACGTCACTCAACATTCATGCAGTGTCAAATAATATGGCGGACGTTGGTAACCGAAGTGACTGCAGGTATGCAAGAAAGAAATAGAATCCAATATGAGTGTGAGGGGTGGATAGAAAAATCCGTCCCTCGGGATCACTGTCCGGCATCACTCGGCAAGCCTCGTAATGCCGGACAGTGTCTCTCGGCACGGATTTTTTCCATCACCCCTCACACCCATATAAGATTCTTATAATCTCTCGCGGATTCTTGCCGAGACGCCATGTCCTGCAACAGAAGGTGAGGTGGATCTTCTCTGGGTATCCAGGACAGGTTTTCGCCTACCTCTTATTAACGATCTTGTCGAAAGTAGGGAGAGAATCTTAAATGGTGATTTAAAATCCGAACAAAACACGGTGGGTAGGCATAACGGAGTCTGGTCGTCCAAAACAGCATTTCTTGGTTCTGGTCGGCCGCGTAAGGGACTCTGGTCATCCGGTTGATCAAAACATGATGGACAACATGGAAGAAGCATGCCATTTGACAGGAGAAATAAAGTGAGTTTCAAGAATAAATGAGTTTCATGGAACGCTATAATACTTCTTCCGTCTTTGTGTATGTCGATTACATCAGAAAGTCGCTGTATTACTGAGATTAAGTCATCCGCACTCTAAGTGGTATGAACAGAATATGCGTTTGTATCACTAAATGGGATTATTTTGTAAAAAAAAGAGCAAGCTTCGGTTAGTTATGCCTTGATAAGGCAAAACATATATGTTTTGTACATCAATATTTCATTAATTTGTCGTCTGATGTAACTCAATAAGAAACTCAATTGATTAAAATATGCGATACGAAAATAGAGTGGCACGGGAGTCTGTTTTGTCATCTTCAATATCTTTGAAGTGTGGCACCAGCTAAAACTTTGTGCATGGCACCGGATTCTTGTCAGTAAAGAGATAGTTCATTAAAATGCAGGAACCACTTTGCTTAAGAAAACAGGCTTTGTGGCGCGTTTCACCATATCCGAACTACTTCCCAAACAAATATTCTTACCCAAATTCTTGTTGATGTAAGTTTTGTTTTATAATTACGGAGCTGCTGGGCATAGCCCATCTCATTTACTTTCCTTATTATGGTATCACCTTGTCGCTACTGTATCGAATTACCTTAACTACAGACGAAAAAGAAAAAGACAGACATGTCTCTAGCTCCTCAAATGAAAGTAACACCGGTCTGTGCTTAGTAAATTTGGCTCGATTAAAAACAGTAGACCAAATTTTTTAGTGTTGACTTCGACCCTCCTCACGTGGACGTTTGTTTGATCCCGTCAACACTATACAGGTCACTTTGGAGACGTTGCTTCCAATTGTGTGGGACTTTTACCTGACACTGAGATTAAATGACATCTCAAGCCTGTCGACCAATTAAACCACTAGGGTTTAGAAACATGGACGGTCCGACTCGCACCGCTTTGCCTGGACAGGCTTTGATCCTCCATTACTTGTGTGCGATCAGTTTCAGCTCTATATGGAAGCAACATGCAGGCTATCTGTTTCTTCAAGCCTCGGTGTGCGGGGCTTCTCTGTAGTTAACATGTCTGATTTGACATGCCAGTCTACAGATTTAATTTATCTAATTACTTGACGTGCTGCAAACTGTAATATGCAGTACGTCGGTCAAACGAACCGCATGCTTAAAACTAGATTGAATGAGCATTATCGTAGAATGAGTAAGCCTAAGAAAACTGACACTTTCTTGTACCGTCACTTTCGACGTACAGGTCATTCTGTAAATAACATTGTTATACAACCAGTGGAAAAACTTTATTACGATGCAAATTCTACATCTAGATTCAAAATAATCAAAAGACATGAAGCTGAACTGAAATGGATTAAATTTTTACAGACCCCTTTTCCACTGGGATTTTATGACAACATTTATCATGAGGGTAATATTTCCAGAATGCCGGACTTTGATATTTTCTCACTCCTGGAATGTCGAAAACGCAGAACTAGACCTCACGGCACCAGGAAAAATGGTAACTTTAAACGTAAATCACGTGCGTTTAAACGAAACAATACTAGACTGAAGTGACTGTCAATTATATTATTAAATCATGGACGCCACTCTATGCTTTCATTTTTAAGTTCATTACCCGTTTCTGTTTTACGTCTTCTGGACACCGAGGCGAAAAAATTCTACGATAGTTCTCATCAGTTATATGATGCGGCTCTCTTAACTAGAGGCTATACTCAGCATACTCTCCGTCCTTACATTGATTCTGAAATTAATCATAAACGCCATTTCTTCAAAATATCCTTCATTAATAAGGGTATGGATTTTATAGATTTGCCCAGTATCTTCCGTGAGAAATCGGTGCTTTCTTCCATTCCTGCTTATTTTCAAAATACTGAAACACCTATAATTTGCTATGAATATAACAAACCTGTTAGATCTATCATTTTTAATTTCAATAAACTTGTTTCAGATCTTGATATTGATACTAATACTCCTGATTAATGTGATTGTAAAAACTCAAAGTATTGCTATCCTGCTGCTGATCATGTAATTACTGGCAATTTGAAAATTATTCCTGATTCTAGGATAAGGAATATAATTTCCAAAGGACCGAAATATCGGTTTCCTTCTAAAATTGATTTCAGTAAATGTAGAGATGAAATCGCTGCTTCCTTGAATGAATTCGGTAATCGATGGTGTAAGCGAGAGTATGTTGAGCATAAAGCCCTTAAGGACTGGAAACATAGCATTTTAAAACTAGTGAATAAACGCATTTCTTTCTATTCTCAAAATACTAACTTATTACCTCCTAAGCCCAAGACGTCTTTACGTCATCTTAAACTAGGTATTCAAGAATTTCATAAGAAGTTTGTTTTGGCCCCTGCAGACAAGGCCGCTAACAACGTCGTCGTTGTGTGACGGCTCCACTATGTTAACACGCTTAAACAGGTGCTTGGTGGTACTAAGGCCTATGAACTTCAGCCTTTAGCTGAAGAGAGAGCTATAGTAGATAAACATGTTTGTCTTTCAGCCACCAAATTTGCTGTGTGTGTTAACGAAGGCCAAGACAAGCTTCCTACGCTATACTGGTTACAAAAACTTCATAAAAAACCTTACAAAGCACGGTTTATTGCAAATTCTAGCTCTTGCACTACCACTGAACTTTCTAAATTATTAACTTCCTGTCTTACTGCTATTAAAACGCATGTAATTAAATATTGTGATAAAGTCTTTGAAAGATCAGGAAGAAATCTGTTTTGGTCTATAAAAAATTCGAATGAGGTTTTAAATAAATTGAAATCTAGACATTTGCGTGCTTCTAGTCTGTCTACCTACGATTTTTCCACTCTTTACACTACACTTCCTCATAATCTTATAAAAGAAAAGCTTAATGATTCAATTGAATGGGCTTTTCACAGAGAAGATTCTCTCTATCTTGCATGTAATGTCAGAAATGCATTTTTCACTTCTAAAGAGCATAAGAATTATACACTTTGGTCATGTCAGAAAGTGTGTGATGCCCTCACCTTTCTACTTGACAATATTTATATTAGATTCGGTACTAAGTTATTTAGACAAATTGTGGGTATTCCGATGGGTACTAATTGAGCACCCCTTGTGGCTGATCTATTCTTGTATTGTTATGAAAGAGACTTCATTTTGTCGCTTTCCATTGATAACCAATCTGAAATTATTGAAGCTTTTAGCTCTACTTCTAGATATTTAGATGATTTATTAAATATTGATAATACCTATTTTGATGGTTTGATCAGTCAGATTTACCCCCTAGAACTTCAGTTAGAAAAAGCAAATTCTTCTGATAACGAGGCCCCGTTTTTGGATTTACATCTATCTATTGTCGATGGATTTGTTTCGTGCAAAATTTATGATAAACGCGATGACTTTGATTTTGAGATTGTAATTTTTCCTTTTTTGGATGGTGATGTTCCTCGTGCGCCATCCTATGGCGTTTATATTTCGCAATTAATTCGATTTGCTAGAGTGTGTAGCCATGTAACTGACTTCAACACTCGTAATAAATCATTAACGGCTAAACTCCTTAATCAGGGTAATCGGTACCATAAACTACGCAAAGCCTTTTCAAAATTTTATAGACGCCATTCTGATTTAATTTCAAAATTCAATATTGGACTTAAATCTCTTCTGCAACAAGGTCTATCGGAACCCGAATTTTATGGTGACTTAGTATATAAATTCAGAAAAATATATAACTGCAATGACTTCAGCACCCAATTTCGTAAAATTATTCTGCGATATAAAAAGATTGGGTACAACATGGATATTATACGACAGACTGCATATGCATGGTAGTTAACCCAATCACGGTTGGCAACTTTGCTTCCCTCTTTAATTGCACGCCGGTGGGTCAGGCCTCAGATTCTATGACGGCTCCAACGTAAAGGCTTATTGAGAATTAGAGAGATAGTGTCGGTTGGTGCCTGATGCTCTGCCTCTGGTCGGGCTCATCGGAGTCTAACTGTTGGTTTTCTCTTGCTCCAGCATTTCAGTGGTTTCTTGCTGTCGAGTCCTCACCGTTGTCTCACCTCTGTGGTTCTTTGATTTTTGTGTTCACGGAGATGTTGCACTGATGAGTTAGGAGGCCTTCATGCGGACTGAACAAATTATTTGTCTAAATCGCGACGGAATTAAGGGCGAGGATTGTGGCCACGTAAAATCGATTTAAGCCCCCCAGTGGAAATCTTCCACTGACCGTTCAAAGGCGGCTCTTCTGTGGCGATTTATTTATGTTGTTGTTTGTTGCTTACTGTGTGTATCACTTGTGTCTTTTTTATTTTTGGATGGCCATATGGCCATTTTGTGGGAAAGTAACTGTCCTTATGGCCATCCTTTGTTTAGGTTTCCATTATGGTCTGGTCGCTTAAAGTTTGTATTTCTTTCCCTTTGGTGTCTTTTATGGGTGGAGTAAGTTAATTGTATCAATTCCTGATCTTTGTTTTACTTCTACTTTGCATACAACATTGCTGTTTATGTAGACACTAAATAAAACCGATTTTCCGGTTTTCATTCCAATATGTATTCTTTGCTTCCAAAGTTAACCTTTTTCATTTATTTTAGGTTCTGATTCGACCAGTTTCTGGAGTGTCTTTACACATTAATTAGCAGAAAATATTTGCCTTAAAGATCGGGTAGTTACATTATCCCCAACAGTCCATATTACCCTAAATTGCCCTTTTTGAGAGGCAAGCTTTCATGACTGCTAAGCTGTTCCCGTTTTTTTTTTTTTTTTTCTTTTAAATTAAATTTATAGTTACGAACAAAACCCGTGCCTGATTTACATTAGTACAACCAAAATCCGGTGCCACTTTTTGTATAGGGAAGATCCATACCCTGTGCCAAGTTTTGTTACAATTTTTCCGTATTTATGACGTTATATAGAAAATCTAGCTCACCGTAAGAGCTCTATATAAGAGCTTAGCAAATAATAAATGGCTTTGTGATGGAAACTTTGACTACTAGTCCATTGAAATGATAAAATTGAAAGAAAAGACACCGAGTTTGGCAATCGTCCAATGGATCTCTTGGAACAAATCGCAAAGTAACGGCTCTGTAACGATGTCAAGTTATTTAGAATCAATGATTATTAGGCTGTTCCGTGCAACCAAGGCATATACAAGACCGTTCTGTTAGCGAGCAAAAAATAAATCTAAAGAAGAGCACCTTACCGTATTTTTCCCGAAAAGGACGACCAGAAACCTTTACACGGCCGACCAGAAGCAAGAAACATCGTTTCCGGACGACCAAATTCCGTTATGCCTACCAACCGGCAAAAGAAAAAACAAGAAAAAAAAAAAGAAAAGAAAAGAAAAGGAAACACCAGCTGTGAATTAGTTTGTTTTAAATTGAACATTATACTTATAGTCGGGGATTTGAAATTTGTAGCACCCGTATTTAAGGAGTTTAATGCACCTTACTTTCTCACACTTAACTATGATATGAATTTATTAAGAGGTCTCTCAGCATCTTGAAAATGGAGTTAGAAAATAAAAAAATGGGGAAAAAGACATAAAAAGGGGAGATAAATGTTCCTACCCTCTTTTCTCATTTAAGCATCCTAACAATTCCAAACGACATCTTCTCTAAAACTACAAGGCCAATTGGAACCAAATTATATGTGAAGCCGCCATGGGGTGGAAGAACAAACATATATTCTGAATATCTGGGTCACATGACCAAAATATCCGCCATGCCCATATATGGTAAAAACCTTTGAAAATCGCCTTCGCAGGAACCAATCGACCGATGACTTTAAAACTTGGTATACGATATATGGGACACGGGCCCTATCGACTTTGTTCAAATGATGACATTTCGTTGACCTTGACCTTTCTTACGTCAAGGTCACATTCGGTCACTTAGGATTTTGTATGAAAAAGACAGGGTTTTCTGGTTCTGTTGCAGCGTATGACATCATAGTTGATATTTGCAATCAGCTTAATGATCCTGGGGCCATAAGATTAAATAGTTTTTAATTTTTCTAAAACAACTGGGCTTACTGATACCAAATTACATATACTGCATCAGTTTGGTCGAGAAATCCAAGTTTGTTAGAGGGATCTGTGTGATTGTCACACCAATAAACGGCCAAAAGTGATTTTAAATTCTGCATCTCAATAAATACAAGACCTTGGTATGCAGCATTTTGGACTCTAGCCCTAAGATGGTTCAAAGCTAACTATAATGTATGCGACGGCAACAAAAGAAAACGATGGTTGATTTCAAAACAATTTGGCATCAATGGTCCTGGGATTGGCCTCTACTAAACCATTATGGGCTGTTAAAATAAATGGCCACCACGGGTGTGAGTGATTTGGGGATGGGGGTGGGGGGATTTATGCCCACTTGAGCTCTGGTGAGCGTAGTTTCCCATCGGCCGCTTGTTTACAATTTTGTGTTCAGGGCATTTATAAAAAGTCGCGAAAACTTGATGGCAAGCGTAAACCATATCTAATTGGCTTTGTCATGATACAGCAGCCACAGTTTTCTGCTTTACTAATTGCGCTTGTTTGGTTATCTTTTGTTGCTTAGCTTCATAAACAATTAATTGGTGACCAGTGGTAGTTTGGTATGAAGTTACCATGACAGCAATACCTCTGAAAGACGACAATGTTCAGTGAAGATAACAGTGCGGCCCTATTTCAGTTTTTTTTTTCAAAGGGCAGATTTTTGTTCAGTATTTCATAATTGAAGGAAAGTCGTGTTTTAATGAGTTTGCGCCTCTGAACAATCATGCCTCCTTTTGACTTAAGGTGTGCGAAATTTTACTGCGAACAAAAAAGAAACATTATACAGTATTTGGTGGAACGATGTTACTTAAATGTTTTAGAGGTTTATTGTTTTGGTTTTTAACATTAATTTGCTGCAAAAAAAGATACTGTACTAAATTTAAAGATCGGCATCTACTAATTCTCCAGCTGCGGATTTGATATACTCAAGCTTATTTGCTGATTTAATGACTCTGGTTTTGGTCGATCTTTTGGCAAACATGCGCAAATTGAGGTCACCAAGTTACATGAAGATACAGAAAAGTTAAGTCGAGGGTCTGTGTTGAACCTGATGTTCCCACCCTTCTTGACAAAGGTGAAGAGAAGAAGCTTGATTTACGTAGGAATCGTAACATTTATTATGCCAAACATCGCCCCTGTTAACTCTCCTATTAGGTTTTGACATATTAGGTTCTGACATATTTGGTTTCAACCTCAAGTAAATTAACCCACCCGCCTAGTTCTTTTCATATGTACGAACGCATTTCCGCCAGAACGCCTGAAGGTAGGTGTCTGATGCTCTGTCTCTGGTAGGGTTAACCAGAGCCTAAGTGTTTGGTTTCCTTTGCTGCAGAATTCTAGCTATTTCATGCTGTCGAGTCCTCATCGTTGTTTCATCTCTTTAGTCGTTTGATTTTATGTTCTCGGAGATGTTGCACTGATGAGCTAGAACTCCATCATGAAGAGTGAACAATGTATCGGTTTTAACCACGACAATCAAGGGCGAGTAGTGTGACCCCCTCAAATCTATTAAAGTATCCAACCCCACCTCGGCCCCGTAAAACTTCTTACTGACCCCGTCGTCGATCCTTTTTGGGGTTTTATTATTTTCATAGTTAGTCCTTAAGATGTATGTATTGCTAATGCCTTTTTCATTTTGAATAGCCGTTCGGTCATGTGGGAAGATAACTGTCAGTCTGGCTTTCCATCCATGACGTTTTCATTTTGGTGTTTTGAATGGGAGGTGCGAGATATTTTGTATAGATTGCTGATCATTGCATACACTCTGTTTTTCAAACGTGATAACTCCTGATGGCTTGTCATAGAAGGCCTTTTTGACCAATGTATATGGGACAATTGGGGTGGTTGGGTGAGGCAAAGGTGACGTGTATCTTGCGTTAATAGGGCGTCCTGCTGATATTGGCTTACAGCTGGACAAGACCTGCTGTTCTTCCTGCAGTTAAGGATAGAGGGGGAATACTGTTATTTCTTCTGTTTCTGCTTTTTCATTTTCCCATTTCTCCTTTGCCCCTTACTTTCATCTGCTCAACTATCTCTTCTGTCGCTTTTCTCCCTTTCTCTGGAGAGAAGACAAAAATGACCTACAAGGGGTGACGTGCCTTTAAACCCAAAACAATCAATATATGGGACAAATGTCAGAAAAAGGAAGTAGTAATAAAGGAGATGAAGAACAGATTAACCATTGTGTGACAAGAGACACAGGATGATTAAGAGCTAATGGTGAATAGAGGGACAAGGCTATCGTAGGCAGGTTGCCCAACAAAATGGTAGAAAGTAAGTGCAGGTGACAACTTAAGACGTACGTTTACAGGTTCAACCACAACTCTGGGAAAAGGGAAGATAGAAGAATTTTTAAGGGATGGCTTTACGTTACATTAAACCTCGGGTTCAATTTATTTTTAGTCGTGCGACTTAACAGAAAATAAGGTACCCAGTAAGATTTTAAGTGGCCAGTAACATTTACGTGTTTAAAATATAATAGTGTCGATGTTACTTGGGGAGCCTTCAGCACAAACCGGAAACTTTGGATAATGATTCTTGAAATATACAATGTGTTCATTAAATGTTGATTGTTTCAAGTCACCAGTTTAGAGGATCATTTGCCAGTTCAACCGCTGACAAATATGCTTGGTGATGTATATTCCCGTCATTAAATATAAACTAGAAGGAAATGGCCATCAGTAACTTTTCAAAAATATATCTATCGGTTTCTGTTATGATACATCTATGACCAGCCAGTAAAATAATTTAGTTTATGTTGGTTTAATATAAATTTTTATCACGATCTGTTACACAACAGGAAAAAGTGGTAAAATGGTCCATAGGTATCGGAGTCCCTTGTTCATGCCCGGATTGAAACAGAGTCATCATGTTTCACATGCACGTGCAAAAATAACCGTCCTTCATACTGACGGAAAAGAAATAGTTTCAAAAAGTACTAAAAATTATTTAGCGCGAAGTGTGAAATAGTGTAAAATTTACCAAATTTTTGAGGTCAAATTTCAATGGTCAAAATTTATGGTAACACCAGATGTAATTACGTTATAGCATGAATTTTGGTGTCTTCGAGTATTGACATATATTTTGGCTGATGCAATAAATCAACATTCATATGTAAGCGCAAGCTACACATAACTAAACTCGATCATACTATACCATCCGCATGGGGGTGGGTGTAAACTCATAGAATTTTCGACCCCTTTTCCCCACCAGATTTGCTAAATAATCACATGTCATATAGGTTAGGCTCCTATCTCAATGAATCAGCAAAAATGAAGCGTGAGAATTTTGGGTGCATTAATTTTTTCGAAATCTGGTCTCAAATCCCGGACTATTAGATGTAGGACTTTATTCCTTGGTTTAACACTTTTATAGGCCACCAAACCAGTTTGACATTGAGGCATTCAATTCATACTTGTCAAGAGTAATGTCAAATGTAAATGCTCATATTCTGGTAGGTGGAGACTTTAACTGTGGCGATATTGAATGGGACAATATGCAGGTACTCCATTGATGCCAAAACGGCACACTGAGCAACAACTTTTGGAAACTATAAAAGAACTTTGCCTGGCCCAAGTAGTAAACATAACCACTCGTCAAGAAAAAAAAATGACCTGTTATTTACAAATTCTCAATCCCAAGTTAGTCGAGTTAATGGGATGCCCCCGATCGGCAAGTTGATCATAACATAGTCCATGTTGAATATGATATAAAAGCTATGCGAATCCGACAAACCCCGGGTAAAAAGAAACTATATAAGCGTGCGGATATGGATGGTCTACGAGACAATATGGCGCGATTTAGAGATTCGTTCCTTTCCTCTGACCTCTCTCACATGTCAGTAAATGACTTGTGGGCCAATAGAAGTTAAGGCAATGATCAGGAATCGATACAATTAACACACAGCTCCTATCAGAGACACAAAGTTAAAGAAACACAAACATGAAACAACTAGACCCTAATGGAAACATCACTAGCGGAAAATCAAAAGGACAGTTAACAGACCACAAAATGGCCAATTGGCTATCCAAAACAAAATAATATAAGCGATGCACGCACTCAAAAACAACACGCCGTAACAAAACTAAACCGCGACAGAAGAGCATCAGGCATCAAGCAACATTACATAAAATTAGACTCTCCCTAATTCTCATTAAGCATTTACGCTCGAACCGTCATACAATTCGAGGCTTGACCCACCGATGTGTAATTAAAGAGGGAAGCAAAGTTGACAACCGCGATTGGTTAACTACTATGCATGCAGTCGCTCGTACAGCATCTACGTTGTACCCTATCTTTTTATATCGAAGAATGATTTTACGAAATTGCGTCCTGAAGTTAATGCAATTATATATTTTTCTGAACTTATATACTAAGTCACCAAAGAATTCGGATTCCGATAGACCTTGTTGCAGAAGAGATTTAAGTCCAACATTGACTTTTGAAATTAAATCGGAATGACGTCCATAAAATTTTGAAAAGGCTTTGCGTAGTTTATGATACCGGTTACCCTGATTAAGAGGTTTATCAGTTAACAATTAACAGGGACGGCCACTCTAGCTCATTCAACAATGAGCATGTCACCGACGCTACTTCTATTTCGCCATCGCCTGCAGGTCCATCGAGCAGTTGACCTCTGCACCTGTTCCATCTGCTGGAACTGAGTTTTAACATAGGGATGCCAAATGGGTGATGCATATTCAAGTTGCGGGCGAACCAATGTTTTATATGCAACATCCTTTGTATACCTAGGTGCAAAAGCCAAATTACCTTTTAGAAATCCTTAAGTCCTACTTGCTTTTGATGTAATCTCTGAAATATATATCTCAGTGATGGTGATACCAAGATCTGCTAAGATATTTTGCGGATCGAACCTGTTCCAAAGTTTGCTATTGTAGTGAATTATCAAACTCAATCTGATTGTCGGGAAGATGCCACCCTCATCGAATTGCATTTTGGCCATATGGAACTTCATCTGCCAGTCGGCCATGAGTTTTGTTCGATTTGATGTTTAACGTCCCCGTCAACACTGTAAAGGTCATTTTGGAGACGTTGCTTCAAATTTTATTGGACTTTTACCCGACATTGAGATGAAATGACATCTCAAGCCCTGTCGCCCAATGAAACCAATAGGGTTTATTAGCATGGACCGTCCGTCGCACCGCGGTTCCTGGACAGGCTTAGATCCTCTAAGCGGTTTACCAGTACTAGTGTGCGGGCCGGATTCAGCTCTGCGTGGAAGCATCATGCAGCCCATATATTTCTTCACGCCCCGTCGGCCATGAGCTAATCCACCCATGCGTGGATCCTCTTATCCAATAGTAGTCCAATTGGTACAAAAGCCTTGTCAAAGGCCTTGGCGAAGTCCATGATGATCACGTCAGTCTGTTAGTGGCCACAGTTTATGGCACCATCCAGATTGCTCTGCTGGGTTCGGCAACATTCTTTCGTGGAGATTGATTACGGTCATTCTCTTCCTTCCGCTGAATCAAAAAGGGCAGTTGCCAGTTTCTGGCGAAAGAATGTGCACCTTATTGGTTAACAGCTTACGTATAAGCTTTTTCCAGGAAAAGTGTGGATAGGTAAACTGACCGGCTCAAAAATTACCCGAAAATCGTGTTGACTGGGTCGTTAAACTGCAATACAAACAAACAAACAAATAGATAGAAAATGCGATTTTTTTTGTGCAGTTGCAGCTGTATAAAAATTTGCAAAAGAAAAAGAGTTACCCTTCCTTCCAAATTGATGTTGAGGTGGCAACGTTCGATTTACCTAGTTAGGGGTCATTGTCGGGAATAAAACCTAAACAAAAATCAAGGTAAGGGCTAGATTGCACTTTACCGGGCACTGGCTTCTATGCCGTCTGCGCAAGCGCGACTTGTTGTTAGGGGCGTGTCTTTCATTATCGAAGCCTCATTAAGGATATTCTGCGACCAACATGGCTGAAATAGCACAATATGCACTTGAAAAAAGAAATTATGAATTTGAGCATTAAGCAAAGGTCTCAGAAATTTTTTTCTTATTAGTGTAAAAAATAACAGGGCAAAGTTTACTCAAGACAAAACCACTTAAATATCTGAATTACTATAACGAGAGAAATGTAAAATTAATATTGCAATAAATGCTTGTTTGTTTTAGACTAAGAACCAAATTGTTTATGAATAAATAAAAAATATATTGCCACTTGTGTATGAGTAATTGCACAGGGAAGGTGCACCGGGACATATTTTTTCATAAAAGAGCTCCAAAAGCGAATAATTAATTTTCGTTCACGTGGTGTGTAGAAAATTTCGAAACAAAATTCATCATGGCCGAACATCTGGGGATGTGTTTACACGCAAGTTCACACGTTCGTATTGACGTAACCATGACGGGATCGCCAAGGTACTTGATATAATCTGAAACCCCAAACATACACCTTTAAAACCGCACCATTCGATTTTCACATAGGAATTATCAAATACTAACATTTCGACAATACATTTGTTGTGTTACTCTGTGTAAAGTTTTTCGGCAAGGAGCCGAACAACACCCTGGCTAAAACATTAGATTAATACGCCAAGGCACTTTTTTATCAGCGAAAGATCGAGTTATTTTTCGTCATATTTACATTATTGTAATGAATTTATGTACGTTATGAAATCTTCTTTTAGGATTCCAGGGGATGTCACCGGCAAAGAAAGATTATACACATTTATTCAATAAATACTTTTGAAACTACTTTTCATCCGCGATTTGTCTGAAGGGAGAGCACTGTTATAGAAATGCTGGTTTCCGGATGGAGCCGAGTACTTTATTTTTTAAACAAGTTTGGCTTTTACAAGAATTTTGTCATCGATAAAAACGAGGTAAATGTATCGAGGAAATGTGGTTCAGTGTAGCCTAGATTTACTTTGGCAGCATTTTCAAGCTAAATTTATGTCCGCACCAGCTCAGTCCTGCTCACGCACACTTATAAACGGCACAGACCGGTCGTTAGAGAAGAGTGATGTTGTAAACGCCCAAAGACGTAGTCAAAGAATCTTGAACCAGATATGAAGCCGGTAACCAGATTGATGTCACAATCTGTCAATTTTTCATGGAGGAAAATAATGGTCGCAGCGACGAATTTCAATTGTTTTTATAAATATTTCTCTTTAAACCACAACCATTTTTCGTATCTTTCGCCTATACATATTAAGTAAGTAATTTTACACCCCCTGGTCAATATACTGCATATCGATCCGTCAGTATTTTATGAGAATCCTCGTGCAAGTCGTTGGATACAAATGTAAACATTAGACACGTGTGAGAAGTATACTCCACCACCTAGTTTTACAAAATAGTGACACAGCATTAAACATGATTTTATTGCATTTTTTAGATATAAATGATATGTTTGACAAAATTATATAAAGTTAATGGAGATTTTTGGCGAAAGAACATTTAATAACAACTTTAAAATCACAGTAGCTAGTGTTAAAGATTGGTCTTAATTTGTTCCCTTTCTTTTTTCTACCTGTAAACATTACACAGGTGTGTTCAGTCAGCCACAAAAAATAAACTTATCTGCATATTTATTCCAATGAATGCAAGTTTATCTCTCCATACACAGAAAGGACTTCTTTTATTGTGTCAAGAAATGTGTAAAATAAAAAGACAAGATTTTTTTCCTGAACACAAAACATGCCTTGGTTGAAAACACTTTATTTGAAAATTGTGCAGCTAATCAAAATTTAGATTCCTGGTGCACCTTAAGGAAACATGTATCTACTCAGTGATTTCTTTTTGTCATTGGTACTTGTGGGAATTTTCCAGTTTTGATACACAAAGTTTGGCATTTTTCAGGTGAGTGAAGAAAAAACTCTGAACAATATTTTACTTTTCTAACAGGTATTTAAATAACTTTAAGAAATCAAGTTTATGTTCCAATTATATTAATTGGCTAAAACAAAAGGGTTGCAGCCAATTTCTTGCATATTCAGAGCCACTGTCATTTTTGCTCATTTGTCCAGGCGGCCATGTTGAATGTCCTTAATTATTCATGACGTTTGGGTTATACGGCCGCCATTTTGTTTTGGCAGGATGAATCGACGTTCTTTTTTACCGACATTTTCCATGATTTAATAGTGTCCTAAATGGGTACGTATGACTAAATCGCTTTTGTTCTTTGTATCTGAGAAACAGCGAGTGATTGTAGCATTTAAAATGACGTAAACCCGCAGATTGGCTTGCGGCTATTTTTAGCAAAATGTAAACGATATCCAAAGACGTCGATTCGAGATCAACAAATTTTACATGTAAATAAAATGATGTTGTAACTGATAAAAGACACTTACCATGGTTAATCATCGAATATATCTACAAGGCTGGAATTTGCGGCATCATTTTCAACAGTGGCAGAACCTTCAGATAGAGTTTGATTTGTCACGTCCGTCAGTGGCTGTCTGATCTTGCCAGGATACACCCTTTTAATAAGGCCCAGAAACACAAGGAATTTATCTTCAGCGTCGTTTAAGTAATTCTTGCGGATGATATACTCCACCAGATAACTATCATACAGTTGTTTCTGTGTTCCGTATTTAGGGAAGGATTTCTTTACTGCATTCCAAGTACTTTCAATTAGATTTGTACATGCACCGGATTCCTTGTTCTTAAACTCTATGGAATGGTTAACTGTCAGATGTCCATAACCTTCATCTCGTAAGCTACTATATGCTTTCCAACAATCGGACAGAATTATGCTCCCAGGTTTTACGTACCCATAAGCAGGAATACTCGTACTAGAGGTACTAATCCACACTTATCTGTCACTTCTGTGACGTCACAGCCACTCGCTAGTTTTCATACAGGTAATACTAGGAAAATGTATAGAGTTATATAGGAGCCCGTCATTTAACTAATAAAATCTTTTATTTTCATTTCTACAAGATATTATTATAACCTCGCATTTGATAGAAAAATGTATCTGCTTCATTTTGGTGCCAAATTTGTTGAAATAAAATAAATTTTAAAGTGGCCCAGATTCTAATGAATGTCACTGGGGTATTTCCCTATTAAGTCTTTGTATTTTACAACAAAAATTAAAAATAGCCTTAATTCAAAGGCTCAAAAGTCATATTTTTTAAAATTTCTCCGTGCGCTATAACCTCTCACTAGAAAGATCTATTTAATATCTATATTCATGTGGTAAAAAATTTAGAAAAACAGTTTATTAAAAGTGGCCCACAGGTTGTAGAAAATAGCTATATTTGAAGTTTCGGATCAAGAATGTGTAAAGATTACACAGACGCAGGGCTTGTATACACAGTATATTAGAATGAATCGCAAAAGAAGTTATAAGAATTGAAAATCGGTATCAATATGAATAATATTGTCTAATATTATTGATAGAATTAGCAAGAATATTTTGCTTTAAGAAAACAAACATACATCCATAATTAAAAACTTTGCACTCATAACTTAATTAATTTATTTTTGGTAATGTAAAATTATGTTTTTAATTTGCAACCTTTTGAAGCTTGTTTTAAGATTTGCTTTAATTATATTTTCGCCTAGGAAAACTACTAACTGCTTAATTAGAAATCTTGAATGATACGATGTATATTTCCACCATTACGAAAACGCGCCTATACAAATACATTGTAAATTTCACGACCAACTTACAACAATTTAAGAAAAAGTTCTTTCCTATTTCTTCTCTTAATTATAGATTGAGGGTATACTCGTTAGAATGACGATGATGACTCGATAGAACAGTCAAACGTATGATTTTAAGCTCAAACGTTTTTTTTTATTATTATTATTTTTATCTCATTTCTGCTCAAAATAAAGATTGTGGGTACTTGTTAAAATCCCCACTGAGTCGGTTCTAACGAGTAACCACACCCTATGTTTTTAGCAGAAATAAGACAATTATTGTTTGTGAGGATCAAATAATTTTCAGTTTTTGACGGTAAAATTTTCAATCTATATTTGAATAGGCATGTTTAGGTAATGTTTGTTAGATTTTACACCAGTCCTGTAGATGCAGTGTTTTAATTCATGTGTTTAGAAAACTTTAATGTTCTTGATATGTTATAATTTATATAATACGATGCATATTTCCATCATTACGAAAACACGCCTATTCAAATACACTGTAAATTTCACCGTCAAAACCAGCAGTTGTAAAAAAAATATGATGTTTTTCTTATACATATACTGTGTGGGTACGCGATAGAACTGCCTCTGCTAGGCGGTTCTAACGAGTACCCACAATCTATATTTAAGAGAAAAGATAAGAAAAATGAGCACCCTGAATTTATGGTTCGTGGCTAAAAGTCATACATAAGAAGTAAGAATCTTTCGTCTGGATCGTGTCATTTTTCTCTTATGAAGTCCAAACATAGTGGTTCTTTTTTGTCTCATTAATTAATTTTAATCTTCTCTGGGCTTAGCCGAAATAAAATATTAAATTTGGCAAAATATCTCATTTGTGCAATCGTTTCAGAAGCTGTGTTTCTTTCCCACACCTACTCCCTTAAATTACAATATACAATGTTGTCATTTTTAAATGCAAAATACACAATGGTTCACCCGAAGGCTATGCTATGAAACTGATCGTTTATGTCAAAAGGTGTGTGTGTGGTGAGGTGGGGATGGGGGCGTGATATACCGCGCAAGACCACGTTAGTTTTATGGATTGTTTGATTATCTTAATTACATTGAAAAAAGTGAGGTTTATAATGACAAACAAACCACAAACCAATTGTTTTTTTACATTGCATTAACCCTTATCCTGCTGTTCACGACAACCCCTAACATTGCAAACAGTGTAGATCCAGATCAGATTAGTTCTAAAGAAGCCATCTGATCAGGATCTATACTGTTTGTCTACCAGTTTGTGAATTTGAACGAAAACAGTATACAATGTAGTCTGATTTGCTGATAGTAAAGATGTGACTTATTATATTATTCGCGTTTGAACAGCCTCGTCGAGGCGTTTCTACCGAGTACCCGCAATGTATTTTATGTGCAGAAATATCAAAATTATCAGGATTTTTAAATCTGAAAATTTCAATTTTAGGGTGGTAAATGTTTTAATATACATGAAATATAATATAATGTGAGTATAGGCTACTTTCGTTGTGTCTTGTTTAAATCTTAAAGTAAGGAAATTACGACACAAACCCTCTTTCTTTATTCTGAAATGACTGAGGATATATCGGTGTATATTCAAATAATGTGAGTTGCTCGCCTAGGGCGCCCGAGATATGTTTATCCAAAGTCTGTGAGTGTTGTGCATTAGCCCATTTTGTACCGAATCGCACAAAACGGGTTATAGCAAAATGTGCAGGCCCAGATCAGACGCCACCGAGCTCGGCTTTTGTTCAGGAACTTCTTTTTGCAAAAAGTTCAGCCATTTTTTTATTTTTCAAATATATTTAGAAAACACTTCACACCATCAAATTTTGAAAGACCACGTTAGTTTTATGAATTGTTTGATTATCTTAATTACATAGACAAAAAATTGAAGTTTATAATGACAAACAAATCACAAACCATTTTTTACATTGCATTAACCCTTATCCTGCTGTTCACGACAACCCCTAACTTTGCAAACAGTGTAGATCCCGATAAGATTAGTTCTGAAGAAGCAATCTGATCAGGATCTATACTGTTTGTCTACCAGTTTGTGAATCTGAACGAAAACAGTATACAATGTAGTCTGATTGGCTGATAGTATAGATGTGACTTATTATATTGTTCTCGTTTGAACAGCCTCGTCGAGGCGTTTCTACCGATTATCCGCAATGTATGTTATGTGCAGAAATATTAAAATTATCAGAATTTTTTAATCTGAACATTTCAATTTTAGGGTGGTAAAGGTTTTAATATAATATAATATAATGTGAGGATAGGCTCCTTTCGTTGTGTCTTGTTTAAATCTTAAAGTAAGAAAATTACGACACAAACCCAGTTTCCTTATTCTGAAATGACTCAGGATGTATCGGTGTATATTGAAATAATGTGAGTTGCTCGCCTAGGGCGTCCGAGATATGTTTATCCAAAGTTTGTGAATGTTGTGCATTAACCCGTTTTGTACCGAATCCCACAAAACGGGTTATAGCAAAATGTGCAGCCCCAGATCAGACGCCACCGAGCTCGGCTTTTGTTCAGGAACTTCTTTTTGCAAAAAGTTCAGCCATTTTTTATTTTTTAAATATATTTAGAAAACGCTTCAAGCAATCAAATTTTGAAATGGACTTGTGCTATGTATAAGGTTGACGAATTCCGGTCGGTACAAAATGGGTTAATCTGATATAAACGACAGAGCTTTAGTTGCTTTAATTAGCACATCCCAGTATAGGTATAGAGCTCTTCATATCAGAAATAAGACTGGAGTTTAAAGGCCTTCTCAACACTTTTTTGTGATATCGAGCTTGTCAGTTTACCTTTCCCCATTTTTCTACTGAGTATACGTACGCGATTAACCAGTATGGCGCAAATTCTTTTGTTTGAAACTGACAGCTGCCCTTTTGAAACAGTGGAAGAAAGAGAATGAATGTAGAGAAGATTTCATGATCAGTTTCCACGAAAGAATATAGCCGTCTCCGGCAGGTATCGAACCCGCATCCTCCTGATCACCAATCATTCGCGCATGCGACTGAGCTACCGAGGCCGGCTTCAGAAATAAGTCAACACCCATGTAAAATTAGGTCTTCATATATGGTTATTTAAAATGAATTTTCCATAACAAAAAAAAAAAAAAAGCCGCGACGTGATTTTAAACAATGTGGCATTGGCGACTAGCATGGACTCATATCAGACTGCGCTTAAGCAAGTGCAGTCTGATCAGAGACTTGGGTACGCGGAAGCAATGCAATTCATAGAACCGTTATTGAATCAGTAAACGTGCAGGCTGATCTTGTTTTCACCCTAAAAACTACCACATTATTTGAAATCCTGTGTCGAAGCTGAATTCCAAACATACGCCACCGTGTCTACTAGGGCCTATGTTCGGATACATAATTGTTTTACGTGGAAATTGATCATGAAATCTTTTCTACGGTCATTCTCTCCCTTCCGCTGATTCAAGAAGGGCAGTTGTCAGTTTCTGGCGAAAGAATGTGCACTGTACTGGTTTACCGCTTACGTATAAGCCTGCCCAGGAAAGTGTTGATAGGTAAACTGACCGGCTCAAAAATGACCTAAATAGTGTTGACTGGGCCGTTAAACTCCAATACAAACAAACAATTTACGGCGTAACAGTCCTCACTAGAGGCCAGAGTTTTATAAATGGCATGTCATTACTATACGCTGAATTTCATTAATTAAATAAATTCTTTTGCATATTGTCATCATTACGTTTCTTTTATTATTTACAAAGGGCCACAATATAAAAAGGAACAAAATTACATGAATATACCCATGAAATATATAAAAAAGAAATAATATATTTATACATGTATAAACGTGATCTATTTTTATTTCCCTATAATTTTGGCCATGAATATTTAATTTATATCGAGGACAAAACACCTGGTCAACCGTTAGCAAAACATGCCTTTTTTATATAAAATATCAGAATTTTTCATCTTTAAATTTTCGGTGACAAAAATATCCATACTAATTTTAACAGGGCACTGGATAGAACACAGACTGGTTGTGTATTGTAACACAAACCGGGAGGTGTGAAACTCTTATTACACACTGTTAACACAGGTAAACGACGCTATTTCGACTACGGTGTAAGGGAATTAACTGATGTCAATCAAATATGGGATATCGGTAATCTGAGTGACAGTTCCTGTAGTACGAGAATTCCTGGTAATGGTTTTATAATTGGAATCAAGGTGGCTGCAGATCTGTCTTCTACTATCTCAAAGAAACACTTCTTGCTGCTCCGCTCTATCCCACCAAAGACCCAAACGCCATCAACCCTTTTTCCTCGATGATATTTTCTTTTACCAAATTTTGATTCATCTATCTCTATCTCAATTCCAGGACCACCAATTTGCTCATTATCACATTTGATTATGCCAACACAAACTTCTCTGGCAAACTGACACCAGTCAACAATTGTGTGTTCACTTCCTATGTTTAATTCTCTGGCAATGAACTCTAAAGGCAGTTTGTAAACCCAATAATATGTCAGTTTAATTACCTGTGCAAGAGTTAGGTGGGAGCCAGAAAACCAGCTACCTGTCCTGATAGAAACTTTGTTTGTGCACTTGCTGTTGGAACACCTCCACACTACTCCATCCTTACTGTAGCTACTATCCTTCCTTAGCGCAAAATATCCTTTCAAACACTTAACACAAGGCCCACCAAAATCGCCCAGGAGCTCTTTTTCACGAAGCCACGTTATTAATCTATCGCTCTCCCTGCATATTTCAGCTAAATCATCGTAAATCCCTCCTCTGTGGTAAATGCCAAAACTGCAGAGGAGTTCAAAGCCCGCATAGTGTAGATTGGGATCCAGAGGTGTGCGTTTTAGTACACCTCTGAAAGCAGATTGTAAATAGTTTTAAGAACTCATCCAGTGGGTGTGTTTTTTTTTTTTTTTTTTTGCTAAATTCTAAATTTAGCGCACCACCCAACTGAGGTAATGGCCAAGTTTGACCGACTCAGTATATGAAGATAGATAGATAGATAAACAAAAGGCATCGCAGCTGATCATTATTTGTTTACAAAATACACTGCGTCATCGGAATTTCCGAACGTGGGTTGACCTCAAGGTCATAAATATTCATAAGGTCTTTAAATCGGACCAATGAAATTACGCACGCGCAATTTTTCCGTAGTAGCAAAACAAAAAAATAATTGACGTTTCTTTCGCTTCTCCTGCACGCAATAAGCTAAAGATTACAAAATCCAGTTATAACCTGCGGTTGAAACCTTGGTTTTAACCAAAAATAAGCCTAATCTTCACGATTTTGGGGTTATTTTTGCGATTTTCTTCCGATTTTAGATTTTTTGGGCCGCGCTCACGCGCGTCCTTTAACAAGACCTTGGATACATACTCACGTGAATTTTCCTACGGAAAAACAGTGCCCGGTAAAGTGCAATTGTCCCAAGGTAAGCCTAAACTGTGTCCCAGTTTCTTTTTTATCTATTGTTTGGAGTGTAGTAGCTCAGTGGTTAGTGCACTTGCCTAGAGCTGATGCTAGAGTTCCCAGTTTCGATCCCCAGTTTCACACTGGTAAAGGCAAGCGCGCAGGGTAAGGAACAAACACACCGGATAAGGAAATTTTTCCGCTCAGGATAAAAAAGAAAATGGCGGAATGGGTATCACATGTGCAGGTTTGTTGTTGTTCTAGATCTCATGTTATGGTTACTAATCAATACGGCTGCTCACATTAGCTTCACGGAAGACACATATTATTCACAAATTTATATTCGATGGTCCGAATTCGACACTTACATCCAGTCAAACGGAGAACCGGACACAGTGGAGCTACTCCACCAAGAAATCTCATTATTTTACATAAAACGCTCTTCTGGGAAGATGACATGCACTCTTTTGTTGCTTGTAGACATACACATGATAACTCGGATTGTTGCAAATACGATTTAAGGAAAATTTGAAATTAGAAGGCCCACAGTGAGAAATCCTAGTTCAATTTTCAATACAACGCCCTTGGGCAAGGAAATGGGTACAACGCATAGGAGCTTTTTTCGTGACGTACTTCCGGTTCTAAAAATAGAACGGGAAAAGCCCTGGCCGTCATCTGTTGTATTGCTTCAAAGGCAGTGGGACAGATAAAGTGTTAATTACAGCGTAAAGCAGTGGAATTCTTTTAAACTTTTTGGGCAATTCTAATGTAAGACGAAGGTAGACACACCGATATGCTGCCAGATGTGAAATTTCGCATTACGAAAATGATATATTGTATATACGATCCAACAGGGCCTCTCTCTCTCTCTCTCTCTCTCTCTCTCTCTCTCTCTCTCTCTCTCTCTCTCTCTCTTTCTCTTAGCGCACAATCAATTAGCGAGCGCAGGCAAATGCAAATTACAGTTTGTCGTTAAATGACGCCACGTCAACCGACATGTAGCATGTCAACAACGTCGTGTCTACGTCAAACCAACTTCAAAGCGATGCATTGAATTTGACATTGCAACGTCGATGAAACTTCAGAACGTTGCGTTGGCGATAATACGGCGTTGCTTAATAAAATGTCATTTTCCCAGTGCTCGGACCCATCAAGACTCAGTGGGATTGGAACATTAAATTCAAAACAAACGTAGAACACCCTTTCAATGCATAAGAATAAAACACTCCTTCGCAAGTGCAAGGTTTTACAGTAAAATCTGGTAGATTTGTAGATTGGTTCAACCTGCCCAGCCCTTAGGTCTACATTGACCCATTTGGTATCGGAAACCCCAAAAGGGGTAAGTGGCAAACAGTGCAGGTCCAGATCAGACGCCGTAGAACGCGGCGTCTGATCAGGGTCTACACTGTTTGCAAAAAGTTCGGCGATTTTCCAAATAAATATTGAAGAAAACACAACCTGACACCCCTAAATTTTGAAAATGAGTCCTGCTATATATAAGGAGGAAGATTCGATTTGGTACAAAAAAGGGCCCGTATGTACTTCTTGGGTACAGGGATCAGTCAAACCGCTCTCTCATCTCAACGGTCTTGTGACATTGATGTGAGTTGGAGTGGTTGTCGATGGCATGACGTCGAGCCAACGTTGCATCGACGCCCGTCTCTAAGTCCACTCATTGCTTGTTTTTTTTTTCGACTGTCAGTATGTTTATTTGTCTGTCTAGCAGTCCGTTCGTTCGTCTGTTTGTCAGTCATTCAGTCAGTCGGTCTGTGTGTCGTCTGTCTGTCTACTGTCAGTTTGTCAGTCAAACCTCTCTCTCTCTGTCTCTCTCTCTCTCTCATGCCAACGGTCATGTGACAATGAAGTGGGTTCGAGTGGGTGTCGACGGCATGACGTCGAGCAAACATTGACTCGACGCCCGTCTGTAAGTCCACTCATTAATTTTTTTTCGACTGTCAGTATGTTGTTGTCTGTCTAACAGTCTGTCCGTTTGTCTGTTAGTCAGTCATTCAGTCAGTCGGTCTGTGTGTCGTCTGTCTGTCTGTCTACTGTTTGTCAGTCAAACATCTCTCTCTCCCTCTCTCTCATGCCAACGGTCATGTGACAATGAAGTGAGTTGGAGTGGGTGTCGACGGCATGACGTCGAACCAACATTGACTCAACGCCCCTCCGTCAGTCCACTCATTAGTTTATTTCGACTGTCAGTATGGGCATTTAAATTGCACATGTAGATAGATCGTTGGACAGATTTCCAAAGATAGATAGATAGATAGAGATAGATAGATAGATAGATAGATAGATAGATAGATAGATAGATAGATAGATAGATAGATAGATAGATAGATAGATAGATAGATAGATAGATAGACAGACAGATAGATAGATAGATAGATAGATAGATAGATAGATAGATAGATAGATAGATAGATAGATAGATAGATAGATAGATAGATAGATAGATAGATAGACAGATTGACACGGGTCATTCACGAAAAGATTATCATCAATTAAAAAAGGATTTAGGATAAATGAATTTCGGTAATAAAAGCGAAATATCATTCTTTCCTTCTCGAGGCATTATTTCAATGAAAACGTTTATATTTTCTCTCAAAATGTCTGAATATTGTAAGCATTTTAAGTTCCGCCAATACATTTGAATAGCGATGGCCGTTTCAATTGACGGCCAGTACTTTGCGCATGCGCAAGAATGACGTCATAAACGGAATTCCTAAAACCTCCTATATGATAAGACACAAAATTTTCCGGGAAAAATGGTTGTTGTATGGTCTTAGCACTAGTAAATTTCTATCTCAGATTAGGTTTTCCGATATTAATAATTAGTCCTACATAGTTTAAAGCACCAATTGTGACCTTTAGGAAACGTCCAAAGTTTGTGTGCATTGTCTTGGCATGCGCATTGCTGTGGTTCTAGCAATATAATCATCCCCTATGGGGGATAGATGGATTGGGTTCATCGCGATCATGAATTAGAGAAATGATGTATTTGTCCATGCAGTATTTCTGGTAGAAAATTGTATGCTTGTTCTTTTGGCCGAAAATAAGGTAGATAACTTCGCCAAATTCGTGAGACATACCTATTACATGGTCATTAAAGGGCCTGATATGATTTGGCTTCTTTTTGACCCTCACTCAAATCCTCTTCAGTGTGCGACGTTTCATTTGCTAACAGGCTTCTTAATGGAAACATACACAGAAACGAGTTGTTTCGTCTTCAAGTATTTTCAGAATAACTTGACGTTTGATGTGTCTGTATTGAGTTAATAAATTATGACGAAAATAGTAAGAAAAGTGTGATAAATGTATACCCCTTCGAAAGAAAAAGACAATAGAAAGTGCCCTTAGAAACCTGGTTTCAACAAGCGCATTAATATATCAGCTAGCACTGTTCATCGTTTGTACACTAAGTGAGTCGTATCTTGTTACCCCACCCACTTGCGTTATCATGGAGATATACGAAACATGAAACAGGTATCAAATTATTCCTTGGGTTCTAACTAAGAAAATGAGTAATATCAACATATATTTAGCTTTACTATGAACGGAGTTATGGCAATTTTATGTTGGCATTTCTGATAATGACCAAAAATTAATTTATGACAAAAAATAAACACAGAGTTTACCTTTCATTTTTTATATATTTTCACCACATGTTAACATATCAAAACTTTATCTGTATACAAAATATAAAATATGTACAGGCAAGGCTAGGCTGTTATATTTTGAAAGCCATAAAGGTGAAAAATTTTGCAATTTTGGTCAAAATCAGCTGGGGGTAGGGGTAAAGTCATGGTAAAAAAACAATACTTTATTTGTGAATGACCAAACATTTTATTTATTTGATATTCTTTGAAGCTGTATCTTTTCATATAACTTCCTTTGGCTACCAATCACCATACAACATTTATGAAACAAATATTCCGGGGGGGGGGTGGGGGGAGGGGGCAGATATAATTGGAGATCTAAACAGGCCCTTTGTACGCAGTTCGTCATCAGATATAAGGCAAATATTGTTTGTTTGATTTGAGGTTTAACGTCCCCTTCAAACCTGTAAAGGTCATTTTGGAGACGTTGCTTCCAATTTTATGGGACTTTTACCCGACACTGAGATGAATCGACATCGCAAGCCCTGCCACCCAATGAAACCAATAGGGTATATAAGCATGGGCGGGTCGACTCGCACCGCTTTGGCTGTGCAGGCTTAGATCCTCTAAGCAGTTTACCAGTACCCGTGTGTGGGTCGGTTTCAGTTCTGCGTGGAAGCATCATGCAGTCCATCTATTTCTTAAGCCCCGATGGGCAAGGCAAGTATTAAAGTATGTACATGTATTGGTAACTGAATGATTATGCCGGCCTCGGTAGCTCAGTCGGATTCGCGTCTGCTGGTGATCAGGAGGGCACGGGTTCGACATCTGCCGGGGTCAGCCACATTCTTTCGTGGAGATTAATCATGAAACCTTTTCTACGGCCATTCTCTACCTTCCACTGATTCAAGAACGGTAGTTTTCAATTTATGGCGGAAGAATGTGCACTGTACTGGTTAACCGCTTACGTATAAGCCTGGCCAGGAAAAGTGTGGATAGGTAAAATGACCTAAAATAGTATTGACAGTGCCATTAAACTCTAAAACAAACAAACAAACCAAGAGGCATGCTGAAAACAACCCAAAACATTTATATGTCATTTTGCACAGGACATTATATTAGCCTTGCCAAGTTGTCCTACCCAATATTTTTTACGGACCACATTCTCCTTGGCAGAATTCTCCTAGGTCAAATCGTCCGGGCCAAATCGTCCTAGATTCATAGTGTATGTGTATGTGTGTGTGTGGGGGGGGGAGTACATTGCTAGAACCAGAGCAATGCACATGCCAAGACAATGCAAAAACTCTGAACGTTTCCTAAAGATCACAACTGGTGCTTTAAACTATGTAGGACTAATTATTAATATCGGAAAACCTAATCTGAGATGGAAATTTCCTAGTGCTACGACCATACAACAACCATTTTTCCCCGGAACATTTTGTGTCTTATCATATGCGTTGTACCCATTCCCTTGCCCGTGGGCGTTGTATTGAAAATTGAACTAGGATTTCTTACTGTGGGCCTTCTTATATCAAATTTTCCTTAAATCGTATTTGTAACAGTCCGATTTATCATGTGTATGTCTACAACCAACAAAAAAGGCATACCATCTTCCCAGAAGAGCGTTTCATGTAAAATAATGAGATTTCGTGGTGGAGTAGCTCCACTGTGTCCGGTTCTCCGTTTGACTGGATGTAAGTGTCGAATTCGGACCATCGAAGATAAATTTGTGAATAATATGTGTCTTCCGTGAAGATAATTTGAGCAGCCGTATTGAGTAGTAACCATAACACGAGACCTAGAACAACAACAAACCTGCACATGTGATACCCATGCCGCCATTTTCTTTTTTATCCTGATCGGAAAAATTTCCTTATCCGGTGTGTTTGTTCCTTACCCTGCGCGCTTGCCTTTACCAGTGTGAGTTTGATACATGTACAAAACATGCTTCAAGGACGTAATTTGTTACAGTGCGCCACCTCAGGGGCGTGGGACCAATTTTGACATTGGGAAGCGCCAAAGTCGCAAGTGGACGGAGAGCACGAGAGAGGGTTTCTTGTTCCTCTCGTGGTGGTGGTGGTGGTTAGTATATGGGGGGATGGGGAGACCCCCAAAGAATTTTTTTTTTTTGGTTTAGGTCACCAATGCTGACACATGTTTCCTCAAGAGTATGTCTATTTGATGCGACTTTTAGACAGTAATGGGGGCGGGAGGAGGTTACAGGGGAATTCATTATTTTTCATATTTCTGCTCAAAAACAGAGAATTTGGGTATTCAGTAAAGAAAGTGTCTATTGAGTTCCAGTACTGGCACCCCAGTCTCTGGGCCTCGAGTACCGGGTCCGGCACTTTATACTCGTTGACTAAAGTGACGTACCCGGCACTCTAGCCATTCATATGTGGACAGGCTAGAGTGCCGTTAATACCCGGTAATACAATATTTGATAGCTATAACCCGCCAGAGAGCATTATACTAAAGACGAATTAAAGAAAGAAAACATTTTCCTGACATAATATCTAAAATTATCAATCATAGTGGAGGAGAGAATACACCACATGGAACGTATACTATGTATATCAACAACTGCAGAACTTCCTCTAGGGAAAATACTTTACATGATTTTGAAATTGGGCATATCAACCACTGCTAAAATTGGACACTCGCAACTCGCCATGTTATGGTTATTATTATTAAGGTTTGTTATTATTTTGCAAGTAGTATAGATACTAAATTGTGCGGGCTTTAAAATCACTGATGCTTTTGGAAATAACGTTGATTGATAATATTGATCAATTCAATGAGTACACTCCCGGTAATTATGCATTGTTTTTTTTTTTAGGAGAAATTTTTTCAACTGTGTGATATGTAGGTAATGTCAAACAATAGGATCTTTAAACTTTAAGATGTTGTTGAGGTCGTTCTTCCCAGGGCTTCCATTAACTCCCAAATTCAGGAAGTCCCAGACTTCCTACCCTTGAAATCTGGAAGTCCCACTGGAAAATTCAGGAAGTCCCAATTTTGAAGCAAGGTGTTTGCGGATCATAAAATTGTTACGATGAAGAAATATATATTATTTAATCTATGAATCTCTTGTTTGCATTTTTAATCACCTGTATATTCTTTAAGGTGGCTAGTAAGGTGTGGATAGGTAAACTGACCGGCTCAAAAATGACTTGAATAGTGTTGACTGGGCCGTTAAACTCACAACAATCAAGCAAAGCTTTGTGAGGAAGTTAAAACTACTAAAAACTATGTGACATACATGCGGTCAGTAAAGTGCAGAGGAGTGCATACAAAAAAGAAAAATATTTTTGCTTGGCCTGTATAAGTTTTATAACTTTCCAAGTAGAACTCCCTCGCCCCCACCACAATAAATAAATAAAAAGTAAAGAAAATAATCGCATTACCCATCCCCATATATGCCTAGTGGCCAATTTTTGGGTCATTAGCAAACTGTGTAGACCCAGATCATACGCCACATAACATAGCGTCTGATCTGTCTACACTGTTTGTAGGAACTTAACACAAATAAAACAAACCTGACACCCATTGTCATATATGGATTAAAAAGAAATAAAGAAAATTTCTTTTGTAAAAGATGTTTGCCAAACTTTGCAAAGTGCTTCAGACAAATAGGCAGAAACACGTGCAACTTTGGTCAATTGGAGCAGACACTTAGATGAGTCAGCGGTATTTTTTTTTTTTTTTTTTTGGCAAACAGACATATCAGACTGCGGCTCAGACCTTGACGAGGTCACATTCGCCGGTTTCACGTATTTTCGAGGCGCAAATATCAAACAGCGATCGCGGCGACACTTCGGGATTTTATAAATTATTTTCGTCATTTCACCTAGTGAACGCCTGCTATTTACTCAAGAAAAAAATGCGTATCTACCTTTGAAACTTTTGTCACACTTTGCATCGCTAATGATAATCTCACTACCAAACACCTAAATTACGACCCGCTTTAATTTAAACAGTAACAAGTTTACAGGATTAAAAAAACACCTGTCGTCAATGAGATAATTAGTTTATGCTCAGCTACTAATCCGTTTAATTATATGCAAACATCGAGCAATCACCCCGACACGTTTTTCACACACTGATTACGATCAAAGGTGTGCCATCGCACGTGATTCTGACTGTCAATATAATACCGCTCGAGCAGAAAATGGGACGTCCTGATTACTCAATAAACACAGAAAGCGGTTCTAGCTAAGAAGGCGGAGCAAACTTTTTACAAACCGCTAAAAGTGGGCGGGTTTATACGTCTCGGTAAAGAATCTTGGCCGTTCAGAGAAATTTTCGGGAGTCCGCGCGATGCCTTTGATGTTTAATTTGGGCGTCTGGAAGCGATTTCAGTACGTAATATACGCCGTACGTCCACCTAACGGAAGCCCTGAGTCTACCGCTCAATCAGGTAACAGGTTGTTTGTAGTACACCGTAATTATTTTTACAACCGCGACAAAATAGAAGTAGAGCCAATGATCAGGAATCGATACAATCAACCCATAGCTCCAATCAGAGACACCAAAGGGAAAGAAACACAAACATGCATCAACAGACCTAATGGAAACACCAACAGCGGAAAGCCAAAAGGACAGTTACTTTCCCACAAAATGGCCCTTAGGCTATACAAAATAAAATAACACAATCGACACAAACACCTAAAGACAAACCATAACAAAAATAAATCGCGACAAAAGAAGCGCCCTAGAACGGTCAGCAGAAACGAAATCCACTGGGGGGCTTAAATCGATTTTACGTGGCCACAATCCTCGCCCTTATTTCCATCGCGATTTAGACAAATAATTTGTTCAGCCCACTGGTTTAAATTGTAATTATTGTTATGTACAAACAATAATATGGAAAATAATAATGATAAATTTATTTCCAGTTAACATTATTGCATACTTTCTTTACATGAACAGATGAAGACATATCCAAAGGATAACCCTTTCTAGAACATATAATAATGAGCCGCGCCGTGAGAAAACCGGTTAATTACATATGCAAACAGATCAGCCTGCGCATCTGTGTATAGTGCACATAACATGCCATGTCAGAGAAATAATGTCCGTTTTATCTCGATTCTAGATGATAATTGACGGAAATAGCAAAGAATAAATATATTACCGGCAATATAGCCACCCCAATTTTAACAGTTGATGATATACACAGTTTCAGAATCATGTGGAGTATTTTCCCTTGAGGCGGTTTTGCAGTTGTTGGTATACTTAGTATATGTACCATGTCGAGTATTCTCTCCTCTAACATGTCTAATATGGTTGATAATTTTAGATTTTATTTCAGGCAAGTATTTTCTAACGGCACCCAAGACACTTCCTTCATTAATACCGCCTAAAGAGGCGGTTCTATCAAGTTCCCACAATCTATATTTGATTTTCTTTGAGCAGACATTTGAAAAAAATATCAGAAATTCTCATCTGAAAATTTTAATTTTCAGTTTCAGTGGTAAAATTTTTAGTATATTTGAATAGGCATGATTTTGTTATGGAAAATGACAACTTTAATGTCCGATTTGTATACATCTGATCACAATACAGCCAGGGTCTCTGGGTAAACCACTGAAGATTAAGCGCATTCAGTTCAAGATTCTTTTGCCCAAAGGAACTTTTAAAATTTACTTGGTTGGTTTGTCTAATCATTCATGATGATTCAGGAAGAATGATAGGGCGAAGACACAAGGAAGTTTAAATATAAAATTTTAGACAAGTTGTTATTAATATTATATGAAATGACAGCTCAAGCTTTGCCGCCAAACGAAACCAAAAGAGTGTATATGCATGGATGGTTCGCCTTCCATTATTTTGCCTGGGTAGGCTTACAACCTCTAAGCGGTTTACCAGTACTCTTGTGCGGGGTTGGTTTCAGCACTGCGTGGCAGCTTCATGCAGCCCATCTATTTCTTAAAGCCCCGAGGGGCGGGGGCTTGACACTCACTGAAAGAAATAATTTTGTTATAAACTAAAATAAACTTTCTTCATATGTTCATAATAACGTAATATTGTGTTATTTTTAGCACACCAGAGCCGAAGGCTCCGGGGAGCTTATAGTATAGGCAGTGATCCGTCGTCCGCGTCTGCGTCAACATTTTCAAGTGACTTCTCCTCAGAAACTGCTGGGCCAATTGAAACCAATTTATATGTGGGTTCTCTATGGGTTGGGGGAAAGAAAGTTTGTTCATGGGATCTTGGTCACATGACCAAGATGGCCGCCATGTCCATATATGGTAAAAACCTTAAAAAATCTTCTTCTCAGGAACCAAACAGCGGCAGACCTTGAAACTTTGTATGCTGCATCAGGGACTCGGGCCCTACCAAGTTTGTTCAAATGATGACCTTAGGTTGACCTTGACCTGTTTTACGTCAAGGTCAAATTTGGTCACTTAGACCTTTTTATGGAAAAATGGCAAAACAGTGGATTTTTCTGATTGTATATTAGCTAGTGGCATAAGAAATGGAATTTACGATCAGCTGAATGGAGGTTTATCAGTTCCAAAGGTCAAGGTCATTTACCGACCTTTATCCAGGATGGCTCAGATTCAGTATTTTATCTTCTTCACTTAATCTTCTTGGCCAATTGAAACCAAATTACATGTGGAGCCTCTATGGAATGAGGGAACGAAAGTTTGTTCGTGAGGACTAGGTCACATGACCAATATGGTCGCCATGTCCATATATGGTAAAAACCTTTAAAGACCTTCTTCTCAAGAACCAAATGACCGATGATCTTGAAACTTGGTATGCAGCATCAGGGACTCTGGCCCTACGATGTTTTTCAAATGATGACCTTTGGTTGACCTTGACCTGTTTTACGTCAAGGTTAAATTTGGTCACTTAGGCATTTGTATGGAAAAATGGCAAAACAGTGGATTTTTCTGATTGTATATCAGCTAGTGTAATCAGAAATGGTATTCACAATCAGGTGAATGGAAGTTTATCAGTTCCAAAGGTCAATGTCATTTACCGACCTTTGTCCAGGACGGCTCAAATTCAGTATTTTTATCTTCTTCTTCACTTAAACTACACGGCCAATTCAAACCAAATTACATGTGGAGCCACTATGGAATGAGGGAGCGAAAGTTTGTTCGTGAGGACTGGGTCACATGACCAATATGGCCGCCATGCCCATATATGGTAAAAAACCTTCTCAAGAACCGAGCGGCCAATGATCTTGAAACTTGGTATGCAGCATCAGGGACTCTGGCCCTACGAAGTTTGTTCAAAATGATGACCTTTAGTTGACCTTGATCTGTTTTACGTCAAGGTAAAATTTGGTCACTTAGGCATTTGTATGGAAAAACGGCAAAACAGTGTTTTTTCTGATTGTGTATTAGCTAGTGGCATCAGAAATGGTATTTACAATCAGCTGAATGGAAGTTTATCAGTTCCAAAGGTCAAGGTCATTTACCGACCTTTGTCAAGACGCCTCAGATTCAGTATTTTTTTTTTTATTTTCTTCTTCACTTAAACTACTTGGCCAATTGAAACCAAATTACATGTAAATAAAAATCATAAATGAGTTATGAAAGCCTCTATAAAATGAGGGAAAGAAAGTTTGTTCGTTAGGACTGGGTCACAGGACCAATATGGGCCGCCATGCCCATATATGGTAAAAACCTTTAAAAATCTTCTTCTCAAGTACCGAATGGCCGATGATCTTGAAACTTGGTATGCAGCATCAGGGACTCTGGCCCTACCAAGTTTGAACAAATGATGACCTTTGGTTGACCTTGACCTGTTTTGTGTCAAGTTCAAATTTGGTCACTTAGACATTTGTATGGAAAAATGGCAAACAAGTGGATATTTCTGATTGCGTGGTAGGCTGTGACATCAAAAATGATATTTGCAGTTAGCTGAATGGACTTTTATTAATTCCGAAGGTCAAGGTCGCTACAGGCCTTTGTTTTGGATGGCTCAGATTCATTATTTTTATCTTCTTCTCCAGTAAAAGAGCTGTGCTGATTGAAACCAAATTACATGAAAAGCCTTCATAGGGGTGAAGCAATTAAACATTATTTGTAGTATTGTTGTCATATGACCAAGATGGGCACCTTGCCTGTATATGGTATAAACCACATGACCTCTGGTGAGCGTAGTGGCCCATGGGCATCTTGTTCAATTTTCCTTGTCATCTCGTTTGTTTGTATAACATGTACATGTAGTTGGAATAAAAATCGCGCGTGAAGTCAACGACTTCCATGCAAAATCCAAGCAAAAATTATGTAACAGAAACGCGGAAATATAAAAAAATATTCACGCATGACGCACACACCATCAAGGCCTCGCGGCAACTGTACTGTATGTATGTCCTAATGGGTCAAATACATGCCTAATCTATTTCTCCAAGCCCCGAGGTGCGGAGGCAAGAAAATGGAAGTGGTCCTATTGAATTATTCATACACCGAAAAGAAAGAAAATTCAGATTGACCATTAGTTCGGAACAATGTACAACCATTCATGGCTCAGATCCTAACTTGTTTATTTGATTTTAGGTTTAACTTGCCTGTCAACACTAAGTCATTTTTCTACCCAATGACATGTTTTATGCATGGGCAACTCGACTCGCACGGCTTTGCCTGGCTAGGCTTATATCTTCTAATGATATCTCAAGACCTGGTGCCAAATGAAACCAATAGGGTTTATATGCATGGACGGCCCAACTAGCAGCATTTAACCTTGGCCGGTTTAGACCTCCTAAGTGGGTTAACAATACTCATTTGCGATTTGTTTCAGCTCTGTATGAAAGTATCATGCAGCCAATATAATTATCCAAGCATCGATCGACGCGACCGTGGATGTATATGTAGAATAGTTGTAGAATAGCGCTGACAAAAAGCCTACCTCCAAGCCTCTCTTCCCAAGCAATTTTCTCCATTACCTAAGAAGGGTAAAACAGTCCAACAAAATATGAAGCAACATCTGCAGAATAACCTTTATATTGTTGACGGGAACGTTAAACCAAAAACCCATCAATTAAATTCAATGAGTTTCAGCTACAGAGAAATGAATAATAAATTATATCATCCCTGAACGTAGTTTATAATTACACGAGGGTTATCCCAGTAAATTATGTATAAAAATATCTATACCTGTATTCTACATATATTTACACATGTGCTGCACTTTAACACGTTTCGTTATTTTGTGCTTTATGTTGGAAGCAATGGCCAGAGGTGTGGCCATGTAGAGTGGATTTATGACCCAACCCCCTACCCGGTAAAAGATAGTAATCGGCCGTTCTATGGCGGTGTGTTGCTGTCACAGTCGGTTTTAATCAGTGGTCAAACTGGTTGCATCCGGACAGGCAAATAATCCCCAGTGTTAATTACTTGTAAGAAATTTCATAATGTCATAATTTCATAACGACATCTCATGCCTTGCCGCCCAATGAAACAAACGGTTTATACTGGTCATGAACAGACTTAATAAAACCGAATCTGCCATTTTGCGGGCCTCCGTGGCCTAGTGGATAAGAGCGCTGACTCTTAGTCATTAGGTCTCTCACCGCCGTAGGTTCGAGCCTCGCTCGTGCCACGTGTGAGACGCCAAGTTCTGCAACGGAAGGTCAGGTGGTTTTTCTCCGGGTACTCCGGTTTTCGCCCACCTCTGATTAACGATCGGCTCGATATGAGTGAAATAATCTTGAAAGGGCCGTAAAACCCAAACCAAAAAAAAAAAAAAAAAAGAATCTGCCATTTTCTTTTATTTTGTGTATTCCTTGCTTCCAAAGGACCTAACTTCAGAACTTATTTTTATGCATGGTCAGTCCGACCCGCAGCACTTCACCTCGGCATGCTTCGACATATAAACTGTTTTCAATACTCATGTGCGATCGTTTCACCTCTGCATATAAGCACCTATTGGTCAATCTATTTCTCCGAGCCCTGATGGGCGGAGGCTCATTACAAATAGTAAGTAGCAGTATGCTACACAGTTTGTCCTGCCAAGCATCCCATATTCAAAAACTTCATTTTTTGATGTCTTCGCCCCTAATTGTCTGCGAAAATGTACATTTTCTCCTGCATGTACATTTGCTTTTGTGAAACCCCAAACGTCACATCCATAACATTTTCGGCGCTAACGACCTTGTTTACCTTTAACAACTGGGCCCCTATGTGCTAAAATATTGGTTTGCTGAGTTACATATAAAATCCCTTTATCTTATTTGATTCTATTGGGTACACAAAGACAAACAAGTGTTCTTGCCTTTCATCATAGTCTTCGCTACATCTTATCTTTTGGAATTATATGTTCCATCGCGATAGTTAAAAATGTTGATCATTGATGAGGTCTTAGAGACCGAAATTATCTATAATGGCAAAGAAGGATCAATTTGGTATTCAGTTCTGTGTTGGTATGTTTGTCCATTCAAAACTATTTAAGGTCATTTTTAGCCGGTCAGTTAACCTAGCAACACTTTTACTTGGCAGGCTTATACGTAGGCGATTAACCAGTACAGTGCAGATTCTTTCGCCAGAACTTGAATCAGCGGAAGGGAGATAATGAACGTAGACAAGATTTCATGACCAATCTCCACAAAAGAGTTGCCAACCCCGGCAGGTATCGAACCCGCGTCCTTCTGCTCACCAGTCAGACGCACATACGACTGAGAACCCGAGGTAAGCTCAGTTCTATGTGCAAGTGATTGCCTATTTTGAGAACATATTTAACAGAGCTGGTGTTAAGGAATGTGTAGCGGCCGTTAAAAAGGCCCCCTGCCCTTCTTCCTTGCATGGTTTATATTTTCGACACTTTATGGACCAATGATTCCATTGCGGAATTTTGAAACTATCTGAGGGTCACCGATGAGGCTAATTGACCGAAATTAGCTAGTCCGGCACAGATAAATGTTTTCTTGCACACCAGACAAGGAAATATGTGAATACAATATACCCTGGGATAGACATTTATGTTCTGACCCTGGTGTTCCAACCAAAAATCGAATATAATCGCGTGTTTGATAAATGCACTGGTTGAGTACGACCTCGTATGCGCCGTCGTTAAGGTTGACGTCACAGCACGTTACGTGACGTCACAAAACATTCCTGCAATGTCAACACAATGTTGCAGACGTTGGTAACCGAAGTGACTGCAGCATTAAAAGTCCGCGCTAAGAAAGAAAAAAGAATCCAATATGGGTGTGAGCGGTGGATAGAAAAATCCGTCCCTCGGGATCACTGTCCTGCATCACTCGGCAAGCCTCGTGATGCCGGATAGTGTCCCTCGGGACGGACTTTTCCATCCACCCCTCACACTCATATAAATCGACGATACTTGATTTTTTCAGTGTAAGATCGAATTTTATTTCATCGAATGAACACAAAAACCAGTATTTTCACGTTTGGCGTAGCCTCGAGTGTTAATATCAGTTTTGGTGTTCATGAGTGAAATAAAATTTTATCTTACACTGACAAAATCTAATTTTCTGTTTCTTACATGCTTCAAAAAAGGCAATATTTAGCTTCACTTATCGCGTCACTCACCCTCAGGGAAAACTTCCCTTGTTCATGGTCATTTCGCGTCAGTTTAATGGCGTCCAACGTATTTTGGATGTAAACTGAAAGTTTGCACCTTCGCTTTGTTTGATTTGAGGTTTAACGTCCCCGTCAACACTGTAAAGGTCATTTTGGAGACATTGCTTCCAAATTTGTGGGACTTTTACACAACATTGAGATGAAATGACATCTCAAGCCCTGCGAAACCAATAGAGTTTATTAGCATGGACGGTCCGCCTCGCACCGCGGTTCTTGGACAGGCTTAGATCCTTTAAGCGGTTTACCAGTACTAGTGTGCGGGCCGGATTCAGCTCTGCATGGAAGAATCATGCAGCCCATATATTTCTTCAAGCCCCTATGGGCGGGGGGGGGGCGTGGAAGTTTGCACCTGAGAAATATCCTGGGATGGCATTTTTATGACTGGTTATTGAAATAATTGAGAGATTAGTTTTCCAAAGAAGGCGCGGACGGATCTAACGTCGCGCAATAAAATGCGTGACGTCAGCGTCGAAAATGATGTCATTAACGTCCACGTAACGTGTGAACGGACTAAGCGCCAATTCTTATATAGTTCATTAATTTTCAATCATCTTCATTCTTGCGATGGAAAAACTGACCACAGAATTAGATTTGGAGAAAAAAGTAGTCCCAAACAGTGAAAAATAAAATTGATATCAGTCACTGTTTGAAACAGTGAAAATACCGTTTTCTATTTCACTCAGAAATCTCTTTATTTTATACTTAGCAGTGAAATCAATGCATATCTGAAACAAATAAAAATGATATCAATCATAAGTGAAATGATATCGTATCATTTCACATGTGATTGATACCATTTATATCATTTCACTGTAGCGCGCCGGAACTTCTTTTTGTGTTTACATTCTGGTCGAAAAAAAGGTTAATGTTCCTTTTATTGACCAAGAATGATAATTCCTTATGCCATTAGAACATATTTTGAAGGGTTACGGGTGCCATTAAAGTTGAATGGAAAGGTGCAATACTTGACAACAGAAGCGCTGTGATATTGAACATATCCCTGTTGCAGACACACATCTCGGGCACAATTTAAATGTTCCCTCACAGATTTAGGCTTAGCTGTCTTTGTTACAAATGGTCTATAAGGCGTACCAGTTCACTGAATGGCTGAGGTAGAGTTTGTGCCAGGAAATATGTGCTTAAATCAGTGTGTGTGTATTTTTTTTGGTTCGTTTGTTTTTTAAAAAACGGTCGCGACGACCGCTACACGGAATCGATTAAACAGTGGCTCGGTGCATGTCACTCAGAGCTTTCAAGAATGAAATGGACTTCAAATAAACACAACGCATTCTGTAACATACCTTGAAATGCATTCTTTGAACAAAAAATGCAGAATCCAAAATGGAGATTTGTTTATGCTTTGAAACCGACAGTTGTGACGTTATGTAGCCAGATCAAAATCGTGATGTCACCGTCTCGGGTCGATCAATTACTGTAAGTGTCCTAATAAATTATAAAATAAAAAGAACATTAACTTTTTTCTGCGGATACCAAAAGTATTTCATCTCGTGTGTTGAAAACATCCGATTTTTCACTCGTGCTTCGCACTCTTGAAAATTATGATGTTTTCAACACACTCGATGAAATATTTTTGGTATCCACCTCAAAAAAGTAAATATCCTCTATATATTTCATTGAAAAGCATGTAAGAAGATTCTTATAGCATGTATAGTACACTCCAAAGTTTTCAGTTCTGGATTGAGTTTTTTTTTCTTTCAAAGATTGTCTATTGACAGAACCAATTTTCAAGCTCAAAAAGAAAATAATATCCAAATATTTGTATAAGCCATATTGCATGATCGAACTTAAAACAATTCAATAACTTGCGACATCGTTAGTTTTCAACAACTGGTCCCTGAAGGTTAAATCATTGAAGTTTCACTGTACATTTTGTTTCAGGAAGACATGCAAACCAGGGGAACCTGATAAGATATGATGATCATTTCAGAGTCTATTCTTGAACCTGTTACAACAATCTTACAGCCTAGATGTTTAATAGCTATTCTTGGTGATAATTGAGCAGATGTTATAGGTTGACACAAGCACTGGCAGAAAATATCCATCTTAACTACATTACTATCGCGACACGTTAATTTAAAATGGAAGAATACAGGAAAAGTCTCCAAGGATGTGGGAAAGAAGATTTAGAGATGCTTAGTTTGATATACAGTGTAATGAAACCTTACAGGTGTGAAGTTTGTGGTGAGTCTTTTATACGTCATGGAAAAGTACAAAAACATCTAAAGAAGCATGTTAGCGAGCAACATATCTGTGGAGTTTGCAATAAATCATTTAATGCTTCGGCTACCCTAAGGGATCACATGCGGATCCACAGTGGAGAGAAACGGTACAAATGTGAAACATGTTTTCGATCGTTTACACAATATGGTACACTATATAACCATTTGAAAATTCATAGTGACAGAACATCACACATATGTGGGGTGTGCAATAAATCGTTTAAATCACCCGCTTTCCTGATGACGCATATGCAGATCCACAGTGGGAGTAAACCACACAGGTGTGTGATATGTGATAAATCATATATACAAGCAGCTGATCTAAAAAGGCATATGCAGGTTCATAATGGTGAGGATCATCAGCTTTGTGGTAAATGTGGTAAACCATTTAGATGTTTACAAGCGCTTCAGTGTCATAAGCGGATAGGCTGTGGAGAGAAGCCTTTCAAATGTGTCAAATGTGGTCAGACCTTTATACGAAATGGTACTCTGCAAAATCATAATGAAGACTCATAACAGTGAGAGACAACTCATCTGTGGAGTGTGTAAAAAATCTTTTAAATCTCCCGCTTACCTGAGTAAACATATGCTAATTCACAGTGAAGAGAAGTGTAACAAGTGTGTGGTATGTGGCAAATCATTTGTTCTTGCACGTGACCTTAAAAAACATATGCGATTTCATAATAGAAAGGAACCCCAGCTCTGTGAGATATGTGGTAAATTATTTATATCTGCACATGCGCTTCAGAGTCATAAGCGCGACCACGGGGGAGAGAAACCGTACACGTGTAAGATATGTAGTCAAACATTGGGTTCTTCAACAGCGTTTAAGCTGCATAAGCGGATTCACACTGGAGAGAAACCCCACAAGTGTTTAATATGTTTTAAGTTCTTTAGACAATCAAGTACGCTTCAGATTCATATGCGGATGCACACTGGAGAGAAACCGTACAAGTGTGCGATATGTTGTAAATCATTTAAATCTTTAAGCTGGCTTAAGACTCATAAGCGGGCCCACAGTAAAGAGAAACCATACAAGTGCAGTACGTGTGGCAAATCATTTACACTTTCAAGCACGCTTCAGGATCATAAACGGATCCACACTGGCGAGAAACCGTTTATGTGTGAGAAATGCGGTAAATCATTCAGACTTTCAAGGATGCTTCGGAATCATAAGCAGACCCACACTAAAGAAAAACCGTACAAGTGCGGAATATGTAGTAAATCATTTGCACGGTCAAGCGTGCTTCTGTATCACCATCGGATCCACACTGGAGAGAAACCGTACACTTGTGTGATTTGTGGCAAATCATTCAGACTTTCAACCATGCTTCAAAGTCATAAGGTGATCCACAGCGAAGAGAGAGCATACATTTGTAGTATATGTAATAAATCATTTAGACTGGCAAGCACGCTTCGACAGCATAAGCAGACCCACACAAAACCGTACAGATGTGAGATATGTATGAAAGCTTTTGCAAGATCGTTTTACCATAAGAAGCATATGATGCTATACACTGGTGAACACTACAGTTGTGACAGATGTGGAAAAATATTCAGTGAGTCACAGGGTCTGAAAAGACACATGACTAGGAACAACGGAAAGACGTCTTTACATTGTATGGAAGGTCAACAGCAAAATTGTCGGCGAGACTGTCCAACTTTTGATACTCAGACAACCTAAAGGAACATTTAATAGCTCAGCTGTGGAACACTACGAAAAAGAATTGGAGGCAATGATCAGGAATCGATACAATTAACCCGCAGCTCTCATCAGAGACACCAAAGGGAAAGAAACAAAAACATGAAACAACAGCCCCTAATGGATTCATCAATAGCCTAAAGCCAAAAAGACATTTACATTCCCACAAAATGGCCAATACGCTATCCAAAATAAAATAATATAAGCGACACAAACACCCAAAGACAAACCATAACAAAACTAAACCTTGACAGAAGAACCGCCTTGGAACGGTTAGTCGAAACGAATATATTCCATGGGGTGGGGGGGGGGGCTTAACCCTTTACCACTCGGGGATTTTGTGAATTTCGCTCATTTTCACAGTGTTGCACCTGACAGCAACTTTAACTAGCCATTGTTTCATAATGGATGGTCTGTTTTACACCAAACTGAGTATGAATGTTCATTTGGCAGTAGCCTTTTCAATGCAACCTTTCATGACTTGATCATTGTTGTCATGGTAAAGAGGGGGCATCTCAAAGTTGGCAAAAAGTGTGTTTCATGAATTTTTTACCACATTTTAATCTTCACACAGCTGTCAAGGCAACTATTAAGGAGTTTGGCACTGGCCAATTTCACTGTTTGCAGCATGTTTTATCAGCATCAATTTTTAGGAATTTTTGACCCCAGATACCCTCAGTTATAAATTTTAGCGGCCGGTTGGGCCATACACCCAAAATTTGTCGGGTTTCGGGATGTGGCGGTGCCCACCTTCAATCCCCCCCAGAATATTTTTAGTGGGGAAGCGCGCGAAAAACAGGTCACTTTTTTGCCCAACAAATCCTAAAGCAAACATAACTATCCAAGGGTAGAAATGCAGATTTTAGGTGCTTCTGGGGCTTAAAATGGGGGGGGGGGGGGGTGCAGACACGTAAAAACACGTATCTGAGTGGTAAAGGGTTAAATCGATTCTACGTGGTCACAATCCCCGCGTTTTAGACAAATACTTTGTTCAGTCCGCATGAAGGCCTCCTAACTCATGAATGCAACATCTCCGTGATTACCGTGAACACAAAAATCAAACAACCACAGAGATGAAACAACGGTGAGGACTCGTAGGTACGGGAAGACGTATGTACGTGTGTTTGTCGAAGCTTTCTGGACATTAAGCAAGTTAAAAACATAATCTGGTCAGGTGGAACATTATATATTATTCTGTAATTAACAGTTTTCATATAATTACTTGTGCTATTTTAGTCGCATGAGCCGGAGCCCCAGCTAAAAAAGAAACAATTTTTTTTAACTTTCAAAAACGTTTCTGAAAACGTTAAAAAAACGCTTTGTTTTCTGAACGTTTAAATATCGTTTATATGTTAAGTTTTTTTTACGTCACAAGGACGTTTTTGAAAAGTGTTTGACAAACGTTCATAAAAAGTTAAAAAAACGTTCAAAAATGTTATATTAATCAGTAAATATACATTTTAAGAACATTTATAACAGAAATTCTTAAAACGTTTTGGGGAATGTTTAAGTAACCTTCATATGGAAGGTTTAATTCACCGTGATAACCAAACCAGGAAATTTATTTAAAAAGCCTTTGTCTTAATATGCTGTTTTTGATGACTTAATTATGTTGTTGTTTTTTCCCTTTGAAGTAATCTGGGGCCAGTTGTTCAAAACTAACGACGACGTTGGTTAACGTATCGAGAAAACTTTGATCACTAAATATGGCAATTGCTAAAAAAATGTTAGCAGCTTTTGCATATGCAAAAGGGCACATGTTTTCAGCAAGCTGCTCACATTTTTTCAGCAAAAATTACAAAAATTTAGATATTGTACTTGCTAGAACAGATAACAATATAACCACTAACGAGCTCGTTAAGCTAATGATGCTTTGAACAACTGGCCCCATGTGTTTATTTTCATTAAGTTGCTCTTGAAGTCTAGATCTAGTAGACGGTTCTAAGGCGGGGCTTGACATTTCTATAGTGTAGATTGCATGGGAATTCGACACGGTGTTATAAACAGTAAAGTACATTCCACTATATGTCAAATCATATTAACTGATTAAACCAGAGTGAAACAATATCAGTGACTTTACTAAAACACGCCTATTCAAATGTATTGAAGTAGAAGTAAAACAAAGATCAGGAATTGTAACAATTAACTTACTCCACCCATAAAAGACACCGAAGGGAAAGAAATACAAACATTAAGCGACCAGACCATAATGGAAACCTAAACAAAGGAAGGCCATAAGGACAGTTACTTTCCCACAAAATTGCCATATGGCCATCCAAAACCAAAAGACACAAGTGATACACACAGTAAGTAATAGGGCTGACTATCGATGCCAATTTTGACTATCGTGATAGTATTGCTATCGTGAAAACTACTATCACGATACTATCACTATCGTGGCATACTATCACGATACTATCGTGATACTATCGGGAACACTTATAAATGATTCATAGATGTTATATCACTCACATAAAATGGCTAAGAGTGACAGAACGAGTAAGGAAAATTCCAATGGCCTAAAATTGTATGTTTATTGTGTGTTTCAATATCAGCATTCATTCCCTCGGGGCTATTCCAGAAAAAACATCATGGGGAGACGGCTCTTTATAGATATCCCCGGCACTGCCTAAAAATAGTTTGCTGCTTCCAGTATATATGCCTGTAAGTGATGGTTATCATAGCTTTAATACCTTTGCAGTGTTTGAGATTTTCTGCTTGTGAAAACTGACACATGCTGATCGTTCTTCGATTCTTTGATGTTTACCGCCTGTGTTAAATGAATCTGTGGATTCAGTTAATTAGGTAACCCGATTATTACATAGTATTACGTAATCACAGCACGCTATTTTAGCACCTCTTTAAGGGCGACATGAATCTAACAAACTGCATTAAAACTTGAACTTACATATTTTTTATTTGAAGTTAGCATCAAAAGCTAGACTATCAAAATAGAAGTAAAGCAATTATCAAGTCGGTTTTTTTCATTTAGCAATATGTACAGGGCTTGACCTAGGCTCTTTGACTCTGTGGACATTTAGTCCTTGCACAAAAGACAGCTAAGACAAGCAGCAATAATAAAACAAAGTTTTCATGTAATGAAATTTGGCCGTTTCGACATGTTATTTTTTCTGGAATATCCCTCTATTATAATACAAAGACAACCAAAAATAGAATCAGAAAGACCCACGAAAAATAAAAACGCCATTTTGTCCCAGGTTGTCCTGTGTCATCCATCAAAACGTCCAGAATCACCTTAAGAAAGTACTTGATAGACGGAGACCTAAGGCCTCGCGCTGCTCGTTTTTTCCCCCTACAGGATGACGACAGGAAAATAAAACTTTGTCTGCTTAAATATTCCCCCAAGAATTCAATCCCAATCGGTCAGGCCAGCCGACTGATGACATCATCATTGATGCATTTGTGCATACTTGCCGACTTATCTGAGTCTATCATGTACTCGCATGCACATTCTGTGCATTTTTCGAGAAATGCATTTCTAATGAGACCACAAAAGTGCGGTTTAATAGTCTGGTCCTTATGCGCAAAAAGAGTCACATATACAACAAGTTAAACTGCATTATACCGTCATTTATTACTAGGGCTGACTATCGATGCCAATTTTGACTATCGTGATAGTATTGCTATCGTGAAAACTACTATCACGATACTATCACTATCGTGGCATACTATCACGATACTATCGTGATACTATCGGGAACACTTATAAATGATTCATAGATGTTATATCACTCACATAAAATGGCTAAGAGTGACAGAACGAGTAAGGAAAATTCCAATGGCCTAAAATTGTATGTTTATTGTGTGTTTCAATATCAGCATTCATTCCCTCGGGGCTATTCCAGAAAAAACATCATGGGGAGACGGCTCTTTATAGATATCCCCGGCACTGCCTAAAAATAGTTTGCTGCTTCCAGTATATATGCCTGTAAGTGATGGTTATCATAGCTTTAATACCTTTGCAGTGTTTGAGATTTTCTGCTTGTGAAAACTGACACATGCTGATCGTTCTTCGATTCTTTGATGTTTACCGCCTGTGTTAAATGAATCTGTGGATTCAGTTAATTAGGTAACCCGATTATTACATAGTATTACGTAATCACAGCACGCTATTTTAGCACCTCTTTAAGGGCGACATGAATCTAACAAACTGCATTAAAACTTGAACTTACATATTTTTTATTTGAAGTTAGCATCAAAAGCTAGACTATCAAAATAGAAGTAAAGCAATTATCAAGTCGGTTTTTTTCATTTAGCAATATGTACAGGGCTTGACCTAGGCTCTTTGACTCTGTGGACATTTAGTCCTTGCACAAAAGACAACTAAGACAAGCAGCAATAATAAAACAAAGTTTTCATGTAATGAAATTTGGCCGTTTCGACATGTTATTTTTTCTGGAATATCCCTCTATTATAATACAAAGACAACCAAAAATAGAATCAGAAAGACCCACGAAAAATAAAAACGCCATTTTGTCCCAGGTTGTCCTGTGTCATCCATCAAAACGTCCAGAATCACCTTAAGAAAGTACTTGATAGACGGAGACCTAAGGCCTCGCGCTGCTCGTTTTTTCCCCCTACAGGATGACGACAGGAAAATAAAACTTTGTCTGCTTAAATATTCCCCCAAGAATTCAATCCCAATCGGTCAGGCCAGCCGACTGATGACATCATCATTGATGCATTTGTGCATACTTGCCGACTTATCTGAGTCTATCATGTACTCGCATGCACATTCTGTGCATTTTTCGAGAAATGCATTTCTAATGAGACCACAAAAGTGCGGTTTAATAGTCTGGTCCTTATGCGCAAAAAGAGTCACATATACAACAAGTTAAACTGCATTATACCGTCATTTATTACGCATTTATTTACCTATATGAATAAGTCAGCACACAGCAAAAACACACATTTCTTCATACAAAAGATCAGCTTGTGTATCTTGCAAATGTCTTCGAAACTGAACAGGGAAATGGCGTTTGTCCCAGAAGTTATACTACGCAAGGATAGTACAAACAGCAAACATTTATATATGACTGCGCAGGCTGATCTGAGCCTTCACATGTCGCACAGGTTTCACTGTCAGGTTTTCAAAAAGTTGCATGCAACAAACGCGTGATCAAACTATCATTGACGTTTTGTATTGAAAAACGCGGGAAAATTTCTGACTGCCTCAACTGCACGTGCAAAAATGACGGCGGGAAATTCATCGCCGCGAGAAATTCACCACACGGCAAAAAACTATGATACACATGTGCGACCAGCGAAGACTCAGATCATCATGCACATATGTGAAGGCTTATCAGTCTGTCCTGATTACAGCTGAATGGATTTCCTAAGCAAAAATACTTGCGTAATTACACAACAGTACAGGTATATTTTCAAAGTATATTCAAGAAAAATACAAAAAAAAATCGAAACTATCGATAGTTGAGTGAAATATCGGCGATAGCTATCGATAGTCCAAAGTACTATCGATGCATTGCTATCGAGGCAGTCCCTATCGCGATGCATCGAACTATCGATTCATCGTTACACCCCTATTTATTACGCATTTATTTACCTATATGAATAAGTCAGCACACAGCAAAAACACACATTTCTTCATACAAAAGATCAGCTTGTGTATCTTGCAAATGTCTTCGAAACTGAACAGGGAAATGGCGTTTGTCCCAGAAGTTATACTACGCAAGGATAGTACAAACAGCAAACATTTATATATGACTGCGCAGGCTGATCTGAGCCTTCACATGTCGCACAGGTTTCACTGTCAGGTTTTCAAAAAGTTGCATGCAACAAACGCGTGATCAAACTATCATTGACGTTTTGTATTGAAAAACGCGGGAAAATTTCTGACTGCCTCAACTGCACGTGCAAAAATGACGGCGGGAAATTCATCGCCGCGAGAAATTCACCACACGGCAAAAAACTATGATACACATGTGCGACCAGCGAAGACTCAGATCATCATGCACATATGTGAAGGCTTATCAGTCTGTCCTGATTACAGCTGAATGGATTTCCTAAGCAAAAATACTTGCGTAATTACACAACAGTACAGGTATATTTTCAAAGTATATTCAAGAAAAATACAAAAAAAATCGAAACTATCGATAGTTGAGTGAAATATCGGCGATAGCTATCGATAGTCCAAAGTACTATCGATGCATTGCTATCGAGGCAGTCCCTATCGCGATGCATCGAACTATCGATGCATCGTTACACCCCTAGTAAGTAACAAACAACAACATAAATAAATCGCCACAGAAGAGCCGCCTTGGAACGGTCAGTGGAAGATTTCCACTGGGGGGCTTAAATCGATTTTACGTGGCCACAATCCTCGCCCTTACTTCCGTCGCGATTTAGACAAATAATTTGTTCAGTCCGCATGAAGGCCTCCTAACTCATCAGTGCAACATCTCCGTGAACACAAAAATCAAAGAACCACAGAGGTGAGACAACGGTGAGGACTCGACAGCAAGAAACCACTGAAATGCTGGAGCAAAAGAAAACCAACAGTTAGACTCCGATGACACCGACCAGAGACAGAGCATCAGGCACCAACCAACATTATCTCTCTAATTTTCAATAAGCCTTTACGTTGGAGCCGTCATAGAATCTGAGGCCTGACCCACCGGCGTGCAATATAAGAGGGAAGCAAAGTTGCCAACCGTGATTGGGTTAACTACCATGCATGCAGTCTGTCGTATAATATCCATGTTGTACCCAATCTTTTTATATCGAAGAATGATTTTACGAAATTGGGTGCTGAAGTCATTGCGGTTATATATTTTTCTGAATTTATATACTAAGTCACCATAAAATTCGGGTTCCGATAGACCTTGTTGCAGAAGAGATTTAAGTCCAATATTGAATTTTGAAATTAAATCAGAATGGCGTCTATAAAATTTTGAAAAGGCTTTGCGTAGTTTATGGTACCGATAACCCTGATTAAGGAGTTTAGCCGTTCATAATTTATTACGAGTGTTGAAGTCAGTTACATGACTACACACTCTAGCAAATCGAATTAATTGCGAAATATAAACGCCATAGGATGGCGCACGAGGAACATCACCATCCAAAAAAGGAAACTTTACAATCTCAAAATCAAAGTCATCGCGTTTATCATAAATTTTGCACGAAACAAATCCATCTACAATAGATAGATGTAAATCCAAAAATGGGGATTTGACACTTTACCACCAAAAATTGAAAAATTCTGAATTTAAGATCACCTGGGCCAAAGGCTCCAGGGGAGCTTATAGTATAACTGACCATCCGCCGTCCGTCGTCTGTCCGTCGCCACCTTTGACCAGTCATATCTCTAGTCTACAGGCTGGTCTCAATCATTTCTTATCTGTAGCATGCCTTGGGTGGGCAACGAAGAATTAAGCTTTTTATCAAAATTGAATGAAAGCTTTGGTTGCTATGGCAATCCCAATTTCCCATTGACTAACATTCAAGATAATGTTGGTTGGTGCCTGATGTCTCTGGTCGGGCCCATCGGAGTCTAACTGTTGGTTTTCTTTTGCTCCAGCATTTCAGTGGTTTCCTGCTGTCGAGCCCTCACCGTTGTCTCACCTCTGTGGTTTTTAGATTATTTGTGTTCACGGAGATGTTGCACTGATGAGTTAGGAGGCCTTCATGCGGACTGAACAAATTATTTGTCTAAATCGCGACGGAAGTAAGGGCGAGGATTATTGCCACGTAAAATCGATTTAAGCCCCCAGTGGAAATCTGGCCGTTCAAAGGCGGTTTTTCTGTGGCGATTTATTTAGGTTGTTGTTTGTTACTTACTGTGTGTATCACTTATGTCTTTTTATTTTGGATGGCCATATGGCCATTTTGTGGGAAAGTAACTGTCCTTATGACCTTCCTTTGTTTAGGTTTCCATTATGGTCTGGTCGCTTGTTGTTTGTGTTTCTTTCCCTTTGGTGTCTTTGATGGGGGGAGTAAGCTAATTGTATCGATTCCTGATCTTTGTTTTTCTTCTACTTTACAATGGAAAATGCTTGTCATCACCGTAGCACCTTCAGTTTTGATCGGATCTTTCGGAAAGTTATATGTAAGGTGGCTGAGGATAAAAGCTCGAATGAGATCAAAAACCGACCAAGTCGGTCCATTAATCATAGAGTAATCCCTTTGATTGCTGAAAATGCCGATTTTTGACAATAGCCCCTTCAGTTTTGATCGGATCTTTCTGAAACTTATCTGTAATGTGACTAGGGATAAAACCTCGGATGAGTTTGAAAACTGGCCAAGTCGGCCAATTTATCATAGAGTTACGTCCCTTTGATTGCTGAAAACGCAGATATTTGACCTTGTCATCACCGTAGCCCCTTCAGTTTTGTTTGGATCTTTCCGAAACTGAAATATAAGGTGGCTGGGGATACAAACTTGAATGAGTTCGAAAACCGGCCAAGTCGGCCCATTTATCAAAGAGGTACATCCCTTTGATTGCTGAAAATGCAGATATTTGACCATGTCATCACTGTAGCCGCCTGTAGCCCCTTCAGTTTTGACCGGGTCTTTCTGAAACTTATATGTAAGGTGGCTGGGGATAAAACCTTGGATGAGTTCGAAAACCGGCCTAGCCTGCCCATTTATCATAGAGTTACATCCCTTTGATTACTGAAAATGCCGATCTTGGACCATGTCATCACTTTAGCCCCTTCATTTTTGATCTGATCTATCTGAAACTTATATGAAAGGTAGCTTGGGATAAAAACTAAGACGAGTTTGAAAACCGGCCAAGTCGCCCCTTATATCGTAGAGTAACGTCCCTTTGATTGCTGAACATTTAAGTTGGCTGAGAATAAAAACTTGGATGTGTTCGAAAACCCGCCAATTCGGCCTATTTATCATAGAGTTACATCCCTTTCATTGCTGAAAATGAAAATGCCGATTTTTGACCTTGTCATCACTGTAGGCCCTTTAGTTTTGATTGGATCTTTCTGAAACTTATAGGTAAGGTGGCTTAGGATAAAACCTTGGACGAATTTGGGTAAGGGCCAAGTCAGCCTATTTATCATAGAATTACGTTCTTTTGATTGCTGAAAATGCCGATTTTTGACCTGGTCATCACCGTAGCCGCTTCAGTTTTGATCGGATCTTTCTGAAACTTATATGTAAATTGGCTTGGGATACAACCTCGAATGAGTTCGAAAATCGGCCAAGTCGGCCCATTTATCAAAGAGTTACATCCCTTTGATTGCTGAAAATGCAGATATTTGACCTTGTCATCACTGTAGCCGCATGTAGCCCCTTCAGTTTTGACCGGGTCTTTCTGAAACTTATATGTAAGGTGGCTGGGGATAAAACCTTGGATGAGTTCGAAAACCGGCCTAGCCTGCCCATTTATCATAGAGTTACATCCCTTTGATTGCTGAAAATGCCGATCTTGGACCATGTCATCACTGTAGCCCCTTCATTTTTGATCTGATCTATCTGAAACTTATATGAAAGGTAGCTTGGGATAAAAACTAAGACGAGTTTGAAAACCGGCCAAGTCGCCCCTTATATCGATGAGTATCGTCCCTTTGATTGCTGAACATTTAAGTTGGCTGAGAATAAAAACTTGGATGTGTTCGAAAACCCGCCAATTCGGCCTATTTATCATAGAGTTACATCCCTTTCATTGCTGAAAATGAAAATGCCGATTTTTGACCTTGTCATCACTGTAGGCCCTTTAGTTTTGATTGGATCTTTCTGAAACTTATAGGTAAGGTGGCTTAGGATAAAACCTTGGATGAATTTGGGTAAGGGCCAAGTCAGCCTATTTATCATAGAGTTACGTCCCTTTGATTGCTGAAAATGCCGATTTTTGACCTGGTCATCACCGTAGCCCCTTCAGTTTTGATCAGATCTTTCTGATCTATATGTAAGGTGGCTGGGGATAAAAGCTTGGATGAGTTCGAAAACCGGCCAAGTTGGCCCATTTATCATAGAATTACATCCCTTTGATTGCTGAAAATGCCAATTTTCAACCTTGTCATCTACGTAGCTCCTTCCATTTTGATTGGAACTTCCTGAAACGTAAATACAAGTAAGTCCAGGTTAAAAGCTTGTATGAGTTTGCAAACTAGCGATGTGGGGCGATTACCGGCAGAGTAATGTCACCTCTTTTGCTGAAAATGCTTATTTTTGACCTTTTCATGACCGTAGCCCCTTCAGTTTTGATCGTATCTTCCTGAAACTTAAAAACAAGTAAGTAAGGGATAAAAGCTTGGATGATTTAAAAAAAACTGATGAGGTTGGCTCATCTATTGTAGAGTTACATCCACTTTACTGCTGGAAATGCCTATTTTTTGACGTTGTCATCACCATAGCCCCTTCATTTTCCTTTTATCATTTTATAACATACCTGTTAATAAGTAAGGGATAAAACCTTGGCTGAGTTAAAAAATTGTGAGGTCAGCCTATATTTCGGAGAGTTATGTCCCCCTTGATTATAGTTGATTATAGAAAATGCCTATTTGTGACCTTTTCATCACCATAGCCCCTTCAGTTTTGATCAGATCTTCCTGAAACTTACATACAAAGAAGTTGGGGTTAAAAGCTTGGATAAGTTTGAAAATTAGGGATGTAGGTCAATTACTCATGGAGTTATGTCCCCTACTTTGCTGAATATGCTTCGTTTTGACCTTGTCATCACCTTAGCCCCTTCAGTTTTGATTGGATCTTCTTGAAACTTACAAACAAGTAAGTCAGAGATAGAAGCTCGGATGAGTTCGAAAACTGACGAGGTTGGCTTATTTAACGTAGAATTGTGTCCCTTTTACTGCTTAAAATGCCTTTTTTTGAACTTGTCATCACCAAAGCCCCCTCAGTTTTCATCTGATCATCTTGAATCTTACATGTGAGTAAATAATGGATAAAACCTTGGCTGAGTTAAAAAATTGGTGAGGTCAGCCTGTATTTCAGGGAGTTTTGTCGCCTCGATTACAGAAAATGCCTGCTGTTTTACCTTGTCATAACTATAGCTCCTTCAATTTTATTGGATCTTCTTGAAACTTACATGTTAGTAAGTTAAGGATAAAATGGATGAGTGCGTGAACTGATGGGGTCAACCTATTTATCATAGAGTTACACCCCTTGGATTGCAGAAAATGCCTCTTTTTGGCTGTAACTCCTTCAGTTTTCATGGATCTTCTTGAAATTTATATGTTTGTAAGTTAGGGATAAAAGCTCAGACAAGTTTGAAAACTAGCAATGCTAGTCAATTAATCATGAGTTATGTCCCCTGCTTGGCTGAAAATGCTTATTTTCGACCTTTTCATCACTTCCGCCCCTTCAGTTTTGATCGGATCTTCATGAAACTTACAAACAAGTAAGTCAGGCAGAAAAGCTCGGAGGAGTTTGAAAACTGGTGAGTAAGGCCTATTTATCATAGAGTTGCATCCTTTTGATTGCAGCAAATAATTGCTCATTTTTTACCTTCTCATCACCATAGCCCCATCAATTTATATTGGATCTTCTTGAAAGTTACATATAAACAAGTCAGGGATAAAAGCTTGAATGAGTTTGAAAACCGGTAACGTCAGCCTATTTATCATAGAGTTACATTCTACTTGATTGCAGAAAATGCTTAACTTGTCATCACCTTGTCCTTGCATAAATCCTTCAGTAAAGGTTGGCAATTCCTGAAACTTTGAATTTGTTATCTCAGGTGAGCGATATAGGACCAGCTTGGTCCTTTTGTTTTTCATATTTCTGCTCATAACATAGATTGGGGGTACTCATTGGAACCGTCTCGACGAGGCAATTCTAACGAGTAGCCAAAATCTATGTTTTTGAGCGAAAATAAGAAAAAATAATGTATACCTCTGTAAGCCCCAGTTTTATTAAAGTAGGGTCCAAGGGGGGTAAAATTATATTAGCGTGTCTCAGGCAAAAAGAAGTGGTTATTTCATGTAAAAATGTGATGGAGTAGATGGACGTTCTGTAAAATTGACAACTGTAAACCACATAGCATATATATGCTTTGAAAGTGTGTAAATAATATGATATCCATATTACTTATTTTTATCTGAAGCCCTGTCCATCATTTTACCAAGTCCATTTAATGAACGTCCCTGTAGACGCTTTTATATATACTCAGTCAAAAAAGTTCCTGTACGTAAAATTGCTTCTTTTACTATAGCTACTACAGAAAAAACTACATGAAGTTTGTTATGTTTTGGTAAGAAGACGCATTTTTCCGTAGACTATTGCTTTAAACACCCAAGGGGTCACTGTGTCAGTTTCACAGAGAAAATCATTAAAACCTGCTATGATTTACCATCACAAAATTTCCCGGTACCCTACATTTCTAAAATTTGATACAAGTTACATTTCATTAGATAGCATTTGCGTCTATTCGCGAAAGATTTGGAACTTTAGTTGCATCAGCAACGAGAAACAGGCTATCACATATTGACCTCCAATTCTTAGAAGTTGTGTGCAAATGCTGCTTTTAATGGGAACCCCTTAGAAAATCGCAATCGATAGTGCTACATGCTACATGATTTTTTCTGTATTTTTTACCAGTATGATGAACAGCAATAGTGGAAACAAAGCGTTCGTTTGAAAAATGGCAAAAATCGATTGACAGGAATAAAAATTACAGCAGTTCGAAAATTGGTATACTTTTAATTGAAATGGAGATAATTTTGAGAATTTCACAAATTAAAACCTCGATTATGATGCGAGATCACGAGATATTGCAAAAGCAAGGTGTTATCCGATGTTCAGACGACATTTTCTTCCATCTTAGAAAAACAGAGATTTCTGCGCATGCGCAATGTCCATTTTCTACCAAAATCTTTCTAGACACATATTGCAAGACACCTCTGGAGCAGAAAGGTATGAGCAAATGCAACTTTGGTCATACTCTAGCTAAACATTCGATTTACATGTCTACAGTCAAATTGAGCTCAATAGCTGCCCGATATCTAGTGAGTTTCACCCAGAAGTTGGTATAGTTACTTTTTTGACTAAGAATATATATCGAAAACTAGGTTTACTGGAAAATTCATTATTTTTCTTATTTTTGTTCGAAGACTTAGGTTGACTTATGGGTACTCGTTAGAACCAGTATCCACGTCCTTTGTTTTTAAGCAATGAATCTTTCATTAATGAAAATACTGTTTTGATTAATGAAAATGTTCAACAAATGTATGCACGGATGTAGATTGATTGTTTGAAGACCGTTTTCACAACGTTTGGTTCAAACGAAACACTTTGATCCAATACTTTTGAATTAATAACAGAAATTCAGTCATAAAATTAATCAAATGTAGTGAATAAACCTGTCGTCACCTTCGGTAAACCGAAAACATGTCACTATTTACGAATATTATTATGCAACAGATGTGTGTTTACTGCATTAGTCGCGACCACATGTGACGGCCAGCAAATTCAAACAATCGCGCATTACAGTTACATTATATTATTATCCGATGCAAATAAAATAAGAACCACATGCAATTAAATAATCAAATCAAAGTTTCCTGGAGCAAAATGAGCCGGAAAAACACTAATTCGGTGAGGCGTTCGATTTTCTTTGTCCCAAGAATATTGGCGGAAAGAAGGTGTATATATATTTCATCAAAGTCTGCAACATTCATAGAACGTTTTCATAACGTTAGTACAAATTGTTTTTTTTTTTCTGTAACTTTTTTTCTTTTTTCCTTGGAAAGTATTTGACAGGCTAAGGAATAAGCTCTAGGTTTTGTCGAAGGGAAGTATTTTTTATCTTATTGCCAAAACAGTCATCGCAGTTCGACACAGAAAAAAAAACGTGAGCAAAACTTTTACAAAACGCCACATTCTGCGTAACCATTTTGAAACCTATAAAAACGTTACGATTACGTTGTGTGTTTACTGGGGGTTCACGAAATGAGCTTACAATACGAGGACTGTTAAAATATGAATGCAACTAAGCACATAAAAATGATTCCGTGATAGATTTCGATAAAAAATTATTTTGTCCCCTCAAAGTATTCCCCTTTAACAGATAAACAAACTTTCAGTCTTCAGATCCAATCATTGAATGCATTTTGGTAGTCTTTTCGAGGTATACTATGAAGGCACTGGAATATTGCAGGACCGAGGTGTTTGCGCTGTACAAATTTTCGACCAGAATTTTTTTCAGCCACGGGAACAAAAAAAAGTCACACAGGGCAAGGTCAGGGGATTACGGGGGTTGAGGGAGTTCAACAATCTTTTCCTGTTTCAGATAGTCATGCACAATGAACGCCTTGTGCGATGACGCGTTGTCATGTAGCAATCTGACATTGGCCAAACCAGTTGCGGGTCTTCGTTCTTTGAAATATTTCTTCAATTTTCGAAGAACTTTATTCTTGTAAAACTTCGCATTTACAGATTTGCCTTTAGGCACAGCAACCTGAATAGCAGGGCCCTGATTTGAAAAGAATATGGCATACATTACCTTCTTGGCGCTCGTGGTCCGCTTTGCAATGCATGGTCTTTTGCAATACTTTGTTGCCCATATTTTGTTCTGAATCTTTCGTTTTGGCTCAAAAAAGTGAACCCATGTCTCGTCACCTGTGACGACATTAGCGAAAGACCGTGCATTGTAATTTGGAAAGTTTTTAAGCAACTTCTTGGCGCACTGAACGCGTGTCTTTTTCTGCTCATCTGTCAACAGATGGGGAATCCATCTAGTACAGATCTTTCTCATTTTCAAATTCCGCTTCAGAATTGTTTGAGCTGCTCCAAATGAGCTGCCAACCATACTAGCTATTTGCCTAGTGGTGTATCGTGCATCGGTAGCAACTATTTCTTTCACTCTAGCAAACATTTTGGCAGATGTTGCTATTTTCGGCCGACGATCATGTGGTGTATCTTCTGTTGAGCCTAATCCACAGCTGAATTTCTTACACCAAAGAAAAACTGTCGGAAAAGACATTTCATTATGCCCATAAACCGAACATATTTCATCAAAAATGTCTTTGCACCGTATACCAAGAATGCAACGATTCTTAATATAGGACCGTATTTCAACGGCGTACTCTGACCTTCTTCCAACCATGTTTTGTATTAGTATACAAGAGTAGACAGTGTTTATCGAACGATATACATGGCTAAAGTGGACGGATTTTAACAGGTTTGGTATCAATGTATAGGTAAAATATTTTCTACGCTGTGATTTTCGCATTAGTGCATGAGAAAACGTTCTACTTGCATTCATATTTGAACAGTCCTCGTATACCAGTGGTCAGACGTCGTCGTCCGTCCACACGTTCAAACATCGTCTCCGTAGAATTCTCCAGGCCAACTGAAGTCATATTGTATGTAGAACATACATGTACATGTATATGCCTTATGTGAGCTGATATAATTTGTCCTGGTGACATGATTAGAATGGCTCTTTACCCGTATATGGTAAAACCCATTAAAGTATTGTTCAAAATGGTACAGTTTAGGCAGGGAGACATTTCTATAGATCTCGGTCGTCACCATGACAAATTTCTCTATCACCGCGTTTCTGAGATTTGTCAACGAAACGAACGAGATAGCTAGCGCGACGCACAGATATTCACAGCGTGACACTGTAGCGTTACGCAGAGCGAGACACTAATCCATCCGATAATTTTATTGTCTTTCACAGCGACACAGCACGACCTTTTCGACCTACAGACAAGCGGTTTATACCTGTTTTGGCGATGCTAAAATTTACTGAAATTTACAAATGATAATATTTTGCAATTTACAGGTATAGAGAAGCAAATATTATCCGTAAGGCGTGCAAGCTATGTTTCCTGTTTCAACGATTTTTTTTTTTTTTTTTTGCTAATGGAATAAGCACCCGTTTACCATGCTCTGTTTCAACTCTGCGATGCCTCAGCACCATGGAATAATCATGTAAATGAGCCAGCAAAAGACCATTTACCAAGAAAGGATAAGATGGATCTGTGCACCTAGCAAACGCTGCTACAGTCTTCGCTTGATACTGTTTGAATGCCACATAGGCCATAGATGCCTCTTGTAAACAGCGAAGACTCTGATCCGACTACAAAGATGTGAAGGATGATTTGAGTTTTCACTAGTCGCAGAAAAACCGGGTAGCGCCCTTCACAAAAAGAGCCTCAGCAAACCTTAATTTGAAAAAGCAACAGGACTAAGTGGCTTAGTCTGATCCGAAATGGTCATTGTTACTTAACATTGCACTGATAACAAAACAAACGCGCATAACCCCAAGAAAATCAAAGCATCTGTCCCCATGTAAGCTATAACATATAAGTGTAACGACCTTTTCGTATGCGATGACCGTTCATGCTCGAATGAGGTAACAGGAGATACTCATTCACTGCAGATAAATGCGGCACTGCATGAAAAAAACTGCACGTCACAAAAAGGTAAACGCGCAGTTAGCGCTCCATCTAAGGGGTACGTAGCTTGATAAAAGCGGTCACGCGTTTGAAACGCCTCGTTAAGGCTAACCTAACATTAAACAACCGATCCCATTGTAAGCTCAAAGTCAAATCTGCTCAAACTATTCCTATACATATATTTATTGTATAAAAATCAGTAAGACATACCAACACGTTACATGTTTATGCCCCGGAATCTAAGATTCGGGGACATATATATTTTGGTCTGTCTGTCCGTTTGTCTGTCTACAAAAACATTAACACTGGGCATACCTTTTGACTTGTAATAGATAGAGCTTTCATATTTCACATGTTTATATCTTATCACAAGACCTCTCCAGGGGTACCATAATTTTTTATCTGTTGACCTTGACCTTTGACCTACTTTTTTCATTTTTTTAGAAACTTTAACATTGGTCATAACTTTCGATAGAGCTTTCATATTTCACATGTGCTTTCCTTGTCACAAGTCCTTTCTAGTGATACCATAAGTTTTGACCTCGTGACCTTGACGTTTGACCTACTTTTTAAAAACTTTAATATAGTATATAACTCTCGATTTGTAAGTGATATGGCTTTCATATTTAACATATGAATTCTTAATCACCAGTCCTTTCCAGTGGTACCATAATTTTTGACCTCTTGACCTTGACCTTTGACCTTTTTAAAAACTTTAACATTGGCCATCACTTTCGATTGGTATGTGATATTGCTTTCCTATTTCGCATGTGCATTCTGTGTCACAAGACCTTTCAAACGATTCCATATTTTTAGCTCACCAGAGCCGAAGGCTCCGGGGGAGCTTATAGGATGGACATTGTCCGTCGTCGTCTGCGTCTGCGTCGTCGTCGTGAACACTTTTAAACGACATCTCCTCTGAAGCCACTGGGCCGATTGGACCCAAATTTTATCTGTAGCATCCTTGGGCTGGGGGATTGAAAGTTTCTGTTTTTTTTATGAAAATCGGCTCATTAGTTTAGTTGCTATGGCAACTTAGAATTTCCATAGACTTATAATGGGGAAAATTGAAAAATGGCATTTACTGCCAAGTCATTGCAGATATTTTGACAAAACTTTCATAGAAATGTTCCTTAGGCAATCTACTATCTGCCATATGATTTTAGGCCTACTGCTCATTTTTTATTGGTTGCCATGGAAACCAAAATGCAAAAAAAAAATAGAAAAAAATACTTAAAAAATCATCTCGTCAGAAACCATATGCTCTATGAGGCAGAGACTTTATGAAAATATTCACCATATTTGCCTTTACAGGTTTTGTGATTTTTATGAAATTTGGCCTTTTAGTTTTGTTGCTATGGCAACTTAGAGTTTCCATTGACTTATAATGGGGAAAACTGAAAAATGACATTTACTGCCAAGTCCTTGTAGATATTTTGACAAAACTTACATAGAAATGTTACTTGAGTAAACTTCTCTTAGCCCTATGCTTTTTTGCCAACCTGGGGGTCCCCTAGGTTGTGCCGGGGCCATGCCCCGCCCCCTCCACTTCATAAAATGCCTTATACCTCAGAAACCTTACAGATACTCACCCCTAAACCATATATATTCTTGTTCCTTATGATAAGTTGCATTAAGTGACACCAACCTTGAGGTCCCCCGGGATATGCCGGGGACATGCCCCGACCCCTCCACTTCATAAAAGGCCATTTATCTCAGAAACCATTCAGATCCCCACCCCTAAACCATATATATTCTTGTTCCTTATGATAAGACACATTAAGTGACACAAACCTGTGGGTCCCCCGGGATGTGCCGGGGATATGTCCCACCCTCTCCACTTCATTAAATGCCATTTACCTCAGAAATCATTGAGATCCCCACCCATAAACCATATACATGTATATTCTCATTCCCTATGATAAGTTGCATTCAGTGACACCAACTTGGGGTCCCCCGGGATGTGCCGGTACCATGCCCAACTCCCTCCACTTCATAAAAGGCCAAATATTCTATAAACCTTACAGATCCCCACCCCTAAACCATATATATTCTTGTTCCTTATGATAAGACTGATTCATTGACACCAACCTAGGGGTCACCCAGGGCACACCCGGGCCATGCTCCACCCCTTGACTTCACTTAAGACCATATATCTGAGAAACTGTTCAGAGCCCCAATCCTAAACCATATATATTCTTGTTCCTTGTGATAAGACGCAATCAGTGACACCAGCATGGGGGTCCCCCCGGGGTGCCACGGGCCATGCCCCACCCCTTTACTTCATTAAAATTCATATATATCAGAAACTGTTCAGATCCCCACCCCTTAACCATATTACATTCTTGTTCCTTATGATAAGACACCACTTCATAATAGGCCATATATCTCAGAAACCATTCAATTCCCCATCCTATAATCACATATATTCTTGTTCATTGTTAATAGACACATTCAGCCATCTCCGTCTTGTGGGGTCCACAGGGGCCATTTCTCATCCTGCCACTCATAAAAGGGCCTCATATCTCAGAAACCATTCAGATCCCACCGTTTAACCATATATACTCTTGCTCCTTGTGATAAGACATATTCAGTGACAACAATCTTGGGCTTTTCTGTGATATGCCATGCCCGAATCCCTCCATTGCTGAAAAGGCCTTACATCTCAGGAACTATACATATCCCCACCGCTAACCCATATATGTCTCTGTTTCTTTTGATAATTAAAAATCAAAAATGAGTTCCTTTAAGAGCAATGAAAACATTCATTAGAAAGAAGATGGGCCATACTACGTAGTTTCGGCTAATAAAGCCTCATCAGTGACCCTGTAATGATCCGGCAAACAAAGCCAGAGGAAACATACTGCAATTTTGCGAATTTCGAATAGGCAATCGATTCAAAGACTGATATAAATCAAAATGGGGTCCAAATAATTAAAAACCTGTCAAGAATGAGTCTAAACAAATAATTTATTTCTGATTTCTCAGAATATTCACGATGATCTCAAAGGACCAAAAGTAAAATATAAACTGCACTATGGTTGATGTACGGGGAGACGTTTTGCATATATTGACACCAACCAGGGCTCCATTGGGTCCATGCCCCACCCTCTTTACTTTACAAAGCACCTAATATTTCAGATACAGTCCACATGGGTGATCATGTGGGTATGGGGTTTGTTTGGGAGACTTTATAATTGGTATATTAAAATCATATCATGTTATAATACATGTCTGCCATTGGGCAGTGTCCACCTGAGCTCTAGTCTATAAAATTTAGCTCTTTAGTTTGTTTGCTATGCCAAGTTAAGAGTTTCCATTGACTCATAATGGGGAAAATTGAAAAATGACATTACTGTCTGTCAAGATATTTTGCCACACTTTCATAGAAATGTTCCTTTAATAATGTTCCTTTTGGCCTATTTGTCGCCACAGATGGGAAATTGTCAATTGTCATCTGTTGTCAGGCAACAACACATTCAAGCGACATCAGAATCTGAAGCCACTAGGCTGATTGGATCCAAATTTTATCTTTAGCATCCTTGGGCACAGGGCTTCCATGGTTAATTAAAATACATTGCTGCCAGTGGGCAGTGGCCCCCTGAGCTCTGGTGAGCATTGTTGCCCATGGGCCTCTTGTTTGACATTGTGACCTTGACCTACTTTCTAAGACTTTAACATTGGCCATACCTTTCGATTGCTTAGGGAGAGTGCTTTCATATTTAACATGCGCTATCCGGGGGCATAGGTGTTTCAATAACACATCTTTCCTCAACCGGTTTCAATAATATCTTAGGAGGAAATTAACGTTATCAATGGAGATCAAACTGACGTCGCCCGTAAGCGACGTTATGGTAACATCCTTCCGGTGTAAGTGACGTTACTTTCGTATAGAGTTCAAGTCCGGTGATAATAAACGAGTGAAGAGAGTTTCTATCTATTTTCTCCTTACCATGCTGTCATCTAACATTTTAAATAATAGATATATTGTATTCTTAGGTTATAGCACTTGAACAGTTGTCAATATGTGCACTAACTTGTAACATCCTAGTTGAAGGGTCCCTTATCTGCTGGTTGTGCACGGTTAGTCGTTTTCGTATGCCCCCTGTTTCTCCAATGTATTCACCACCAGAGTCGCTGCATCGGATTACATATATTACATTATTTATATCACAGGTGATATTAGTTCGCACGAGCATTAATGTGCCGCACCTTGAAGCCTCGATCAAGTGTTTGCATAGACCGCAGTTCGGGCGATTGCAGCGTTTTACTTTTGGTTGTTCGATTTTTTTCTATAAATTTTCCTCTTGTCAGGAGTTGTTTCAAAGTCTTTCTTGTCATTTACTTTTTATAAATTTATAAGGCCTAAGTACGTCTTTCATGTGATTATCACGCTGCAAAATATGAAGTCATTCCTAATTCCCCCAAAAGTTTCAGTATTTCGGGGGTTAAATGTCCTTAGATACGGTATGATATTTTCTGTTTCACTGATTTTAACTTACCTTGCTCTTCTCGTATCTAATGCGTTTGCTTGGCTTTTTCCTGCACCTAACAGGTTGAATATATATATATATATATATATATATATATATATATATATATATTATATATATATATATATATATATATATATATATATATATATATATATATATATATATATATATATATAGTTTTCTTAGACATTGTGTATGGGTCATTTAGTCTGATATACACCCGCACTGTGGGCATCCGGGACGGTTTATGGGACATTTGTATATGTCCCACAAACCATGTCCAAAAAATGCCTGGAAACCAGTCGTAAATCATGAGAAAATACTTATTTGAGAAAATGTCCCATAGTGTGGAACAGCCCAATATCCCACAGTGTCGTTGCTATTTTTAGAATAACCAACTTGAAACCGTTAATTTTTTCTCTTCTGCTTGTTCTACAAATGACCCACAAAGCGTTTGTTTCTACATGGATGATGCATTATGGGCAAGTAAAATGGCGGAACTTACGGCCGAACTTACCCGCAGGGGAAACGCAGTAAGTTTCTTTTTTATTGAAAAGCACAACAACAAAATTACAAACCTCATAGACATAGAAAATGCATTTGCAGAGTGTTTTTTTATGCCTGTGTGATATGAACAGCCGTGAAACGTTTTTGTTTTCAATCTCACTCTGAACATTGAGTGCGGCGAACAGGTCTGAGAGTGAGAAAGTAATGGATTTGCAGACAGTCTTTAACCAAGTATCATACTGCAATAGATTACTCGTAGGTGTACATTACATACACTCCACATTTTGCGTGATGAAAGCATACAGTAGGCCTAATAATGAATTTTTATTTCCGACCATTAAAACTGGAAACGGGTCAACTCGGCCTGTAACCAACTCGGCACCAGGTCCAGTTGACCCAGGCCGACTTGACTCCGGTACAATGGCCAAATACTGAGTTAATGGCCAAATGTAGCCGACTCAGTAGAAAGGTAGATGAATCCGGGTCGTGTCGGCCTATATTTGGACCTGGGTCGTTTCGGCCTGTTTCGGTGTGGACCTGGGTTGTTTCGGCCCTGGGTTGTTTCTGCCCAATTTTATTAGATAGCATTTTTTCTGTATAAAATATTATTAGTTAAATTTGGAATATTATTTAAAGGCCCTGTCACATTAGCCATGGTTATGATAGCCCAAATAAAGTGTTTTAATTATTTTAATTTATTTATTCACGGTTTAAGGACTAAAACTATATACTTTTCTTTCAACAATGATTGAATTTGATAACAGAATCAACAGGCAAAATCACAAACATACATGCATTTATGGCCCCCAGCCCATCTGGGCTTGAAGAAATAGATGGGCTGCATGATGCTTTCATGCAGAGCTGATACAGACCACACACGACTACTAGTAAACCGCTTAGAGGATCTAAGCTTGCCCAGGCCGAGCGTTGTGAGTTGGCCAGCCCATGTTTATAAATCCTATTGGTTTCAATGGGCGACAGGGCTTGAGATGTCATTTCATCTCAATTGCGGGTAAAAGTCCGGCAAAATTGGAAGCAATGTCTCCAAAATTACCTATATACAGTGTTGACGGGACGGTAAACTCAAATCAAACAAACAAATCACCCTCGCCCATCAGGGCTTGGAGAATAGATTGGGCTGCATGATGCTTCCACGCAGGGTTGAAACCGATCGCACATGAGTACACATAAATAAAGAATCCAAAAAATGAATAAATAAAAATTATATTAAATAATGATTAAAATACCTGTTCCATAAAAGCGATGCTGCCACCGGTCACATACGTCACACGTAACAGCCTGGTATCGGCTATATACTTACTAGTCACATGAGATGCACAATTCAGTCATTTTGAAATTTACTTCAACAATCGTTAAAAGCGATTTCAAAGATAAGTCATTTAGTGATGAGGTGGTGTCTTGGAGCACCTTATATACATTGGTTGCTGACATTTAATCAAATTTTAAAGCATATCAGTCCTAACATATTTGTTTTTTTTTTATTATTTTTTTTATTTGTTTATTTTGTTTGTAAATTTACAGAACCGCTATTTCCCGACAAACTCAAAAGGCTACTAATTAACCCTTTACCACTCAGATACGTATATTCCCGACTCGATCCATTACCACTCAGACCCGTATATTTACGACTTTATCGATTAACGTACAGATACGTATATCCCCGTGTGTCGCCATTTGAACAAATACGTGTTTGCCCGTGTCTCAAAATCAATCGCGTTATTTTTACCTTTTTCCTAAATATAAAAACGCCGGATGTTTATTAATGTTAAGTTTGGTCTTTTGCCAACAATATTTGCGAAAAAAACAAATATGTTTCTATACAAAGTTTTTGTGTAATTTACAACCAAACGCACCAGGGGTTTCTTCTACTGAATCACGATGACCTTGCCTGACCGGAATGGAAAATTACTGGGTTGAGTTACTGAATGACGCAATATTTGTGTGTTGGTCGCGCATGATTTAGGTAAAGACAACTAGCGCTGTATAATCAGTTAGATTCAAGGGATTTATGGTTCAAGATAATTAGTTAATTGGGGATTATGATACCCTAGGAATGTTTATACAGCGGATGCCACCCGCAGCGTGTGGAGCTTTGAGCCGCAATAAATTACGTAACAGTACCCAAAAGTGTACCCAGGTGTTCATCGGAAGGGCAATAAAACCCACAGATGGGTAGAAGGCCTTTCATTGGTCAATAGTTTCAGCCCCTTTAATGAATATTAATTTCTAAAAAAAAAATATGCGGCGTCTGATCAGGGTCTCACCGCCGACACGTTAACAGACAAACAGATGCAATTATTAAGCGGCACCTGATCAGGGTCTTCAGGTTTTTGGACCTTATAATGCTACGGCACCCGGATCAGACCCTCCACAATTATTGCCGCGACGTCAGATTCAGCTCCAACCGCCGACGGTTCATTTTATTTTATTTTCCGCGACCGAATAGGTTTGGAGGATATAGCGACCGTCCAAATGTCCGTCCGTCCGTAGACACAACAGACAGATGCAAACAATGCAGACTCGGATCAGACGCCGTACTATTATTGAACGGCGTCTGATGAGGGTCAGCATGTTTGTAGAAGGCATCTGAGACGGCGCAGACCCGGACAAGACGCTGCGCAACGGTTATGCGGCGTCTGATCAGGGTCTTATCGGCGACGGTGGTGTTTTTTATCCCTAGTCTAAACAGGTTCAGAACCTGGCGTCCGTATATTCGCCCGTTCGTAGACACAAAATTATGAGTGACAAGACGCTGCGCAACGGTTATGCGGCGTCTGATCAGCGTCTTATCGGCGACGGTGGTGTTTTTTATCCCTAGTCTGAACAGGTTCGGAGCCTGGCGTCCGTTCAAACGTCCGTCCGTAGACGCAATAGACATATGAAAACAATGCAGATCCGGATCAGATGTACAATTATTAAACGGCGTCTGATGATGGTCTACATGTATGTAGACGGTATCTGAGACGGCGCAGACCCGGACAAGACGTTGCGCAACGACGCGGCGTCTGATCAGGGTCTTATCGCCAACGGTGGTGTTTTTTTTAACCCTAGTATGAACAGGTTCGGGGGATATAGCGATCAACGTGGCGTCATTCACCCAACCGTCTGTATAACAAAAGACAGAACACAAAGGTGCAAACAGTGCAGATTTGAATCGGACGCCATACAATTATTATACGGCGTCTGGATAGGGTCTACAAGTTTGTAGACGGAATATACGACGGCACAGACCCAGACCAGACGCTGTACAATGATCATGCGGCGTCTGATCATGGTCTGACCCCCGCCGGTGCGTTTTATTTTTATCCCCTGACCAAATAGGTTCGGGGATATAACTATCAGCCTGGCGTTCGTCCGTCCGTCCGTCCGCAAACAAAATTATGAGTCTGGCGTCCGTTCACATGTCCGTCCGTTCGTCCGTAGACACAACAGACAGATGCAAGCAATGCAGATAAGAATCAGACCTGTACAATTATTAAACGGCGTCTGATGGGGGTCTACAGGTTTGTAGACGGCATATGGATCGGCGCAGACCCGGACAAGACGCTACACAACGATAATGCGGCGTCTGATCAGGGACTAATTGCCGACGGTGGTGTTTTTATCCCTAGTCTGAACATGTTCGGGGGATATAGCGATCAGCCTGGCGTCATCCACTCAACCGTCTGTATAACAATAGACAGAACACAAAGGTGCAAACAGTGCAGATTTGAATCAGACGCCATACAATGATTATAAGGCGTCTGGATAGGGTCTACAGGTTTGAAGATGGCATATGCGACGACACAGACCATGCGACGTCTGATCATGGTCTGACCGCCGCCGGTGCGTTTTATTTTTTATCCCCTGACCAAATAGGTTCGGGGATATAACTATCAGCCTGGCGTCCGTCCGTCCGCGAACAAAATTGAGTCTGGCGTCCGTTCACATGTCCGTCCGTCCGTAGACACAACAGACAGATGCAAGCAATGCAGATTCGAATCAGACTTTAAAAATTATTAAACGGCGTCTGATGATGGTCTACAGGTTTGTAGGCGGCATATGGGTCGGCGCAGACCCGGACAAGACGCTGCACAAAGGTAATGCGGCGTCTGATCAGGGACTCATTGCCGACGGTGGTGTTTTTTATCCCTAGTCTGAACATGTTCGGGGGATATAGCGATCAGCCTGGCATCATCCACCCGTCTGTGTGTATAACTATAGACAGAACACAAAGGTGCAAACAGCGCAGTTCGGGATCAGAGCCCAGAAAATTATTATAAGGCGTCCGATCAGGGTCTACAGGATTGTAGACGGCACAGACCCAGACCAGTAGCTATCAACCTGACGTCATCCACCCGTTAGTCTGTATGACAATAGACAGAACACAAAGGTGCAAACAGTGCAGATCGGGATCAGAGCCCAGACAAATATTATAAGGCGTCTGATCAGGGTCTACAGGGTTGTAGACAGCACATGCGATAGCACAGACCCAGACCAGACGCTGTACAATGACCATGCGCATCAGATGTCATTGCACCTCAGTGTTGGGTAAAAGTCCCACCAAATTGGAAGCAATATCTCCAAAATGTCCTAAATAGTGTTGATGGGGATGTTATACCTCTAATCAAACAAATCTTATTTATAAAAAAAAAAAAAAAATACAGAGACGGCTCTTTGGGGTGAGCTGGCTATGGGGTGGTTGATACATTTATTAAAAAAAAAAAAGGTAAAGTTGGGGATGGGGGTTCAAAAAAGGATAGATAGGCTGTAATAGTTATTTTAATCTTATGCAAAAGCACTGATTTTTTCATAAACAAAACACACCCATGTGTCATAGCACATTCTTTAATTTCTCCAAAATGGCTACTTTTCCATTGAAAACTTTTATATTTTTCTTATTTATACTCAGAACATAGGTCGTGGGTGCCGATTGAGGCAGTTCTAACGAGTACCCACAACCTTGGTCTTGGTGCAGAAATAAGTAAAATAATGTATACCGGGTTCAGATAGATGTTCATTTCACTGACTTATGAACATGATCTTATTTCTGCATAAAAAGTATGTTATAGAAACTTGTTGGAAGACCCTCAGTGACATGCCCTAATGATTACCTACAAATGCGTTTTTGTGCGGAAATAAGAAAAATAATACGTGGATACCCCCTCTTTTCTGGGGCTATGGTGGTTAAAAATACTTTCTCTGACCAACCCAAAACAGAAATTTTTGCTAAAGAAAATATTTTGCTTACTTTGACACTTCATATTTTCAAAACCCAAAGAGAAACTATAATAAATTTAGTACCATTGGAAAGAAAATTTAATTTCCTAGAAACTTTACATTTACATAAATATTGTCAAATGTACAGAAAATACTAAAATAATCATTTTTGTAACATAAGGGTGAAAATCACACAAAAATGCCAATATCTCTGTTCAGATAAGACTGTCAGGCCTATCAGCCATATATGGACTATTGGTTATTGATTTACCTATATCAGTGTTCTGTTAAGATGCTGTATTGGATAATTTTCTGAGTGGTAAAGGGTTAAGGACGCTCGCATTTAACGTGTTTTCAAACTGTTAACGCCACATAGTTGATCACTTATAAATTAAAATAAGGGGATTAGCTAACTCCATCAAAAGTGATTCACGGGTGATTGATTAACGGGCCATTATCATGTGATGATATAATTACTTCTTAAAAAGCCAAGACCTTTGAAGTCTGTCAGTTGGGGTGTCATGATGGCTGCAGAAGGTTCATAGTTTTGAAGACCATGATTAGACTGCACACTACTGTCGCACAGGATTGTCTGAGTCTTTCATTGTCGGATAATGACAAACTTATATAGGTGTGTTTTCGTCATGTTGTATGTCACTGTGTCTGCAGTATGTTCCAAAAAATGTTGAAGGTTTGTGAAGTTCGTCTCAAAGGTATGATTAGACTGCACGCAAGCGCACAATGGTCTACTTTACGTGCCACATACAGACATGCATTGTACGCATCCCTTCTAAGGTTTTTTTTTTCTAAATAGCCCTGTGGCGGCAAAAGGCTTCTGCGGTTAGCAGATACTGAGCACACGGCACTGACTTGCAGGGTGATCAGTATTTACTTGTATCAATGACACGCACATTTTGAGAACAGCATGGGAAATATTTGCGAAATGTAGTCTAATAATTTTATATGATCATCCTCCATCTGTCGTTGTGATACCTTCAAATACAAGTACTTAATAACCTATAAATCTGTTCATTGTGATCAGAGTCTATGCAGTTTGAAAAGCCATCTTTTTTCTGAGCTATTAATATCTGAACGCTGTAATTATTTTACAGCTGATACCTTCAAAGACCTTATAACCTATAAATCTGTTAATTGTGGTCAGAATCTACACAGTTTGAAAAAGGCAATCTGTTTTCTGACCTATTATAGTGTTAACGAGCGAAGATACGCAAAGGCTGATCTTCGACAGAAAATATATGTACATGTACATATTAATAAAAGGATAAAAAAAAATTGGTCGAAACGACACTGCCGCAGGGGCCAAACACCCATCTCCGCCAACTGACACTGCACCAGAATGCAACCTGTAGAAGAAGGCCATTGAGGACCGCCCACGACGGGCCCCCAGGGACGGCCACCCTAGCCCACCAAGCACACCGCCGACGCCACCTCCACCTCGGCATCGCCTGCAGGCCCATCGAGCAGCTGTCCCCCGCATCCCCTCCACCCGCCGAATCCGAGCCCCAACACAGGGACGCAAACTGGCGCCGCACACCGAAGCTGAGGGCAAACCAACACACAACACCCCCTGCCCGCCGAGGTGCAAAAGCCGGCAGCGTTGATAAAACTTCAGTGTCGAAACACACGTCATTAGTACCAATGACAGGATGAATGTCATTAAGTGTGCAGTCCTATGTAGTGTGCAGGTTGAAGAACCCTACCATAATTACATGATTACTGAGTAGGCTTTGATCCTGCAAAACTGGAGTGTATGTAATAAGTACACCGTCTGTGTCGCCTCCTGGTGTTAACAAAATCAGAAGAGCAATGTATCTCGTCTGGTACCGGAGGATCAGCCTTCGAGTCTGCCTGTCTGGTACCTGACGACCAGCCAATGAGTCTGCTCATCCGGACAGCTAGCCAACCCACGAAGGAATGGCTAGTAGATGTCCGGTAGTAAATTTTAGTCTCTCATGTCATATAGGCTATGAATGCTAAATAGCACTTGTGTCATTTTCGGGAGTACTGGATGCTATATGTACACTGTAGTTCCTACTTTGAGACTACGTAAATGTCACTGAGGTTTTCCTCAACTGTCATCTTAGAAATAAGCACAGCCATATCGGTAATGCATAATTGTCATAACAAATACAGTGCCTGCGATAATAAAAGATGTAGTCATGTTTAATTATTTCTAATATTATTACTATCAATGATATATTTATAAGTAATTACCAACCAGTAATATTATACGCGATCGCTATTGACAGCCGGCTGTCACCAGCGAAAGCTCGCTGGAGACAGCCGGCTGTCTCCAGCGAACTTTCGCTGGTGACAGCCAGCTAAAATATACAGATGATATATTGATAAATAATTAAGTTATTCACTAATTTTAATTCTATTAATGTGCTTGAGAATAATTTTTTGGTTATGGTTTTGAATATCAATATATATGAATTTTATCATTTTTAAATACTTGTATTTATTTTAGAAAGCTGGCTGTCACCAGCGAAAGTTCGCTGGAGACAGCCGGCTGTCTCCAGCGAACTTTCGCTGATGACAGCCAGCTAAAATATATTTTTTTGTTTGTTTCATTTGATGTTTAACGTCCCCCCTTAACACTGTAAAGGTCATTTTGGAGACGCTGCTTCCAATTTCATGGGACTTTCAAGCCCTGCCGCCCAATAAAACCAATAGGGTTTATAAGCATGGATGGTCTGACTTGCACAGTTTGCCTGGGTAGGCTTAGATCCTCTAAGCGGTTTACCAGCTGCATGGAAGCATCATGCAGCCCATCAAATATATGGATGATATATAATTGACAAACAAGAGTTGTCAGAAGACAACATAGCTCCCCTTTGGGGGCCTAAGTTGGATGAGGGCAAGTTATCAAAAATGAAATTTTTCTTCTGTAAAAAGTCCAACAGACGGGTAGCAATTAAAAGAGAAATCATATAGTACCCCTAAGAACCACTGAGGAAGAAATCTTGTTTTAAAGTGAATGACCACCTTTAAAACATAATTACTTCATTTGCAAGAATAAGTTACTGTAATGATTAATCTCTGACTTTTATTACCAATTGAAATCTGCTAAGGTAATTAAATCAACATTTAATGGTTTCAGTGAAGCCTTCTGGCAGCGGCCATATTTTCCCAAAGGTAATCCAGATGTATCCCAGCGTCCAACGTGTTTGCTCAATTTCTGACCTCAAGGAGACCATTGAAGCTCTATGTCTCTATATGTAGCTACTAAAGGAGAAGTAATTAGGCCCTCTAATCAGGTTGCATTCTCAAAAATCCTTAAATAGGCTGTCAGTTCAGGATCTTACATACTGGTTTCATTATGTTTTTTGATGAAAATAAAGACTTTGAAGACAGTTTTCCTGAGTTTGGTGCCATTGGTTTCATTGGGTGGCATTCATCTCAATGTTGGGTAAAAATCCCACAAAATTGGAAGCAGCATCTCCAAAATGCCCTAAACAGTGGTGATGGGAATGTTAAACATCAATTCAAACACATAATCTGTTCTTTCCTACAAAACAGTTGTTTTAAGTAATCCTTGTCTGATCTACAGTTAATCACGTTGTACACCTGTACACTGTTTGCATAAAATCCAGGACTTTATCCAAAAATGAAAACATAAATTATGGGTACTCAAAGGAATCATCTCATTGAGTACCCACAATCTATGCTTTAATCTGGATTAACCCATTTAGTACCAGAAACCCCAAAAGAGGTACCCTGGCAAACAGTGCAGGCCCAGATCAGACGCCGCAGCACACGGCGTCTGATCAGGGCTTACACTGTTTGCAAAATGTTCAGCCATTTTCCTAATAAATTTTGAGGAAAACAACCTGACAGCGCTTAATTTTGAAATGGACTCCTGGTATATATATATATAAGGAGGAAGATTCCATTGTGTAAAAAAGGTTAAGAAAAATATCACAAAAGACCATATGAAGTGCCATGAAATATTACCTAAAATTGTCAAGGCCTGCTAAGGAAATGATAGGTTAAATGATACTGATAAGCATTAATTAATGAAGAAAAGGAAAGAAACAAGTAATCAACACACTTTCAAGTCCACTTGAAAACAGCTACATGTATCTTCAAAATGTTTAGCACAAATGTTATGCTTTGCATAAACAAATGTCTTGATGTTAAGATTCTCTGTTCGAAGATTATGAATCCATTTTTTACTTAACTCTCTATTTTTCTAAGGGTCAGGGATAGAAAAACAGTTAATTCCTTGTCCAGTATTTGCCCTTACAAGAAGGCATTTTTATTATTTTAAAGTTCACTTTCTCCTCTAAAATCCTCAGCTGCTAAGATAGCTGTCAGAACATGGACTGAACAGTCTCCTTGAGATCACTGCAGGAGATATAATCTGTAAAAATGTCTGACACCCTATAAACAACTTTAATGAGCCATTACAGTTAATTAGAGCAACAGTTTAGGAGGAGAATATGATTTTATCATTCCTCAATGGTGTTATTGTAAAATGGATCTGAGAAAAAAAAATGGTGGTCATTCACTTTAAGTGTTTTTATTTGAAAAAAAAAGTAATAATAATAATTACAATTTTGTAGGCTTTTTATTAACTGACACAATTAAAAAACATGATTATTGATTTTTTGGCCTCAGTTGATATTGGTTGACCTGGTGTTAATATAGATGACCTCATATCAATGCAGGATAGTCAATTAATAAAACTTGATATTTCTTATAAGTTTGTATAGTTTACCTTTCCTTTCTTTATGTAACTGCGACTTGAATGTAACAAAACGGTAACAGAACAGTTGATCTAAGCATCGCAAAAAAAAAAAAAAAACTGCAATGAGTGCTTTAAAAACCTCCAACGTCTCCAGCGGAATGACAGGGCATTATGATCAGACAGATCTGCAATATCAAATCACAGGACACTGCCACCATCAGGTCCAGTGAGTTACTTGAGTGTCTTGGCATTGAGGACCTGGACCTCATCCTGAAAGAGAGAAGGCTCCACTGGTATGGACATGTGGAACGCTCCAACGGTGCAGTCAAGACTGCCTGTGACATACAGGTAGGTGGAAAGCGGCAGCCTGGAAGGCCCAAGATGACCTGGAAGCAGCTGACAGAAAGAGATTGAAGAGAATGGAAGCTCCTTGCTATCGATCCTTATTATAGACAGGCCTGGAGATCTGGTGTAAGATCTGCCAGCGTGCAAAGCCAGCTACCTGGAAGGGGGCCACTTATGTGGACGTTACCCCTGTACCTGCACGTTAATCAAAAATCCGTTGATGATGATGAAAAATCCTAAAAACAATACGGATCTTGATGACTTGCAGTTGTACTCCTAAGATTTTAACAAATTTGTTTTGCAATCCTGCAATGATTCCAAAAGGTGCAGATGGAATAGCAAACAGTGTAGGCCCTGTGTCAGAAGCAGTCTGATCTGGGACTGCATTGTTTGCTGAAGCCTATCTCTCCCAATACATAGGATCATTACGGTAACTGCTCGTCTCATCATGTTTCGGATACATTGAAAGAGTCATTCCCTATATGTGTGCCCTGCTATTATAAACAAGATAATTGCCCCCAATTAATATTTCTTTGTATCTGTTAAATAAATATGCTTGACAACAAATTTAATTTGAACATGTTGAACGATCTATCACTATTTAATAACAAGGTCAACATCGCACATACATTTTCAGATTTTAATAATGAAAATTATGATATACAGATAGAAATAATAACATTGACAATATAAAAAGAATAAAATAATAATAATAATTTCAATTATAGTTATGTCCTTGACAGAAATTAAGTGGAAAAAAAAATGGCGACAAACTGGTAGGTGATAAGAATACAGTTAGAGTAAATTAGAAAATATTTTCATTACATCATAAAGTGGGTAATATTATTTGGAATGCAATTTCACTGCATACCCTATGGAATATGAGAGACATAAATTCACTACCGGACGGCGAGCCATTCCTACATGGGTTGGCTAGCTCTCTTGTACCGGAAGAGCAGGCTCCTTGACTGGTCGTCCAGTCTTCGACGGGCAGACTCATTCTAAGACTGGTCGTCCAGTACCGGACGGCTAGCCACTGCCATCTGTCTGTCTATGTTTGTTTTGTTTGTATAAATGTTAAGCTTTCCCATTGACACTATTTCGGTTATTTTGGAGACGTTACTTCCAATTTTGTGGGACTTTTACCCGACACTGAGATGAAATTACATCTCTGGCCTAGGGGCATAATGAAACCAAGAAGGAATTACCCATTGGAGGGTCTGACTCGCACCACTTTGCCTGGGCAGGCTTAGTCCTAAACGAATGGTTTTTTTTTTTTTTGGTACTCAGGTGTTATTTTTTTTTTTTTTTTGGTTTTACAGTCCTTTCAAGATTGTTTCACTCATATCAAGCTGATCATTAATCAGAGTTTTCACTGAGTTGTTGGGTATTGTAATTGCAATATCTGCTGATGATACGCATATCGTGAAGCAGTTTGACGATACGATTACGATACAGCAAACATAGTAATTTGATGGAGATGAGGTGAAAACTTTTGCTGGTTTTGCTTAAATTTGTGACTTAAAAATAAGTTTCTATTTTCACTCTTATTAGCTCACCTGTTTGTTTGTTTGTTTGATTTGAGGTTTAACGTCCCCGTCAACACTGTAAAGGTCATTTTGGAGACGTTGCTTCCAATTTTGTGGGACTTTTACCCGACATTGAGATGAAATTACATCTCAAGCCCTGTCGCCCAATGAAACCAATAGGGTTTATTAGCACTGACGGTCTGCCTCGCACCGCGGTTCCTGGACAGGCTTAGATCCTCTAAGCCGTTTACCAGTACTAGTGTGCGGGCCGGATTCACCTTTGCATGGAAGCATCATGCAGCCCATATACTTCTTCAAGCCCCTATGGGCGGGGGCAAGTAGCTCACCTGTCCCATAGTGACGGGGTGAGCTTTTGGGATCACTTTTCGTCTGCGTGCGTGCGTAAACTTCTTCTTCAAGCAACATCTCTTCCTAAACCACTGATCAGATTTTGACCAAATTTCACAAGAATGATCCTTAGGTGGTCTCCTTTCAAAGTTGTTCAAATGGTTCCGGTCCATTGCACATCTTATCTAGGTCACAGGAGCCAAAAATATATTTTTTTTCACCAGAAACTTAAAAAATTTTCTTCTCTGAAACCACAAGGCCCAGGTCTTTGAGTTTGATATTTGATATGAAGCTTCATCTAGTGGACCCCTACCAAGATTGTTCAAATTATAGTGCTGCGGCCAAAAATGCCCCTGCCCCAGGGCCCTTTGGTTTTTACATGGGCTTACACATGTATATAGGGAAAATCTTCTCTGAAACTGCAAGGCCCAGGTCTTTGATATTTGGTATGAAGCTGCATCTGGTGGACCCCTACCAAGATTGTTCAAATTATAGTGCTGGGGCCACAAATGCCCCAGCCCCCGGGCCCTTTGGTTTTACAAAGGATAATATAGGGACAACCTTTAAAAATCTTCTTCTCTGAAACTGCAAGGCCCAGGTCTTTGATATTTGGTATGAAGCTTCATCTAGTGGACCCCTACCAAGATTGTTCAAATTATAGTCCTGGGCCAAAAATGCCCCAGCCCCGTGACCCTTTGGCTTTACATGGGCTTATATAGGGAAAATCTTTAAAAATCTTCTTCTGAAACCGCAAGGCGTCTTTGATATTTGGTATGAAGCTTCATCTAGTGGACCCCTACCAAGATTGTTCAAATTGTAGTGCTGGGGCAAAAATGCCCCCGCTCAAGGGCCCTTTAGTTTTACATAGACTTATAAAGGGAAATCTTTAAAAATCATCTTCCCTGAAACCACAAGGCCTAGGTCTTTGATATTTGGTGTGAAGCTACATCTAGTGGACCTTTACCAAGATTGTTCAAATTATAGCCTGAGAACAAATATGCCTCGCCTCAGGCCCTTTGGTTTTACATAGACTTTTATTGGGAAAATGTTTAAAAACCTTCTTCTCTGAAACCGCAAGGCCCAGTTCTTTGAAATTTGGTATGACTCTTCATCTAGTGGATCCCTACCAAGATTGTCCAAATTATAGTGCTGGTGCCAAAAATGCCCCCCTCTCAGGGGCCCTATGCTTTTACATAGACTTATAAAGGGAAATCTTTAAAAATCATCTTCTCTGAAACCACAAGGCCTAGGTCTTTGATATTTGGTGTGAAGCTACATCAAGTCGACCTTTACCAAGATTGTTCAAATTATAGCCCTGAGACCAAATACATGTCCCCGCCTCGGGCCCCCTGGTTTTAAATAGACTTATATATAGTGAAAATCTAAAAAAAAAATCTTCTTCTGTGAAACCACAAGGCGTAGGTCTTTGATATTTGGTGTGAAATTTCATCTAGTGGATCTCTATCAAGATTGTTCAAATTATAGCCCTGGGGCCACAAATGCCCCACCCTTAGGTTTTACATAGACTTATAAAGGGAAATCTTTAAAAATCATCTTCTCTGAAACCACAAGGCCTACTAGGTCTTTGATATTTGGTGTGAAGCTACATCTAGTTGACCTTTACCAAGATTGTTCAAATTATAACCCTGAGACCAAATATGCCCCCACCTCGGGGCCCTTTGGTTTTACATAGACTTATATAGGGGAAATCTTTAAAAATCTTCTTCTCTGAGACTGCAAGGCCCATGTCTTTGATATTTGGTATGGAGCTTTATCTAGTGGACCTTTACCAAGATTGTTCAAATTATAGCCCTTGGGCCACAAATGCCCCCACCCGAGGGCCCTTTGGTTTTACATAGACTTTTATAATCTTTGAAAATCTTTTTCTCAGAAGATTGTCTAAGTTATAGCCCTGAGGCCTAAAATGGCCCAGCCCGGGGGCCATTTGGTTTTACATAGGCTTATGTAGGGAATATCTTTAAAAACATCATCTTCTCTAATACCGCAAGGCCCAGGGCTTTGATATTTGGTGTATAGCTTCATCTAAAGGGCCTTTGCCAAGATTGTTGATTATAGTCTTTGTTGATATTTGGCATGAAGCTTCTCCTTTTTAGACCTCCCTCAACATTATGCACATTATAGCCCTGGGGTCAATAATGACCCTGCCCCGGGGCCCATTTGTTACTCTATGGCTCAGGTGAGCGATCCAGGGCCATCATGGCCCTCTTGTTTCCATTGTTCATGTATATTACAGTTAATTTCTACAAAAGAATTAAATTTATAAATATTGCTTAAAGCTGATTTTAAGGAATTTCTTTGCTTAAAGTTTCTTTTTCATGCCGGAAAGTTTATCGCAATATGTATCGTATCGTGACACAAATATCGCAATATGTATTGTATCGTGAGGTAACTATATCGTTGCAGCCCTATCAGTTTGGTGAAAACTTGAGTATCTGGAGAAAAACCCTCTGACCTTCCATTGCAGAACTTAGCATCTCACATGTGACCTGAGCCAGGCTCAAACCACTGCGAAGAGGGGGAGCTATTGTGATTGGTCACTGCCCATCGTTGTGATCGTCCATCCAAGTGTCCATCCATTCACAATTTCTTTAAACAACATGATCGCCTCCTTAACTAGATTTTGACAAAACTCTGCAGAAATAATCCTTGGGTGATCCTCTCAAATTTGTTCAAAGTATTCAATATTCCATGCAGAATTCTGGTTGCCATGACAACAAATAGGGGAAAATCAGAGAAAACTTTAAAAGATCTTCGTATGAAACCAGAAGGCCCAGGCTGAGGTATTTCATATTTGGCATGAAGCTTCTTCTAGTGGACCTCTACCCAGATTGTTCGAATTATAGCACTGGGGCCAAAAATGGCCCGAGGCAGGGCCAACTGCGTTAACATAGAAGTATTTAGGGAAAACCTTTAAATATCTTCTTGTTTGAAACGAAAAGGCCCTGGAGGTCTTTGATATTTGGTGTGAAGCTTAAATATATGTCTAGTGGACCGCTAGTGGGGCCCAATGGGTTTACATCAGAATCAGAATTGTTACTGGTGACACGTCAAAAGACATTCATACACCCGGACCTGTGATGTGGGAAGTTAGTCCTAATATAGCCTAATATAGACAAAATGTTTATCTAAAAGATCTTCTTGACTGAAACCAGATAGCCCAGTGGTATTCGATATTTGAGTTACATAGGGAAAACCTTTAAAAATCATCTTGTCTGAAACCAGAAGGCCCAGGTCTTTGATATTTGTCATGAAGCTAGTAGTCTTCTACCAAGATTGTTCAAACTATAGCCCTAGTGCCAAAAATGGCCCAGGGGCCGGAGTTCACTGTGTTTACATATAGGTATACAGTCGACGCTCATTATCTCGAACCTCACGGGACCGGATAAAAAAGTCTGAGCTATCCATAGTAGGAGATAACCAAAGTGTGAAGTCACATACATGTATGTCAGAGCCCATTATTTGCCGTGACATGCTTGGTATTCTTGTATCTAGTGTAATAGCACTTACATGCACAGCTTATGAGTTTTTAAAAATTGATTATGAAAGTTATGGTCTAGCGATCTTAAAAGATTTCTGCATACATGTATTTGGGCATCCAAATAAGCTAAAAATAGATATGTACTTAAATGGACTGGTTCCCTGCTTGTGAATGCAATGCTTATATCACTTTGGTGAGCAGTACATGCTAATATATGTCATGCGGTAGTCCCTCGTATTGATAAAAGCAGTTTAGGCCCTGCCGAGAAAGCTGGTCATGAGCCTTCGGACAAGGGACAGTACTCAGTTTTGACACTAATGTCAGAGGAGTACGTAAAATATATATTCTTGTTCCTTATGATAAGACACATTTAGTGACACCAAGCTGGGGTTCCCCTGGGATGCACTGTGGCTATGGCTGGCTAATCGGAGCTGAAAAGACAATTGATTATCAGTCCTTACATTGTGATCGATAATTGATTAGTTTTCACTGAAGATTTGATCATAATTCTACCTGTCTGGCTTTGTCTGAGCACGACTCTCAGCATATGTTGTATTTTACCATAAGAATATATTTGAACAGACAGGCCTGGGCAAACAGTGTAGACCCAGATGAGACGCCGCAAAATGCGGCGTCTCATCAGGGCCTGCACTGTTTGCCACTGATCCAGCAATTTTAGGCACAGCTTTGAGTAGTAAATTGTACTTATCAAATAATAGATTACAAACAAATCAGTACTGATAATCATTCTTGTGGAATTTATTGATCAATTATCTGATTAATCGTGCCAGCCTTAACTGTGGCCCTGCCCCGACCCCTCGACTTCATAAAAGGCCATATATCTCAGAAACCATTCAGATCCCCACCCCTAAACCATATGTATTCTTGTTCCTTATGATAAGACGCATTTAGTGACAACAACCTGGGGGCCAAGGGATGCGTCTGGGCCTTGCCACACCCTCTTCACTTCATAAAAGTCCTGATATCTCGGAAACCTAATAGGTCCCCACCCCATAACCATATATATTCTTGTTAAAATACATGACTACCAGCGGCCAGTGCCTCCCCTGAGCTCTAGTGGCCCATGGGCCTCTTGTTTATTCATGGATTTAAAAAAAATGGCACAGTTGTTTTCCTTGAGGAGTATACTGGCAGTGCCATTTGAAACAGTTGAGCGGGTACATGTAGGTTGAAGGTCAAGGTCACACTTGAAGGTCAAATGATGAAATGGTCATGAACTGAGGTTTTCAGGTCATAACTTCTACATTTATGCATGGATTTCAAAATAGTTTGGTGCATTTGGTTTCCTTGAGGATTAGAATGCCATTTGAAACATCTGTTTTGGTAGGTTGAATGTCAAGGTCACACTTGAAGGTCAAATGATAAAATAGTCATAAATTGAGCTTGTGTCCGGGCCATAACTGAGCTACATTTATTCATAGATTTTTTTCAAAATACATGTACATATGTAATTGTGCACAGTTGTTCTCCTTGACAAGTATAATTTGTTCAAGTACATACATGTATATGTTGATGGTCAAGGTCACACTTGAAATTCAGTTGATCAAATGGTCAGAACTTCTACATTAATTTAATGCATGGATACCAAAATAATCTGGCAAAATTATTTATTTTAAACGTTTGTTCAGGTAAGTAGAAGGTCAAGGTCACACATGAAGGTCAGGCAATAAAATGGTCATTTGCTTGTGTAAATTGAAATTTTTGGCTCATAAATATTAAAAAAGTTTGCTGTCTGTAAGCATGATGTTGTTTGCATGGCTTCTGTATAATAGATGGATGGATGACTCGTGATTTTATGTCCTTTTCAACAGTCATATCATGATGATGGGAGATTGATAGTGAAAGGCTGTGTGCAGTGGAACTCCGTTTACAGTTTAGAAGATTTTGCCTGGAGTGTGGATGAAACTCTGGACCATTAGATGAGTAGGCCCGCGCTTAATCCACTGAGTTACCGGGGCTCCTCTTCTGTCTAATAAATGAGTGAATCAGTTCTTCACATGTCTATAGGTTCTAAAGCAGACAGCGGGCTTGACAAGTTGTACCTGGGCAACCAATCTAGTTTTGGAAATAGGGATTGAATGAAATACTATACACATTGTTGATGGTTTCCAGGATGGTTCTTTTTTTAGATTTTATCTCTTTTGGTCAGCTCCTACATGTAACTGCACCCACCTTCCTCAGACAAAGCCCAGAGGGCAGGGCCCAGATCATAACTAAGCTTTAAACAACCCTTGCTTTCATCCTGTTTCATCAGAGCCTACACTATCAAACACCAAATGTCTAGAGATTTGTATAACAGAATAGCTAAAGTGGAAAGTATTTTGTCCACTTTCACTCTATCATTCCTCTACTTAACAGAGCTATTTAGGATTCCTGTTAAAACTTTTCCCATGTGATAAGATGGAGAATGGGCGAATATTGCCACAAAAATAAATGGAAAATATACTTAAATAATCTCTTTAGAAATCATATTGCTCTATAAGGCTAGACCTTTTTTTTTGGCTTTGGTTTAACAGCCCACTTAAGATTATTTCACTACTTAAATATCAAGCCAATCGTTAATCAGAGTTGGGCGAAAACAGGACAACCCAGAGAAAATCCACCTGACATTCCATTGCAGAACTTGGCATCTCGTCTGTGACCCGAGCCAGGCTCGGTGAGACTAAACTAATGATTAAGAGTCAGCACTCTTATCCACTAGGCCACAGAGTGGGCAACATCCGGAGGATCCAAAGAAAAACCACCTGACCTGATGCAGAACCTAAATTTGTGTCTCACATATGACTGAAGCGAGGCTAGAACCACAACAGTGAAAGACCTATTGATTAAGAGTCAGAGCTCACTAGGCTAAGACTTTATCCCATTGTATAATAATGGACTTTGATTGCTATATCTGGGACAAGTCTACTTGTCATATACTGGGTGGTATGCCTGTTTTTATGCCCCAACATCAGAAGATACCGGGGGCATATAGTTTTTTATGCTCCCCGCATCGGATGATGTTGGGGGCATATACATGTAGTTTTTCGGTTTTCCGTACGTGGGTTCATGGGTACATGCATGCATGCGTCCGAATATACGTCCTTCTGTACGAAAGTGTGTACGTACGTACTCTTGTTAGACTCAGGTTAAGGTTTTTGTACCAGGTAGAGCCTGAATTTTGAAGATATTATATTTTCCAAACCATGCGATGGACTTGGTTCATATTTAGTATGATGATACATGTAGATATAGGTCCAACGTTTTATTCAGCACTACCTCCAGCCATACACATGACCTCAATGTCAAGGTCACAGACTTAGAAATTTTAAATGTTTAAGACACAGGTTAAGGTATTTGTACTAGGTAAAACTTGAGCTCATATTTTCCACACCATGTGATGAATTTGGTTCATATTTGATATGATGATAGATATAGGGCCAATGTTTTATTCAGCAATATCCCCCACCCAAACCCATGACCTCAAGGTCAAAGTCACAGACTTTGAATTTTTTTTTATGTTTAGACTCGGGTAAAGGTATTTGTACCAGAGAGAACCTAAACTTTTATGATGTTTTGTTTGTTTGTATTGGAGTTTAACGGCCCAGTCAACACTATTTATGTCATTTTTGAGCCGGTCAGTTTACCTATCAACACTTTCCTGAGCAGGCTTATACGTAAGCGGTTAACCAGTACAGTGCACATTCTTTCGCCAGAAACTGACAACTGCCTTTCTTGAATCAGCGGAAGGGAGAGAATGACCGTAGAAAAGATTTCATGATCAATCTCCACGAAAGAATGTTGCCGACCCCTGCGGGAGTCGAACCCGCGTCCATCTGATCACCAGTAAGACGCGCATCTGACTGAGCCACTGAGGCCGGCAAACTTTTATGATTCATTTGGTTCATATTTGGTTTGCTAATAGATACAGGTCCGAAATTTTAGTCAGTAATACCCCCACCAATGCCTATGACGTCAATGTCACAGACTTAGAAATCTTTAACATTATTTTTTTAAGAGTTCATATGATGGATTGGGTTTATATTTGGTATTATAATTGATACAGGTCCAACATGACATACAGCAATACCCTACCTACAATGTATGCAAGTGACCTCAAGGTCAAGATCATAGACATTGAAATTTTTATGCTCGCAGCTTTGTCTGTCTGTCCGACCGCCTGTCCATCCGTAATACTCTTTATCTCTTAAAGTATTAAAGGTATTTAAGTGAAACTTGATATACTGATAGAAGGTGATGAGGGGAATCAGAGAATACAAGAACCATAACCCGGTCACCAGTATTTATGGTGTTACTTCCCTAATTAAAAGCTTGCCCGGAGCATACAGAAAGGAAGTAAGTGAAACTTTATACAATGAAAGATACCGGCCCCGATAGCTCAGTTGGTAGAGTGTCTGCTCTGGGGAAGGGGAGGTCACGGGTTCAATCCCGGGCCGTGACATACCAAAGTTGTTAAGAATGGTACTAGCTGCTTCTCGCTTGGCACTCAGTTTTACGGGGTAGAGCTAGGACTGGTAGTCTGGTAGACCCAGTGTCAGGATAATGTGACTGGGTGTGGTATCATGTAATGTGTCTAGGACATGATACTTCAGTGAGGCAGCACTATAAAAGTGAGCATTGAGCTCCCTGTCGCAACCAGACACCGTCGTGATATGACTGAAAAATTGTTGAAAGCGACGTTAAACCCGAATTCACACACACACACACACACATCCTACTGCACATCTTCGGGAAGCACCCTTCGGTTTCACTGAATTTCTTGTTAAATTTTAGGCGATGGCTACTGACAACCGGTTGTCACCAGCCTGTGAGGCTACAGACAACCGGTTGTCACCAGCCTGTGAGGCTGCTGACAACCGGCTGTCACTAGTCTGTGAGGCTGCTGACAACCAGCTGTATAAAACCTGAGTTTAATAGGTTTTTTTTTCTTAGTTCTTAATTGATATGGTATCTTGAATGACTTTATCGTTCCTATAAACCTTTTTAGGTGTGTTTCTTCAAGTCTTTATGGTTTATTATTTAGTATTGCTATATATTGTAGATTACATACTAATGTTCTTAGAAGAAATATGAATGTACAACAGTATACTACCGGTATCTGCTTTATGTGATCATAATTTAACCACATAGATCTATGTGAATAAAAAGGGAAGTCCAGAAACTATCATTAGATATTTTTAATTTATTTAAAAAATTTAAAGTGAGGTCTGGGTGGGTGGGGTTATTCCATATCAGCCAAGACCTGGAAGAACTATCTGAGGATTTATGATCTTTTAACAATGGATTAACTTTAGGTTGAGGTATAAAATTATTAAGCTGTAGAAACATATTGATAAGATAGTCCTCCCATGCGGCCAATTTATGCTAAAATATATCACATTATTTGCAATTTGTGAATTTTGTTAAATATTTCCACTTCCCATCTATGTGAAAACGCACAAAATTGCTTTATCAAGAACAGAATTGTAAAATGTCCCCCGGAGACTGCTAAATAATGGAAGATCTTCTGTCAAAGCTCAGTTATATGAGGCTATGAGGTTAATGTATGTGCCCTGAATGCAGAAAATGCTATGCAAAATTCCTAAGTCACAAGTTTGTATCTACATGTGGGTATGTTCAAAATAAATGCATCCAAAGTGTGACATAGAGGGTCAAAAATAAAACTCCTTTGCAGAGTCTCATTTCTATTGGAAAATATTTCGCACACATTGAATTTCACTTATCCGTCGGGGTTTTTATCAATAACAAAACCATTTTTTTTTATTTTAAATTTTATTTAATATGCTTCAAAGATTTTCTGAACTATCCTTGAACTTTTCAGGAGTTGTAGATCAAGATATTTAAGACTAAAAATATGAATTTTCCATTTGAAATGATGGAATATATGTCTAATAAAGCTTTTGTGCTATAATCCTTTTCATTTTTCAACTTTTTATCAAATTTTATCATTTTTCGCTAGATTTTAAAAAATGCATACAGAAAAGTTTTCATAACTTTGAAATTGAACATCACAAAGTAGTTAAACTAGCTTTTTTATAAAGCTGGGTTTCATAGAAAACCATGATGAAAATTTCACATTGATTCCACCATTAGTTCAGTGATGGTAAATGGTCAAAAAAGCCATGTATTTCTTATGAAAACGTTACACTCCTTAGTATATTAAATTGTTATAGAAAAGAAGCATTATTAAACTTGAAACAGTAACATTGTAACTCTGACCTATCTCAAACTATGTAAGGATGCAAACCAGATGTTTTGATAATAAAAATGATGAAGATGCTGCCACTTTACCATTTTATAGCTCAGTTTTGGCTATTTTCTTGAAACATGCATACAGAAAAATACTTAAAACTCTAATTGAACATCTCAAAAGTAGTAAAACTTGTTTTTTCTTATAAAGCTGGGTTTCATTGAAAACCATGCTGAAAATTTCACATTAATTCCACTGTTAGTTCAGTGATGGTAAATGGTCAAAAAAAGCCATGTATTTCTTATGAACTGTTACACTCCTTAGTATATTACATTGTTATATATAAAAAGAAGCATTACTTAATTTGAAACAGTAACTATGTAACTCTGAACTATCTCAAACCTGTATGATGATGTAAACTTGATATTTTGATAATGGAAAATGAAGAGGATGCTGCAAAACATATTTTTCTTTTGAAGGATGTTGAAAATAATGCCTGGTGTTGTAAATTGGATGTGTTCTGGACATAATGTGACCTAGTTACTAGGAAATTGCCATACGCCACTTAGGCATGGAAAAATGTTAAAACGTGCAACTCTTAATTACAACAAAAGCAATTAAAATGACAAGGACATTCACATATAGAACAAAAAAAATTCATTGTTACACTCCTTAGCACTTTGGGTAGTCATTAAAACACGAGATTCATTCCCTATAAACATACAATGGTAATCCAAAAGTAAATGTGTTCATTTGAGGCTTATAAATATCTACTGAAACTACCAAAAATGACTTGATATTGTTATCTTCATAGTAATTTTTCAAAATGTTTGCTCGTATATTTTACAGATTCTGAGCAGTTTCCGATCAGAAGGATTGGTATTAAATGAATCAAATCACCAAAATCAGGAAAGTAACTTCAATAAAACAGAAGCATATTCAGTTCAAACAAAGTCTGTTTTGAAGAAACAACACCAAAAGCTGACATATATACAAAGCCTTTCAGAGTTACACTCCTTAGCATTGCTAGTGGTAATCATAAAACATACAAAAGCAAGTTTTATAGGAGCTATCATGCTTTTTTCAAAATCTAGGTATCAGAAATAAGCATTATCATCTCACAATGCCATGATACATTGTTCTGTGAGCCTTAGACAATTTTATCATGTTTATAGGGCGACCTTTAGTGAGCCCCTGTAAAATTGTCGGGGCGAACCGATTATTATTAAAGACTCTATCCAAGTATTTAGTTTATACCGTAATTCAAAACAATCAATGGATTTTTCAATAATTTAGCAAATTTTAGCAAAAAAGACAGCAGACTGTGTGGCTTGTTAAACGACATTCAGTGCCATGGCACGCACATGTAGTATAACGCGACATCAACAAGTGCAAAGTTTCTGACGCCACCACGCCCAAAGACACAGTAAAAAACACAGACACTCGAATAAAGGTTTCTCAGCGCTTCACTTTCTGTATGAAAAACTGCAAATAAATAGTTTATTTTAGCTTTAAAATTATTTTCGACGTTGAGACGCAACTGCAGTTTCAGTGCGCAGTTATTCCAACCTGCCAGTCAAACGAGGAAAAGCCGAGAAGGTAAGAACTTAGCTGAAATATCTGAAAATCTGTTTAAATAAATATTGCAAAGATTTTAACTGGCAGTTTTGCTGTTTTCCCATGTATAAAAGGTTGAATATTATTGATTACACTTGTAAAATAGAGACCTGAAAAGTAGGCCGGGTCTATGAACGGTCACCAGACGTATTATAGGTCACTACCGATTATAGCGTGCAGTTTTTCGACCCCCTTTATTAGGTTACTAGAATGCCTGGTTGCACTATAAAACATTTTTCAGCTTGAAAGCAGTACCAGAACAAACATTTAAAGAAGTAAATGATGCACAACAATTCCTTCAACTAACAAACTTGAGTATCCACCCAATACTGAGATCAGCCTAGACATCCCTGTTGTCTGATTTGTTGTCTGAGCACAGTGTGTCTAGCTAATCACTCAAAACAAATTAATTCATGGAACCAGCAAAGATATATCAGACAACTCTAATGTGCAGACTGATCTGAGTCTTTGCTGTCTCTTACAAGCTTTTCAATGAAATATAGAGATTTCTCAGTGTCAGAATTCAAAAAGGATCATATTGTCACTGTTTCAAACAGTGACTGATATCAATTTTATTTTTCACTGTTTGGGACTACTTTTTTCTCCAAATCTAATTCTGTGGTCAGTTTTTCTTTTGTCAGATCATTGAAAATTAATGAACTGTTTATAAAATTGACGCTAAGCCGTTCACAAGTCACAAGGATGTTCATGACGTCATTTTCGATGCTGACGTCACGTATTTTGTCGCGCGACGTTAGATCTGTCAGCACCTTCTTTGGGAAACTAATATCTCAATTATTTCAGTAACCATGGTAACCATTCATAAAAATGCCATCCCAAGCTATTACTCAGGTGTAAACTTTTAGTTTACAACCAATATTATACCCAGTAAATACGTTGGACACCTTTAAATTAATGCGAAATGACCAGGAACAAAGTTAGTTTTCTCTGAGGGTGAGTAATGTGATTAGTGAAGCTGGAAATTACAGTTTTGAAGCATGTAAGAAACAGAAAATTTGATTTTTCAGTGTAAAATTTGATTTTTCAGTGTAAGATTAAATTTATTTTCACTCATGAACACCAAAACTGGTATTTTCACTCTTGGCTACGCCACTCGTGACAATACTGGTTTTGATGTTCATTTGATGAAAAAAAATTCCATCTTACACTGAAAAGATCCAATATCCTCTATGGGTTGTTAGCCCCCTATTTCTCAGGGACTGCCTTATTCCAGGCAGGTTAACAACAAAGGGGTTGGTTCACTAAGTGTCATAATTGGCCCAACATTTTTCTGATTTTTCAAGTGCATAAATGAAATATGTATGGTGTGTATATTTGCAAACGAAGTATTAAACTTTATAACTTTGCGTTTTGAAATTCGTTTCTTTGTTTAGTAAAGGCAGGAAAGGTTCCTGAAAACACCCTCTGTAACGCAAATTGTCCATTTTGCGAGTTCTTTTGGTGTTTGAAATATAAAATTAAATACCAGCACAGGCCTCGACAACCATAAAATTACAAAATGTTGTCCCTAAACTTGTTTTTGTTAAGTCAGAAAAATCTGATGATTGTCGACAGCTGTGCTGGTGATGAAATCTTAAAAAATATGATTTGATGTAGACGCGATCTTGCATGCAACGCAATGGAAGTCATGTCAAAAAACATCATAGAAACGATTTTATTTGCGAAAGCTGGACCTTGAAATTTCATTTGACTGACATCAAACTGTGATAAAAGTAGGTAAGGTCAGTTCTGCCACTTCTCAAACACTGGAGCAAAAGTTTTCTGGACAATAAAACGGCCCGGTTAAAATCTACTATGACACCGTTGCCATGTCTGCTACATAAACAATGAAGCTGCCTCGATTATTTAATCCCGGTATTTACCAGAATTTTGACCAGACTACAAGCACGTAATTGTTTCAATGTTTAATTTAATCTCCAGGCAAATTAGTAACATCTAGAGTATTTTTATTGTAAAAATCACGATCAGGACATAGATTTTAATTATATTAATTAACGAAACGCTTCGTTGCTGTAAATGACGTAATAGCTCGATTAGCAACGCCGTCGACTCTCACGTCGGCGACCCAGGTTCGAATCCCGATAGTCTGTTTTTTTTTTTTTTTGTTTTACTTTTTTTTTTTTTTTTGGTTTATTGCTTTCTAATTCTTATCAATCTGCAATATATGTTTACATAAGCTGACAGACGACTTTTTTTCTTGACTTTTTGTCAACTTTTCACGAGCGAAAAAGGGTTTAGTGACAGAGTTTGCTTAACATCAGGTTTTATTTCAGGTTTGACGTCCTCATCAAAACAATTTAGAGTAAAGTCGGGTATTATCGTTATTATGAAGAATTATGTATGCCAGGTACGACTTCTTCCAGGAGTCAATTAGTTTTCTCATAAAACAAATTAAGCCAGACAGGGGGTCGATAATGCACATGGGTCGACACTAGACTCGCTTACTCTAGTTCATTTTAGAGACGTTGCTTCCAATTTTGAGGGACTTTTATCGAAAGAAATGACGTCTCAAGCCCTATGGCCGAAAGAAACCACTAAGCTTTAAAGTACGGTCAAGTTTGCATCATGCCTGAGACAATAGACAGCTCGGATACAGATTCCCAGGCTAGCAGTGTAGTGGAATTCCCAGCAGCCACTCACCGTTAAATCCATATTTGAATAACGTTGAAAATGTTTCATTATATAGTTACACCCATGTGTTGTTTTTTTTCACACACGTGACAGCTAAATACGTTTAAACATTAGGCAGCTAGGCCGAGTGTTCTGATATCTTCCAAGGGACTCGGCAAATGTAATTGCAATGAAATACATCTAGATCTACCCATGGATGATTGTTATTTTTTTTTTTTCTTGCATAACTTTCGATTCCAACGGCAATGGTGACGAAAACGCCCCAAAGCTCCATAGAAACTCTATATAAACTGTTCCAGTGTGACCGCAAACCAACATGGCGGCTTGTTCAGAATCTTGTCTACAATGACGCCTGTTAAGCAAAGACCCTCTGACGACATCATAACATTCTAAAATGCTACGTTCAGTGCGATAACGTTACGTCGCTCAACGTAACATAAACAAAGAAATGCCCGTCTTGTGATATCAAAAGTTCGAAATCCGTGTTTTCAAACAGCATGTGAGTTTTTATGTTTGCTGTTCGCCTCAGGAAACCAAGCATTCTATCTTGTTGATAATGTGTGCATTCTATCTCAAATCGCGTGTGATTGTCACACCAAAGGTATTAATTCTCGAGAACCGTTTCCTCGAAAGTGTAAGAAGCCTCAATTTTATTGGTTCTCTTCCTAGTTATCTACATAATACTGCATTTAACGGACTGAAATCTCATGCCCCATTTTTGTGCCCAGCATAATTATCTATATCATTCAGACGTTTCAGTGAGTTCTCTGTACCTCTTATTTCCCAGTAGCAAACGCAGTCAGCTACGAACAGTTTATATCTGAGTTAATGACAGTGGAATATTATTAATAGTGGAATATTATTAATGTAAACAGGGAGAATAACAATGGACCAAGAACAGTGCCTTGTGGGATCCCAGACAAAACTACTGGAGCCCAATCTGAAGATTAACCACGATGATTAACAGCATTGCGCTGTTTTCTATAGCAAAGAAAGGAATCTATCCATTTGAGAGCCTTCTTCCCAATTCCATAACCAAATAATTTGGAGTTCATTGGTGTCGAAAGCCTTCTCGAAGTCCAAAATAAATATGTCTGCCGCGGTTTATTTTTGTTATGGGTTGTCTTGGGTGTTTGTGTCGCTTATATTATTTTATTTTGGATAGCCTATTGGCCATTTTGTGGGAAAGGAACTGTCCTTTTGGCTTTTCGCTATTGATGTTACCATTAGGGTCTGTTATTTCATATTTGTGTTTCTTTCCCCTTGGTGTCTCTGATGGGAGCCGTGAGATAATTGTATCGATTCCTGATCATTGCCTCAACTTTTTTTTATATTATAAACAGAACCTCACACTCATGAAGTTTATGATACTCGCCATAGGCTCGTTTAATAAATTTCATATGAAATGACCACTTGTGTAAGATCCTCTTTTTTCACATTTATAAATGTTTTGTGGTTTTTACTTGGTTGTTCATTACACGGAATGTACATAACATAAAATCTAAACAAATAGTTGTTGTGTACGAGGGCATTTGGAAAATATTAGCTGTTGATGCGGCTTGTAAATATACAAATTACCTGGTCAAAACTAGCTAGTGGAGTCCCTCAAAGTATTTTTCCTTAACCTGTACATACTTTCCAGTCTTTTGATCCATTCAGACGTCCTTTTTGGGTAAACTGTCTATACACTGGAACGACGTACTGCCCTGGACATGACAGCTTTCAAAAGGACATCCTGGCTGACATTATAAGTTATTTTGATTCTTGACGGGGAGCATGGGATCATACCCCCCCCCCCCCCCCCGAGAGCGAAGCTTTCAGGCGGGGAAAGTTACGAGCCCATGTTCCCCATCAAGAATCAAAATAACGATTAACGAATTTGTTATACTGCAAAGTTTTTGTTATACTGAAAGTTTTTTCATGACATTTTGTGCATCGTTCTAATGTTTTCTTTAGAAGCGGACGTCGTGAGAAGTCGATGTTTATATGCCACTATGCTGATCACAGCGCTCAGTAGGAACGTGTTTACGTCATGTTACAATGAAAGTTTTATTACAGAAAAAAAAATAAATAAAGCACCGAATGAATGAAAAACAATCAAAAGTGTTTTTTAAAAATTATTTTGCTTATACAATGTATTTATCAACTGCAGTAAATCCAAGAAGGTGGACATCGCAATTCAGCGAAGGCAAGCACGAGAGGGGTACATATTTTTGCTGACGGGGTATATGGAAAATAATTGCCCTGGCGCTGTCCAATCAAAAGCCTGGAAACTCCTTTGCAGTATTACACGTTTTACTATATGGGTTGAGCAAGAAATCACAGGGAGGAAGGTCTGGTAATGTTTTAATGTTCAACTCCTCCCACGGTTGACCTGTGTGCATTGCCGCTGTCATGAACAATATGAAGACCCCGCACCCCTGTACGTGGGCGTTTCGCAATATAGTGATCCACCATAGCAGAAATATGTTTTCTTTAAATAATCCTGTGACACTCTTGTACTCAGGTACTGGTACTCGGGCCACAACTCCATCACAGTCAAAAATAGAGCGTACATGACATGTCTCTAAGTCATTTCTCCGCGTGATTTAAGGTGTTTCACAGTTTCTTCTACCCAAACTACTATTAATACTCCAAATGACCCTAGTATGTTCACTTACTGTTGCCATGGCAACCGATCTTGTATATTTATCTATGGTATGCAATTAATGAACACAATATATTTGTTTGAATCAGTTTAATTGGCCATCTACTATGTACAACTTGAAACTCTTTATAGACTTCTGTGATCATTGAACTATATCTGTAGCTTTTGCGTATATAATAGTTGCTATGGTAATGGTGATTGCCTGAGATTCCACCCTGTAATGAATGTATTAGTTAAACATAAGTGCATAACTGAATTGTCCTTAATTCACAAACTTCTGAACTGATACAAAGTATTCACTTTTAGGTGTATGTTCAAAATTGCCAGTGTCGTAGGTCACTTATATACTATGTGGGTGGGGTAAATCAGCATGTCATTTGGTTCTGAAAATTAAAAATTGGATTACATGTTCATTCTATATGGCTCTGGCAATGATAAGAGTCATACTGGAGTTATTAAATTGGTTTTCAAATGTATACGAAGTCCTAATTTCACATTTAGCCAAAAAACAATGTATGTTATATATTCAAAAGGGGTTATAGATATTTCGATACTTACAACCTTTGCGTCAAAATTTTGACGTCACTCAGATCCCAATATAGTGAAACAATTTTATTTTACTATATATCATGCTTGAAATGTTATGTAGCCAAAGTTTCAAGTATTTCTGAAGGTGGGCCATTTTTTGCACTTAATGAACCAACCCCTTTGGCCATTACTTAAGTACTTCACAATGGTAGACTTCAGTTATTCACACTCTGTTAAGAATAAATGGTTAGTTGATAACATGCATTGCCAAACTGCAATTTGCTAAGGAGTGTAACACTTCATACTGAACTTGAAAAAGCAAAGCTAACCAGTATTTTTAGGTATACTATGTTTTGTTATTTACTGTTTAATTAACCAATTATAAACAAAGTAACTTAAGAAAAAAAAAAAACATCTACGTTTCTGTTGGATTTTACTCAAATCTGGCAGAACAACTACTGTTGTTTTTGCCAAAAATGACACATAACATGCAAAATCAGCTGAATCAGTGAATTACCTTGAATTAAAATGACTTTAAATAATGCCTTTGTCTTCACTTTAATAAAATAAGTTGATACATTCAATTTAGATAAAATTTCTTAAGCATATTTAAAGAAAATTAACTGCTGATTTTTTCCTAGAAAATGGTGTTACACTCCTTAGAACACATATTCTGCCCTGCAAAGAGCATGTGTTGCATCAGACTGCAGTAAATTTTGCTGGAGATCTAGTGTGGGGATGTCTTCCAGAAAAACAAAACAGAACATGTAAATACAACCTTTCTGAAAAAAATATCACATGCTGAACACAAAATGTTACACTCCTTAGATTTATGGGTTGCGGTCTTTTGAAGCTTCTTGACAAAAGTTCAAATGCAGCTGGTATGAAAACGCATCATTTCTTTGACCAAAACATGTTGTCAGATACAAAAAATCTTTACACATACATGCCAGTTATAAATAGCACTCAGCAGCCATTTCAACCAATAAAGGTATTGATTTTATGTACAAGGTATTTTTAAAGGGACTGTTTCCAATTTACCATGCTAAATTCAAAATGGATAGTAATATTGTCATAGGTATTCAGTATTTCATAGCTGAAATATTGATGATTCAGATTTAGCCTGATTTTACCAAATGGTTTTACCTTTTACATTGCTGTATTTCTCTGAAATTTAATATGACTAAATTCTGTCACACTAAAAGTGTTACACTCCTTAGGTTCTTTGTTAGTTTTTTCCGCATAACTTTTTTATTTCTTGTTCAATATTGATGAAACTTCACACGATTGACAAGGACAACAGAACACATATTTAAGATATGTTTTTTCTACAATTTATTGTACAATGTGAGTACGGGATGTCAAATTATAAATGGATGCATTTTTTTTAAACATGCCCATGTATTTACTGCCAGAAAGACACCCTTGGTTTTGTTGAAACTTAATTCTATTGTATGAGAGTCAAAAAAGTAAATAATTATAATGTATCATGCATATGGGGTACCTTGCCAAATGAACCATTAGTAATTTAATAAAAGAGTTTTTTTAAGGCCCTTTCAAGATTATTTCACGTATTTCAAGCCAATCGTTAATCAGGTGGGTGAAACGGAGTACCCAGAGAAAAAAACACCTGACTTGACCTCCTGTGACAGAACTTGGCATATCGCATGTGGCCCTGAACTAAGGCAGTGAGAGACCTAATGATTAACAGTCAGCGCTCTTACCCACGAGACCATGGAGGCCCAATAATAGAGTTACATCCCCAACAAATGGTAGGTGGGAGCTGGCATTGTTTCTGGTGCAGAAAGATGCCACTGCTTTAGTTAAAACTTCCGTTGCATAAAGGTTGAAAAGAAATACAATATATGGAAAAACTTTATTGAATGAGTCCAGGAGGTATGCACCCCAATTTAAGGAAGGGGGCATTATGTTTTTGGTGTGTTTTTGCTGGCTTAGGGTAATTGATGCTGTGTATCTCTAGAACCAATTTAGTGGATTCTTACCACACTTGCATCAGTATGTGCATCCACTTGTATCAGTATGTGCATCATTAACTTTATGAGTAAAACCTGGCAAAACAGTGACTAAGGTCTTTTGACCTTGACTTTATTTTCAAGGTCACAGGGTGCCCAATTTTTTTTTTATAAGAAATACTTTGCCTCCAGAATGAATGTATGGTTTATGGTCATACTTGGTACAATCTATAACTGCCATGTACCAAAGACTTGAATACATGTAGACTGTGCTAACCTTGACCTATTGCTAGTTTTCAAGGTCACACCAGTATATAGACTCCAATTTTGCACTGTATGCTCTAGTATATCTTTGTGTCAAATAATCTCCAATTTGGTGTAAACAAGATATATACATGTAAACTTACATGTACATGTTCCCCGCCCATAGGGGCTTGAAGAAATATATGGGCTGCATGCTGCTTCCACGCAGAGCTGAATGCGGCCCGCACACTGGTACTGGACAACTGCTTAGAGGATCTAAGCCTGTCCAGGAACCGCGGTGCGAGGCGGACCGTCCATGCTGATAAACCCTATTGGTTTCATTGGACGACAGGGCTTGAGATGTCATTTCATCTCAATGTCGGGTAAAAGTCCCACAAAATTGGAAGCAATGTCCCCCAAATGAACTTTACAGTGTTGACGGGGACGTTAAACCTCAAATCAAACAACAAACATGTACATGTTGTATAACTGATCTACCAGTCCCAGACAAACCCACGATGCTCAAAATTAATGAGCTCCAATGTGGAGGCACCTCCAAGTCAACATCATGAATAAATGCATTTTATCACTATAAGAAAAAATAACAGATGGTTTCAAAGATAATAAGCCTCATTTTTCCTGAAGAGCGTGGGGCATACCCCGATGTCCTCCCATGGTTGTTGTCACCAAATGTGAGCAAAAAATGTATACAGTACATGTAGTTTAGGGGTGGGGAGCTAAGCCTTTTCTGCCATATTCAGCCTTATATGAACTGGAGGGGATAACGAATACCCTTAGGTGGGACATACCTCTAGGGACACGGCCAGTGCCAGTAAATGTAGCATCATAAGGAGAAATAATATTTATGATTTAGGCATGGGGACCTGAACATTTTCCAAATGTTTCCAAGATATTAAGCTTTCTGTGAACTGGAGGGGTGAGACATACCCTATGGGGATTCCCTTGTCAGTACAAATGGATGCATCTTATCATAAGGAACAGTGATGTACATGTATATCGTTTAGCAGTGAGGATCTGAACAGTTTCCAATATATTCAGTCAACAGTGAGCTGGTGTGGGTGATCGAATGAGTGAGTGTTTTGAGTTTTACGTCCCACCAACAGCTAAGGTCATATGGAGACGGGACCTCGGTTTAAAGACTCATCCGAAAGTCTGGAGAAGCCAGTGATAGATCCTGCGACCCCTGGTTTACAAGGTGAGTAGCGCATCCACTGCACTCAAAGGCTTCTGTGTGTGTGTGATCGAGGCATACCCAAAGGGGATACCAGGTTGATGCCATTGAATATGTCTCATCATAAGGAACAGCATCAATGAACATAATAATAAATGATTTAGCCCTTAAGATGCCACAAAAACATGCATCCCAAATGGGCATCAGTGTTCATATTATCTGCTGCATCTTCTTGCAAACATTTAGGAAATATTTTTGTATACCGGCAAAGAGTGTGAACTCTGATCAGACTAAACCTACAAATCTGGGTCCAGGCTGTTTACAAAAATACCTTTTAATAGAGCTACCAGAAGATGTCAAAACAGACGACTACTGTTGTGATTGGTATCTTAAGGGTTTGGGTGGGGGATCTGAACAGTTTTTGAGGTGTAAGCCCACATAAAAATCAGACTAGTAAAGAAATAATCTGGCCCCCGCACATCGGGGCTTGGAGAAATAGATCGGGCTGCATGATGCTTCCACAAAAAGCTGAAACCAACCACACATGAGTACTGGTAAACTGCTTACAAGGTCTAAGCCTGACCAGGCAATGTGGTGTGAGTCAGACCTACCTTCATATAAATCCTACAGTGGTTTTATTAGGCGGCTGGGCTCGAGATGTCATTTCATCTCAATTTGGGGTAAAAGTCCCACAAAATAGGAACAATCATCTCCTATTTAATTACCTGAATAGTGTTGATGAGGACATTAAGCCTGAATTCACACAAAACTGTTACAGAAATAGCTCAATAATGAGGACACACTGGCATGAAATAATTGAAATGCTAGAGCAAACAAAATTCTACAGTTTCACCCTACTGGCCTTATTTGAACTGGAGATGTGGGCATACTGTACCCCTGGGGAACCCAAAGTCAGTATTACTGAATTTGTCTTTAAGAATATACATGGTTTAGGGGCAGGGATTTGAACGGTATCTGAGATACATGTATTAATCCTTTTATGAAACTGTGGATGTGGAATGAGGTGCATGTCCTGGGGGGTGGGGGGCCAGGCAAGGGGACCCTTTGAAACCCTCTTACAAAATTTTATATCCATATTTTATCACATCCCAAAATTTCAAATTAAGTCCACTAACAGAACTCTACTGTGGACCCTTTTTGATAACATTTGGTAGTTTGACTACTGGTAACTTGGTTTTTATGGGCACTGGCAAATATATGTACTTTGCCATCCAAACCCTTGTTTGACACAAGAGACAATTCAGAAATAATTGTCAAACAAACAAAACTAGAGTAAACTGTTGCAGACTGAAGACCATTTCCTTCAGAACATCAAGTATTTTTCAACACCTCGTGGTTTGAACCTGTTCTCAATCAGCTAGTATCAGCCCCAGTTTGTGATAGGATAGCAAATATAACTTAAAAATCTATTTTCAAATCATGTCAAATAAAGCCTAATCATTGTAAACAAGTTTTTTATCAGCTGGTTGTCAGCAGCCTCACAGGCTGGTGACAACCGGTTGTCAGCAGCCAGTTCCTAAATTTTAAGTACGTTAAGAGCTCATATTTTCCAAACCATATTAAATGGATTTGCTTCATATTTGGTATGGTGATAGTTACTGGTCCAAAGTTTTATTCAGCCATACGACAGCCCCCTGATAGCAAGGTCAAGGTCACAGACTCAGAAATTTTTGATGTTAAAGATTTTTAGAGCTCATTCTTTCCCAACCATATAATGGATTTGCTTCATATTTGGAATGATGGTAGATACAGGTTAAAAGTGTCTTTCAGCCATTACCCTGCCCTTGCCTCATGACTTGAAGGTCAAGGTCACGGACTTAGAAATTTTTTTATGTTAAAGTTTTAATTGCTCATGAATATTTTTCAAAGGCTGAATCGGCAATACCTGCCCACCTATGCCAATGACCTAAAGCACACATTTCCAGATGAGTTATGCTGTACAATGACAGCTGTTATCGCAACATGATTTTTTCAGGTTGAAGCGGGCCCCTAGGCAGGGGCATCTGTGTCGTATTGACACATTTTCTATTTTTGTCCTTATTCTATTTTCTATGAAAAATTCTGTTAGCTAATATTGAGGCGCTGATCAGATGCCGTGTTTTGCGGCCGTGTTCTGCGGCATCTGATCTGGGCCTGCACTGTTTGCCGAGGTACCCATTTAGGGGTTGCCCCCCCCCCACCCCCTAAATGGGTTAAAAAAATTGTTCATCGTACAGTTTTTATGCTTCTTACTCACCAGAGCCAAAGGCTTTAGGAAAGCTTATACGAGACTCAGTTGTCCATCATTGTTTGTTGTCTTGAAATATTTCAAATAACACCTCCTTCAAACTTAAATTAAAGCCACTGGCCTAGTTGGGCTCAAATTTGATTTGTAGCAACTAGCATTCATGGTTTGGGAAATTGATAGTTCATGGTTTGTATGAAAATGTCAACAAATTGGGTAATTTTAAATCTAACATGCATGAATCACCATGCCAGTCCAAAAAACAAGCGATGGTAATTTGGAACTGGACTCTGGTGAGCCTGTGTGCAGGGTTTTCAATAAGATTTTTCTTAAGAGGCCATTCACCAGTTTGAGGTGGCAAATTTCTAAAATAACTTAGACTTAAATTAAAAAAAAACAAAAATTAAAACATTTGACGTGACCAGAAAATAAATTGAGGCAGTCATTTTGGCATCCTGCCGCCTCTTAATGAAAACCCTGTAGGTGTTGCAATTATTTTCTGCTCTAAAGCCATCAGTTTAGTATGTTAGATCATAGCAGATCATAGTTGCTAGAAATGTAAAGTATTGCTATGTGCATAACACTGTATACATGTATTGAATTATTTTAGAACTCTGGACCAGTTATGAGCTACCTAGTTAGTGAGACTTCTGACAGAATCTGTGTTGCCAAGTCAGACAAGAAGCATTGCTGGCTGCAGATGACAGTTGAATCGTTGCTTGCTGGCCTTTCAAAGGAAATAGAAGAGGTACTGTAGCATAACATACCATTGGGACACCTAGAACCCTTAATTTTCAATTTATTCCAAATAAAAAATAATGGATTATAGTGTTCCAGTATTTAAACACAACAGGTAATTCAACTGATGGCTGACTGACAATTGGTACAGACCCTAATGCCATGCACAACTCTGATGTGCTTGAATGGTGATTATGTACCTGTACTTCTGTTCTGAAAAAAAGAAGGATCTTACATGAGTGGGCATTTCATATGAAATTTAAGAGACAAAACCTTTGGAAAGTTTCATAAATTTCAAATGAAGTGACTTAAAGAGAAATATGCAGTTGTCATATATGACTATTTGTAGTAAGATTTTATTGCCATAAAAGTTCACACTTTTGTCGAGCCTGCTTGTGATGAGCAAAACATAGTTTTTACAGTTTGAGTTTGGTGTATGTGCATGTGTGCATTGTGCATGAATTGTGTGTCTGTCTGGATTTTCTACATAATGTATGGATTTCAAAATAATAATTATTATTATAGCCCTGCTTTAAAAAAGTGGGGGCTATATTGGATTTGCCTTGTCCTTCTTTGATTCAGTAATTCGTTATTCATCATAACTCAAAAACCATTTGAGGTATTTTCATGAAACTTCACACTAATGTAAAGCACTATGAGACGATGTGCAGAGTGCATGAAACATAACTCTTGATTGCCTACTTTTGGAGTTATTGCCCTTTGAACAGTGAAAAATGGCAATTTTAACCATGTCATCAAAAACCGTTCAAGGTATTTTCATGAAACTTCACACAAATGTAAAGCGCTATAAGACGATATGCAGAGTGTAAAACCATAATATGTTCTAAAAGGGTTATCCTTTGGAAGCATAACTCCGGATTGCCTACTTTTGGAGTTATTGTCCTTTGAACATTGAAAAATGCCAACTGTAATGCCGTTATTCATGATAACTCAAAAACCGCTTGAGGTATTTTCATGAAACTTCACACAAATGTAAAGCACTTTGAGACAACGTGCAGAGTGCATGAACCATAACTTTTGGAGTTATTGCCCTTTGAACATTGAAAAATGGCAATTTTAACCTTGTCATCAAAAACCTTTTGAGGTATTTTCATGAAACTTCACACAAATGTAAAGCTCTATGAGATGATTTGCATAGTGCATGAACCATAACTCTGGATTGCCTACTTTAGGAATTATTGCCCTTTGAACATTGAAAAATGGCACTCCGAATAAACCCAGTACAGTAATATTAAAATTTGTGTCCGTTCAATAACTCTGAAAATATTTCAGATATTTTAACGCATCTGTAAAGCAAATGTAAAGCACGATGAGTCGAGGTGCAGAGCAGAAGAACCGTTACTCTGGTTTGCTTACTTTTGGAGTTATTGCCCTTTGAACTTGGAATAAACTCAGTACAGTAATAATTTGTTTCCACTCCATAACTAAGAAACCGTTTCCGATATTTTCACAAACCTTTACACAAATGTATTTAGCAAGTTATGAGGCGAGATGTCATAATAATTTGTGTCACTTTATATACAACTCTTGGCAATATTTGCAATATTTATTAAAGTGTATATTGTCAATGCAACTCCTTATACAGTTTGCTGCTGTTCCTTCATTATCACTGTTGCTATTTGATGTAAGTATGGTTGATTATTTTTCATATCATATTCTTGATCATAAAAAAGTGCTTCTCGTATATCATATTCTTGATCATAAAAAAGTGCTTCTCGTTCTGATAGCGCTATAGTCAGTTATGTTTGGGTTTTGTTCTCCTCGATGAGTAGAAGTGCCATTTGAAACATTTATTTAGGTAGGTTGTAGGTCAAGGTCTTAACTTGAAGGTCAAAGGATAAATGGTCATAAATGGAGCTTGCGGACAATAGCTTCTGCATTCATGAATGGATTTCAAAATAATTTGGAGCAGTTGTTCTCCTTGAGGAGTAACAGTGCCATATGTTTATTTGTTTGTTTGAATTGAGTTTTAACATCCCTGTTAACACTTTTGTCTTTAGGTCATTTTGGAGATGTTGGGACTTTTTTCCAACATTGAGGTGAAATGACATCTCGAGCCCTTCTGCTCAATGAAACCAGAAGGCCTATATTCACTGGACAGTCTGACTCACTCAGAGCAGTGCCATTTGAAACATTTGTTCAGGTACGTGTAGGTTGAACCTCAATGTCACACTTGAAGTTCAAATGATGAAATGGCTGTAAATGATAAAATAAATAATAATTTGAGCATGTCCAGGCCATAAGTTGTACATTCATGCATGGATTTCCAAATAATTTGTCACAGTTGTTCTCCTTGAGGAGTAGCAGAGCCGTTTGAAACATTTAATCAGCAGGTTGAAGGTTAAGGCCACAGTTGAAGGTCAAATAATAAAATGATTGTTATGAATAATGAAATAATATTTAGAGTTTGTCCCGGCCATAAGATCTACATTTGTGTATGGAATTCAAAATAATTTGGCACAGTTGTCTCCTTGAGAAGTAGCAGTGCCATTTAAAACATTTAATCAGGTAGGCTGAAGGTCAAGGTCACAGTTATGAGTCAGATTATATAATGGTAATTAGTTGAGCTTGTCTAGGCCATAACTTCTACATTTATGCTTGGATTTAAAAATAATTTGGCATACATGTTCATTTGAAACATTTCTTCAGGGTTGATGAAGGCCAAGGTCACACTGAAGGTCAGATGATAAAATTGTCATTTAAAATTTAGCTTGACCAGGCCAGAACCTCTACATTTATGCATGGATTTCAAAATAATCTGGCACAGTTGTTTACTTTTTAGAAACATTTGTTCATGTAGGTTATAGGTCAAGGTCACCTGAAGGTCAACTGATAAAATGGTCGTAAATTGAGCTTGTCGGGCCATAACTTCTACATTTATGCATGGATTTAAAAAGGATTTGGCACGGTTGTTCATTTGAAACATATGCTCAGGTAAGTTGGAGTCAAGTTCACACTTGAAGGTCAGACAATAAAATGATCATTGACTCAAGAGTAAATATTGTAAATTGAAATTTTTGGTTCATAAATATTACAAAAAAAGAAATTGCTGTCTAAGCATGGTTTTGTTCAAGTGGTGTTTGTATAATAATTGAGTGAATCAGTTCTTCACATGCCTATCGGTCATTTAAGCAAACAGTGGGCTTGACAAGTTGTCCCCAGACAACCATTCTAGATTTAATAGAAATTGATGACATCATAACTTTACTTACTAATAACAAAGTGTTATTAAACTTATCCTCATTCGATTTTTGGACATTATGTATGAAGTATTAAGTAACTGAATAACAATAAAAAGTTTTTCTTTGCCAAAGGACAAAGTTAAGAGAAAGTACTGAACAGTGTTTTATTTTCATGTTACTTACCAGTTTTCATAAATTTGTTACCTGGAAAATTGCATCAGTACCTTATACACTTAAAATTGAATAATAGACTAGGAAATACACAAGTATGAAGAACTCTAGGAGAAAGCAAGAGATTTAATCTGTTTAATATTTTTCTTCAAGAGTAAAGTAACAATGGTTCAAGATGCCAAACTCTTGTAGAAGAAAACCAATTTGATGTGGGCAACACAAAGGAGATGCAGTGTTTCAGCCCTAATTGCTCTGCACTAACAAGCTGATAGAGCCGATTCCAGTGGGGATCACAGGAGGTTAGTATGTTAATCAAAGCGCCAAAGGCACTGAAATGACAGATTCTATGACAAAATCAACACACTGTGAAAACTTACAGACAACCTTTCTAAAAGATCTTAAAATTTAGAAAAGTAGTTCTGCAAATTCCATTGTATGATATGTTTGCAGATGTCTATACACCGATGGTATTATGAAATGCCATTCGATGTTTCAAATTTTGGAAAGAAACTATTTACATTTTCAAAACCAAACATTAAAATTGAAGTTTTAACAATGCTACTGTCAATAAGTAACATTTTTGTCTGGTCAGTTGTGGATACCTCCCCCAAAAAGATACTCTATGGGAAAGAGATGGGAGGAGAAGTGCTGGTCAGTCCAGTACATGAATTCCATTGGCTTGAAGACATTTTTGAGTAAGAACAGCACTATAATCCCGCCAGCAAATCTGCTGGATTAGATATCCTGGATTCTGAGCTTAAACAAATAAATGGAACCACTTGAGGCCGACGCATTTGATTGATGTAACGTCTCGCTGTTCAGTTAACGTCTCAGCCATGATCTTGATTGTTCTTAATGTCGCTAGCTACATGCAATAGCTCAACATACAATTTCGCTTATTCCATCCGATATGTCATGCTCTATTACGCACGCGTCACCTTGGCATACCTTACACATATGTCGAAACATCCCGAAACGACAATCGGCGTGATTCACGCTGAAGTGCGATGTGTCACTGAAACGCATATCATGCGAGTCGCTTAGACGCCAATATACATGTACGTATTTCAGGCACCAGCGTAAGTGTTCCGTACTGTGTCGACATATTAATTTTGGTCACGACAGGGACGTCTAGCTCTCAAAAGTGCATCGCATAAGGGCGACGTACAGTGTCAGTGCTTATTAGTCGGTAGTTGAAACCCATTGTTTATCTACAGGTACAGTGTAGCATATGCCGGCGGAAATCTGCTTCGCATATGTGTCTGTCGGATGACGTCGGTCCTCCTCTACATCGACTTTTAGCGTCGTCTGTTGATAGTAAGATGTCACTCCAACAGGCATTTAGATAACACACATGTGGCGCCCAAAATCAGAGTCAACGCCATTCGCTTTAGGACCAGCTTCTAACTGTCCATTAGAAGCCTCCATGATGTAGTGATTTTGCTACTCGCCTTGTAAACCAGGGATCGCAAGATCGATCCCGAACTTCTCCAGGCTTTCGTATGAGTCTTTAAACTGAGGTATCGTCTCCGTATGACCTTAGCTGTTGGTGGGACGTAAAACACAAACACTCCCTCACTCACTCTAACTGTCCAGGGTATAATGAAAAATGTTGCAATACATTCTCACATGATGCTTTTTGAGAACAAAATACAATTTCTTCTTTTCTAGGCACGACCTTACATCACACATCAAAAGTTTGATCCTGAACATGTGGTTTCTATCAGCGCTGGTGTGAAGGTGATACACAGGATCGTTGGCCCCCGCTCATCGGGGCTTAAAGAAATAGATGGGCTGCATGATGCTTCCACGCAGAGCTGAAACTGACCCGCACACGAGTACTGGTAATTTGCTTAGAGGATCTAAGCCTGCCCAGGCAAAGGGGTGCAAAGCCTCCATGCATATAAACCCTATTGGTTTCATTGGGGGCAGGGCTTGAGATGTCATTTCATCTCAGTGTCGGGTAAAAGTCCCAAAAATTGGAAGCAACATCTCCAAAATGACCTATACAGTGTTGACGGGGACGTTAAACCTCAAATCAAACAAAACAAAACACAGGATCGTGGCCAGGCTGGTAACCATACGTCACTGTTGATTTATTTAACCTTTTTAGCTTAAGGGCATGGTGCATAAGCGTATTGTAATCATGCAATCGTTTGGCACCTAAAGTGTTGGTGGGATTTAGGCTGTGGTAAAAGTCCTGGGCTGAGATTTAAACTGTTTAATTTAACTCTGCAATTCCAAACAAATAGTGAAGATTTTGATAAGAAGGGCATTCTGCAGCGTTCAAACTTGGTCTACACTGTTTGCCAAGCTCACCCTATGATTTCAGGATGACCCTCTTCAGTCTTATGGAATACCCCGATCTCACTGCGGCTGTTTTCTGCAAGAAAAAGGTTATTCCGAGATAGTCAGTAGACGTTAGCTCTGAATCGCTTTTCTTATTAGTAACTTTGGGTCGAATGCCAAACAAACAACCCAAACATAGCCGGGTCGTTTGTCAGTGTTGGGTACATGTAAGTGTACAGTCTCGCATGATGCAGCTGATTCATATGAAATGCTGAATCTATTCTCTTGAAGGTAAGATAAAATCGTCAAGTCGTTTGCTTCAAAAGTTTGTATTGCGATTAAAGGATGTACAATTTTGATAACTGCGCCAAACAGGACTACAGTTTGTGCGGACTCATATTTCTTTGGCGGTCAAAGCCAGAAGAAAGTCGTAAGAAAGCCGGAACTACTTTACAACACGCAGGATAGCTACAAATGACAGATTGAATCTGCCATTAAAAATGGATTTGATCAGGGAATAAAGTACGAATTTACTCATCTTCGCAAGCCAAGATTATATATTATGTTCACTTTGTCTCTCTGTACTTTTGGCGTGCAGAAAAAAGTCACGGAAATAGTCACAGAAAAAGGTCACAGGAAAAAAATCACAATAAGAAAATAAAGAAATATTCCAATAAAAAGATGTTGCTAATAAATTAAAATAATGACATCACCTACTCTTCCGACTTTTACCTATGTAAAGTGGGGTTTGAAAGGGTGTTCATTCTACAGATCACTGCCTTTGCTTCTGATTTGTTATTGTGATGCATTAATGCAGTCATTTACTTGATATTTAATGTATTCATTCAAACTGTCAAACAGAATCACACACAGTGTAGATCCTTAGCAGATGGCTTCTATCTGGATCCACACTGTTTAGAAAGGCGGAGTTTATCCTGGTTCAGCAAGACATGGGTTAAACACAAAAATATGGCATAAATGGTAGGTTAAACAATGAACTAATATACATGCTTGCATAGAAGTTAACATGTATGATGTCAAAGGCTGCTATCTCATTGAGTTCCAGCGGAACATACAGATAAACCTGCTGTGAGTTAAAATATTGGACTGATTTTAGCTGATATACTTTCACTGGGAGGTGTTAATTGCTAACCAGATTCTTTAAACAAATAGTGTGGTCCTGAGCAGCCGGCTGAGCGGAAACCGAACCCCCCGGCACCTGATCTGTGTATTCAGTGTTTGGCAAACCCAACCAGATTCCATAGATAGCCCCCAACACAACTCTCTGACATAACAGGTTTTTTGTTTGTTTGATATAAGGTTTAACGTCCCGGTAAACACTGTAAAGGTCATTTTGGAGACGTTGTTTCCAATTTTGTGGGACTTTACCTGACATTGAGATGAAATGACATCTCAAGCCCTGCTGCCCAATGAAACCAATAGGGTTTATAAGCATGGACGGGCCGACTCGCACCACTTTGCCTGGGCAGGCTTAGATCCTCTAAGCGCTTTACCAGTACTTGTGTGCGGGTCGGTTTAAGCTCTGCGTGTAAGCATCGTGCAGCCTATCTATTTCTTCAACCTGATGGGCGGGGCCCGACATAACAGGTACCATCGATAAAAGTAGTCTGACTATTTTCTATTTATAACCATTAGTTACATGAACAACAGCATTAATACAGATTTGTCCTTTAGTAACTTAAGGTCGATTGTTAGAGTTGTGTTCAGTATTTAATCACTCAGTGTTTGTTTTTTTTTTACATTTAAGTTGTGGGACAACCTTACATAGCAATGTATCTTCTGATTGGCAAACAAATAACAAGCACTAAGGAAAACAATTTGCTGCTGCAAATAGATGGCATTGCAGGAAATCTGATTTGTGAATAGGCCATCAGCTACCTAAGAGTATGTATTGTTAAGCCCTTCACTGCCATAGGGGACTCTCGTCAACAGCCTGGCTGACGGCCATAGGTGCCTTTTGTCGGCAATGTATGATACCGGCTTTTACCTTGTTAAGTAAGTTTCACAAGCTGTTAAATGTTATGGAACACGGCATTCTATTTTTAGACTTGCTCTTTGTTGTTTACCGGGTGATTTCCATAGACTTATAATGGGGAATAATAAAAAATGGCAGGGTCCCCCAATTTGTGCTTGGGCCATGCCCCACCCACTCCACTTCAAAAAGGGCCCTATATCTCAGAAACCATTCAGATCCACATTCATAAACCATATATATTCTTATTCCATGTGATAAGACACATTTAGGGACACCAACCAATTTTATCTGGTAGATAGACTCTTTATTATTACTCCCCCGCATAGGATGATGCCTGGAGGATATAGTTTTCTGTGCATTCGAACCTCTATCTGTACTAGTATGTGTACATACTTACACACAACTCATGTTTGTTTGTTTGTTATAGCCACGCTTTGAAAAAGTGGGGCTATATTGGATTTGCCATGTCCTTCTGTCATTCCGTGATTCCGTTAATTTGTGTTGGCTCCATAACTTTGTATCTGCTTAACATATTTTCATGAAACTTCACACAAATGTTAAACACCATAAGACAATGTGCAGAGCGAAGGAATTATAACTGTGGATTGCCTACTTTTGGAGTTATTGCCCTTTGAACATTTTCCGTAATTCCGTAATTCTGTGATTCCGTTAATTTGTGTTGGCTCCATAACTATGTATCTGCTTAACATATTTTCATGAAACTTCACACAAATGTTAAACACCATAAGACAATGTGCAGAGCGAAGGAATTATAACTGTGGATTGCCTACTTTTGGAGTTATTGCCCTTTGAACATTGAAAAATGGCAATTTTAATTGTGTCCGCTTGATAACTCAAAAACCGTTTGAGATATTTTTAGGAAACTTCACACAAATGTTAAGCACTATGAGATGATGTGCAGAGCGCAGGAACCATAACTCTGCATTGCTTATTTTTGGAGTTATTGCCCTTTGAACATTGAAAAATGGCAATTTTAACAGTGTCCGCTTCATAACTCGAAAACCGTTTGAGATAATTTCATGAAACTTCACACAAATGTTAAGCACTATGAGACAATGTGCAGAGCGCAAGAACCATAACTCTGGTTTTCGTATTTTCTGTGTGTCTGTCTGTGTCTGTTAACAATTTTCGTGTCCGCTCCATAACTTTAAAACCCATTCACATATTTTCATGAAACTTCACACAAACATTAAACACCATGAGATGGTGTGCAGAGTGCAGGAACCATAACTCTGGATTGCCTAAGTTTTGAGTTATTTTCTCTTTGAATATTGAAAAATATCAATTTTAGCCGTCTTTGCTCGATAACTCAAAAACCGTTTGAGATAATTTTATGAAACTTCACACAAATGTAAAGCACCATATTACGTGTGCAGAGCGCAGGAACCCAAACTCTGGATTGTCTACTTTTTCAGTTATAGGCTTTTGAATATTAAAAAATGGCAATTTTAACTATGTCCGCTCCATAACCGTTTCTGATATTTTCATGAAACTTCAAATAAATGAAAAGCACCTTGAGACGATGTGCAGAGTGCAGGAACCATAACTCTGGTTTGCCTACTTTAGGAGTTATTGCCCTTTGAACATTTAAAAAGGCAATTTTGACTGTGTCGGCTCCATAACTCACAAACCATTTGAGATATTTTCATGACACTTCACACAAGTGATAAGCACCATGAGACAATGTGCAGAGCGCAGGAACCTGACTCTGATTTGCCTACTTTAGGAGTTATTACCCTTTGAACATTGAAAATGGAAGATGAAATTTAGTATAAACATGGACATTCTGGTAATGTATCATGCTCATTGAAATGAGGGACAAGGGCTCACAACTCTTAGAGTTTTTCCAGATAATGTAAAATTTTCAACAGTTATTTCTTGTTCATAACTGTTTTCTCTGCAGCTTATATAACTTTCTTCTCTGACAGCGCTGAAGCGGGGCTATAGTCAGATCCTCTGACAGCTCTAGTTTGATTTGAAGTTTAACATCGCAGTCAACACTGTAAAGGTCATTTTGGAGACGTTGCTTCCAATTTTGTGGGACTTTGACCAGACTTTAAGATGAAATGGCATCTCAAGCCCTACCACCCAATGAAACCAATAGGGTTTATAACCATGGACGGTCTGTCCTGGACAGGCTTAGATCCTCTAAGAAAACACGATAGAATGTCTTTAGAAGGCAAAACCAGGTCTGGTTGCCCGTCAGATGCCACCGATGAAGAAACGGGGCCTGGTGTACTCTGATAGGCGAATTGAGGTGGAAAAAATAACGATTGCATTACACATTTCACACGGTAGCTGCCCAATGAAACCAACAGGATTAATAAGCATGGACAGGCCGACTCGCATGGCTTTGCCTGGGCAGGCTTAGTTCCTCTAAGCGGTTTACCAGTACTCGTGTGCGGGTCAGTTTCAGCTCTGCGTGGAAGCATCATGCAGCCCATCTATTTCTTCAAGCCCGGATGGGTGGGGGCTGACAAATCATGTTAAACTCGGGTTAAGGCCAGATAGAACATGAACTCATATTTTCCAACCCACGAGTTGGATTTGGTTCATATTTGGTATGACGACAGATATAGGTCCAAAGATTTATTCAGCAGTACTCCCACCCCTGCCCATGACCTCAAGGTCAAGGTCAGTGACTTAGAATTTGTTTATGTTAAAGACTAGGGTAAAGGTATGTGTACCAGATAGAACCTCATTATTTACCTTACTATTCAAATAACATCTCCTAAACTATAAGTCAGAAGTTGGATTGAACTTAATGAGAGGCATCAGGGTGACATGGAAATCTACAATTGCTAAAATTGTTTTGTTGTGATATGCAGGATGGCCTGCAAGAAGGCCATTTTGAAAACCTTCAAACCAAATCTACTGCCAAAAGCAGCTGCAAACGATAGCTCTGCCCTTACAAACTATACACCTCCACTCTGCACCAACATCATCTCTTCATAAATCCTAAATCAGACTTAGCTGTTCAGAAACTTAATTAGAAGTTGTTGTTGTTGGTATGGAGTTTAACAGCCCAGTCAACACTGTTTTAGGTCATTTTTGAGCCAGTCAGTTTACCTATCCACACTTTCCTGGGCAGGCTTATATGTAAGCGGTTAACCGGTACAGTGCACATTCTTTTACCAGAAACTGACAACTGCCCTTCTTGAATCAGCGGAAGGGGGAAAATGGCCGTATAAAAGATTTCATGATCAATCTCCACGAAAGAATGTTGCCGACCCCGGCAGGAATCGAACCTGCGTCCTGATCACTAGTCAGACGCGCATCCAACTGAGCTACCGAGGCTGGCAACTAAATAAGAAGCATCAAGGCAGCATGCAGATTCAGAACTGATAAATTTTAAATTAAAGCAATGTGATCTGATAAGACAAGATGGCAACCAAGGTACAATGTAATATATATAATCATCCTCATCCAGATGAGTGATTCTGGCCCACTTGGGCCTCTAGTAATTACAGTTCAACTGTACTCTTATACTACTGGTATCTCAAATGGACCAGAAAATGTACTTGTGAAATCAGTAGTTTGAGCTATACTTTGGTTTTGAGATATCCATAATTGACTGTATAAACTATAATGAATCCACATATCAAGACAAAGTGTGCTTGACTCTGAATCTGAATCATGCTCCTTTACTAGTTGAGACTATTTCTCTAGAAGCATTCTATTAAAGTGAATTCTGAAGGAAAATTTAAATACGTTTTATAAAAGGGTTATGCTTTGGAAGCAAGGAATACACCACAGAACTAGAGAATATGAAGTGTGCATGTTTTCTGGGCTAGACTAGCTAGTTTCGGCCAATTAGGTCTCATCAGTGACCCTCGAGTATTTTCAAATTTCCACAATGAAATCAATAATCCAAAAGGATAAGAAAATACAAATTACACTATAATGTAGGGCAGGGAGATTTTTTACAGCCGCCACACATTCCTAGACATCAGCTGCAGTGACGTTAAATATGTTCTATAATAGGGTTATCCTTTGGAAGCAAGGAATACACCGCAGAACTGAAAAATATGAAGTGTGCATGTTTTCTGGGCCAGACTAGCTAGTTTCGGCCAATTAGGCCTCATCATTGTCCCTAAAGTATTATCAAACTTCCACAATGGCATCAATGATCCCAAAGGACAAGAAAATACAAATTACACTATGATGTAGGACAGGAAGACTGTTTACTGCGACCACACATTCCCAGACATCAACTGTAGTGAAGTTAAATATGTTCTATAAAAGGGTTATCCTTTGGAAGCAAGGGATACACCACAGAACTGGAAAATATGAAGTGTGCATGTTTTCTGGGCCAGACAAGCTAGTTTCGGCCAATTAGGCCTCATCAGTGACCCTCAAGTATTTTCAAACTTCCACAATGGAAGTTGAAGTAATGGATTAAAGCTTCCCAGTGTCGAGGCAGAACCATGGTAGCTCAGTGGGTTAAGTGCTGGCCTACTGATCTAGCAGTCCTGAGTTCACCCCACTTGATGCAAAATCTTCTTAAACGTCAACTGGATTCCATTGCACACAACATTTCATTATCAGCCTATGATCGTCTTGGTATGACGAAAATACTGTTGAAAAGACTGTAAAATAACAAGTCATCCATACATCCCAATAATGAGGGCAATTAACGTATTCAGTCTTTCATTTGAACATAACCCATAATATGATATCAACATTTCAGTGCCCGACAGTCCAGTGGCTCAAAATTCGACCTACTACATAAGTGAGGAAGTGCACCATGAAGGAACACTGATCTGCACCTTGAAAGCACATCTGTCTGTGATCAAGTCTTTTAGTAAGTCTTTAGAATGTGAGCTAAATAGTCAAGAACAAATACAGAAAGTTCTATTTTGTTTGATTGATTTGCGGTTTAACTTCCCCGTCAACACTGTAAAGGTCATTTTGGAGACGTTGCTTCCAATTTTATAGGACTTTGACATGACATTGAGATGAAATGACATCTCAAGCCCTGCCACCCAATGAAACCAATAGGGTTTATAAGCATGGACGGTCCGACTTTAAGCTGTTTACCAGTACTCATGTGTGGGGCGGTTTCAGCTCTGCGTGGAGGCATCATGCAGCCCATCTATTTCTTCAAGCCCCGATGGGCGGGGGCTGAGAAAGTTCTATACTTTCTTAAAAATTCTTAAGACTTGGACACATACAATAATAACTATTAATTATGATTATTGTCTTGGAAATGGAAGAGTGTGGTTTTATAATCCAGGTATTTGCCAAAAGATGGGGATCAAATGACAGATAGAGTAACCTCTGATAAGACTGTTCTAAGGATCTGGGACTGCACTGTTTGCTCATTTATGTCTGTCTCAATATATATTCACTATTAGGCTACAAGTAGAAAGAATTCCTACAGGGGTGAGAGAGTTGTTTTCCATGAACTTTGTGATAGTGAGTTAGATATTGTCAAAAAGAATTTCCCTTATTTTCAGTGAGAACTACTTTAGTACTGTATTTAAAAAACAACTTGGTTAAATTCAGGATTTCTAAATGCATGCATGCATGCATGCAAAGAACATGGATATAAATGAGAGTACTTTCAGGGATGATTAATGTTATCAAGAATTTGCCTCCCATTACATTGGCATTTGTTCTAAAAGACCATGTTCCCTTGAGGCCTCTTAAGTCTTTAAGGGAGCAAGTTTTTTTATTTAATTAAGTGTTGCCACCATTTGGAAGCATTTCTTTGTTAGGATGGCAAACAGGAAATCTCAAAACTTGTGCCACGTTTATATTTAGAAGCAAAATAACATAAAGGTATATGTGTGTGTGTGAATTCGTGTTTAACGTTCTTTCAACAATTTTTCAGTCATATCACGACGGTGTCTGGTTGCGACAGGGAGCTTAATGCTCACTTTTATAGTGCTGCTTCACTGAAGTATCATGTCCCAGACACATTACATGATACCACACCCAGTCACATTATCCTGACACTGGGTCGACCAGGCCTAGCTCTACCCAGTAAATCTGAGTGCCAAGCGAGGAGCAGCTAGTACCATTTCTAACAGCTTTGGTATATCGCGGCCCGGGATCGAACCCGTGACCTCCTGTTCCCGGGAGCGGACACTCTACCAACTAAGCTATCGGGGCCGGTACATAAAGGTATATCCATACTCATTAATAATACATTTAACATTTTTTATAGGTTTTCATGGAGAACTATGACACTGGCAGCTGTTGGCTGGTAACCAGAGAATCCAACTCCAAGACAGACAGAGAAAGGGGCTGACAACTACCATACCTGTCTTAGAAACGAAACCTTGACATACTCTTGAGAGTTCAACCCTTCAAGCACAAAAAGTTGATAACAAAATCTGCTTCTGCAACATTAAAACAACGTTTCATCAAAGCAATATCATATTGAAAATTCAAAGACTAGAGGGCAAACAGTTCAGATCTAGATGGGGCAACTCATTATGAACCGCCATTTCAGGCTCTATGTTGTTTTCAAATTCAGCTATTTTCATCTGTATTAATTTTCTATAAAAATTTGTCATTGTTGAAGTTTGCTCCTGTAGCAAACCCTTTTTTATTCCCCCACCATTCAAAAAATGGTGGAAGGACATATAGTGTTGCCCCTGTCCGTTTTTGTCTGTCCATTCGTTTGTCCGTCCAAAACTTAAACAGGGTCAATAACTTGCTTATTTCTGGATCGATTTTGAAATTACCAGGACAGTACATCCAAGGTCAAGGTCTTATAAAAGGTTAAAGGTCAAAATGTTGATCCCATCACGAAAACCTGCCAATACAAATACAGTGTAAATTTTACCACAGAAAAAAGAAAATTTTAAGATGAAAAATTGTGCTAGTTTTAGCTTGCCAGTATGAAGTACATGGAGAGCTATTGTTGTCACCTCGGCATGCACGTTTGTGTGTGCGTTCCCGTCACACTGCGTTAAAAGTTTTTCAAATGCTTATATCTCAACAGTCACTCATCACAGACCACTCATATTTGGAACTAAAGTACCTGGGAGTGTCTTCTGATGTTCAAAGAGAACAGACCCCTGAGTTCATGCCCCGCGGCGGGGCTAGGGGTCAAAATCTAGAACACTTCTGTAAAACTGTTAAAAGTTTTTGAAATGCTTATATCTCAACAGCCACTCCTCACAAAGCATTAATATTTACAACTTGGGTACCTGGGAGTGTCTTCTGAGATTCCAAGACAACACACCCTTGGGTTTATGCGTGGGAGTGGGGATGGGGTGCAGCTAGGGGTCAAAATCTTTGACATCTTTGTAATTTGTTGCTAACAAGCTATGCTGTCATGAGACAGCTCTTGTTCTTATTTCTGCTCAAAACATAGATTGTGGGTACTCATTAGAACCACCTCTTCAGGGTGATTCTAACGAGTACCCACAATATATGTTTTGGGTACTCATTAGAACTGCCTCTAGAGGCGGTTCTAATGAGTACCCTCAATATATCTTTTAGAGCAGAAATAAGAAAATTGACTACTCCTGTAAACCCCAGTTTTACTATATAAAAGAGGGGTTCAAGGGGGGTAAAAATTATATAGGTGTGTTTTTGGTTATGCGAAACTTAAACACGGCCAATAACTTCCTTATTTCCAGATGGCTTTGGAAATTGCTTGGTCAATATGTTAAAATCATGAGACAATGTATTGCCTCCAAAATCCAGGTATGTACCTCCAAGGTCAAGGTTGTATTTAGAGGTCAAAGGTAAAAATTTGGTCCGAAACTTAAACATGGTCAATAACTTTCTTATTTCTGGATGGATTTTGAAATTGCTTGGCAGAAATGTTAATCAGCATGAGACTATCTATCTCGCACAAAACCCAGGTCCACACCTCCATGTCAAGGTTTTATTAGAGGTCAAAGGTTAATAAAAGGGTCAGAAACTTAAACACGGTCAATTACTTCCTTATTTCTGGATGGATTTTTGAAATTACTCGGCAGAAAGGTTAACCTTCATGAGAGGATATGTCATGTACAATATCCAGGTTGGTACCTTTATGGTCAAGGTCATACTTATCAGTCAAATGTAAAGAAAATGTCTTTTTCTTGTGTCTGGTTATTATCCCCTCGCAACAACGTTGCGAATGGGGATATAGCATCGGTGCCGTGCGTCCGTGTGTTAGTGTGTGTGTGTGTCTGTGTGTGTGTCTGTCCGGAACCTTGTGAGCAGGATAGAAGACACAGTATTCATCGTACAAGCATCAAACCTTCCACAAATGTTCACCATGTACAGAGGATGAACCCTATTGAATTTCAAGGTCAGGGGTCAAAGGTAAAGGTCACAATGGACTTGACCTTGAAAACCTTGTGAGCAGGATAGAAGACACAGTATTCATCGTAGAAGCATCAAACCTTCCACAAATGTTCACCATGTACAGAGGATGAACCCTATTGAATTTCAAGGTCAGGGGTCAAAGGTCAAGGTCACAATGGAATTGACCTTGAAAACCTTGTGAGCAGGATAGACGACACAGTATTCATCGTAGAAGCATCAAACCTTCCACAAATGTTCACCATGTACAGAGGATGAACCCTATTGAATTGTAAGGTCAGGGGTCAAAGGTCAAGGTCACAATGGACTTGACCTTGAAAACCTTGTGAGCAGGATAGACGACACAGTATTCATTGTAGAAGCATCAAACCTTCCACAAATGTTCATCATGTACAGAGGATGAACCCTATTGAATTTCAAGGTCAGGGGTCAAAGGTCAAGGTCACAATGGACTTGACCTTGAAAACCTTGTGAGCAGGATAGACGACACAGTATTCATCGTAGAAGCATCAAACCTTCCACAAATGTTCACCATGTACAGAGGATGAACCCTATTTAATTTCAAGGTCAGGGGTCAAAGGTCAAGGTCACAATGGATTTTCATGTTAATGAATGCTATGCAGTTGCGAGGGGATGCTACGCTTGCGTTGCCTTGTTCTGAATAGATTCGGCAATTACTTGGTAGAAATATTAATCATCCTGAGTTGATGTATCATGCGCAAGACCCAGGTTGGTGCCTCCAAACTCAAGGTCATACTTAGAGGTCAAAGGTAAAGAAATGTGTCTGTTGTGTCTGCTCAATACCTTTGTTGTTCCTGGATGGACTTGCAAATTACTTGGCAGGAATGTTAACCATCTTGAGACAATTTGTTGCACGCGAGACCCAGGTCGGTACCTGTAAGGTCACGGTCACACTTATCAGTCAAAGGTCAACTACTAACATCAACATATTTTTATCCCCTGACCGAATAGGTTTGGGGGATATAGCGATCAGCCTGGCGTCCGTCCGTCTGTCCGTGCGTCCGTCCGTCCGTAGACGCAACCTTGTGATGGCCATAACTTCTATACCCTTTGAGATTCATTGATGGTTCTTGGTACAATTGTTCACAAGGCTGAGACGGCGTGTCATGCGCAAGAACCAGAACTCTGGATGTCATACTTTTTGAGTTATCTCCCCTTTTAATAAAATAGAATGACTAATTTGTGATGGCCATATGTACAATACCCTATGAGATATATCGATGGTACCTGGCACATTTGTTCACAAGGCTGAGACAGCGTGTCATACATAAGAACCACAACTATGGTTTCCATGGTTTTTTAGTTATCTCCCCTTCCAATAACATAGAGTGACTAACTTGTGATGGCCATAACTCCAATACCCTTTAAGATATATTGATGATACCTGGCACAGTTGTTCACAAGACAGAGACGGTGTGTCATGCACAAGAGCCACAACTCTGGGTGCCATGGTTTTTGAGTTATCTCCCCTTCTAATAAAATAAAATCACAACCTTGTGATGGCCACATCTTCAGTACTCTTTGAGATATATTGATGGTACTTGGTACAGTTGTACATGAGGTTAAGCAGGTGTGTCATGTGCAAGAACCACCACTCTGGGTGGCCTAGTTTTTTTTAATTATCTCCCCTGACAATATAACCTTGTGATGGCCATAACTCCAATACCCCTTGAGATATATTGATGGTACTTGGCACAATTGTATACAAGGTTGAGACGGCGCTTCAGGCCTAAGAACCACAACTCTGGGTGCTAAGGTATTTGGGTTATCTTCCCTTTCAATATAACAGTATGACCACCTTGTGATCACTGTACCGCCAATACCTTTTGAGACATATTGGTGGTACTTGATGTAGGTGTACATGAGGTTAAGCTGGTGTGTCATGCTCAAGAATTACAAATCTGGGTGCTCTGGTTTTTGAGTTATCTCCCCTGACAATATAATCCTGTGATGGCCATAACTCCAACACCCTTTTCTAAAGATATATTGAAAGAACTTGGCGCAATTGTATACAAGGTACAGAAGGGGTGTCATGCGCAAGAACCACAACTGTTGGTGCTGTGGTATTTGAGTTATCTCCCCTTCCAATATAACAGTATGACCAGCTTGTGATCACCATCCTTTGAGACATATTGATGGTATTTCGTACAGAAATACATGAGCTTAAGCAGGCATGTCATGTGCAAGAACTACAATTCTGAGTGCCCTGGTTTTTTAGTTATCTCCCCTGACAGTATAATCTTGTGATGGCCATAACTGTAATACTTTTGTGGTATATTGCTGGTTTATTTCTGGTGCACTTTCTATTGGTGAACAATCTTCTGAAGGCCATATTGGCTTTTGGTCGGGGGATTTGTCATCTCTTCTGATGGCTATTTTCAGGCGGGGACAGAGAAGCCCCCTTGGTGCAGTGGTTATACTACTCGCATTGTAAATCAGGGGTCACAGGATCGATCCTGGGCTTCTCCAGACTTTCGGATGAGTCTTTAAACCGAGGTCCCGTCTCCATATGACCTTAGCTGTTGGTGAGATGTAAAACTCAAACACTCACTCAGGCGGGGACATCTGCGTCCTGTAGTCACATTTCAAGTTATATGAACCTGTTTTTGCATATAAACTTGTCTATAAAAATATAGGGAGCTATTTTTGTCACCATGGCAAGGGTGTCACTTTAAAGTTTTATGCCCAAGTTTTTATATGCTGCCTCTCATTAGTGGCAGGGTATTATGTTTTCATTTTGGCAGTTTGTTTTTCCTCTTGCTCATTCATCTTTCTGTCCATCTGTAGTAGGTACATCCTGAATTTTGTTTCGGTTCGATAGTGACAAGGTGAGCTTTTGTGCTCACATTTCGTCCGTCGTGCGTGCATCCGTGCGTCAGCAAACAATTTCAAGTAGGTATATCTCTAATACCCCATAGCCAATATTGATGAAATTTCATAAGAAGCATCATCAGGTATGGGGAAAGGCTGCATAAGGTTTTTGGGCTGATCCGATTGGAATTCTTGTTGCCATGGCAACATAAAGCTCCCACAGACTTACAATGGGAAATATTAAAATCCTCTTCTCTGAAACCACAGGACCAAGAGCTTAGATATTTAGCTTGTAACAATGTCAAGTGGTCACCTACAAAAATCCGGCCAATCATGCCCCTGGGGTCCAAATTAGCCACACCCCGGGGCCCCTTAGACATAAAGTTTGTCGGCCCAAACCCCATAGGGGCTAGAAGAAATATATGGGCTGCATGATGCTTCCACGCAGAGCTGAATCCAGCCCACACACTAGTACTGGTAAACTGCTTAGAGGATCTAAGCCTTCCAGGAACCGCGGTGCGAGGATGACCGTCCATGCTAATAAACCCTATTGGTTTTATTGGGCTACAGGGCTTGAGATGTCATTTCATCTTAATGTCGGGTAAAAGTCCCACAAAATTGGAAGCAATGTCTCAAAAATGACCTTTACAGTGTTGACGGGGACGTTAAACCTCAAATCAAACAAACAAAACATAACGTTTGTGTTTTGATTTATGTCCTATGTTAGGTTTTCAAATAGTGCCTTTCACAAGAACTTTTGTGACAGATACCTCAGGAAGTATTAAAGCTAGAAAGCTGAAAGTTTGTATAAACATGAACAATGATTGAATGTTTTGAGTATATAAGGGTAGGGGTTAAAGGTCCATAACTCATTGAGTTATATCCCTTGATAGGTTCTCAAAGTTTGCCATTCTTGAATTTTTTTCTAATAAGATATCTCAGGAAATATGAATGCTGAAAGTTTGTATAAACAGACATTAACTAGCTGTTTCCTTTGTACCTTAATAGGGACCAAGGGCCTGCGACACTTGGAGTTATATCCCTCAGTAGGTTCCAAAAAAATAAAATACATTTTGTTTGATACCTTTTTATGTTTGTGGTCCTGCCTCAATGAAACTTTTACCACACTTGGTCTCTTAAATAAGAAAGTTGTAATGGCAGAACAGTTGCCAAGGGCCCATGACCCATGGAGTTACCTATTTATGTAATTTCTCAAATTTTGCTATTCTTGAAAATTTTCTTGACAGGAACTATGAAAGCTGGAATAAGAATCAATTGTCCATCACTCCTGGAGTTTTGTCCCTTAGTAGGTTTTCAACTATTTGAAGTACATTTTCCTTAACTTTTTACGTTTGTTGTCCTTTTTGATGAAGCTTTTACCTATTCTCAAGAACTGTAAGGGTTACACAAAGTTGAAACCTGGTACACATATGAACAGTGGTTTGATGAATTGTGTATACCGTAATTAGGTCTAATGGCCCAGAAATTATGGAGTAAAAGCCCTTGAAAAGTTTTTATGTTGCCATGTACCATGCTCGAGCTCTTCAGTGATGTTTTCTGGTATAAAGCTGGAATTGAAAATATTTCAACACTGCCTAATTGTGCTGCAGTGGGGCTATAGTAAGATCCTCTGACAGCTTTAGGTTGTTTTCACTATCAATATTTAAGGTGTGTGATGCATCTCATTTTTCACCATTTGTCAAAGAAAAACAGCTCTTGCAAAAGGGCCTACTCTGACTCATAATGAAAAGAAATGTTCTCCTATGGGAGCCAATTGTTAGCTCATATAAGCACTAAGTGCTCAAGGTGTGTTACTATGATCGCTTTTTGTCTGTCGTCTGTCCGTCCCTGTCGAAACGTCCGGCCCTCCGTCTGTTTATCAACAATTACTTCAAATGGCATCTCCTAAACCACAATGCCAATTTTAAAATAGTTTCACAGGAATATCCTTGGGTGACCCTCCACCAAAACTGCTAAAATGGTTCTGCTCTGCTGAACAAAATGTAGAAAATAGAAGTGGAGGCAATGAGCAGGAATCGATACAATCAACCCACAGCTCCCATCAGAGACACCAAGGGAAAGAAACACAAACATGAAACATCAGACCCTAATAGAAACATAAACAGAGCAGAAAGCCAAAAGGACAGTCACTTTCCCACAAAATGGCCAACTGGCTATCCAAAATAAATAACATAAGCCACACAAACACCCAAGATACTCAGACAAACTATAACAAAATTAAACCGCGACAGAAGAACCGCCTTGGAACGGTCAGTGAAACGAATTCCACTGGGGGGCTTAAATTGATTTTACGTGGCCACAATCCTCTCCCTTACTTCCGTTGCGATTTAGACAAATTATTTGTTCAGTCCGCATGATGGCCTCCTAACTCATCAGTGCAACATCTCTGTGAACACAAAGAACCACAGAGACGAAACAACGATAAGGACTCGACAGCAAGAAACCACTGAAATGCTTGAGCAAAAGAAAACCAGCTATTAGACTCCGATGGGCCCGACCAGAGACAGAGACAAAGTATAATTTTAATGCTTTTCAGTCTTTAGTCTTTGAGTTATTGCCCTTTGAACATTGAACATAGAAGTTTCTATCAGTTTCGTGGCAGCACCATAACTCTGAAACTGTCTGAGATATTTTCATGAAATTTCACAGGTATGTAGAGCACCATGAGCCGACGTGCTCAATATATGAAACATACCACTGGTTTTATTACTACTTTTGTAGTTATTGCCCTTTGAACATTTAACACAGTTTGTTCTCCAATGTACTTTTGTCCACTCCATAACTCTGGCAATGTAAGGCATATTTTCATGAAATTCATAGAAATGCAAAGTACTATGAGAGGGAATGCAAAGCATGTGAACCATAACTCTGTTTTGCCTGCAGATGAAGTTATTCACCTGTGAACATTGAACATGGCTATTTCCGCCATGCACATGTCCGCTCTGTAAGTTGAAAAGATTATAATATAGCTTTTCTTTGACTTCATATTGAGAGAGCTACATAACTTGCTTGATGTATGTCCAGTGGCTGGGCATCATGCAGTGTTTGCAGCACTTTTAGTTTAACTTGTTCCCATTTCCAGTTGCATTTTTAATGGCATCTTCAGGGTTCACCTCCTGTACTATAACTCTGATTAGCCAATGCATTCTGCAGCACCTGATTTGTATCTGCACTGTTTGCAGGTGGTCTACATGGTTAACCATTCCAGGCCAGATTTTATGCAACATTGACATCTTTGACCTTAGAATAGCTCATATATATAAATTAAGTTCTTATGCCTGGGGTGCCATACAGATGGACTTTAGCATGAAGGAGCTACTTAATCTTAATGAACTTAGGGACAAATGAAAATGATAATTAACACAAAAATTGTCAGGAACTCTACATGCTAGGAGCTTCAGGGCAGGAATAATTGTCATGATTGTTGCTTAAATTGCTGAAATGGGTTTGCTCTGCTGAACAAAATGTCCATAAGACTACAGAGGTAAAAATAGAAAAATCTTCAAAGAACATTTCCATGGCCAATGGCTCAATTTAAAAAAATAAATAGAAAAATAACTTCACAGAGATCTTTCTTGGGTGACCTCTCTACTGTAAGTGTTTAAGTGGTTCTGCTCGCTGTACAAAATGGCTGCAAGCGTGTAGTACATCATAACTCAGGTGAGCAAATTAGGCCCATCATGGACCGCTCATTTCCTTCAAGAGTTGACCCCAACTGAAAGAGGCAGAAATGAAAATGACAGAACTGCTTCCTTTTATATGCTAAAAACTAAAGTTTCTTGCAGGGGAAATCCAAGCTGGTTTCAGCAGAAATTAGGGCATTTTTCAACTTTTAGAATGATTCAGTTAGATGGACTACACCTTAGACTATACCAAACCACCTTGTTCAGCCTTTCAATGTAACAAATCAACTTGATCAGCCTTTCATTGTATAAGAAACACAATCAGCTTTGTTTGTTTGATCTGAGGTTTAATGTCCCTATCCACACTGTATACATCATTTGTATATGATGAGTTCAATTTTTGTTGGACTTCTACCTAACATTGAGATGAAATGACATCTCAAGCCCTGTCGCCCAATAAAGTCAATAGGGTCAATAGGGTTTAATAAGCATGGATGGTCAGACTCCAACCGCTTTGCCTGGGCAGCCTTAGATCCTCTAAGTGGTTTACCAGTACTCTTGTGCGTCGGTTTCAGCTCTGCATGGAAGCATCATGCAGCCCATCTGTTTCTTCAAGCCCCAATGTTGGGGGAGTGGAAGGGGTGGGGGGGGGGGGGGGTGTTTTTAGGAAATTTACATTATGTGCAATTTAAATGATGAAAATAAAAACAAACTTTATTAGTGAATGGTTGTTTATTGTTTTGAAGACCTGACTGACTGAACTGGTTTTTACGGTAACCGGACACTATAAGCACATAGAGGCTGCCCCTTGAAGACCTAACTCAGATTCAAGCTAAGACAATTGCACTTCTGTACATGCAGGTTTGATGATTTTTATAAGGTCTTGCATCCGTTCCAACATGATAATGAAGGGTCTAGTGCAATGAAGACATGTTTAGATATGAACGAAAACTCATGTCAAGCAGAACTCTTGCCTGTAACCCAGTGAGCAATCCGGTGTGATTACCATTTGGCCAAGGCCACTCGATCTGCAACCTTTATAGTATAGTAAAATAGGCTTCTATCATATTTATTTGGTTGGTTGGTTGGTTGATTTGAGGTTTAACGTCCCCGTCAGCACTGTAAAGATCATTTTGGAGACGTTGCTTCCAATTTTGTGGGACTTTTACCCGACATTCAGATGAAATGACATCTCAAGCCCTGTTTCCCAATGAAACCAATAGGGTTTATTAGCATGGACGGTCCACCTCACACCGCGGTTCCTGGATAGGCTTAGATCCTCTAAGCGATTTACCAGTACTAGTGTGCAGGCCGGATTCAGCTGTGCGTTGAAGCATCATGCAGCCCATATATTTCATCAAGCCCCTATGGGCGGGGGACTATAATTATTTGGTTATAAGACTGTTAAACTCGCCCAAAATTACTGCAGATATATGTCAGTCTTGTGTAATTCTGTTATAAAACGGATTATTCTCTTCCAAAACAATCCTTAAGATCTATATCCTTCTAATAAGATGGATCTAGATCTTTAGGACTGTTGTGGAAGGAAAATTCTCTGCCTTGCAACCATAGAAATACATACAGGACTTTCAATGGAATCCTTACCTCTGTAGAGTAATCACTTATACCAGCCAGAGTGATTCTCTTCTAGAAGCTAATTTCCATAGGACATACATATTCCTCCATTTAATCTTGTCTATCCCATGAACTTGTTAGGTCATTAGAGCACCACACGCCATGATACAACAATCCCTTTCAAGTTGAGTCTATCCCTAATGTCAAGGTCACTGACAACTATTAATGTTTATTGATTTTACTTTTATTTTAAAGTTTTACATTGAAATTTTCACCCGACCATATTATGGATTTAGTTTATTTTTTCTATGATGACAGATTTGGGTCAAAATTTATATTTAACCAAACCCCCATCCATGCCAATGAACTTAAGGTCGAGGTCATGGACTTGTACCTTAAGTGTTAAAGTTTTGCCTTAAATTTTCAAACAGCTCACATATTCCAAACTGTTTGATGGATTTGGTTTATAATTGGTATGGTCAGCAATACCCTACCTCAAATGCAAGGTCATGGACTTAGAAATTTTATATCAACATTTTAGTTGAATCTATCCCTAATGTCAAGGTCACTGACTGAACTATTGATGTTTATTTATGTTACTTTTATTTTAAAGTTTTACATTGAAATTTTCACTCGACCATATTTTGGATTTGGTTTATTTTTTCTATGATGACAGATTTGGGTCCAAATTTATATTTAACCAAACCTCCATCCACGTCAATGAACTTAAGGTCGAGGTCATGGACTTTTACCTTAAGTGTTAAAGTTTTGCCTTAAATTTTCAAACAGCTCACATATTCCAAACTGTTTGATGGATTTGGTTTATAATTGGTATGATCAGCAATTACCTACCTCAAATGCAAGGCCATGGACTTAGAAATTTTATATCAACATTTGTATTATAAGTTTTAATATCTCATATGATGGATCTGGAATGATGCTAGTGATAGGAAAAATTTTCATTCAGCAATAACCCCACTCTTGCCTATGACCTTAAGGTCAAGGTTATGGACTTGGACCTGTTATGTTAAATGTTTTATGGCAGTGATTTGTAGTGAATACAAAAATCTGAATAAAACTATAAAAGTAACATATCTCCCTGAAAATAGCATACTTTTCTTAGGTGTATTCCTTACCTCCAAAGGATAACTCTTTTATAGAACATACTTTAAGTCACTACAGCTGATGTGAAGGGAATGTTTCATGGCTGTTAAAAGTCTCCCTGCCCTTCATCATATAATAGTTTATATTTTCTTGTCCTTTGTGATCATTGATTCCATTGTGGAATTTTGAAAATATTTGAGGGTCACTAATGAGGCCTAATTGGCCGAAACTAGCTAGTCTGACCCAGAAAACATGTGCACTCCATACTTTTCAGTTCTGTGGTGTATTCCTTGCTTCGAAAGGATAACCCTTTTAAAGAAAATATTCAAAGTCACGACAGCTGATGTTAAGGGAATGTGTGGTGGCCGTAAAATGTCTTCCTGCCCTTCATCATAGTGCAGTTTATATTTTCTTGTCTTTCTGGATCATTTATTCCATTGTGGAGTTTTGAAAATACTTGAGGGTCACTGATGAGGCCTAATTGGCCAAAACTAGCCAGTCAGGCACAGAAAACATGTAGACTCCATGCTTTTCAGTTCTGTGGTGTATTGGATATTCCTTTATTTATATTTTGGTTGTTCTCTACAGTTTAGAATATAAAAAAGATAGACATGCTGTTTAAAAAGTGTTTTTAGCTCACCTGAACACAAAGTGCACAAGGAGAGCTATTGTGATCATCCTAAGTGAGCTGTGCGTCAGTCGTGCGTCGTAAGTTGTCAACATTTACTTTGTGCAACTTCTAGAGGCCACAGTTTTAATCTTGTCTTTTTGAAACTTTACCAATTTGTTTGTCTTGATGATATCTCAGTCAAGTACGAATACAGGTCATGTTGGATCAACAACTAGGTCACTAGGTCAAAGTTTGTTAAAAGCTGTGCACCCTAGAAACCGCAGTTTTGTTTCAATCTTCATGAAACTTCACCTGAATGTTTGTCTTGAGATTTCTGATGGGTCATGTCGGATCAAAAATGAGATTGCTGGGTCAAATTTCGTTATAGAATTGTGTGTACCTTAGAAACTGCAGTTTTTCTTCAATCTTGAAACTTCACGAGAGTGTTTGACTTCATGATATCTAGATCAATTTTGAATATTGGTCTTGTGGGGTGAAAATCTAGGTCACTAGGTCATATTTAAAGCCTTGTGTGCACCGTAGAGGCCACAGTTTGGCTTCAATCTTCATGAAACTTAAGCTGAACGTTTGTTTGATTTGTGGTTTGACGTCTCCTCAACACTGTGTAGGTCATTTTGGAGGTGTTGCTTCCAGTTTGGCGGGTCTTTTACCCGACACTGAGATGAAATGACATCTCAAGCCCTGCCACCCAATGAAACCAATATGGCTTATAAACATGGGCGGCCCGACTAGCACTGCTTTGCCTGGGCAGGCTTAGATCCTGTAAGTAGTTTACCCAAGTACTGGTAAACCACTTACAGGATCTAAGCCTGTCCAGGCAAAACTTTGGTAAACCACTTACAGGATCTAAACCTGCCCAGGCAAAGCAGTGCTAGTCGGGCCGCCCATGTCTATAAGCCCTGTTGGTTTCATTGGGTGGCAGGGCTTGAGATGTCATTTCATCTCAGTGCCGGGTAAAAGTCCCACCAAATTGGAAGCAACACCTCCAAAATGACCTTCACAGTGTTGAGGAGACGTTAAACCACAAATCAAACAAACAAAACAAACGTTCAGCTTAAGTAACGGCCGAGTCAACACTATTTAGGTAATTTTTGAGCCTGTCAGTTTTTTTATCCACAATTTTCCTTGTCAGGCATATACGTAAGCGGTTAACCAGTAGAGTGCACATTCTTTTGCTTCAGTCTTAATGAATCTCCACCTGAATATTGGATTTAGATGTCTTAAATCTTAATCAGAGTGTTTGTCCTGAAAAGACAGAATTTAAGTTAGAATATGGGTTAAGTTGGAATTATGGGTTAAATCGGGTTAAAGACTAAGTCATCAGGTCGTATTGCTTTAAATGACTCGGGTGAACGATTAAAAGGCCATCGTGGAAAGATCAAAAGGTAATTTTCTGTGCAGAAAAAAAAATAACATGGTCATTGAAAATAAACCGAACTCTGAAGGTCATTTTATTCACTAAAAAGGTCATCCTAGCAGTTAATTTGTTCACTTTTCCCTCAAATTTTAAGATAGTCAAGATGAAAACAGTAGCTGTTTCTCACGTGGTCAATCATGTATGTTTTTGTCTAAAATGTTCAACCTTGTATAAGGAACATGTATACTGGATGCATTAATTAAATTTAGGACTGGCAGGTACACCAATATCAACACATAGAGTATAAATGCTGCATTACTGTGACCAAAACGGGCATGTAAATGGAATTCTTCAACCTTGTAACATACACCCAATTGTGTTTTATGGACTACAGTTTGGGCACAGCCGGCCTCGGTAGCTTAGTCAGATGCACATCTGCCTGGTGATCAGGTGGACTCGGGTTCGATACCTGTCGCGGTAGGCAATATTATTTCATGGAGATTGATCATGAAATCTTTTCTTTGACAATTCTCTCCCTTTCACTGTTTCAAGAAGGGCAGTTGTCAGTTTCTGGTGAAATATTGTGCACTGTACTGGTAAACAGATTTCGTATAAGCCGTCCCAGCACAAGTATGGATAGGAAAACTGACTTGCTCAACAATGACCTAAATAGTGTTGACTGGACGGTTAAACTCTTAATACAAACAAACAAAACAATATGGACACAGTTTTACTTCTGGTTTTATCTGCTTAGCCAGATAATGTGTGAAAGATTGTAAAAAATAATTGCTAGGAAGCTCTGCTATATTATGTTGAAATGCCCCACAGCGACGGGATCCCATTGTGCTTTTAAACATTTTTTGGTGGAAGGTTATCGGAATTTATGACAATGGCTGACAATGACGGTATCTACAATGTTTATGGGATGTTATATGAAACAGTATCCCAGAGTGCTTATATATAGTTTTTGTTAATGGAAGATTTATGGGATATTATATGAAATGTCCCACAGTGACGGTATCCCACAGTGCTTATATATAGATTTTGTTGTTGGAAAGTTAATGAGATATTATATATGAAATGTCCCATAGTGACGGTATCCCACAGTGCTATATACAGTTTTTCTATGTTTAAAGGTTAAGCAATAAAATCTTTTTATATTTACAATCTCTGCATCAAACTACTCCCGAATACAAAATTTCATTTTGTTAGGCCTATTAGAAAGGCGATGTCCCATAAAACATCTCACGGACAGAGTACCCATATACCACCTCATAGCTGTATATATATATATATATATATATATATATATATATATATATATATATATATATATATATATATATATATATATATATATATATATATATATATATATATATATATATATATATATATATATATTCATTATCCTATATTATAAGATCTGATATTAAGGGTGGGGAGTAATTCATTTGTCTATCGATGTTTCTTATCTGCTTAAATTTTGTAGCTTGGAATCTCTGCATTCGTTTGCCGGTATAAAAATATAGGCATGCCATGCTTTGTTTTCGAGCTTTTTAGCCTTATAGAGGGGTACAGTTTTCGAAATTATCGAATGTTTAGATATTTTCCCAGTCATTGACAAAGTGTCGATAACAATTGTTTAAATCAATATTTCCTAGTTTGGTTAAAAAACACAATGCAGGATAATGTCATGTTTGCGTACCTATGTGTGAAAGACAAACTCTTTCACAGTTTACCTATTTACAAATGTCCTTTTCTGCATGTTTTGCTGTTTTGAGATGCAATTTTCGCTATATCTGAAAAAAAAGAATGCCTTTTTCGTCTTTAGATTTTTCTAATTTTCACATATATTGTGTAATAATATTAGATACACGAAATAGGCGTGAAATTTGACCATGTCACCAGGCATCTTAGAGAAATATTGCAGAAAAAATTACCCCACACCCAATGAAAATGGCTTAAAAAGCATTAAGATATTGTTTAAATGACAAGAACAAGGATTATACCTTTATTATTGCACATACTTTTGCTTCCTTAATGTGATGTGAATCAAAGAATTTCATTAGAATTGAAACACAATTTCATTTATAAGTTTTTTGGTGTGAAAAATGGATTTTTCTGGCCAAAAATGCATGTTCTGATATAGCCATATTGTCGTTTTGTTCATGTTTAAAAGATATGAAGCCATTAACATTGTCGCAGACGTTCGAACAATGTCAGATGTATGTTATTAATATACCTTGGAAACATTATTGTACATTTTTAGCTTTCTTTTTTGACAATTTATTACCCCACCCCTAACGAAATAGGTTGAAATTGATAAAAAAAAATACAATAAGCTGATGCGAAAGAATATAAAAATTTCCTTTTTCCCATTTAACTTCCTGCCAACGTTATAGGGAAAGTAGAAAAACTTCTAATTATTTTTATACCCGCTTTTTCGAAGAAAAATCGGGTATATTGTTTTCGTACCACACTTCACTCCGGCGTCAGTCCGTCCGTCTGTCTGTCCGTCTGTCCGTCCGTCACGTTTCTTGTGATTGGATCTCCTCTGCAACCACTGAAGTTACACTTTTGAAACTTTGCATGTGGATAGTACATGGAATGTAGATGGCAGTGGGCAACTTTTTTGTGACCTTGACCTCAACATGACCCCAAGGTCAAAGGTCAAAAATTATGATTTGCCATATCTCCTAAACTATTGGAGTTACACTTCTGAAACTTTGCTTATTGGATGGTCCTTGGAATATAGAATATGTCAGGTTACTTTTGGTGTGACCTTGACCCCAAGGTCAAAGGTCAAAAAGTATGATTTTGCCATATCTTCTAAACTATTAGAGTTACACTTCTGAAACTTTGGTTATTGGATGGCCCTTGGAATATAGAATAAATTTTGATACTTTTGGTGTGACCTTGACCTCAACATGACCCCAAGGTCAAAGGTCAAAAATTATGATTTGCCATATCTCCTAAACTATTGGAGTTACACTTCTGAAACTTTGCTTATTGGGTGGCCCTTGGAATATATGATATGTTGGGCAACTTTTGGTGTGACCTCGACCCCAAGGTCAAAGGTCAAAAAGTATGACTTTACCATATCTTCTTAACTATTGGAGTTACACTTCTGAAACTTGGTTATTGGATGGCTGTTGGAATATAGAATAAATTGGGATACTTTAGGTGGACCTCAACATAACCCCAAGGTCAAAGGTCAAAAAGTATAACTTTGCCATATCTTCTAAACTATAAGAGTTACACTTCTGAAACTTTGCTTATCAGTTAGAATGTTCTTTGCAACTTTTTTTAACTTACTTGTAGTTTTGGCTAGCTATTACATAGTCATTAATAGTGTTATTAATAGAAAAAGCGGGTATTTGCGATGGTTTACCATCGACTGCAGATCTAGTTTTCTATAATTTTGACAAGTTTTTTTTCATGCCATATTGACCGGAAACGCTATTTAATTATCTATTGCCTGTTTATGCAAACTGTGAAAGGGAGGTGAGATAAGTTATCCTTTTCCTTAACGAAAGTAGGTTGAAGTGATGGCAATGACCAGGAATCGTTACAATTACCCAACACCTCCGACCAGACACATCAAAGGAAAAGAACCACGAACATGAATAACTAGACCGTACTGGAAACATCACTAGCGCAAAGCCAAAATGGCAGTTACATTCCCACGTAGTGGCTTTCGTGGACCCTGAGAAGGCATTTGGTTCAGTGTCTCGGAAAGTCATTTGGGAGGCACAGAGAAAATTTGAAGTGGAGGAGTGGAATGTTCGAATGGTCCAGTGGGTATATGCTAATTCGCGGAGCCGTATGCGTTTTTGTGTTGGTTCCATTGAAGAATTCGAATTGAAGGTCGGTGTTCCTCAAGGCTCTTTTCTCAGCCTAATGCATTTCATCATTGTGCTTTATGTCTTGTCATGCGAGTTCTGCTCCGGGGGCCTTTGTAATCATAGCTGAATCACTTCAGTGTGCTACACCACTTCAAAGGCGTCGCCCAAAAACTTCTCATATATATAGTCTGTACAATGCATGATAGCCCCGAACTGGCCTTGAAGAAAAAGATTGTGCTGCATGATACTAACCCAATCAAATATGAGTACGAGTAGACCGCCCTGCCCAGGTAAAGTGGTGCAAGACGGACGGTCCTTATAAACATATAGATTGGTTTCACTGGCCGTCAGGTTTCATCTCAATGTCGGGTAAAAACACCCACAAATTGGGAAGTAACCTCTCCAAACTGACCAATATTATGTTGACGTTAAAATGACATCTCAAGCCCTGCCGCTCAACGCAACGAATAGGGCTTATATGCATGGACGGTCCGACTCGGACCCATTTTCCTGGGCAGGTTTAGACCCTCTAAGTGGTTTACTAGTTCTCACGTGCCGTCTGTTTCAGCTCTGCGTGAAAGCATCATGCAGCCCGATTGGTGGAGCCGGAACATTGACAAACTTCTGTTATGATGGTGGATGTGTGGGCATACAAAAGCTCTGTGTGGCACAACCTAAACCATCATCTTTATATTCGAAACAGATCAAAGTGAAATTTTCTTGTGCACCCTTTTGCTTATGCTTGATTTTTGTTTGTTTGATTTGAGGTTTAACATCCCCGTCAACACTGTAAAGGTCATTTTGGAGACGTCGCTTCCAATTTTGTGGGACTTTTACCCGACCTTAAGATGAAATGTCATCTAAAACCCCGCCGTCAATTGAACCAATAGAGTCTATTAACAGGGACAGGCCGACTCGCACCGCTTTGCCTGGGCAGGCTTAGATCCTCTAAGCAGTTTACCAGTAGGCCTACACCCGTTGAGTGCAAGATCCTAATTGTGGGTGCTGGCACAGGCTATATGTTCACCGAGATGGCTTAACAGTAATTGAACCTGAGACTGCGACTGACAGTTAAAAGAATATTGTGCGCTGCCAGGCATTACAGTCTGCACTTTTAGTTACCAAATACGGCAGTTTTTTCTTTCCATATATATGACGTCACGCAAACTAAAGTAAACGTCACTATTGATTCATTGTTTTGTTTGTGTTGACAAAGTATGGCCTAGGAATATGTGAACTGATAGACTCTTTGAGGCTATATTTTTGACACCATGGAAAAATAAAGTAAACATCGTGCGTTTAAGAGAGTTCAGATTTGCCATGGACAGCTGATGAGCTGCAATCGGAGAAAACAAACCAGTAGCTGGAAAAAATACAGGGTTAGTCTGTTTATCCCTCTATTTTCCTTTGCTTCCAGCCATGCGGACTAGACCGGAAAGTAGTCTATGAAGTCGCAAAATAATTTATAACAAATACACATTGCAATGGTAATTAAATGTTAAAAAAACCTCAGAAAACACTTTTAAAACTAAAGAGAAACAAAAATCATTTTGAGGTAAAAATTCGAACCTGATCAATTATGCGCGACCCTCCTTAAAGTGCTGAGAAAACGGTATTCGGAGTGTGCGTCGAGGCCAAGACCCGAACGGGTCAGCTCAGCTACATGTGCAAACTCGCACCGGTTAATTGATCAGACTGCAAGGATGTCCAGGTTGACAAACCCCTTTGTTGCACGCAAAAAGAACGAAACAGGTTCTTTGATTTTTGTGTTCACGGAGATGTTGCACTGATGAGTAAGGAGGCCTTCATGCGGACTGAACAAGTTGTTTGTCTAGGTCGCGACGGAGGTGGGGGCGGGGATTGTGGCCGCGTGGGGTCGATTTAAGCCCCCCAGTGGAAATCTTCCACTGACCGTTCCAAGGCGGCTCTTCTGTGGCGATTTGTTTATGTTGTTGTTTGTTGCTTGCTGTGTGTATCACTTGTGTCTTTTGGTTTTGGATGGCCATATGGCCATTTTGTGGGAAAGTAACTGTCCTTATGGCCTTCCTTTGTTTAGGTTTCCATTATGGTCTGGTCGCTTAGTGTTTGTGTTTCTTTCCCTTTGGTGTCTTTTATGGGTGGAGTAAGTTAATTGTATGAATTCCTGATCTTTGTTTTACTTCTACTTTTCTCATGACGGGGCACATTCTTGATGAGCGCCGGGGTTATATTGTCCCAATGTGTTTCTGTGGGATCACATTTGAAACGCATCTGTGAGGCACAGCTAATCGTTAGTTAGGCTGTGTTTCGACCATTCTGCTGTCTGGTCAGTCTTGCTAATCTTCAAAATGTTAATTATGCTACTGACTTGTATTTTGCATTTAACCTGCTTGTTCTCCATGTATTATAATTGTAAAAATGAGCCAGCGCGCAGCAAAAAACATAAATCAATAAATAAAAAATAAAATAAACAAGAGGACCAAGCTAGCTTGGTCCTGTATCGCTCACCTGAGCTAACAGATTCAAAGTTTAAGGAAGTGTCAACCTTTACTGAAGGCTTTATGGGAGGGCATGGTGATGACAGGGTAAGCATTTTCTGAAAATCAAGTAGAATGTAACTCTATGATAAACAGGCTGACCTCATCGGCTTTCAAACTCATTCAAGCTTTTATTCCTGACTTGCTAAGAAGATCCGATCTAAACTGAAGTGGCTATGGTGATGACAAGTTCAAAAACAAGAGTTTTCAAACTCGTCCAAGCTTTCTGCCTGACTTCCTTGTTTGTAATTTTCATGAAGATCCGTTCAAAACTAAAGGGGCAGCAGTGATGACAATGTCGAAAAAAGGCATTTTCAGCAATCAAACGCACGTCACTCTATGATAAATGTGCCGACTTGACCAGTATTCGAACTCACCTGAGGTTTTATTCCCAAACCTTACATGTAAGTTTCAGAAAGATCCGATCAGACTTGGCCAGTATTCAAAATCATCCAAGATTTTATTCCCAGTCACCTCACTTATAAGTTTAAGAAAGATCCGATCAAAACTGAAGGGGCTACGGTGATGACAATGTCAAAATTGGCATTTTTAGCAATAAAAGGGATGTTACTCTATAATAAATGAGCCGACTTGGCCAGTTTTCGAACTCATCCGAGGTTTCATCCCCAGCCACCGTACATACAAGTTTCAGAAAAATCCGATCAAAACTTTAGGGTCTACGGTAATGACAGGGTCAAAAATCAACATTTTCAGCCATCAAAGGGACATAACACTACGATAAATGGGCTGACTTGGCCTGTTTTCGAACTCATACAAGGTTTTATCCCAAGCCACCTTACATATAAGTTTCAGAAAGATCCGATCAAAACTGAAGGGGCTATGGTGATGACAAGGTCAAAAATTGGCATTTTCAGCAATCAAAGGGACGTAAATCAATGATAAATGGGCCAACTTGGCCGGTATTCAAACTCATCCTAGGTTTTATCTCCAGTCACCTTACATATAGGTTTCAGAAAAATTTGATCAAAACTGAAGGGGCTACGGTGATGACAAGGTAAAAAATTGACATTTTCAGCCATCAAAGGTACATAACTATATGATAAATAGGCCACCTTTGCCGGTATGCGAACTCATCCGAGGCTTTATCCCCAGCCACCTTGCATATAAGTTTCAGAAAGATCCGATCAAAACTGAAAGGGCTACGGTGATGACAAGGTCAAAAATCGGCTTTTCAGCAATCAAAGGGACGTTATTCTGTGATAAATGGACCAACTTGGCTGGTTTTCGAACTCATCCTAGATTTTATCCCCAGCCACTTTACATATAAGTTTCAGAAAGTTTCGATCAAAACTGAAAGGGCTACAGTGATGACAAGGTCAAAAATCAGCATTTTCAGCAATCAAAGGGACGTTACTCTACGATAAAAGGGCCGACTTGGTCGGTTTTCGAAATCATCCGAGATTTTATTCACAGCCACCTTACATATAAGTTTCAGAAGGGGCTACAGTGATGACAAGGTCGAAAATGGGCATTTTCAGCAATCAAAGGGACGTAACTCTATGATAAATTGGCGGACTTGGCCGGTTTTCGAACTCATCCGAGGTTTTATCCCCAGCCACATTACATATAAGTTTTAGAAAGATCCTATCAAAACTGAAGGGGCTACGGTGATGACAAGGTCAAAAATAGGCATTATCAGCAATCAAAGGGACGTAACTCTATGATAAATGGGCCGACTTGGCCGGTTTTCGAACTCATCCCAGTTTTTATCCCCAGTCACCTTACATATAAGTTTCAGAAAGATCCGATCAAAACTGAAGGCGCTACGGTGATGACAAGCATTTTCCCATAGTAAGTCTATGGGACCTTGTGGTTGCCATAGGAACCAAAGTTTTAGAGCGATTTCAAAAAAAAGTTTATGTCATCAATGCCCCACCAGAGGCATGCTACAGATGAGAAATGATTGAGATCAGACTGCAGGATACAGAGATATAGCTGCTCTAAAGTGTGGACGGACGACGGACGGACGGACGGACGACGGAGGACCCACTATACTATAAGCTCCCCTGGAGCCTTCGGCCCAGGTGAGCTAAAAAGAAAAGATTACAAAAAGAATAATATAATTTTTTGGGGTTTTGGTTTTACGGCCCTTTCAAGATAATTTCACTTATATCGAGCCGATCGTTAATCAGAGGTGGGCGAAAACCGGAGTACCCGGAGAAAAACCACCTGGCCTTCCGCTGCAGAACTTAGCGTCTCACAAGTAACCCGAGCGAGGCTCGAACCACAGCGGTAAGAGACCAGATGATCAAGACACAGCGCTCTTAACCACTAGGCCACGGTCTTGACTCTTGTCACTGCGACAAGGAAACGCCAAGGAAACTGTTTAGCGAGACATTAGGCATTGTCATCATGACAGATTGTCAGCTAGGAATGTCTCGCTGGATGTACTGCATGAAAGATGAGCTTTAAACTTTGCAGATAGCAAAAGTGACTTGAGCTCTTCAAAGGTTTTGAGTTGACCTTGACCTTTTCACAGCAAGGTCAGATTTTGTGCTAGAGGCCTTCCGCTGCAGAATTTAGCGTCTCACAAGTAACCCGAGCGAGGCTCGAACCACAGCGGTAAGAGACCAGATGATCAAAACACAGCGCTCTTAACCACTAGGCCACGGTCTTGGCTCTTGTCACTGCGACAAGGAAACTGTTTAGCGAGACATCAGGCATTGTCATCATGACAGAGTGTCAGCTAGGAATGTCTCGCTGGATGTACTGCATGAAAGATGAGCTTTAAACTTTGCAGATAGCAAAAGTGACTTGAGCCCTTCAAATGTTTTGAGTTGACCTTGACCTTTTCACAGCAAGGTCAGATTTTGTGCTAGAGGCGTTTTGATGCAAAAAAGGTAAAATGGTATTTTATCAAAACGAACTGTATTGAATAGAAGTAGGTTATGAGTAAACGTCTTTGAATTGTCCTTATGGCCTTCCTTTGTTTCGGTTTCCATTATGGTCTGGTGGCTTAATGTTTGTGTTTCTTTCCCTTTGGTGTCTTTGATGGGTGGAGTAAGTTAATTGTATCGATTCCTGATCTTTGTTTTACTTCTACTTTCCCATATTAATCCGTGACTTTTGCTAAATGTCACTAAGATCTAAAATATGGTCCCGCTCATCTGGGCTTGAAGATAAAGGTAGGCTGCATGATGCATCCACGCAGAGCTGAAACCGACTGCACACGAGTACTGGTGAACTGCTCAGAGGATCCAAAAAGAAGTGGAGGCGATGATAAGGAATCGATACAATTAACTGACAGCTTCCACCAGAGACACCAAAGGGAAAGAAACACAAACACGAAATAACAGACCCTAATGGAAACATCACTAGCGGAAAGCCAAAAGGACAGTTAATTTACCACAATATGGCCAATAGGCTATCCAAAATAACATAAGCGACACAAACACCCAAATATCAATGCCACACGGAAACAAAATATTAATCAATCTATCCTTGTAACATGGCCAAACAACCAACATGCACATACATTTAAATATGGTTAAAGAAATTGAAAAGCTTTTTCTCCAGGGCCATAGGTCAGGTGACTTGAAACTAAGCAGATAGGAAAAGAGTCTCAAGTCCTATAAAATTTCTGTAAATAGGAAGATGGCACTGGTAATTGTGAATATTGTCTCGAGTTGGAATACCAATTCAGACGTATGCAATAGGAAAAGCGCATCCTTTTATTATCAGAATAAATTATCATGTTTTGGGGATTTTGTTCGATGTGAAAACGACGGCGAATTACTCACAAACTGCATCAGACCAGAAAAGCCCCAAATCACTCATTGTATGAAGCCAGACGTTCTAACATTATGTTGCCATTCGCCGACTTTTGCCCATCGATAAAATAGAAGTGAAGGCAATGATCAGGAATCGATACAAGTAGCCCCGGCTAGCATCAGAGACACCAAAGGGAAAGAAACACTAATATGAAATTACTAGACACTAAAGGAATCACCGTTAGTCGAAAGCCCAAAGGGCAGTCACGTTCCCACAAAATGGCCAATTGGTTATCCTAAACAAAAGAAAAACTATATATATTTAATTACACAATATAACCCATAATACGGGCGTACAATATTGACAAAATCTCAAAAGCCAGATTCCACCACAATATTAATGTGTTTTAGGCTAACCGATTTCATTTTTTAACAATTGTCAAAGCCATAAATAATCCCCGTGCATAAACAAAAGCTCTATTGTTGTCAAGATAATTCCTTAACGTCATCGAAACGAACTGTGACGTAACGGCTTAAGACCTCCCATGCGGTCTAATTGATATTACAAATATAAAACTGGCCTCTCTGCTCAGATAATGTCAAATTTCTGTACGAACTGTTCATGCTGATCAAAACTTAAGAATTTGTTTGTTTAATTTGAGGTTTAACGTCCCCGTCCACACTATTAAGGTAATTTTGGAGACGTTGCTTCCAATTTTGTTGGACTTTTACCCAACATTGCGATGAAATGACATCTTAAACCCTGCCGGCCAATGAAACCAATAGGGTTTATAAGCATGGACGGTCCGACTCGAACAGCTTTGCCTGGGCAAGCTTAGATTCTCTATGCGGTTTACCAGTACTCGTGTGCGGGTTGGATTCAGCTATGCGTGGAATCATCATGCAGCCCATCTATTTCTTCAAGTCCCGATGGGCGGGGGCCGTCAAAACTTAAGAAAGCTCCATCTTCGCTTATAAGATATCTTGTAAAGCATAGATTTTTTTCAAAACCATCTTTGATAAAAAAAATCGATTTGTTATTTATTTGAATATTGCTATTGTCCCATAGATATACTGATAATATATCTTCAACAACACAAATTTCAGTATGTTAATTTACATCGACCCAGGCTTCTAAGACATCATTCCAAAATGGATTTGCATTATCAGATCTTATTTGTTTTATAAACTTTCTTCCTCGTTTCATTAACGGGTCTAAAGGGGCGTGTTTAGATTCGAAACATGTCTTTTATTTATTGTCCTTTACAATTAATCTGCGTATCCATGTTTATTTAAGAGCTAATATAGAAGTTACTAGATTAATCATTTTTAAACCACCGTATCCATAATCTTGCATATGTACGTCTTTTCATACTATCTACTCTGGATTGCCAGATAAAATTAAAACCATTTTATGGAGACTATAAATAATATCCATTGAAGGGTTTGCCAATGTTATGAATAAGTGATCTAACTTGGATATTATTAAGGCTTTGAGAATTGTAATCCGACCAAATGATTTTAATTAAATCCTTTAAAAATAGAAGTAGAGGCAATGATCAGGAATCGATACAATTAACCCACAGCTCCCATCAGAGACACCAAAGGGAAAGAAAAACAAACATAAAGCAACAGACCCCAACGGAAACACCCAACAGCGGAAAGCCAAGAGGACAGTTACTTTCCCACAAAATGGCCAAAAGGCTATCCAAAATAAAATAATATAAGCGACACAAACACATAAAGGCAAACCATAACCAAAATAATAGCGACAGAAGAACCGCTTTGGAACGGTCAGCGGTAAATAATTCTACTGGGGGGGGGGGGAGGGGGGGGGCTTAAATTGATTTTACGTGGCCACAATCCTCGCCCTTACTTCCGCCGCGATTAAGACAAATAATTTGTTCAGTCCGCATGAAGGCCTCCTAACTCATCAGTGCAACATCACCGATAACACAAAAATCAAACAACCACAGAGTTGAAACAACGGTGAGGACTCGACAGCAAGAAACAGCAGAAATGTTGGGGAAAAAATAGCAGTTAGACTCCAATGGGTCCGACCAGAGACAGAGCATCAGGCACCAACCAACATAAGCCTTTACGTTGGAACCGTCATAGAATCTGAGGCCTGACCCACCGGCGTGCAATTAAAGAGGGAAGCAAAGTTGTCAACCGTGATTGGGTTAACTACCACGCATGCAGTCTGCCGTATAACATTTAAACATCAATAGCGTAAAGCCTAAATAAAATAATATTAGCGACACAAACACCCAAAGACAACCCATAATATTCCCAACGTAAGCCTATGTAAACCAAATGGCCCCAGGGCGGGGGCATTTTTGGCCTCAGGGCTATAGTTTAAAGAAACTTGATAGAGGTCCACTAAATGAAGTTTCACACCAAATATCAAAGACCTGGGCCTTTCCGTTTCATGGAAGAAGATTTTCAAAGATTATTTCTATATGTAAAACTAAAGGGTCTCGGGGCGGGGGCATTTTTGTCCCCAGGGCTATAGTTTGTACCATCTTGATAGAGGTTCGCTAGATGAAATTTCACACCAAATATCAAAGACCTAGGCCTTGTGGTTTCATAGAAGAAGATTTTTAAAGATAGATAAGTCTTATATAAGTCCCTATATAAGTCTATGTAAAACCAAAGGGCCACGAGGCGGCGGCATTTTTGGTCTCAGGGCTATAATTTGAACAAACTTGGTAGAGATCCCATAGCTGAAGCTTCATACCAAATATCAAAGACCTAGGGCTTGTGGTTTCAGAGAAGAAGATTTGTAAAGATTTTCCCTATATAATCCTATATAAAATCAAAGGGCCCCGGGGCGGGGGCATTTTTTGGCCCCAGCACTATAATTTTAACAATCTTGGTAGGGGTCCGCTAGATGAAGCTTCATACCAAATATCAAAGACCGGGGCCTTGTGGTTTTAGAGAAGAAGATTTTTAAAGATTTTCCCTATATAAGCCTATGTAAAACCAAAGGGCCCCGGAGCGGGGGTATTTTTGGCCCCGGCAGTGTAATTTGAACAATCTTGGTAGGGGTCCACTAGATGAAGCTTCATACTAAATATCAAAGACCTGGGCCTTGGGGTTTCAGAGAAGAAGATTATTAAAGATTTTCCCTATATAAGCCCTTGTAAAACCAAAGGGCCCCGGGGCGGGGGCATTTTTGACCCAGCACTACAATTTGAACAATCTTGGTAGGGGTCGACTAGATGAAGCTTCCTACCAAATATCTAAGAACTGGGCCTTGCGGTTTCAGAGAAGATTTTTAAAGATTTTCCCTATATAAGCCCATGTAAAACCAAAGGGTCCCGGGGCGGGGGCATTTTTGGCCCCAGCACTATAATTTGAACAACCATTTGTAGGGGTTCACTAGATAAAGCTTCATACCAAATATCAAAGACATGTGCTGTGCAGTTTCAGAGAAGAAGATTTTTTTAAGTTTTCGGTGAAAAGAATCAATTTTTGGCTCCTGTGACCTATATGTGCAACGGACCGAAACCATTTGAACAACTGTGAAAGGGGACCACCTAAGGCTTATTCCTGTGAAGTTTGGTCAAAATCCAATCAGTGGTTTCGGAGGAGATGTCGTTTGAAGAAATTGTTTACGGACACACGCACGCACGACGAACGACGGACAAAAAGTGATCCCAAAAGCTCACCTCGTCACTACATGACGGTGGGCTAATAAACCGCGACTGAAGAAACGCCTGGGAACGGTCAGCTTAAAACCCTTGTTTAAGCTCTTTCGCAATTTGCGTTATCTTATATTTATAATTCAGCTCTAATTTATCATCTAAATTACAATAAAAATTAACTCCTATTATTGTGAAATATCGCTCTGTCAAATCTGGTATGAACCTATGGTTGAAGGTTTCTCCACAGAATTCCCAATCCAGATCGCTTTGGTTTTAGAAGAATTCATTTTAAGCCTATCACCTGAGCAAACATGTTTAGAGTATCAAGCGACTCGGTTGGTGACCACTCAGATCCATCTAGGTGTATTGTGTATACTCTATTCATCCAATCCTAATTCTTTTAAGATAAGTGTTACTTTCTAACATAAGGGACAAGATCTCTAGACAAAGAAGAAATCATAGGGAGACAGGGGGTCGCATTAGCGACAGCCTCTTTGTACTGGAAAAAATCTGACAGAATATGTTTCTAGAAAGGGTTATCCTTTAGAAGCAAGGGAAACACCACAGAACTGGAAAATATGGATTGTGCGAGTTTTCTTGGCAAGACAAGCTAGTTTCGACCATTTAGGCCTCATCAGTAACCTGCAGATATTTCAAAATTCCTCAATAGAATCAATTATCCCAAAGGACAAGAAAATATAAACTACACTATGAGGTAGGGGAGGATACTTTTTACGGCCGCCACACATTTCCAGGCACCAGCTGTAGTGACGTTAAAGATGTTCTAGAAAGAGTTATCTTTGGAAGCAAGGGAAACACCACAGAACAGGAAAATATGGAGTGTACATGTTTTCTCGGCCAGACTAGCTAGTTTCGGTCATTTAGGCCTCATCGGTGACCCTCAAATATTTTCAAAATTCTACAATGCATTCAATGATTCCAAAGGACAATAAAATATAAACTACACTATGATGTAGGGCAGGGAGACTTTTTACGGCCGCCACACATTCCAAGACACCAGCTATGGTGACGTTAAATATGTTCTAAAAAGGGTTTGTATTTCGAAGCAAGTTTCGGCCATTTAGGCCTCATCAGTGACCCTCAAATATTTTCAGAATTCCACAATGGAATCAATGATCCCAAAGGACAGGAAAATATAAACCACGATAAAAATCTGTTTTGTATAATCTGTAAAATGTATTAATCCATTTTTTCATTGAATTGCCAAAATTAAAACTTTTTGAATAAAATCCTTTGAAATCGAATCCAATGCTTTTTCATCCACGATTAAAAGAAAACCTGGTATATTTACGCATCGACATATTTTAAAATATCATTAATAAATCTATCATTTTTACCTATATATCTTCCAGATATGAAACCGGTTTGATCATAAGAAATAAATAAGTTTTGATTTAATTCTTTCAGCGGTACACCCCGATGCTATTTTTGTAATGAAAAGCCTTGCTTTTTCTCCCTTTGGGAGACACGTAATTATTGCACCTAGAATTATATTCTGTACCATATTCAATGCTTGTAAGGGACAGCCTTTCTTTTCAATTTCTCCAGTCACATCTGTTTACGCAAAGTCTAATATACACCTAAGTTGTAACTGACCTAGACTTGACCTCGAAAGTCAGAAAACCAATATATATTCTTGTCTGCAGCTGACCTTGTCCTACAGCAGGCTGGTCTATAAGGGTTAAATATTGGCAGCACTGTTGGAAAACAGTGTTGGACCTGGGCAGACGGCTGAGCAGACGCCGGATTGATCTGGGTATACAGTATTTGCCAAACCCGTCGCATGATGCAGCTGATTCATTTGAAATGCTGAATCTATTCTCTGAAAGACAGGATAAAATCGTCGAATCGTTTCCTTGTATTGAGCTTATAGGATAACTAATATGCTTGTAGGATTTTGATTTCTGTGCCAAACCGGACTACATTTTGTGCGAACTCGTTTGGCATTCAAAGCCGGAATAAAGCAGGAACTACTCTAAGACGTGCAGCACAGCAAGAATAGAGAGATGGAATATGTCATTAAAAAGGACGACCCTTCAAGCAGGCGCAACAAAAATTACATGTTCTATGTAAATGTACCTACATATCCGTGGGGAGGGGGGTAAATGGTTCTGGGGCTAATTTCTAAATAAGAACGTTGTCTGGAAATCTGGAAATAGACAATGATTGATTAAACAGTCTAGGTAATGAATAAAATTATTAAGAAATAATAACTGGCTTATATGCTAATAATCGTAAAGATGCTTGGTAACGTTTGGAACACCAATTACCTTCAAATTCGTCTATTGTAAGCGAACAAGATCTGGACCTTGCATTGGAGATAAAATAAAGATACCTGTTTTACATATCTATAGATGCAACTGCAACGATGCGGTAGAACGTTATGTATATAGATACAATTGCAAATGAAGGCAACAGTATTCCTCTAGTTTCTACTTCAGGCTCAGCATCGACTCCGGTACCTTGGAACAGAGGGCTGATAGTTGAAATGAAACGATTCATTGCTTAAACACCTATATAGTTTCACACTTACCTACCAGGCTTTGTGCAGGGTTTATCAGACTTTAAACTACTAAAAAATGTCCCCAACATGCTGAGAACCAGAATCAGAATTGTTACTGGTGACACGTCAAATGACATTCATACACAAGGAGCTGAGCTTATACTGGGGCTATTTCCCTGACATATAGGGGCTGTGTTTATAAATGACGGGTGCATAGGTTATATGCTAGCTAACCTTGGCTGGATGGCTAGACCTGGAGTCTACAGATAAACAAATGTAGCCTATCGCAATTGCTGTGCGTACTGTCCGGTTGAATTTCTAGTACCTATCGAAAAATGTTTCGACATGAATACAGTGGAATGCCGGTGATTTTCAAACAAATCTTAAACATAAAATTGTGAAATCAAATTCAGATGAAACTTTACCAATGTCGCTTGAAAACTGCCGAAATAAAATATTCATGAATCGTACCAGTTATCATTGTTTTGAATACTTTATTTGGAATTCGCTGCATTGATTGCCATCTTGAAAGTAGTCCGATTCTCTTCCTAGAATGCTCAAATCAGATAGGTCAGTATTTGAAAAATGCCACCAAGCGGAAGATAATGGGACTGGCCGTCTCCGGGACAGCGGCTCGGTGTCCTCGGGTGAACGGTGCAATCCCACGGCGGTAACTAGTCACACCCATCCCTATATTTGCCAATATGACTCCCGTTATGGGCCCCCGTACTGGTGCTGTAAGTTATTAAACTTTCGACATATGATTGGCGCGTGATAACACGTCCTAGCGGACGGTAATGACCCGTAGGCTACACGCTCCCCTATGGCCCAAGGGACTTAACCCACCCACCGGCCCCTCACAAGCCGTGGGCGCTCGATCGTCGTTGCTGGGCGCGTGAAGTTTAGAAATTGGTCTCCGCCACATGCTCCTGGCTCCAGGCGTGATTGGCGCATTGCGGTGCGCGTCGGGTACGGATACATATATGTATATATATATCTCTCTAAATAAAGACATTGTTATTATCGTTTCTCTCGTTATTATTATTACCACAACCCTATCATTAAAATTACACACAATCCCCTACTTGGGATGGCGAGGCTAACAGTCTTACCCCTACACAAGTATTAATTCATCTAAAGGGGTAGCTGGGTTGCGGTCGAGTGCCGATCCATTGCTTGACATGGCGTCTCTGGAGAGCCGGTGGTAGCCAGAGTGCCGTTGACTCGTGTTGCTCTGGGCTGCGATCAAGGGGACCCATTGTTTTTAAAATTTCATCTCCTAATGGGGATACATATAATAATGTCTCTTAATAAATTTATCAAGTCAAAGTTTCGCCTTGTCGTGATGTCGTGCTTGCTGGGGGCGTGGGTCAGTTGCAACCTAGGTGGGGCACTCTCCCAACCAGACCGTGACGGCTTGTTGCTCCTGGCCTGCGCTTTCGCGAACAGGTGAAAAGTTTTCTTTATGAAACTAATAGTTCTGTTATTTCTCCTCTCTCCAGACCAGCGCGTTGCATGGGTGCCGGGGGAGACACAAAACCCCGACATGCTTATATAGTGGTTACGTGAGCACGGCTCCTACCCCTTATAAACCCTACCCTAATGACTTGGACTAGAGGCGCTGTGGTTGCGGCTCATTTGCTTTGCACTTATGAGTGCTCCGCCGACGTAACACATCGGCGATAGACAAGACGTAACCCTAACCCTTGCCCTAACCCTTACCCTAACCCTAACTCCGATATATATATATCATAACTTCTCTTTCAGGTACACGGGGATCCTTGACGGGGAACCCCAACATAGCTCGTGTAGGACTTCTACCGAGAAGTCATCAGCTGGGTGCCCAGGAGGGTGCCTCGTTGAGGCCTCCTGGGGACACCCTCCTGATGAAATCCGGAAGTATGCAAAGCGAAGGCAACATAGCTGCCAGAACGGAGCAAATAGGTCACGCACAGAACAATTCATTAGGCGGGGCAACGGTAATGATCAAATTTGATAGGAATTTGGACACAGGAAGACCCTTAATAAACCCTTTAGACCGACCATTCAAAATGAAATAAAAGCGAAATTGCACAATGGCTGGTTAGCCTCATACTCGCCTTTGCCAAACCTCACAACTTTTCACCACTAAGAAGACACGCCTATGCATAAATATTATAAGCCTGACCACATTGATCCTGAACATAAGAGGGCCACAACACAATCAGAACTAATTGATACTGTATTACAGCCTATACATCCCTACTATGATATCTTCCTTCACGTTGCATGAGATAATGATATGCAAACATGGCGGTCCGGTCCCAATTGACCCACTTAAGATTTTATAAGAACACGACATCCTACGTCGATGAAAGCATCACCTTTTCACGAACTAAGAAAGCTAAGAAGTAAAAGAGGATTGACCTCCTTTGGCATCCTCCGCGATAGAAGTCACTGCACACTGATTGGCTGAATTAACAACAAACTAAAAAACACCAAAATGTGACATCCCAACACAACGCAGCTAGTGGCCAGTAGTGTATGATACTCAAGAACACCCTAGTAGAGACATGGGGGATGGAGACAAAACATAGGCGTGTTTTCAGGGTAGTAGAGCACGGGTACTAGGACACTTTGCAAAAGCCGAAATTGGCTGGTCTAATAGTAACCCTTCCTGGCTCACTTTAGGCCGCCGTTCAAAATTCAAAATTAGATGCATTGTCACCCTTTAACAAGCATCGTGCCCGCAGGCGTTTTCTTTACCATGACAGGGTTGGGGGTAAAGTCTAATGGAAGCCAAATCCCGATAATGCATGAGAAGCTTTTTTTTCCTCGATCAGACAAAGGGCTGTTTACTGACACACTTTGCAGCCGGAATTGGCAACATGTCACCACATTCTAGAGCCCGACCATTGGTCTGCATCTGCATTCAAAATTCGAAAGCCGCCAGAGGAGTGCTCTTTTTACAGGACAAACGCTTGGCATTGGGTGCGTTCTGTGCCTACATGGCATCCTGAGCGGGGAATGTGAGAGGTGGGATTGACCTACTTCTTACATCCTCCGCGAAAGAAGTCCCAATCGGCTAGCTAGTAACTGTCAAATTGACAGGAGTCAGCATATTGGCAGCCTTTGGAAAAGAGCAGTACCTACAACTAATCCCAGTCGGCGAACTGGGGGTGGCCCTTATGTGCTCTTGGCACCCGGTTACTTTAAAAACAACAGTCAGTCAGTTATGTTATCAGAACGAAATCTGGCGTCGGTGCTATTACTTACAACTATGTCTGACTTATGCATTGAGTGTAGGGAGTCTGTCTCCGGGCGTAAGCATGCAGTTACACGTGATGCTTGAGAACGCTGGCAGCATCGTTTGTGCAACACAGGTGAGGTTAAATTTTGTATTCTTTAACTTGGTTTGATTTTTTTTCTGAATATTTTTTTCAGCTCGTAAACTAGTCCGTGAAATGAACATCCCCCAGTAAACCCCACTAAATCTCTCTTCATATAGAGAAAAATGTGGTTTACGGGGATATAATTCATTTTTTTTAATTCCGTTCCAAGACATAGGTTGTGGGTTCTTGCTAAAAATGTCTCAGGGTCATTTGTATAAAAAATGAGAGTGTTTTGTTTTTTTTCTCTGAAAACTTGATTTTAATTTTCTGGGGGGGATGAAATTATCAATTTTGAATATGCGTTTTTCGCGATGTATTAATGAATTTGTTTCAAGATTAAAGCTATTTCTGTTGTGTTGCATATTTATGTAGATTTTTCTTTTATATTCTGTTTCCGACTTCAGATGTGATAAGTACAAAATGTGAATAATGTCCCATTTCTGCTTTACAGGCAAAAACTTTAGTTGATGTTCTTTTTTCGGGTATTTCGATCGCCGAATATCGAGCTGCTGTGAGGGGAGTGAGAGCGCTACACTTCATTTGTAGAGACTGCTGCAATGGCATCTCATCGCAGAATCCAGACGACAATGATGTAATTTCTGCTCTTTTTATAATACAATTGTTGTTGCGGGTGGTCAGTACGGGAGTATTTTCACGGTATTAAAGGAATTAAAGAAATGCTTAATTCTTACTTCATTCACTGTTTTTAATAAAATAATCGTTTCTAATGGAGAATTATTGACAGTTTTTTTTTGTCAAACAATCGTTTTAAAAGTCATATGACAAATAGAATCGTGCATTCCTGCCAATGTACTATTGAATTTATTAAACGAGTTGAGGAAACGGAATAAACTGCTCGGCGAAGCTTCACATTTTACCCTTATTCCTTAACTCGTTTAATAAATTTATTAATACATGTTCACTCATGTAAGAGCATGCATGTTGTAATTATTTTACGTATGGACGAAGCGCATTACATACTCAACATTCGTGTTATGAATATTCGTTTATTTGTTTACGTAATACAACACCTCTAGCAGTGACTAATAGATTTACAAACCACTCTTTGCAGGTCTGTTGTAAAGGCGAACAAATCACGAGCGCGTAGCGCGATTGATTTGTTTACTTACAACTGACCGACAAACAGTGATTTATCGCTTAATGAATCGCGGCACTAGAGCGGATTTATTTTGCTTCTATGTATGTATGAAGATGAATTGTTTCTGACGGTGGTATTGAGCAGCCGATTGCGGAATCTACAGTTGTATATGAAGACGGGCCACCAGTTTTTCAGCGAAGTGTAAGTGCAATAACCTTTTTCAAAGCTGGCTGTGATCAGACTGCAAGTTTAAGATGTTATCAGCTCTAGCAGTAAATTATTGAATGATGATTCACTGTTTGGAGGTCGGTTGTTAAGTAAGTCAAATCACGCGCGCAAAGTGCGAGTGATTTAACTACTTACCTTTGACCAACAGTGATTTATCACTCAATAAGCGGTTCTATTTCGATCTATTTCCATTCTAACACACTAAAAGCCGACGAAATCTGATTCTACCTATCTTCCGCTGTTGTTAAGAGGAAACCCGTCAATATAAATGACTGTATCACATGCGTTTTTCCGAGGCTGCCTCCGAGTGCTCACTTTGTTGCATACATGCAGTAAGCAACAAAGTGAGCTCGCGTCGTGGAACGCATCTCTCTTTTCCTAACATATCTGACAAAAAAAAACAACAAAAAACTTGAGATCAAGATAGCAATTAATGACGACATTAAACTTGATAATAAGGCGGTTCTTCGCGTCTGTGGTTTATATCACTAGATTTTAATATTGAATATATAGGATCAGGTTCCGTTTCGTTGTTTTCTACTAATGACGTTCTATAATTAAATCAACAATCATACTTATGACACAAACATATAACCGAACCAATCAAAACCTGACTACATTTACTTGATAGCATCATTTTGATCCGTTTATATCCTGGCAGGCACACGTCGCAAGGGCAACGTCACATTAACGTCTGTGCAACGTCATATGACGTTGCAGAAACGTCATGACGTTGAACCGACGTTGATGTGACGTCAAAATTACGCCATGTGCCTGCAGGGATGTTTTGTTCTTATCGACAAACGTCATGACTTTGCCATGTCGAACTTAAACGGACATCCAGGTAACTGCAATCGGTTAAAGTTAATACATAGATTTATATAGGAAATTGATAATTATTTCCCCATAAATTAAAAAGTAATAGCAATATCTTTTCTGTGCCAGCGGTTCATGATTCTGCCTTCTTTTACAAATGCCCACATGAAATTTTCATGAAGTTTTATCAACAACTTTTTGGTCCTTCTTACATATAATTGGAGGCACCCTCTAAATGTATAGAATATATAGTAAAACTACTGAATGAAGCGACAAAAAATGATGAATATATTGTCATAACTTTTTTGTAAGTTGTTATTTTTTCTGTGCAAGCGGGAGTATATTGTCAAATATATTGTGAACACGTCCATATAAATTTCGTAAAATAGAAATGAGAACAATTTGGTCCTTTTTGAAAATGAAATAAACTACCCTCCTTTCCTATTCCCAGTTTACCTTGGTAACCGGCAGCCAGGGGGTTGTAACTAAGGTAAACAATCACGCCTACGATGTGTTATGTTCTAAACGTGGCTCCAAGTTGTATTCAATTATCTTAATTAGATTTGCCGACAGGTGGCAGAAAAGACAGATAATTTTATTGTTCTGAAAATTGTGAAGATTATGCAAAGTTTTACAAACCTGCAACTTATTGCTCAAAAAAAATCTCTAGTCAGAACATGAGAATGCTTTGCAGATCATTGCATTTACATTAAAACCTCGCCAGCCTAAATACTACCAAAATCTAGATTCTGGTAGGACTTTAAAATTGGAGAAATGGACCTTAAAAACCTGTGCTGGAGCGGCTAAATATTTATTAAGAAAAGACAAAGATCTCTCTCTCTCTCTCTCTCTCTCTCTCTCTCTCTCTCTCTTCATGTATATTACTCATGCGTATTAATCAAATCAAATCAAATCAAATCTTTTATTCCCTCTGATTACAAATAAATGTAATAACAAGAGGAGAACATAAGACAAACAACATTTTCTGGATTTATTTGCCCCCCTTAAACCCTCTTTTATATAGTTTAACTGGGATTTATATATTCTTATTTTAGCTCAAAAACATAGACTGATATTACTCGCTATAACCATCTCGCCGAGGTGCTTCTACAATGTAGCCCGAATATCTATTGTGAGCAGAAGTATAAAACAAATCAGAATTTATCGGCAAATTTTCATGATTGGGTGGTAAAATGTTCATTCTGTTTAACTAGGCGTATTTTTGCTCGTGTAATAAAAAAACGTTTGAGTCCAGGATTATTCCCTGCTGTCGTTAATTGTCCATTTATTGCCCTGTTGAGTAGAGCTGATATACAAATCGAGGCGTGAATTGACGCGTGTCATCTATACCCCCAAGCGGGCGCATTTTTCTTCGTTATGTGAGTTAACAGTTTTTGTTAAAATTTAGATCATCCAAACTCAACACTTTCAGACACGACTATGCAAAAGTATTGGATGAACCCTCACGAAAACACACCTATATAATTTTGACCCCCATTAAACCCCACTTTTAAAAAGTAAAATTGGGGTTTACATGGGCAAAATATTATTTTTTCTTATTTCTTCCCAAAAACATAGATTGTTGGTACTCCTTAGGACCGCCTTGTTCTAACGAGTTCCCATAACCTATATTTTGGGCAGAAATATGAAAAATATCATATTTTTGTTCTGAACATTTTCCTTTTTTGGTAGAAATTTTTTCAATATATTTGAATAGTCGTGTTTTCGTAATTTTTCTAATATTGTTTCTAAAATATAGATTTGGGGAATTTGTGATAATACTAAAAATAATAATATACTAATTAAAGTCTAAAAATAAGGGTAACAATAATGAAAATAATGATAATAATAACAAGAATAATAATTCAGTCTTTTTTTCTGTTGTTGCTTTTTTAGAATGCCTCTCTCTCTGTCAAACTTTTCTATTGTCGTTATATAGACAAAACAATAGTACTATAACGACGTAGTTTTACGAGAAAATGACCTCGGCGTAACAAATCAATGATTATATAAATCCTTGTTAAACACCGCGTAATATCGCGAAGTCACGATGGATTTTGTAGGGGTGAAGATAGACTGGGGACAGCCTTACCGAGGCAGTTGTTACACATATTAACTAAATATGTGCTTGGCGATATAAGACAATCACCTATTATTACTCGTTAATTAAATGAATAGACAGCAATTATCTAGTTTGTTTTCTTGCATCTATTTATTTATTTATTTATTTATTTTCCTGATGCTCTCAGATAGTGTGATACGAAGGAGTGCAGTCTGATCTCAGTCATTGGACTGTCAAAGCACGCAAAAACTAAATCATAGGTTCCGGCTCAGTATCATGACCTTATGTGCAATCAACAAAGACTGGGATCAGTTTGCCAATACACGCAGTCTGGTCTGGGTCTGTTTAATTCGCCTGAAGGGAGATGAGATCCTGCTACCAACAGAGACCCGATGAAGAATTTCACACAGATTGCGTCGTCTTCGATTGATCGGCTAAATATTATTTAATGTAATTACCATCTTCAGATGAGAAGCACTACTATACACCATTCTGTAGGAATAAGTAGCAGACGACAATTTCAGATACTTTTTGTTTTATTTTCCAACGTGTATCAGGCTTGACATTTCGCGCGAATCGTTTGCTGCAGACGATTCACACGTAATATAAAACCTCATTTGCGCTTAGAATTAACAACAAAATATTTTGAAAAAAAAAAAAAAAAAAAAAAAAAGATCTATTTCGTCGCACTAGTCATGCTGTGTTTAACAACTTTGTGTTTCTTGAGCCTACGCTAATGATCGATTTATTTTTTATTTTATTTTACATCGTTTTTCATTTCAGCCATTCTTCAAAATTTATGTTGCGCATTATAAAATGTTCAAACATTGTTGCATTTGATACTGATGACTTGTCAATTTATGTATTTATTTTGCTAAGTACACTTGATATCTTTGACACTTGAAGATACTATTTGCAATCATATACATCGGCTATGTTTATTCTTTTTCATTCAATTGTTGTTGTTGTTTTTTTATGTGTGTGTTTTTTCTCCTTTTTTTTTTCCTTTTTTTTTCAAAATACATCATAACACGATCTCCACTTTCTTAAATTATAACAGTGAGGTATATAGTACATAAATGCGGTGTCTCAAAAATGGTACGAGTTACAATTTGCCTGTGGCAATTTGCACATATGGTCAGCGAAAGGATTGGAAGTCACCTGGATAGTTGAGTCATCGGGGAGATAACCATTTATTTTTTGTCTTGTTCGCGTTAATTCCCTTGATTATCAGCACAGCTCAGAAAGGTAATGTACGTATAAATCCGGTATGACCGACGTTGTCACATCAAGTTCGGTCGTCGGTGCAACGTCATATGACGTTTCACAAACGTCATGACGTTGTACCCACGTTGATGTCAAAATTACGTCTGCTGGGAAGTTTTGTTCTTATCAACAAACGTCATGACGTTGCGCCGACGTTATCGTGACGTCAAAATTACGTCATGTGCCTGCTGGGATGCTTTGTTCTTATCAACCCTTTCATTATACAGATGCCAGTAGAAGAGATGGATACGGCTGATGGTGTACAACCACCTGTTCTTGAACGAAGTGTACCTCTAGATGTTGATGATATCGGACCTCCTGTTTTACAATGTAGTGTAAGTTAATACTCTCTCTTTTTGCTCATCTCTGTTGGGATAACCATGCCGCTATATAAAGGATAGGGATTGATCTCAGAATTATCAGACTTTACTTTTGTGCAGACTTAGACTAATATTGGTCAGACTGCACGTATGCGGAGACTGAGCCGCGTCTTCAATTTTTGTTCAACGCCCTGCAAACACTCATGCAGATCTACACGCGTTACCAGATTTTCCATTTTTCCTATTGTGATATCCATGGGATGTGGGTATATAAATGAGACGGTGCTGCGAATTCATTGATCAGACTGCTCTTATGCGTAGGCTGAGCTGTATCTTTCAACACATGCTTTCTAATGAGTAACAACCGTTGAGTATATAGAGGATCTTACAGAGTGGTCATTTCATATGATTTTATGAAACGAACCTTAGTTTATATTGAGGATCTGACATGAGTGTTCATGTATTATTGAATTTATTAAACGAGTTGAGGAAAAGGGATAAAATGCGAGGCTCTGCCGAGCATTTTGTCCCTTTTCTTCAATGTGTTTAATAAATTCAATAATACATGAGCACGAATGCAAGATTCTATTTATCATATGACATTTAAAACGCATTTTGTTCACGATTGTTTACAAAAATGTCAATATTCCGCCGTTAGTAAACGCGACGTCGTTAAGAACGCCGTACATGTAACGTTACGGGACGTATCTAGCAAATTTGCATAATTAATCCACTAGTTGATTATCGAAAATACTACATGGCGTTATTACACAGTCAGACGCGACGTCATATGATAAACTAATTTATTTTAGTTCGATTGCGATGGAAGCTTCAAGCTTATTTAATCGCTCTCGAACACTCATTCCGGATGTTTTCACGCGCGCGAGAGAGTGACAGTGACTATTACACCTCTGCTACCCATTTACACCTTGGTGGAGTGAGACAGTGTCATTACGTGTCTTGCCCAAGGACACACCTCGATACCGGGTGCCAGATTCGAACGCATAACCTCTCGATCATGAGTCGAACGCGTTAACCACTGCGCTATCGAGGTTGGCACGACCCTTCGGCAAGTTTCATAAATGAAATGACTACGAGTGTAAGATTGTGTTTATCATATGACCACTATAAATTTGACTTTATCGCCTTTGAATTTGACAAATGTTCCACAGAAAGGATTACCCTGTGTGAATGAGTAATGTCGTTATGATTTATGAATTGCATTTTGTGTGCTGCAGTGTGCCATTTTTGCTACACCACTATTTCAGTTATTTAAAAATGATGTGAAACTATTTGCATTTTATCATTAAAGTTTAGAATGGAAATCGAAAGAAGGCAGCCCCGACAGCTCTCCTGATTTGATTTAAAATCAAACAAACAGATTGAAGTTTTAAAAATTAAATCACCATCATCATTATTATCATATTATAAACCAGCTGCATAATATATATGTTGTTGTAGCGCCAAACACTGGTAAAATATCAACATATTATTCCTTGCCTCTTTCTTTACAGCTGCATGGGGAGCATTTCGAGATGTTTTCCCAGGAATTCCTATCAAGGGCTGCGTTGTCCATTGGAATCAGGCTGTGTGGCGACATGTGCAACAGTTTGGGTTGGCCCCGAGCTACCAGCAACTGCGCGACTTAATTAGAGAGTTGATGGCACTGCCGTTCCACCCTGCAAGACACATTCGCCAGACTTTCGACCACCTGAAGACCGAAGCCAACACTCCACAGCTTCAGCGACTGGTCGACTATATGGACAGACAGTGGTTCCAGCATGCTGTTTTTGATGTTACCTCCTTGTGTGTTGTCAAACAGACTGTACGAACGAATAATGACGTAGAAGGTAACTAATTTTCAGTTTTAGAAGTAGCTCTTTTGTACATATATTGTCTGTTTTTGGTGCATTCCAAGTAGAGTATGTGCAAGTACTCGGTCAGACCTTATTTTCGTATGAAAAACAAAGGAACCAAAGAAAAAAAAAAGAATTTGAAATTAAGTATCTCTGCATGATGCGGTTTCCACAGATATAAACTAGAAATCAACAGCTGAAACTCGAGAAAGAGGGTTTAAGTATTTGTTATCGAAGCTTTATATTATATATTTTTAAATAAAGTAAATCATTTTCTTCTTTCAGGCTGGCATCATCGGCTCAACAGCAAGGCCGGCATGAGCGGCTTAGGATTCTACCGCTTTGTTCCGCTACTGAGACGCGAGGCAACATTGATGGAGTTGGCAGTCAGGAGCGGTGACCTACAACGAGACAACCGAGGGGTATCGCGACGTCTAGAGACACGTTTGGATCAGTTTTGGGCGCAGTACCTGGAAAATGAGATTTGGACAACAGCATTTCTAAGAGAATGCGGGTCACTATATTGCATTCGACTAACCATTAATGAGACTGATGTCATATTGTGATTTTTATTCTAAATTGGAGTTAAAATAGCAGTTCTGTTTTGATTATTATAGCAGTTCTGTTTTGATTATTTTGTTGATATTTCGCACATTTTGGATAGTGACTAAAACTTGGAAAATTATGAATAGTGATGGTTAGAGATTAAGGTGTTCTGAAATTTGGCTAGGGACAAACCTTTAGGGCCATGATGAGAGTGCCTCCCCGTTGTCTGGTCTGGATGCATTTGGATAGACGAACACATTTAATTTTATTTAAGCCTGTACATATCCGATCCAAAATCACTTTGATCAGATATATACATGCACATGTCTATCCAAATGTAACTAAACGCTCTCGGCATCGATCAAAGGCAGAAGTTCCGCGGATTTTTCGACAGGTGCGACAATGGTAAGTTGACAATTTTTATTTTCATAAGAAATATTTGGCCAGACATGCTTGTACAGTATGTCTGAACTGCATAGCATAGAAAACAGGCCAAGTTGACCCGAGGCCGAGTTGACTCCGGGGCCGAGATGGTTACAGACCGAGTTGACCCGTGACCATATCTGAGGTATTATGGTAAAACTGTTCATCATTGTAAAGATGAACCAGTAAAAGTAATCCCTTACGTTGTAGAAATGAAATCAGACAGATCTTTCCTTAAGAATGAATGTAATGTTTGAAGAGCAAGAAATCAGCAAAGTTGAGTTAACAATTAAAAATAAGGAAGTCCAAAGACGGTAAAATTCCTCATTTGCCAAGTGTTGATATTCTTGTTTAAGTAGTGGAAACACGTATGACCGTATAAAACAGAATGGGCACATGTAGACCTTGAATCTTTGATGAGAAAGCCGGCAGTTGTTTCAGTGACAGTACAGAAGGCGGACGAAATGTAAACAATAGACGGGTAAATTTTGTTCTGATTTCGCGGCATCTGTCAAAGCAAACGCCTATGCAAATCTAATTAGCGCCTCCGTAATGTGGATGAAAAGTAGAGAAGCAGTCACAATGACGTGTACGATGATTTTTGTTATTATTAATTATTTTCTTTGAGTGTTTCTTGTCAGCAAATGCAACATAGTAATTGCGGACAGCGGATTATAATAAGAAAAGGAGAAAAAAGAACCGTAAAAGATGAATGTTGTACTAGACTGGGGACCGACTGTGTGAAAGACAGACATTTTATTAGAAGGAAGAACGCGTAAACCATTCATAGGCGGTTGTCTCGCATAGTCTCACCGAGATTTCACATGATTTGACCATCAAAAACTTTTTCTGAGGGAAGCGAATTACGTTGTTATGACTATGCCTGTATGTCTTATTAGTCTATAGTCGGGCATCTGCTCATGTCCGTATAACACTTCCGTTATGTTGATTTTATTATTTAGTTATTGTTAATTTTTTCAATTAGAGGCGGACGAATACAATATTTTTACGAAAAATCCGCAGGGTCCTTCATACCCCTGAGAGAGGAATATTGTAGGATAAATTTAAAAAATGGACTTATTTAAACAAAATATACATAAATAATGATTAAAATACTTAAAAGTAATAAAATAAACACGAAAAAAAATGTTTAAAATATATTCTAATTAATGAAGCAAATAGAAAATTTTGGATCGGGGATTTTCGGATCGGGATCGTGAAGGGTGTTTCATACCCGACCGCAGTTGCAGCTGTGAATATTTTATGTGTGACGGAGTGGTCTTCGCATCAGCAATGTATCCCAAAACTCACCACGGTAAGCACTTTGTTTTATTTTCTTTTTAGATCAATCTAAGGAGGTTTAACATTAACAATACAAAAAATAACGCAGACAAAAATACTTAAAAAAAACACAAAACAACAACATTTGTTAGACAACACTCAAAAAATATTAAAATTGAGTTGACCTTCCTTTCTAATAAAGTTGAGGCTTTTTACACCTTAGAGGGAACGGTCCTCGAGAATGTGGACTCCATTAAATATCTTGGAGTGATAATCTCACACAACTTGAGATGGAATATTCATATTAGCAACATGTGTACTAAGGCAAACAGAACGCTTGGTTTCCTAAGGCGAAATTTTCATCAGTGACCTCAGGATGTAAAAGAGGCAGCATATAAAGGTCTTGTTCGCCCAATCTTGGAATATGGTAGTTGTATCTGGGACCCAAGTGGAGTGGTCCTTAACGCTGAAATTGAGAAAGTTCACAATAGTAATAGAGCTGCAAGATTTGTAACAGGCAATTACTGCATTGAAACTTGGAGCATGACTGGAATACTTGGAAAATTAAAATTGGAGTCTCTCAAGAAAAGGAGAAAAGATAGTCCCAGTAAGCATTCTACATAAATCTACAGCGGGCCGTTAGCGGCCCGTCAGGGTAGCTGACGGGCCGCTAACGGCCCGCTGTAGATTTATGTAGAATGCTAGCAGGGGTAGGCTAATCCTTTTATACAAAGGTCTAAAGGTTGCTGCCAGCATTCCAACAGATGACCTTGTACCCCAGCTAGACACTGTAGAAATCACCATTCGTTGGCGTTTCAGACCCTTACTGCAAGAACTGACATTTATAAAGAGTCGTTCTACCCCAGAACCATTAGAGATTGGAATGCCCTTCCCGATTCGATTATTTCGACAGCTGAAGGTGCTGATGATTGTGTAGCTAAATTTACCTGTTTGGTTAGAGCTAGGAACTAACTTCCCACATCACAGGTCCTTGTGTATGAATGTCATTTGACGTGTCACCAGTCACAATTCTGATTCTGATTCTTGGAAGTGTCTAGAAGCCTCCGTTAGGTATAGGACCAGAAAATTGAAAAAAAAATGAAAACCAATTAAATTATAGCTCTGCATATTAAGCAATATTCTACAAATACAACACTTTTTATTTGAGAACAATCGGTTCACCAGATCCTAATATATTGACATGCAAACTGAGTGGGGGTCATTTCAGAAAAAATAGCTTTTCGTTCATTTCCAACCAAATTGTGGTCCCAGTTATTTTTGCCCCTCCAAGTACAATTTTTCTTTTGTTTTCATGCCACTGATGAAATACTGTGGATAAATACTGAAGTTCAGTTATTTAATATGGCAGATATGCTAGTAATTTTTGCTGAAAAATGATAGCAGCTGACATCATTTTTTTCAGCAAAAATAACACTATACTCGATGCTGTACTTCAGCACAGCCAACACGTTGAGGAATAATGAGCTTATTAAACTAACAAGGCTTTGTGGTGAATTCCTTGCTTCCAAAGGATGACCCTTTTGTAGAACATATTTGAACAACTTCAAATGTACTTCAATGCCAAGTTCAGTGTAATGTCAAGCACCTCAACTACCAAATAACTTTTACACACTTGAACTACCAAATAACTTCAAGTGTGTAAAAGTAGTTTCATCCAAACTGGATGGAAATAATGCAGATATATTCCAAAGTTTCACTGTTTGGATAAGGCATGCCCCGCTGTACCCAGGCTTATCACATTAATACTAATATTATAGGTCATTTGATTGTGTGTAGGTTTGAATTACAGAATAAACTCAAATGCCTGCAAGCAATTCAAAGACAGCGGAGGGGCATTACTTTTTACCCATGTAACAGCTCTGGGCTGTATCTCCTAAACTGTATTAAATATATTCATGAAATTTAAAACAAGGTGAAGCATAATGCTGACACAATGTGTTGTGAATAGGAAGACAACTCTTGTTGGAATATTTGTTGTTACAAGCACACTTATCCATTAAGCGAGTGCTCATCATGCTGTGGAGAGTATTGTGCAGTTACCTTATACAAGTCAATTCTAGCACACTCCTCATTTAAGCAGGTGGTCACAAAAGTTCAGGGAACATCTACAAACAGATGTTAATTTTACACTTGCAAAGCACAGCTTTCTTCTAAACAAAGATCCAACCCCTATGCATCATAAAGACATGAAGAACAGACAGTAACTAATTCAACAGATCATTCAGCACCATTAAATGTGTAAACAGAATATTGTCACAGCACAGGAATCAGGTGAGATGAAGATGAAGTTAAAAAATGTTTTTAATTTGAACGTGTTCCATCTGATGTTCTGTGGATGAGACATTTTGTTTGACTTTGAAAAATTGCTTTAAAAAAATGTTACTTCTTAATTGAGAAAGGAATAGCCTATCTATATTTTTCACAAACGTTTCCTAAACTTTTCTAACTTAACTAGAGAAATATTTACCATTTAATGTGACTTGGAATTTTAAAAGTCAAACCAGCGGTATTAAGCTCTTGTTAAACTACTGTGAAACAGATATTTACCGTTGTTTAATGGCCAGGTTTAAGAGATCAGGGTACTTGCACATGAACAAAAAAGATTAAGAAATATTAGGAACTAATAGTTTTAGCCAGTGCATATTCATTTTAATTATATGAACTTCTAAAAAGAGCTTTAAATGCACATATATAACCTGTAGAGTATAGATGGTAAGATTGAAAATGATACCAGATAAAATTACTGTGGCATAAATATACTACAACACCTGTAGCAACAAAAAGTATTAACGCATAATCATAATATTTAAATTCAGTCTTAAATACCCATAAAACACATTTGATGTGTGAACTTGTATTTTGACAGCAGTAAAATTGAACTGTAGAAAGGGTAGAAAGACATTTGGTACACATGGATAAAATTGCCTGGTAAGTAAATACCGGCACCGGCTAGAAGAGTGGCTGCCAAAATCATGACAGTCGCCTTGTTTCAGGCGACCATAAGTCATGAATATTGTTTGTTGTGTGTCAGTCTAAACTGAAATGAGAAGAAAAAGGTTTGTTTTGCCTAAAACTGAGCGTTTTATGTAGAAATGCATTGGTAACTGCAAAATAAAAAAGGACAAATTTTCGTCTCATTAGCAAAATCGTATTTCATGAAATATTCGGCAAAAAATTGCCAAAAGCGCTAATTCCAATCTTTAATGAAGACAATAAGAGATAATCCATTGTCACAAACAACCTCTGTATATATGTAGTAAAAGGACGTAATAAATGACTGCCCTACCGGAACCAAGAAAATTTCAAAGTCACGAAGTCAATTTGAGTAACCTCCCTTGTTGGTCCGATACCTACCTCCGTGGTGTAGTGGTTATGCTACTCGCCTTGTAAACCAGGGATCGCAGGATCGATCCCGGGCTTCTTGAGACTTTCGGATGAGTCTTTAAACCGAGGTCCCGTCTCCGTATGACCTTAGCTGTTGGTGGGACGTAAAACTCAAACACTCACTCACTCACTCTCTTGGAAGTGTCTAGAGTGTCGATACCCTAGACTAAGGGGCTAGAGTGCCGAGGTGATATGACATCTCGGTCCCTAACAAACTCGGCCCCTGACAAACTCGGCCCCTACAAACTCCGCGAAATCGACATGCAAACATTATATTTTACATATATATTACCTACAAGATAGAAGTGGAGGTAATGATCAGGAATCGATACAATCAACCCACAGCTCCCATCAGAGACACCAAAGGGAAAGAATCACAAACATGAAACAACAGACATAATGGAAACATCAATAGCGGAAAGCCAAGAAGACAGTTACTTTCCCACAGAACGACCAACAGGCCATCCAAAATATAATAATATAAGCGACACAAACACCCAAAGACAAACCATAACAAAAATTAACCGCGACAGAAGAACCGCCTTGGAACGGTCAGCGGACACGAATTCCACTGGGGGCTTAAATCGATTTTACGTGGCCACAATCCTCGCCCTTACTTCTGTTAAGGTGTAACTATACCAAATTTAGTGACACAGAGGCCTTCCTGATATTTAATCTTCATCACTGTGTGTCTCAACCCCAAAGTTTTGAACCGAAACGGATGACGGTCAAGACCAGGCAAACAGAGCACATCCCCCTCCGAGCACACACCAACCAACGTAGCTCATGAGACAGATCAACTGGAGGCATCAGGCAAGAGACGCCCAACCGCGGACTTATAGGCGACCCCCACCGAGCCAACACCAGCAAACATGGCCCACACTCCACGGAAGTCCCGGACATCAGGAAGTAGATGTCCAAATTAGCGAGACTTGCGAAATTTAAAATATTACAAAAAGTGGCACCCAAAACTGCTAAGATACGTGTCCCACTTGACAAGTCAGTCTAAGTTTTAGAAAAAATAGAAATTCATACTGCAAAAATTAAAGATATGATAAAGTTATTTAAATCAGTACTTGAGAGATGACGTTAACACCGCAGTATCAACATCAGCACTTAGGAACTGATACTGAGCTGATGATACCCTCGGGGACGAACGAATCATCTACCAGCAGAGATACCGACCCAGTGGTTGCAATTAAGGCGTAACTATACCAAAATTAGTGACACAGAGGCCTTTCTGGTATTTAATCTTCATCAGTGTGTCTCAACCCCAAAGTTTTGAACCGAAACGGATGACAGACAAGACCCGCCAAACAGAGCACATCCCCCTCCGAGCACACAGCGACCGACGTAGCTCATGAGACAGGTCAACTGGAGGCATCCGGCAAGAGACGCCCACCCGCGGACTTATACGCGACCCCGACCGAGCCAACATTAGCAAACATGGCCAACACTCCACGGAAGTCCCGGACATCAGAAAGGAGATGTCCATAGTAGCGAGACTTGCGAAATTTAAAATATTACAAAAAGTGGCAACCAAATCCGCTAAGAAAAATGTCCTACCTGACAAGTCAGTCTTAGTTTTAGAAAAATTAGAAATTTATACTGCAAAACATTAAGATATAATATTGAGCACTGACGTCAACACCGCAGTATCAACCTCAGCACTTAGGAACTGATACTGAGCTGATGATACCCTCGGGGACGAACGAATCATCCACCAGCAGAGATAACGACCCAGTGGTTGCAATTAAGGCGTAACTATACCGAATTTAGTGACACAGAGGCCTTTCTGGTATTTAATCTTCATCAGTGTGTCCCAACCCAAACGTTTTGAAACGAAACGGATGATCCTCATTTTCTAAGTTACATTGATAAACAGGATTGATTAATAAATGGTTAGTGTATAAGTCACTGAACAAGTTACTACATTTGTTACGTATTGTAGCATGCATTACAGATAAAAATCTATCACCTTGAATATAATATTTTGGTACTCCTTCTGTAATTGAATAATGACTTTTTATTGCATATTTAAAAGAATAAAGAGAAGAGCTTTTGCGTAAATTCTCATCCAAGTCGTCCCATAATAACAGAGAAGATGGTTTACAAGAATTCGAAATAGCTCCGTTCTGCAGATAGGAACAGAGATGTTATTATGGTTTCTGAGTGGATAATTAGTGGTTTCTCTTACGGCAGGAGGAATGAGATCAACAATATACGAGGGTACTTGCTCATTAATTGATCAGTACATGAAATATAGTTTCTGTTTTTTACGTCTCTCCGATAAAGGGGTCCACCCACATTCTTTGTATAATCATTCAAGTGAAACAGACCTTGTCAGTCCAGTTACAATTATGGCCGCTTCATTTTGTAATATTTCCAAAGCATTAGAATCTTGCTCTGTGCAACCATCCCATACTAAAGAGGAGTATTCAAGTATCGGAAGGGCATATGAGTTATAAATTTGGTTTAAGGCTATTCTATTTAGATTGAATTTTAACTTTCTCATAATACCAACAACTTTTGCCGCACGATTCAAAATATTATCAATATGTGTATGCCACTTACAATTGCTGCTAAACGTGAAACCTAGATGTTTGTGATTATCTACAAATTTAATTTCAGTGTCGTTGAATATTAACTTTGGAAAATTTTCAAACCCTTTTAAAGTAAAAAGAATTTCTACTGTTTTCAGCGGATTGAACTTTACAAGCCACTGTTTAGCCCATGCAACTAAAATGTGAAGATCATGGTTAATAATACCTTCAATATCAGCAATACTAGATGCTGAATAAAACAAAGAACTATCATCTGCAAATAACCGTGTCAAACTTAGCAGCGGCTCAGATATGTCATTCACGTATATTAAAAATAATAGTGGGCCAAACACGGACCCTTGAGGAACTCCAGAATTAATATATTTAAAATCAGACATACACGATTTGATAACTACTCTTTGTTTCCTATCAGATAGATAATCTGAAAGTCAATTTAGTAAATCGACATCGAAGCCATACTGGCGTAATTTAAAAATAAGTCCTTTGTGCCAAACCCTGTCAAATGCTTTGGAAATACCACAAAATACCATGCAAGAAAATTGCTAATTGTCTATGGCCTGACATAGTCCTTTGTGCCAAACCCTGTCAAATGCTTTGGAAATACCACAAAATACCATGCAAGAATATTGCTAATTGTCTATGGCCTGACATATATGATGAAAGATGTCAATCAAATGAAATGTTGTTGAATGACTAGGTAAGAATCCCGATTGGTATTTATGTATTAAGTTATTTTCAGTTAGGAAGTTATGCATATTTTTGGATACAATACGTTCTTGAAAGTTTCCTATACCACTTAGTAAAGAGACAGGACGAACATTAGATGGCTCTGATTTATCACCCTTTTTAGCAGCGGAATAAGATTCGAGTGTTTCCACATGTCTGAAAAGTTACCGTCTCTAAATGATCTATTAAATAAGATGGTCAGCGGTATTGAAACTTCCTTAGCTACTGGTTTTAACATTTTATTACTAATTCCATCCGGTCCGTTAGCTTTATTTGGATTCAAGATCTCAATCAACGTTTGGATTTCAGGTGTACATGAAATATTTAATAATTTATTTATACTTTTTTATCTCAAAGGGTGGTAAAGAACAATTATCATCGTTTAATGTCGAAACAGAAGTAAAGTATATATTCAAACATTCAGCTTTTTCCTTATCCGTATAGTAATAATCATTTTGGCCATTTGGTGGGAATACTTTAAGTGGCGGTATTAAGCTTGGGGTGCTATTATTCTTAACAAAGATGAAGTAAAACAAAGATCAGGAATCGATACAATTAACTTACACCACCCATCAAAGACACCAAAGAGAAAGAAACACAAACATTAAGCGACTAGACCATAATGGAAACCTAAACAAATGAAGGCCATAAGGACAGTAACTTTCCCACGAAATGGACATATGGGCTAATGGCCATCCAAAATAAAAAGACACAAGTGATACACACAGTAGGTAACAAACAACAACATAAATCGCCACAGAAGAACCGCCTTGGAACGGTCAGTGGAAAGATTTCCACTGCGGGGTGTGGGGGGGGGGGCGGGGGAGCTCAAATCGATTTTACGTGGTCACAATCCTCGCCCTTACTTCCGTTGCGATTTAGACAAATACTTTGTTCAGTCCGCATGAAGGCCTCCTAACTCATCAGTGCAACATCTCCGTGAACACAAATAATCAAATAACCACAGAGGTGAGGCAACGGTGAGGACTCGGCAGCTAGAAACCACTGAAATGCTGGAGCAAAAGAAAACCAACAGTTGGACTCCGATAGGCCCAACCATAGAAAGAGCATGAGGCACCTACCAACCTAACCTTGAATTAGATTTCTCTAATTCTCAATAAGCCTTTACGTTGGAACCGTCATAGAATCTGAGGCCTGACCCACCGGCGTGCAATTAAAGAGGGAAGCAAATAAAAATAAAAAATGAGTTCCTTTAAGAGCAATGAAAACATTTATAAGAAAGAAGATGGGTCATACTACGTAGTTTCGGCTAATAAAGCCTCATCAGTGACTCTGTAATGATCCGGTAAAGAAAGCCAGATGAAACCTACTGCAATTTTGCGAATTACGAATAGGCAGTCGATTCAAAGACTGATATAAATCAAAATGGGGTCCAAATAATTAAAAACCTGTCTAGAATATGAGTCCAAACCAATAATTTACTTCCGATTTCTCAGAATATTCACGTTGATCTTAAAGGACTAAAAGTAAAATATAAACTGCACTATGGTTGATGTACGGGGAGACGTTTTACGGCCGCCACACGGCACAACACCAGCTGCAGTGAAGGCAAATAAAAATAAAAAAAAGTCGCCAACCGTGATTGGGTTAACTACCATGCATGCAGTCTGTCCTGTAACATCCATGTTGTACCAAATCTTTTTATATCGAAGAATGATTTTACGAAATTGGGTGTTGAAGTCATTGCAGTTATATATTTATCTGAATTTATATACTAAGTCACCATAAAATTCGGGTTCCGATAGACCTTGTTGCAGAAGAGATTTAAGTCCAATATTGAATTTTGAAATTAAATCCGAATGGCGTGTATAAAATTTTGAAAGGCTTTGCATAGTTTATAGTACCGATAACCCTGATTAAGAAGTTTAGCCATTAATAATTTATTACAAGTGTTGAAGTCAGTTACATGACTACACACTCTAGCAAATCGAATTAATTGCGAAATATAAACGCCATAGGATGGCGCGCGAGGAACATCACCATCCAAAAAAGAAAAAATTACAATCTCAGAATCAAAGTCATCGCGTTAATCATAAATTTTGTACGAAACAAACCCATCTACAATAGATAGATATAAATCCAAAAACGGGGCCTCTGTATAATGCCTTATTTTGCTCCAAAACTGTCTATTATCATTACTGTAAAAATCACTAATAGAAGACTACAAATTATTGAAAAACTGTTTTTTTGCATGTTTTTTTTTTAATTATTTACTTTATTCCGAAGCTTTCTGTACTGTTCACGTATATTCGAACTACCCGATTTAATTAATTTAGTTTAATCTCGTTTTGATGAAAAATGTCTTATTTCCGAGTCGTACCATGGCTTATCATTTGGTCAAACAACTACATATTTAGAAGGAATACATACTATCACTTTATCAAGAAAAACATCAGTAAATTTCCTACAGCCTTCATCATGTTCATTAAACGGGTCTTCATTTAGAAAAGTCCAATCATAATGTAATAGTTGTTCTTTTAATAGTGTGAAATTTGCCTTTTTATACAACCATACTGATCTCGTGAAATTTCCTTCAATTTGGTAATAGAAGGGTATATTAATATAAGTTGCTTTATGGTCACTTATATTTTCTGGTATATTGGGAACCCTTGCATCTAAATAACTCATATCATCAGGAATTAAAATGGGTCAAGTAAAGCACCTTGTCGAGTAGCATCGGATATAACATTTTGTAATGAATTAAGAAGGATAATATCACGTAAATTATGAAAATTAAAATTTAACAGGTCTTCATTAAAGTCTCCGACTAATATAATATTTTTAGTAATATCTAAAGCTTTCTCAATATTTAAGTTAAAACTATTAAAGAATACGGGATCTGACGTACAAGGACTGTAGAAAAGACCAATCAAATATATTTCATGTTGGACTTTGATTTCTGCCCAAAAAGATGTTTGACAGTATATTTCTAAATAATGTCTACGATAATGTAAAAATATATGAATTAATATACATCAGTAGTCCACCTCCGTAGCAATTTCTGTCTGTCCTAAAAGGATCACTATAACTGTTAGAAAGGAATAGTAAATCGGTAGATATATTTGTGTCCAGGGGACTTTCCGAAAAACATAAAACGTCAAGGTCAATAAGATTATCTTTAATATATTCAATTTTGTTTCTAATACTTCTTATATTCAAATGCATAATGGACAACGAATTTTCTGGATCGGGGCCTGGATTATTTTCAACATCACAAGCTTTTAGTAGAAGAAGACACATTATTATCGCAAACTGAAAATTAAAAAAGCTACATTCAAATATGTTGTGAGTGCAATTGCACACATATTTGAAGTACTGAAGTAGCTTATTAAGACAAGTCATTAACCGTGAAAAACTAATTCAAAGTACGATATTTGCATATCCGCTGAATATACAGCAACGGAAGAGCACATCCCCCTCTGAGCACTACCCGACCGACGAAGCTCATGAGACAGGTCAACTCGAGGCATCAGGCAATCCAATCGCGATTGAGATAAACAACCTTCTCAGTCCCCATGAAGGCCTCCCAACTCATCAATGCAAAATCCCCGCGAACACAAACAGTTCCGGGTCGTTTCGCCCCGGGTCATTTCGCCCTTATTTTGGGGGTGGGTCGTTTCGCCCTTACCTGGTGAGTCGTTTCGCCGTGAGTCGTTTCACCGCAATTATATTTTAAGGGAGTGATAAACGGAATGGATGAGTAAATAGACAAATGGAATAAATGAATAACTTGGTGAATGGAGTTGTGCGTTGGTAGATGGATGGACGTACGGATGAACGGACGGCACTTATGAATATACGGAAATATACAAGTTATTGAATGAATGAATGGAGAGTATTGATAGATGGACAAACTGAGATGAATGAATGAATCTGTTCATGGTGGCACGTCAAATGACACCTACGGATGGGTGATGTGTGGACGGGCCCGTTTCAGTGAGAGAGATGTGGTCGTTTTGGCAGTCAATATAATTAGTAAAGTGTGAAAATTAGTTGATGTAACCAGTTATATCACGTCACTATTTGTGCAGAAAGAACAACTGATAAGTAAATAAAACATCATGTTAGCAAATCTATGCAATAATGTTCCCTCTAAGCCCAACTTTATACAGTGAAAAATGGGTTTTCGCATATACTTTATTTCTCTTATTTCTGATTCTGGAACATACACAATTAGACGGTTCTAATCCAAAATCTATGTTTTGAGCAAAAAAAAAGATATGTCCTATTTTTAAATATAAACAGTCATTTTCACAACCATAAACCCATTTTATTGCAAAGACTTGGTACCCTTATGTGAGCTCGAATATCTTTCTCAAAAAGGTGGCAGCGCAGTTGCTGAAACCTGAAGTAGAAGTCGTCAGTTGGCAAATGAGCGCAAAAACATGTTTTCCGGAACTCCCAATACCCCCATCAATCCCTTTACATACCTAAACAAACATCACCCAATTAAACGGGCTTAAAAAAAATAAGGACGAAACGACCCCACCTAATCAATGTGAAACAACCAACGGGCGAAACGACCCAGGGCGAAACGACCCAGGGTGAAATGAGATGAAACAACGGCGAGGACCCGACAGCAAGAAACCACCGAAATGCCGGAGCAAAAGAAAACCAAGTCAGACCCTGATGGCCCGACCACCGACAGAGCACCAGGCACCAACCAACACAACCCCGAACCAGATCCTTCCAACTCCCAACAAGCCCCCCCCCCCCCCCCCACGCCTGAACCGCCACAGAATCTGAGGCCCGACCAACCAGCGTGCAGCCAAAGAGGGAAGCAAAGTTGCCAAACGCGACCGGGCCAACTGCCATGCATGCAGTCTGTCGTATAACATTTATGTTGTACCCAGTCTTTTTATATAACGAAGAATGATTCCATGGAACTGGGTGCTGAAGTCATTGCGGTTATATATTTTCTGAATTTATATACTAAGTCACCATAAAATTCGGGTTCCGATATACCTTGTTGCAGAAGAGATTTAAGTCCAATATTGAATATTGAAATTAAATCAGAATGACGTCTATTAAATTTTGAAAAGGCTTTGCGTAGTTTATGGTACTGATAACCCTGATTAAGAAGTTTAGCCTTTAACACTTTATTACCAGTGTTGAAGTCAGTAACATGACTACACACTCTGGTAAATCGAATTAATTGCGAAATATAAACGCCATAGGATGGCGCACGAGGAACATCACTATCCAAAAAAGGAAAATTTACATTCTCAAAATTAAAATCATCGCGTTTATCATAAATTTTGCACGAAACAATAGATAGATGTAAATACTGAAATGGGGCCTCAGAAGAATTTGCTTAATTTAACTGAAGTTCTGGTGGGTAAATTTGACTGATCAAACCATCGAAATAGGTATTGTCAATAGTTAATAAATCGTCCAAATATCTAGAAGTGGAGCTAAAAGCTTCAATGATTTCAGACTGTTTTTCAGCAGAAAGGGTCATCATGTAAAGTAGAAGTAAAACAAAGATCAGGACTCGATACAATTAACTTACTCCACTCATCAAAGACACCAAAGGGAAAGAAACACAAACACGAAGCGACCGGACTATAATGGAAACCTAAACAAAGGGAGGCCATAAGGGCTGTTACTTTCCCACAAAATGGCCAAAATTGCCATCCAAAATAAAAAGACACAAGTGATACACACAGTAAGTAACAAACAACAACATAAATAAACCGCCACAGAAGAACCACATTGGAACGGTCAGTGGAAAGAATTCCACTGGGGGGCTTAAATCGCTTTTGCATGGCCATAATCCTCGCCCTTACCTCTGTCGCGGTATACACTAATTGTGTTTAGTCCGCATGAAGGCGTCCTAACTCATCAGTGTAACATCTCCGAGAACATACAAATCAACAAACTACAGAGATGAAACAAGGTTGAGAACTCGACAGCATACAAGAACAGAATTGCTGGAGCAGAAGAAAACCAACAGTAAGACTCCGAGGGGGGGGGGGGCGACCAAAGACGAAGCATCAGGCGCCAACCAACATAAAGAATACTTAAATAAAATTCCATTTAGGTTTTTACGCTGGAACCATCATATAATCTTAAGCCCGACCCACCGGTATGCAATCAAAGACGGAAGCAAAGTTGCCAACCGTGATTTGGTTAACCACCATGCATGCAGTCTGTTTTATAACATTTATGTTGTACCCAATCTTTATATATCGACGAACGATTTTACGAAATTGGGTACTAAAGTCATTACAGGCATGTATTTTTCCAAATTTATATACTAAGTCACCATAGAATTCGGGTTCCGAAAGGCCTTGTTCCAGAAGTGTTTTAAGTTCAACATTGAATTTTGAAACCAAATCAGAATAACGTCTATAAAACTTAAAAAAGGCTTTACGTAGTTTATGATACCGATACCCCTGATTAAGAAGTTTATCGTTTAATAATTTATTACGAGTGTCTCTCTCAAAACAAAAACAAATCAGCCACAAGTGGTGCGCAATTAGTACCCATCGGAATAACCACAACTTGTCTAAATAACTTAGTACCAAATCTTATGTATATATTGTCAAGTAGAAAGTATTATTATTATTTGTCTAAATCGCGACGGAAGTAAGGGCGAGGATTGTGGCCACGTAAAATCGATTTAAGCCCCCCAGTGGAAATCTTCCACTGACCGTTCCAAGGCGGCTCTTCTGTGGCGATTTATTTATGTTGTTGTTTGTTACTTACTGTGTGTATCACTTGTGTCTTTTGGTTTTGGATGGCCATATGGCCATTTTGTGGGAAAGTAACTGTCCTTATGGCCTTCCTCTGTTTAGGTTTCCATTATGGTCTGGTCGCTTAATGTTTGTATTTCTTTCCCTTTGGTGTCTTTTATGGGTGGAGTAAGTTAATTGTATCAATTCCTGATCTTTGTTTTACTTCTACTTGACTGTTGGTTTTCATGTTGACTTAACTGTTGGTTTTCTTTTGCTCCAGCATTTCAGTGGTTTCTTGCTGTCGAGTCCTCACCGTTGTCTCACCTCTGTGGTTCTTTGATTTTTTTGGTGTTCACGGAGATGTTGCACTGATGAGTTAGGAGGTCTTCATGCGGACAGAACAAATTATTTGTCTAAATCGCAACGGAAGTAAGGGCGAGGATAGTGGCCCCCCCCCCGGTGGAAATCTTTCCACTGACCGTTCCAAGGCGGTTCTTCTGTTGCGATTTATTTATGTTGTTGTTTGTTACTTACTGTGTGTATCACTTGTGTCTTTTAATTTTGGATGGCCATATGGCCATTTTGTGGGAAAGTAACTGTCCTTATGGCCTTCCTTTGTTTAGGTTTCCATTATGGTCTGGTCTCTTAATGTTTGTATTTCTTTCCCTTTGGTGTATTTGATGGTTGTTTTACTTCTACTTTGAAGCACACATTTAAATCATTAAGTTTTTCTTTTATAAGATTATGAGAAAGTGTAGTGTAAAGGGTGGAATAATCATAAGTAGACAGACTTGAAGCACGAAAACGCCTGGATTTCAATTTATTTAAAACTTCATTAGAATTTTTTACAGACCAAAACAGATTTCTGCCAGATGTTTCGAAGACTTTGCAGCAATATTTTATCACATGCTTTATGATGGCAGTCAAACATGAAGTTAATAATTTGGAGAGTTCAGTGGTGGTACAAGAGCTTTAATATGCAATAAACCGTGCTTTGTATGGTCTTTTGTGAAGTTTAGGTAACCAATATAACGTAGGACGCTTGTCTTGGCCTTCTGTAACACAGGCAGCAAACTTGGTGGCTGAATGACAAATGTGGTCATCAACTAAAGCCCTCTCTACAGCTAGAGGCTGAAGTTCATAGGCCTTAATACCACCAAGTTTTTACTATTAGAGTTTACATAGTGAAGCCGTCAAACAACGACCACATTGTTAGCGGCCTTGTCAGCTGGAACTAAAACAAACTTCCTATTAAACTTTTGCATACCTAGTTTAAGGTGACATAAAGACGTCTTAGGTTTAGGTGGTAATAGGTTCGTATTTTGCGAATAAAAAGAAATGTGTTTGTTCACTAGAAGTGGGGCTAAAAGCTGAAATGATTTCAGACTGGTTTTCAGCAGAAAGGGACATCATGCATAGGAAGCATGTATATAAAGCCCTCTCTACAGCTAAAGGCTGAAGTTCATAGGCCTTAGTACCACCGAGTTCTTGATGAAGAGTGATAACATAGTGAAGCCGTCAAACAGCGACCACATTGTTAGCGGCCTTATCAGATGGAGCCAAAACAAATTTCATATGGACGTCTTGAATACCTAATTTAAGGTGACGTAAAGACGTCTCAGGTTTAGGAGCCGATAAGTTCGTATTATGCTAATAAAAAGAAATGCGTTCGTTCACTAATTTCAGAATGCTAAGTTTCCATTCCTTAAGAGCTTTATGCTCCACATACTCTCGTTTACACCATCGATTACCAAATTCATTCAAGGCAACAGCGATTTCATCTCTACATTTATTGAAATCAATTTTAGAAGGAAATCGATATTTTGGATTTTATATATTATATTGCGTATCCTAGAATCAGGAATAATTTGTACATTGCCAGTAATAGTATGACCAGCAGCAGGACAGCAATACACTGAATTTTTACAATCACATGTATCAGGAGTGTTAGTGTCAATATCAAGATCAGAAACAAGTTTATTAAATCAAAAATAATAGATCTAACAGGTTAACTGTATTTATAGCAATTTATGGATGTTTCAGTATTTTGAAAATTAGCATGAATGGATGAAATAACCGAACTGTCCCGGAAGATATAAGGTAAATCTATAAAATCCAAACCGTTATATTAATAAAGGGTATTTTGATGTAATGACGTTTGTAATTAATTTCAGAATCGACGAAAGGACGAAGAGCATGCTGAGTATAGTCTGTATAACTTTATTAAGTGCTTTTGGCCACCGGCCCATAACACAAAGTATGAACATATATACACAATACACAATTTCAGTACATGCATGATACTAATGGTTATTTTTGTTAGTTAATTAATTAATTAATGCTCTAGTTTAAAGAACAGCGTCGTATAACTGATTATAACTAGCGTAGATTTTATTCGCCTCGGTATCCAGAATCCGTAATACAGAATAGGTAATGAACTTAGAAAAGGAAGCATTGAGTGACGTCCATGATTCAATAATATTATGGACAGTCACTTCAGTCTGGTATTGTTTCTTTTGAAAGCACGTAATTTACATTTATAATTAACATTTGTTCTGGTGCCTTGCGATCTAGTTGTACACTATTGACAGTCCAGAAGCGAAAAATATCAAAGTCGGGCATTTGAGATATATTACTCTCATGTTAAATGTTGTCATTAAAGCCCAATGGAAAAGATGTCTGTAGTAATTTAATCCATTTTAATTCAGTTTCATGTCGTTTAATAATGTTAAACCTAGCTGTAGAATTTACATCATAATTATTTTTTTTCCACTGGCTGTAAAATAGGTTATGATCCTGGAAAAGGAGGCTGTTGCCCCAGCTTTTAGTCATGTATGAGACAATAGTCACATTTGATTGGATATAATTATGAAACTGATGAGAAATACTTAGCTGTTATTTTTTATTTTTGCAGGGTAGTATATGTGCATTAAACACATTAAGGAAACAAAGTGATATGTCTCCTGAATTTTCTGTTGTGATAATAATTGTACATGTGGTATCTCTGAATTTCCAAGACTGAATTTTCACTTTGAGGCAGGGTTACCTCCCTTAGACAGTTAGAATGCTTGAAATTGCCATATGACACCCTTGTTTTTTGTATAACTTTGTAGTTGGCAGTTTGTTTACCATATTTTGGGGTAAGAAAATCAATTTGAGTTGCAGATTTATCAGGTACAGGGTCAACTATTAACATGTAAGCTTATGGAAATGTAAATAGAAGACCATAACCTAGACCGAAAGTAGAAAAATCAGCACCTCTGCCCTGTTTTCAGTCATTAAATAATATTTTCACAAATTTGTAAGTTCTATCTAATTCTGTGTCTTAAATTGGATCTTCCTGACTTGTATTTTGCTACAAAAACTGTAAAATTTGTAACTTAAGTGCTTATTCAGGTGTAACTGGGCCATTCGATCAATTTTGTGCTTCTGATCCATGTAAATTGTGTGTGTGTGTGGGGGGGGGGGGTAGGAGTGGGGGTTGCTTAGCTCTAAAACCATGTAAATCATGGTTGTCATTGGTCTGTTTGGAAAACAGTCTTTCAGTAGGTGTATAAACTTAAGAAAAAGACTCCACTCCATCTGGAATATATGGGCTTGGTCCAAAGCAAAATTTCAAAATTATCTCACCAAACAGCCCGCTGCAATATCGCGACAAGTTTACTCATCCGTTTTAAGTTCTAATTGGTTAGATTCATGTTACTTGATCTGAACATATATTTTCAGCTGTTTCTCATGGCATTAAGGCTTTCATGATCAATTTCATCAATGTTTTGTCTTCAAAATATCCTCAAAATGCCTTTTTTTACTTAAAGTAGGGGTATAGGTGTAGGAACAGCCATAACTTCGACATAGGGATGCTAGGCATAATTTAGTGCATGTTAGGACTGAAGTATTCCAAAGACACATGAGAAAAACCACTGATGCAAGCCGGTTTCTGGGTTCCAGTCCAGAAATAGGTAAACTTTGCGCTTTTTCACAAAATCGTAAAATCTGAAGGTGATAACTTTTTTGCAAACTTGAAAAATTTTTTGTCACTGAACATTTATTATGCATGACTACATTATTAGATATTATCTAAATTTCTATTTGGCAATTCTTTTTATGAATTATAAAAAAATAAGGTTTGGTTTAAGGTTATGATCCTGGAAAAGGAGGTTGTGGACCCAGCTTTTAGCCATGTATGAGACAATTGTCACATTTGTTTGGATATAATTATGAAACTGATGAGAAATACTTAGCTGTTATTTTTTTCTTGCAGGGTATTATATGTGTATTAAACCCATAAAGGAAACAAAGTGATCGGTCTCCTGAATTTTCTGTTGTGATAGTAATTGTACATGTGGTATCTCTGAATTTCCAAGACTGAATTTTCTCTTTGATACAGGGTTACCTCCCTTAGACAGTTAGAATGCTTGAAATTGCCACATGACACCCTTGTTTTTTGCATAATTGTGTAGTTGGCAGTTTGTTTTCTATATTTTGGGGTAAGAAAATATTTTATAAATGCAGATTTATCAGGTACAGGGTCAAATATTAACATGTAAGCTTATGGAAATGTAAATAGAAGACCATAACCTATTATAGAAATATCTTTAAATAGAATGACCTGTACGTCTGAAATGACGATACAAGAAAATGTCAGTTTTTTAGGCTTACTCATTCTACGATAGTGTTCGTTCAATCGTGTTTTTAACATGCGATTACTTTGCCCGACATACTGCATTTTTCAATTTGCAGTATATCAGGTTATCACATATATCAAATCCGTAGACTTACATGTCAAATCGGACATGTAAACTGGCAGTTTATTATTGAAAAACGTCTACCGTTTACAGACGAAGAAACGGTAGACTTAGTGCATAAATGTGAACAGCACCTGCACATCTTAGCATTGCACTTGGAAACAAAAGGATACATCCCACTTCTCCTGAAAGGATTGGTATATTTCCTAAGAATTGGCGATTTGAGTGGACATAATCTAACTCTCAGATTGTTTTTAATAAATAAGTGTTACCTGCTCCACTTAAATTAACAAGCGGCTGAAAACAACTTAATGGGCCTCACCAATACCGACGGCAGCATAGCACTAAAATTATTAATAGAATGGGTAATCCGTACAGAAGAAGCAGAATGTATCGTAAGGGGAGATATTGTTAGTTTAAATTTAGGTCCCCGCCCATCCGGTCCTGAATAAATAGATTTGGCTGCATGATGCTTCCACATCGAGCTGAAACTGACCGCGTAAAGAATTTCACGCTTGATAAAACTCTTGGAGGTTCTAAGCATGCCATGTTGAAAGAAATGCTGGTCCGGATTCCCGGAATAACAGTACAAATTTCCCATGTGGGGTCTGTACTGAAAGTGTTGGGAATTTGTTGTGATACTTGTAATGTCTGGTATCATATAGGTTGTCAAGGCATGTCTTCAACTATGTATAGCATTTATACTAGTCCATTGAGTACAAGCATGGCATGGGATTGATTGAAGTGTGGAATGCCTAACTTTTCCACATCGCTATTTGGTGATTCAGCTGCTTTAGATACTCACAATAGGTTTGATCCATTATGATCCCTGTCTGAGCCTGATAGTCCGATATCAGACAATATTGGCCCACCCACCGCAGCTTCTTCGCCCATTGTGCAGCAACCAAGAGGAGCTAAACCGAGGACCAAAAAGCGGTCCTCAACCACCCCCTCAGAATTTTGATTATGAATTGTCAGTCATCTAAGAAAAAAAGGGCTAAAAATCACATTGTTATTGACTCGGCTAAACCAGACATCATTTTGGGGAATGGGTCTTGGTTAACCCTAGATATAAAAAACTCGGAGATTTTCCCAGATTCATTTGAGGCCATCAGGAAAGACAGCGTTTGAGATGACCATGGTGGCGGCTTCGTGGTATTCAAAAGAGACCTGCTCTGCACAGAAACTCCGGAGTTGGACACCGACTGTGAAATAGTTTGGTGTAAGATGAACATTATTGGATGTAGTACTCTGCATCTTGGATCTTTTTTACCGCCCACCTGATCAGATTGACCCAGATTATCTTGAGGCTTTTAATACATCCTTGGCTAGGATAATGTCAAATGGAAATTCCCACATATTGGTAGGAGGCGACTTCGATTGTGCTGATATTGAATGGAGTAACATGCACGTACTCCATGGGGTGCCGAAAAGGCAAACACAACAACAACTTTTGAATATAGTAAAGGAACATTGCCTCTCCCAAGTTGTAAATATACCCATCCGGCAAGAAAAAACCCTAGATTTGCTATTCACAAATTCTCCAGCTCCCTCCAGTCGTGTCAAATGGATGCCTCCGATAGGCAAGGCCGATCATGATATAGTTTATATTGAGTATGACATAAAAGAAAATCGAATTCGACATGTCCCGCGTAAAATATATCTAAAAAGTGTGCGGATATGGATTGTCTGCGCGGTTTATGGATTCCTTCCTTTCCTCTCACCTCTCTCGCATGTCAGTAAATGGCTTGTGTGTCAGTTTTAAGACCGAACTCACGACGGCCATGGAAAGGTACATACCAATAAAAATGACCAAAACAAAGCACAGTGTACCATGTGTCGATAACACGATCAAACACATAATCAGAAGGTGTGACAGAATGTACTTCCGTGCTCGTACATGTAAGTCTACCGGTCCCGATAGCTCAGTTGGTAGAGTGTCCACTCCGGGGAACGGGAGGTCACGGGTTCGATCAAGGGCCGCGACATACCAAAGTGGTTGAAATGGTACTAGCTGCTCCTCGCTTGGCACTCAGATTTACTGGATAGAGCTAGGACTGGTCGACCCAGTGTCAGGATAATTTGACTGGATGTGGTATCATGTAATGTGTCTGGGACATGATACTTCTGTGAGGCAGCACTAAAAAAAAGAGCATTGAGCTCCCTGTCGCAACTAGACACCGTCGTGATATGACTGAAAAATTGTTGAAAGCGACGTTAAACCCGAATTCAGACACACGCACGCACAGACCCCCCCCCCACACACACACACATGTAAGTCTAGCAATCCCGACGCGAAGAACCATTACAAAAGGTTCAGAGCACATGTACAAAAGGTAATTAGAGCTAAATATTGGAAGTATGTTTCTAGCATTTTTACCTTTGATGATGAAAATATTGATCCAGAGGGCCGACAGAAGAATGAAAAAGTTAAGAAATTTTGGTCATTTTTAAAGTCTCTGAAAAAAGAATCATTTGGGATCACTTCGCATAGGGAAAATGGAATTTTGAAAACTGAATCACGCGACAAGGGAAATATATGTAATAAGCAGTTTCAATCGGCATTTACACGTGATGCTGACAATAACTACCATCAAAATGTACACGCCCGTTCCCCTCTATAGGGGACATAACAGTTGACCCCAAAGGGGTCGCAAAACTGTTGGACAAGCTCAATATACATAAGGTCTGCATGCCAGGGTGCTTAAGGAATGTATTACTGAAATATCTCCCCTGCTGGCCTTTATTTTCAATGAATCACTTGCTTATGGCACTGTACCAGATGACTGGCGACAATCAAACGTATCCGCGGGGGCGTGGGGGGGGGGGGGTGGTGTGCGAGCATAGGATTTACATAGGTTTATATATATAGGGCCAACCTTTAAAAATCTTCTTGTCTGGGGTCCAGGTCTTTGATGTTTGGTATGAAGCTTCATGTAGTGGACCCCATCCCCGGGCCCCAATATTTTTACAAAGCCTTTCATAGTATTCTTGTCTGAAATCTGAAGGCCCAGGTCTTTGATTTGTGGTATGATGCTTCATCTAATGTACCTCTTCCAAGATTGTTCATACTATAGCCCTGGTGCAAAAATGCCCCCGCGCCAGGGCCCACAGGTTTTACGAAGGCTTGTTAAAGGGAAAACCTTTAAAAATATTCTTGTCTTAAACCGGAAGTGCCACGTCTTTGGTATTTGGTATGAATCTTCATGTAGCGGAGCTCTACCAAGATTGTTCAACTTATAGCCCTGGGTCCATTCCAAAAATGGCGCTTTCCCGGGTTTTACATAGTCAAATATAGGGAATACCTTTAAAATTATCTTGTCTGACATTGTCGATATTTGGTATGACGCTTGATCTAGTAGACCTCTTTCAAGTTTGTTCCAATTATAGCCTTGGGGCAAAAATGGCCCTGCCACTGGGCCCACATCTTTTAGATAGGCTTATGTAGGGACAACCTTTAAGAATCTTTTTATCTGAAACCAGAATTCAACGCCTATGATATTTGATTTTAATCTTCATTTAGTGAACTTCTACCAAGATTGTTCAAATTATAGCTTTTGATGCCAAAAATTGTCCCGCCCAGGGAGCCACATGTGAACCTATTAGCTCAGGTGAGCGATACTCAGGTGAGCGATGTAGGTCCTCTTGTTTGGGGTGACCTTGGCGTTTCTCCTAAGTTTCTTCCTGTTCCTTCCATTAGTCATCTCTTTCTCCATTTTAGTACTAGATCTATATATAGTATGGATAACTGCCAGACAAATGTACATATCAGATCACCTATTCGGACAAGTGCCCCTCTCAAGACATTCAGTTTTGACATGTTTACATCTTGGATGCAGCTTTTGTCGTCTTTATTTCTTTTCTTCTACAGTCTGTCACAGAGGTTATCAAATGACAGCTAGGATGTTGGCTGGTTGCGGTTAAGATGTCACCTATTACCGACGGTAAATAATAGCGATACAGGTCCAAGTGTGCCTGCTGCAGGCCGCCATCTTTGTTTACAGTAGCACCTGAATTGTTGTCAAGCACAACCTCACTGGAGGAAAATCCCTACTCAGGCTCATTATTTATGTATGACCCGAAGTCATTTGACGCATTGCGGCAGTGGTGTATTCTGAAGGTCCGACTAAGACCGACTGTTGGGGTTACCACATTCGTTCAGAACACGGATAATTCGTTTACCACAGGTGTTCAGAACACTGACCACTCGTTCACCACGCATCAACTTGTTAAGAACAATGAACACTCGTTTACCACAGTTGTTCAGAACACTGATGACTCGTTCACCGCAATTGATAAGAACACTGACCACTCGTTTACCACAGCTGTTAAGAACACTGATGACTCGTTTACCACAGTTGTTCAGAACACTGATTACTCGTTTACCACAGTCGTTAAGAACACTGATGACTTGTTTACCACAGTTGTTCAGAACACTGATCACTCGTTAACCACAGCTGCCCAGAACACTGATGACTCGTTTACCACAGTTGTTCAGATCACTGATTACTCGTTTACTGCAGTCGTTAAGAACACTCATGACTTGATTACCACAGTCGTTAAGAACTCTGATGACTCGTTTACCACAGTTGTTCAGAACACTGATCACTCGTTTACCACAGGTGTTAAGAAAACTGATCACTCGTTTACAACACCTGTTCAGGACACTGATGACTCGTTAACCAGTTGTTCAGATCACTGATCACCCGTTTACAGCAGTCGTTAAGAACACTCATGACTTGTTTACCACAGTCGTTAAGGACACTGATGTCTCGTTTACCACAGGTGTTCAGAAAACTGATCACTTGTTTACCGCAGTTGTTCATAACACTGATCACTCGTTTACCACAGTCGTTAAGAATACTGATGACTCGTTAACCACACTTGTTCAGAACACTGATCACTCATTTACCACAGGTGTTCAGAAAACTGATCACTCGTTTACCGCAGTTGTTCATAACACTGATCACTCGTTTACCACAGTCGTTATGAATACTGATGACTTATTTACCACAGTTGTTCAGAACACTTAATCACTCGTTTACCACATTTGTTCAGAACACTGATCACTCGTTTACCACAGTTGTTCAGAACACTGATCTCTCGGTTGCCACATTCGTTAAGAACACTGACGACTCGTTTACCACAGTTTTTCAGAACACGGATTTCTAGATAACCACCGTTGTTCAGAACACTGATTGTTTGATAACCACATTTGTTCAGAAAACGGATCATTCGTTTACCAGTTGTTCAAAACTTTGATGGGTTGATAACCACAGTTGTTAAGATCACTGATGACTCCTTTATCCCAATTGTTAAGAACACTGCTGGCTCGCTTACCAAAGTCGTTAAGAACATTAGTGACTCGTTTGCCACAGTTCTTAAGAACATTCCCAGTTGTTAGAAGTGTTAATCGTTCGTTTACCACAGTCATTAAGAACACTGATTTCTAGTTTACTGTGGTTGTTTCGAACAGAGATGTCTTGTTTAACACGAGTGATAGAGACACTAATGGCTCGTTTACCACACGCGGCTATTCAGAAGATTGAGCACTAGTTTGCTTCGGCCGTTTATACTCATTTTACTGAGTCACTAGGAACGCCTCCTCGCACTTCTATTAATTATGGATGTCAATAGATTTGAGATTTGGGGTAGCTTTACTTGCAAATATATTTATTGTACTCATTAGAGTATGTTATGCATACATGGCGCATGTATGTACATGTAGTCATTAGAAACGCCTCAAAAAGTCATGATCAAATCATTAAACACGGCATACCTGAATATTTTCCCCAAGACATATTTTTCTGTCAATAGAGTTTGGATAAACTAGGGTTATTGTCCAAATTTACAGTCCCCAGGAAATATTTTCCTTAATTTCAGATGTTGATAGATTTGGGTAAATTAGGGATATCTTCTTACTTTACCACGAAAGTGTATACTACGTGCACTTACCACGGTGTGTCATGTGTATATAGCTTAGATCGTTTGAACAAGGTGGTCCTAATAAGAACACATGGCATACCTTTATTTTGAAGAAAATCGAAAATTTATCCTTATTATGTATCATGACCTGGCGCAAGTACTAAACCTCCGCTGCTCGACAAACAGTTATCTCATACAAATTTCTATTGTTACTTTCTAAGGTGTTTTAGTCATTGACGTTCGTTGTTGAATGTGTGGTTTCCAAGAGTCTTTATTTTAATGTACAATAAACACCTTAAGAATAAGACGTGATGTAAATGAATCACTTAATTTCTTTTATTTTCAGCTGTCACCACAAACTCGAAGGACTTGTCAGATGTATTCTCACCAAACCTGCATGGAAGTATTAAATGAAACGGGCGCCACAGCAGAAAAACAAACAGAACATATCTTCATATTACTTTGAGGGTACTAACTGCTGATTTTCTGGTAGAGGCAACGAAGAATATCTTAGTTCATAACCATACATGTTTTGAATCTTACATGTGAGTACGGGAAAATCGTTCACCTAATCTGACAAATTTAACATACTGAGACGAATATCAGCAGGTACCCTATGTGAACAATGTTCTGGATCATGAGGGCAATGCTTCTTACTTACACGTTACCTGAAGTTAGCTATGCTGATCTACAGAGATGGAACACCTAATTAAAATGGTAAGGCATATTAGTTAAATGAGCCGAGAAACCATACAGCGGTATTACTGACGAAAGGTAAAATGCATGTACACAGTGTATCGATCGTTTATACAGCTGCTTAGAAGCATATGTTTTGAACTGTAATTGTAAGAGAACTTTGAGACGTACGTAAGGAACAAACTGTTAACCAAACACATTGTGATGAGATATGCTAGAATGTGTATGTTTACCAATATGAGATATTCGGAACATCGTTACCCGTAGAACACTGATGTTACACTTAATGGAGACAAGCGGTTGATATTCGTCAGTTAATACGCAAAGAAGTGTATGTTTGCATGTAGAAAACTGATAACAAACTAAATGGAGATAAACTGTAGTTATTCGTCAGTTAATACGCATTGAAGTGTATGTTTGCCCATAGAACACTGATAATACAGATGGTGGATATTCGCCTGTCTCCGACACCGTAATAAAACAAAGATAAAATAATAAATGGAGACAAGAGATTCGTCTTTCTCTGACATAATAATGGAACAAAGACAGAACTACAACAATACGAATTACAACATCAAGTGTGAGATATGTGGTAAATCATTTTCAAAAACTAGACGCCTGAAAAACACACACACACGTGCTAATCCATCCTCTTGAGGAATGTCATAGAATTCAGCTGTGCAGTAAAACGACAAATCCCCATAACCACATGTTGATCAAAACTGGTGAGAAACCTCATAATTGTGAGCTGAGCAGTTTACAAGTTCGAGCGGCCTCAGTAACAAGTTCACACATATTGGTGAGATGAGCAGACATACGTTTACACGTTCGAGCGGCCTCAATAACCACATGGTGACTCATACTGGTGATAAACCCCATAAGTGTCGGGTATGCAGTAAAACGTTTACACATTCGAACGGCCTCAATTACCATATGTTAATCCATAGTGGTGAGAAACCCTATGGATGTCATTATTGCAGTAAAACGTTTAGAGCTTCGAGCAACCTCAAAGGCCATATGTTAACCCATACTGGTGAGAAACCTTATAAATGTGAGATATGTAGTAAATCATTTACACGGTTGGGCACCCTCAATCAGCACATGATGATCCATACTGGTGAGAAACCATTTAGATGTCAGTTGTGCAGTAAGACGTTTGCATGTTCGAGCAGCCTCAAAGGCCACATGTTAATCCATACTGGTGAAAAACCCCATAGATGTAAAGTGTGCTGTAAAAAGTTTGCATATTCGAGCAACCTTAATTGCCACATGTTGACTCATGCTGGTCAGAAAGCTTTTCATTGTGAGCTATGTAGTAAAGCATTTACACAATCGGGCAGCCTCAAGAGACACATGGTGATTCATACTGGCGAGAAACCTTATAAATGTGAGATATGTGGTAAATCATTTACACAGTCGAGCGGTCTCAGTTACCACATGTTGATCCATACTGGTGAGAAACGATATAAATGTGAGATATGTAGTAAATCATTTATGCAGTCGAGCGGTCTCAATAACCACACGTTGACCCATACTGGTGAGAAACCTTATAAATGTGAGATATGCAGTAAATCATTTACACTGCTGAACAGCTTCAATATGCACATGGTGATCCATACTGGTGAGAAACCATATAGATGTGCGAAATGCAATAAGTCATTTTCACAGCCGAACAGTCTCAGTCGCCACATGTCAGTCCATACTGGTAATAAATCACATAGATGTAAGGTGTGCAGTAAAACATTTGCATGGTCAAACAACCTCAATCGCCACATGTTGATCCATGCTGGTAAGAAACCTTATAAATGTGAAATATGTGGTAAAGCATTTACACAATCGGGCAGCCTCAGTAGACACATGGTGAACCATACTGATGAGAAACCTCATAGATGTAAGTTGTGCAGTAAAACGTTTACAAGTGGCCACAATCCTCGCCCTTACTTCCGTCGCGGTTTAGACAAATACTTTGTTCAGTCCGCATGAAGGCCTCCTAACTCATCAGTGCAACATCTCCGTGAACACAAATAATCAAAGAACCACAGAGGTGAGACAACGGTGAGGACTCGACAGCAAGAAACCACTGAAATGCTGGAGCAAAAGAAAACCAACAGTTAGACTCCGATGGGCCCGACCAGAGATAGAGCATCAGGCACCAACCAACATTACCTTGAATTAGATCTCTCTTATTCTCAATAAGCCTTTACGTTGGGACCGTCATAGAATCTGATGCCTGACCCACCGGCGTGCAATTAAAGAGGGAAGCAAAGTTGTCAACCATGATTGGGTTAACTTACATGCATGCAGTCTGTCGTATAACATCCATGTTGTACCCAATCTTTTTATATCGAAGAATGATTTTTCGAAATTGGGTGCTGAAGTCAATGCGGTTATTTATTTTTCTGATTTTATTAGCTCACCTGTCACATAGTGACGAGGTGAGCTTTTGGGATCACTTTCCGTGTGTGCGTAAACAATTTCTACAAACGACATCTCCTCCTAAACCACTGATCGGATTTTGATCAAACTTCACAGGAATGATACTTAGGTGATCCCCTTTCAAAGTTATTCAAAGGGTTCCAGTCTGTTGCACACCTAGGTCACGGGAGCCAAAAATAGGGTTTTCAAATGAAAACTTTAAAAATCTTCTTCTCTGAAACCGCAAGGCCCAGGTCTTTGATATTTGGTATGAAGCTTCATCTAGTGGACTTCTACCAAGATTGTTCAAATTATAGCTCACGGGCCAAAAATGCCCCCGCACTGGGGCCCTTTGGTTTTACATAGACTTAAATAGGGAAAATCTTTAAAAATCTTCTTCTCTGAAACCGCAATGCCAAGGTCTTTGATATTTGGTATGAAGCTTCATCTAGTAGACCTCTAGCAAGATCGTTCAAATTTTAGCCCTGGGGCAAAAAATGCCCCCGCCCCGGGGCCCTTTGGTTTTACATGGCTTATATGGGGAAAATCTTTTAAAATCTTCTTCTCTGAAACTGCAAGGCCCAGGTTCTTGATATTTGGTATAAAGCTTCATCTAGTGGACCTCTACCAATATTGTTCAAATTGTAGCCCTGGGGTAAAAAGTGCCCCCGCCCTGGGGGCCCTTTAGTTTTACATAGACTTATATAGGAAAAATCTTTAAAAATCTTCTTCTTTGAATCCGCAAAGCCCAGGTCTTTGATATTTGGTATGAAGCTTCATCTAGTGGACCTCTACCAAGATTGTTCAAATTATAGCCCTGGGGCCAAAAATGTCCCGCCCCGGGGCCCTTTGGTTTTACATAGACTTAAATAGGGAAAATCTTTAAAAATCTTCTTGTCTGAAACCGCTAGGCCAAGGTCTTTGATATTTGGTATGAAGCTTCATCTAGTGGACCTCTAGCAAGATTGTTCAAATTATAGCCCTGGGGCCAAAAATGCCCCCGATCCGTGGCCCTTGGGTTTTACATCGGCTTATATGGGGAAAATCTTTAAAAATCTTCTTCTCTGAAACTGCAAGGCCGATGTCTTTGATATTTGGTATGAAGCTTAATCTAGTGGACCTCTACCAAGATTTGACAGATAATAGCCCTGGGGCCACAATGCCCCACTTGGGGCCCTTTGGTTTTACATACACTTATAAAGGGAAAATCTTTGTAATTCTTCTTTGAAACCACAATTTGATATTTGGTGTGAAGCTTCATCTAGTGGACCTCTACCAAGATTGTTCAAATTATATCCCTGGGGCCGAAAATGCCCCCCCCCCCCCCGGCCCTTTGGTTTTACATAGACTTATGCTTGAAGAAATATATGGGTTGCATGATGCTTCCACGCAGAGCTGAATCTGGCCCGCACACTAGTACTGGTAAACCACTAAGAGGATCTAAGCCTGTCCAGGAACCGCGGTGCGAGGCGGACCGTCCATGCTAATAAACCCTATTGGTTTCATTGGGCGACAGAGCTTGAGATGTCATTTCATCTCAATGTCGGGTAAAAGTCCCACAAAATTGGAAGCAACGTCTCCAAAATGACCTTTACAGTGTTGACGGGGACGTTAAACCTCAAATCAAATAAACAAACAAAACATAGACTTATATAGGGAACATCTTTATAAATCTTCTTCTCGGAAACCACAAGGCCCAGGTCTTTGATATTTGGTGTGAAGCTTCATCTAGTGGACCTCTACCAAGATTGTTCAAATTATAACCTTGGGGCCAAAAATGCCCCCGCCCCGGGGCCCTTTGGTTTTACATAGACTTATACAGGGGAAATCTCTGAAACCCCAAGTATTTGGTGTGAAGCTTCATCTAGTGGACTTCTACCAAGATTTTATAGCCATGGGGCCAAAAATGCCCCCGATTTGGGGCCCTTTGGTTTAACATAGGCTTATGTTGGGAATATCTCTAAAAATCTTCTTCTCTGAAACTGAAAAGCCCAGGTCTTTGATATTTGGTGTGTAGCTTCATCTAGTGGACCTTTGCCAAGATTGTTCTACTTATAGCCCTTGGACCAAAACTGCCCCCACCGTGGGACCCTTTGGTTTTACATTGACTTATAAAGGGAACATCTTTAATTCTTGTCTGAAAACAGAAGGTTAAGGTCTTTGATATTTGGTCTGAAGCTTTGTCTAGTGGACCTCTTTCAAGATTATTCAAATTATACCCCTGGGGCCAAAAATGCCCCCTTCCCCGGGGTCCACTGGTTTTAGATTGACTTATACAGGGTAAATCTATATTAATCTTCTTGTCTGAAACCAAATGGCTCAGTTCTTTGTCATTTGGTATGAAGCTTTGTCTAGTGGATTGTGACCAAGATTGATCAAATTATAGCCCTGTGGCCAAAAATGGCTCCGCCCCGGGGCCCACTGGTTTTACATAGACTTATATAGGGAAAACCGTTAAAAATATTGTCTGAACCTAGAAGGCTCAGGTCTTTGTTATTCAGTATGAAGCTTTGTCTAGTAGACATCTACCAAGAATGTTCCAGTTATAGCCCTGAGCCCAAAATATTGGCCCACCCCGATGCCCACTAGTTTTACAAAGACTTATGTAGGGAAAACTTTTGAAAATCTTCTTGTTTGAAATCAGGCGGCCAAGGTCTTTTATATTTGGTATGAAATTTTGTCTTGCGGATTTCCACCAAGATTGTTCAAATTATAGCCCTGGGGCCAAAAATGGTCAAGCCTGGGACCTGCAGGTTTTATATAGACTAATATAAGGAAAACCTTTAAAAATCTTATTTTCTGAAACTAGCTTCACCTTTTAGACCACTACCAAGATTATGCAAATTATAGCCATGGGGTCCATAATGGCTCTCCCCGTGGCCCACTTGTTACCATATGGATCAGGTGAGCGACCCAGGGCCATCATGGCCCTCTTGTATACTAAGTCACCATAAAATTCTGGTTCCGATAGACCTTGTTGCAGAAGAGATTTATGTCCAATATTGAATTTTGAAATTAAATCAGAATGGCGTCTATAAAATTTTGAAAAGGCTTTGCGTAGTTTATGGTACCGATAACCCTGATTAAGAAGTTTAGCCGTTAATAATTTATTACGAGTGTTGAAGTCAGTTACATGATTACACACTCTAGCAAATCGAATTAATTGCGAAATATAAACGCCATAGGATGGCGCACGAGGAACATCACCATCCAAAAAAGGAAAATTTACAATCTCAAAATCAAAGTCATCGCGTTTATCATAAATTTTGCACGAAACAAACCCATCTACGATAGATGGATGTAAATCCAAAAACGGGACCTCTGTATCAGAAGATTTTGCTTTATTTAACTGAAGTTCTGTTGGGTAAATCTGACTGATCAAACCATCGAAATATGTATTATCAATATTTAATAAATCATCTAAATATCTAGAAGTGGAGCTAAAAGCTTCAATAATTTCAGATTGGTTATCAATGGAAAGCGATAACATGAAGTCTCTTTCATAACAATACAAGAACAGATCAGCCACAAGAGGTGCGCAATTCGTACCCATCGGAATGCCCACAATTTGTCTAAATAACTTAGTACCGAATCTAATATAAATATTGTCAAGTAGAAAGGTGAGGGCATCACACACTTTCTGACATGACCAAAGTGTATAATTCTTATGCTCTTTAGAAGTGAAAAATGCATTTCTGACATTACATGCAAGATAGAATCTTCTCTGTGAAAAGCCCATTCAATTAAATCATTAAGCTTTTCTTTTATAAGATTATGAGGAAGTGTAGTGTAAAGAGTGGAACACTCGTAAGTAGACAGACTTGAATAAATTATTAACGGCTAAACTCCTTAATCAGGGTTATCGGTACCATAAACTACGCAAAGCCTTTTCAAAATTTTATAGACGCCATTCTGATTTAATTTCAAAATTCAATATTGGACTTAAATCTCTTCTGCAACAAGGTCTATCGGAACCCGAATTTTATGGTGACTTAGCATATAAATTCAGAAAAATATATAACCGCAATGACTTCAGCACCCGATTTCGTAAAATCATTCTTCGATATAAAAAGATTGGGTACAACATGGATATTATACGACAGACTGCATGCATGGTAGTTAACCCAATCACGGTTGGCAACTTTGCTTCCCTCTTTAATTGCACGCCGGTGGGTCAGGCCTCAGATTCTATGACGGCTCCAACGTAAAGGCTTATTGAGAATTAGAGAGATCTAATTCAAGGTAATGTTGGTTGGTGCCTGATGCTCTGTCTCTGGTCGGGCTCATCGGAGTCTAACTGTTGGTTTTCTTTTGCTCCAGCATTTCAGTGGTTTCTTGCTGTCGAGTCCTCACCGTTGTCTCACCTCTGTGGTTCTTTGATTTTTGTGTTCACGGAGATGTTGCACTGATGAGTTAGGAGGCCTTCATGCGGACTGAACAAATTATTTGTCTAAATCGCGACGGAAGTAAGGGCGAGGATTGTGGCCACGTAAAATCGATTTAAGCCCCCCAGTGGAAATCTTCCACTGACCGTTCCAAGGCGGCTCTTCTGTGGCGATTTATTTATGTTGTTGTTTGTTACTTACTGTGTGTATCACTTGTGTCTTTTGGTTTTGGATGACCATATGGCCATTTTGTGGGAAAGTAACTGTCCTTATGGCCTTCCTTTGTTTGGGTTTCCATTATGGTCTGGTTGCTTAATGTTTGTATTTCTTTCCCTTTGGTGTCTTTTATGGGTGGAGTAAGTTAATTGTATCAATTCCTGATCTTTGTTTTACTTCTACTTTGAAGTACGAAAATGTCTGGATTTCAATTTATTTAAAACCTCATTCGATTTTTTTATAGACCAAAACAGATTTTTTCCTGATCTTTCAAAGACTTTATCACAATATTTAATCACATGCGTTTTAATAGCAGTAAGACAGGAAGTTAATAATGTAGAAAGTTTAGTGGTAGTGCAAGAGCAAGAATTTGCAATAAACCGTGCTTTGTAAGGTCTTTTATGAAGTTTTGGTAACCAGTATAGCGTAGTAAGCTTGTCTTGGCCTTCGGTAACACACACAGCAAACTTGGTGGCAGAATGACAAATATGTGTATCTACTATAACTCTCTCTTCAGCTAAAGGCTGAAGTTCATAGGCCTTAGTACCACCGAGCTCCTGCTTAAGCGTGTTAACATAGTGGAACCTCATAGATGTTAGAAATTGAATAAATTATTTACACAGTCGAGGGTCCTCAATAACCATATGTGAATCCATTCTTGCGAGAATCCTCAAAGATGTCAGTTGTGTAGTAAAACATTTATAAGTTCGAGCAACCTCAATAACCACATGCTTATCCATAATGGTATGATGCCGCATACATGTGGATTGTGCAGTGGTGAGGGACCTTATTACTGTGGATTATGCCGCCAATCATTTACAGGAGCGAGCAGCATAAGTAGTCAACTTTTCATCTAACATATGTAAAATACATGTATGCAGTAAATCATTCTCACATTGGCCACATACTGATCCATACTGGTGAGAAACCTAAAACAGTATACCCACCACATATTTTAATCAATGCGACCCCATGTGGAGTGGGTCATGACGACCGCCGTGGATTCAGTCTGATATTGGGGTCAAGGGGTCATTGCGGAGTTTTCACAGCTTAATACAGGTATAAAATTGATTGCCCGCGTTACCTGTCTTCAACTTTTTCACAGGTAAATAAGATGAACGCGACCGATTCACGGAAAATCCGCATTACGTACGCCGAATCATTGCGATGGCCAGCATTCGGGCGTTGCATGGGGACATGAGTGGAAACGGCGCAGACCAAAACAACTTGACAAATGCTGCGGTTGTACTGTATCTGGGAGATATGCAGTAAACCATTTACCAGGTCGAACACCCTAAAAAACATGTTGACCCATACTGGAGAGAAACCTTATAAGTGAGTTGAGCGCCCTATGTTGACTACTGGTTAGAACCCTCATAGATGCGACATATGCAGCTTATCAGTTACCAGGTCGAGGAAACTCAAAAGTCACGTTGATCCCTACAGATCCATACTCTTAATCAAATATGCCGCGAATCATATGCAGTATCGAGAGGACTCGCAAATCGTATGCTGAGCCTTACAGTGAGAGACCTCATAGATTTGTAATGAATCATTTGCTAGATACAGCCACCTAAAATACCACATACTTTAAAGATTACGCTTTGACTGATACAGTTTCTCAGAAGAAGCCATTACTATCGGACTGTTATAGAAATTTGCGGCATACTGCTTTAGACAAATGTAACAAACCAAAGAATACAGAGGCTTTATTTTTCATAGTGTCTAAAGAAAGCGCTTCTCCCCTGACCAAGCAATGTCAACTTTTCACAAACGTACATTAAAGCCCTGGGAAATTGTAAGAGACATAATGATCTATCTGGCTACCTGCGGTAGCATCGTCATACTTAGGCTATGTGCAAAGCGGCGGTGAAGCTAAAAAATTGTTTGGGGATTAACGACACATCAACCCTGGTGGGTAATTTTTTGTAGTCTCCCAGAGAAAGGGACGAAAGAGATAGTAGAGGTAGTAGAGGAGGTAGTAGAGGAAAAGCAAGGGTGGGTCGCATGAGTCAAAGGGGAAAATGAATAAAAGTTTATTGCAATGCCACCCTCCTCTACACCTACCTGTTGCAGGCCTTGCCGATATGTGAGTCAATATCAGTTGGACTCCCCAGCGATGCAACATACACGTCACCTTCGCCTAACAAAATAAAAAATTAAAAACTCTGAAAAACAGTTCTCCTGTAGTTAAGGTAATGGCTTGCATGATCCCTCTTGAAGCCCTCAAGGATCACTGATGTGACAACTTTCTGTGGAAGTTAAGTGTGATGACCTTGGCAATGAAGGAAGTTTGAAAGAAGATGTCGGTCCATATACCCCAGTGAGTTTCATCTGCTGTTCGCTGCTTTCGGGTCGGAGAACCTTGAAGCATAGATTTCCACTTAGCCCAGGTATAGATCATGCTCAGCATTGCTGGTGAGTTTGCCGGCCGAGTCATTGTACCCCTCGTCAGGTAATGCTGGCTGTATGGTAGTCACCTCTGACAAACCGAGCTGCTCACAAGAGGGTTTGGGATATGACACCGTTGCAACATACATCACAAAATTTAGAGTTATTATTGAAAAATAACCATAAACGTTTATATTCTTAATATAAGATATACATTTTTGTTAAGATAGTTAACTAACAAATTTATGCTTTGGACTCCAATAATTGAGTTACAGAGAGTTTGTCGTGTGTCTACATTATTATTATTTTAGCACAAAATGATACCATTGAGGCCATTCGAATGAGTACCAACACTTCATAGTCGATTGTGGGTTCTCATTGCCCCATGTATATGTAAAATGTTAGTCCTAGTACTCATTAGAAATCCATCGAATTGATCTGCCTCATTGAGGCGGTTCTAATGAATGCCATGAGTCTACTCGTTAGAACCGCATCATTTAGGCCGTTCAAACAAGCACCAACACTCTATATTACATTGTGGGGGCTCGTTAGAACGGCCTCAATGAACGTTTGTATATATAAAATGCTAGGTCTAGTACTCGTCACAGATAGATCTGCCTCATGGAGGCAGTTCTAATGAATGCCTTGTGGATAATCTTTAGAACCGCCTCATATATACCATTCGAACGAGGGTCAAAAGTCTATTATAATGTGAGTGTACGTTTGAACCGCCTCGTTGAGCATTTGTATATATAAAATGTTAGTTCTAGTATTCATAAGAAACACCTAGAATAGCTCTGCCTCATTGAGGTGGTTCTAATAAAAGCCTTGCGGCTACTCATTAGAGCCAACTCATTGAGGCCGTTCAAACAAGTACCAACGCCCTATGGTTTTTGTGGGGGATCGTTAGAACCGCCACATTGAATATTTGTATATGTAAAATGCTAGTCTAGGCCAAGCACTCATTAGAAATAGACTAAGTACTAACACTCTATAGTAAATTGTGGGGGCTCGTGCGCATTGCCTCATTGATGCCATACAAATGTAAACTCACTTGATAGTATATTGTGGATGCTCGTTAGAACTGTCTCATTGAGACAATTCCAACTAGCAACCAAAATCTATATTTTATTTTAGAAAAAGCTAAACTAAGATTAGAATAAGATAAGCCTGGAATCTGATTTATTCAGTCATTCCACCATTTGTTTATCTGTGTCAATTTTATTTTATTTATTTTTCTAAATATGTTCTATAAAAGGGTTATCCTTTGGAAGCAAGGAATACACCACAGAACTTGAAATATGAAGGTTTTCGGGGCCAGACTAGCTAGTTTCAGCCAATTTGGCCTCATCAGTGACCCTCAAATATTTTCAAATTCAACATTGGAATCAATGATCCCAAAGGACAAGAAAATATAAACTACACTATGATGTATACTAAGACTGCCTGTGTAAAACTGATTGTACTTCATATTTTTCTTCTTCTATAGGAAGAAGAAAAACAAGGAGAGGAATGGAAAATCTTGCTATTATATCAAATTAAAAAGCATTTTTTTTTTATTCAAACATTTTTATTTATATTTATTTATTTATTCAACAAATTTGAAGCTTTATTTTTTGTGCGGGGGGGTGGGGGGCGTATATTAGAATTAAATATGCTATATAATTAACCTTTATGAAATATGTTTGTGTCTTTTTTTCTTTGTAATCTAAAAATAAAAAAATAAACTCATTAATCATGACTAAATTGTTTTGTTTGTCTATTGAAACTAATTATGGAGTGTGTGTGCTGTTACATAATTGAGATAACAAGGTTAGCTTCAAAAACAGCAGAAATGTCAATCACTTGTGTCAGTCATTGTGATGTCACTATAGCTCTCCATCTGTAGCCAATCAGATTAATAAAATTTGGTATTAACCCTTCAGAAGTCAAACAAAGAATGGCTGAGGTTTTCCTGTGCTCCTAATGGAGTCCAGTCCTGTCTTTGAGTGTCAAAATGTCCAAACTTTTTGCCCCTGTAATGTTATTTGTTAGTGCGGACGGCACTTTGCACAAACTACCATGAAAATCCTGTTACTTAATCTCATTAAATCGTACCATTACAAATCCATTAATAATGGTTCTATTAATGGCAAATTTAAACAAGGACAGACACCGAAAAAGTTAAAATCTGTTAAAATGGTCATCAAAATACCATTAAATCAAAGTAGAAGTAAACCAAATATCAGGAATCGATACAATTAACTTACTCCACCCATCAAAGACACCAAAGGGAAACAAACACAAACATGAAGCGACCAGACCATAATGGAAACCTAACCAAAAGATGGCCATAAGGACAGTTACTTTCCCACAAAATGGCCAAATGGCCATCCAAAATAAAAAGACACAAGTGATACACACAGTAAGTAGTAACAAACAACAACATAAATAAAACGCCACAGAAGAACCGCCTTGGAACGGTCAGGGGAAAGAATTCCACTGGGGTGCTTAAATCGATTTTACGTAGCCACAATCCTCGCCCTTACTTCCGTCGCGATTACTCAAATAATTTGTTCAGTCCGCATTAAGGCATCCTAACTCATCAGTGCAACATCTCCGCGAACACAAATAACCAAAGAACCAGAAAGGTGAGACAACTGTGAGGACTCGACAGCTAGAAACCACTGAAATGCTGGAGCAAAAGAAAATCAACAGTTAGACTCCGATGGGCCCGACCAGAGACAGAGCATCAGGCACCAACCAACATTACTTTGAATTAGATCTCTCTAATGCTCAATAAGCCTTTACGTTGGAACCGTCATAGAATCTGAGGCCTGACCCACCGGCGTGCAATTAAAGAGGGAAGCAAAGTTGCCAACCGCGATTGGGTTAACTACCATGCATGCAGTATGTCGTATAACATCCATGTTGTACCCAATACTTTTATATCGAAGAATGCTTTTACGAAATTGGGTGCTGAAGTCATTGCGGTTATATTTTTTTCTGAATTTATATACTAAGTCACCATAAAATTCGGGTTCCGATAGACCTTGTTGCAGAAAAGATTTACGTCAAACATTGAATTTTGAAATTAAATCAGAATGGCGTCTATAAACCCATTAATTAAATAATGGCAATTATTTAGGCATTACAACTTTTCAAAAATAAAATTAATGGTCCTTTTGTATCCTTTGAAAAAAATAATGCCCATAAAAGCATCGAGTCCAATTATTCAAAGGCCCATTGATACGACTTTTTCATTTTCGTGAAAAAAGGCCATTAATAGGACCATTATTAATGGATTTTATGGTCATTAATTTTATTGGCCATTACTCCAGAAATTTAACAAAATTTAATGGCTATTAAAATCTATAACCATTCATCCATTAATGGCCATTATAAAAACACACTATTTAATGTTATAACATCAATGGCAATTATTTTACAAAAGGAAAAATTAACAGCCATTAATATGAGGACAGGGATTAATGGGCCTGAAACTGGCGACAAATGTGAAAGAAGCATACCAAAAATGTAATATCCATTATTTTAAATAATGGGAAATCAGTGGCTATGACACTGCTGGGTGAAATTAATGGACATTAAATATGCTGTATTTAAATAACGTTTGATGGTATTTCAATGGCCATGAGATTTAACCCTTATACTAACTACTTGATTACCGTGTAGACTTTCAGCCTATAAATGCGGTGTGTATATGGAAAACACTGTCTAATATCCTCCATGGTGTTTCAGACACACTGGAAGAAAGAAATAAGTCATGTCCGAATCAAAGCACCCTTCAATTGACTAAAATTTGTAAAAAAATATCTGACAACGCAATAATTTCAGCAATTAAATTACACCGAAATAAGTTACCTCTTAGGGTGCTGTTAAATGTCACAGAGATCGTCCTCAAATTTACGCTGATTTATCCTGTATTTTTTTTTTTTCCAAAGCAAAATTGCGCATCTGGTCAAATGCTGAGAACTTTGGAAGTTTATTGAAACAGTAGTCGTGTAAACTGATATTGATTTTCGGTCATGAGCTGGACAACCGTGGAAGAACTGATTTTGCTGGGGTTTAAAAACATTTCAACCTTTTTTGTGCTGTCTCCCAGAGGAAGGAAGAAACGAAACAGAAGAGATAAAAGTGGGGGACAATGGAGAAAGAAATAAATGAATAAAATGGTACAAACTGAAGAAATAACAACATTTGCCCTGCACCCTAACCTGCCGTCAGAACATAGACCTTGCTCATCTGTTAACCAATCTCAGTTGGACGCCCCATTATTGCAAGAAACACAACACCTTCGCCTCACTGATCGTACCCACCTCACAGCCCCGATCCCAGAAGAGCCCTCATCTAAGACGTACAGCTGGTTATCTGTCTATCTAGCCTCATTTACTGACTCGGTCTCATCTGGCCATTACTCAGCCCCCGCCCATCGGTGCTTGAAGAAATAGATGGGCTGCATGATGCATCCACGCAGAGCTGAAACCGACCCGCATACGAGTACTGGTAAACTGCTTAGCGGATCTAAATAGAAGTAGAGGCAATGATCAGGAATCGATACAATTAACCTTCAGCTCCCATCAGAGAACCAAATGGAACGAAACACAAACACGAAGCAACAGACCCCAACGGAAATACCAATAGCGGAAATCCAAAAGGACAGTTATTTTCCCACAAAATGACCAAAAGTCTAGCCAAAATAAAATAATATAAGCGACACAAACACCCAAAGACAAACATTACAAAAATAAACCGCGAAAGAAGAACCTCCTTCGAACGGTCAACGGAAACGAATTCCACTAGGGGGCTTAAATCGAATTTACCTGGCCACAATCCTCTCCCTTACTTCCGTCGCGATTAAGACAAATAATTGGGTTATCTGTAAGTACTTTACTAGAGAGATCTCTTCAAAAATGAAAGCAATACGAGAATTTGTTGGTTAAAATGCTGTTACAAATTGGAAAGAAAACGTTTAACTTTTTATCATACGACGGCGCGTCTGAGAGTGTAATAACGCCATGTAATAAGTTAGATTATCAACTAGGCGATTAAATATGCAAATTAGTTGGATACGCCCCGTAACGTTACATGTACGAAGTCCTTAACGACGTCCCGTTTACTTATCGCGGAATATTGACATTTTAATCAAAACAATCGTGAATAAAATGCGTTTAAAAAGATAAAAAGAGTGGCATTCATGCTAGTGAATTGTTGGGTTTATTAGGCCTTTTAGGAAAAGGGATAAAATGCTCGGCAAAGCCTCACATTTTGTCCCTTTTCCACAACTCTTTTAGTGAACTCAATAGTGCATGGATACTCATGTTAAATCCTCTATGTAATTGGAAAAAATTGAAAAAAGCATTTCTTAAGCTGTCTGAGACACTCAATATGTATAGTTAGCCAAATTCAAACTGTATTAGTTTTGTTGTCATGTTCTCTTTTGTGTTGTACTTTTTGTATTTTGTATTCATGTATTTATTTTTGTTTCAAAACATACACCTGGCAACCCCTTTCCCCATCCCCCATGATGCTCAGTATAAGACGGCTTACTCAGAGAGACAACCATTTAATGTCTGACCTTCGCATATTGTCTTTTAACACACAAGGTCTACAAGGACTGAATAAGAGGATTGATGTTTTTGAATATTTGAAAGACCAAATATACCATGTATATTGCCTGCAGGATACACACTTCACTAAAGAATATATTGAGAACTTAAAAGACCAATGGGGGAAAAATTACATACTAAGCAATTACCGGTCCAATGTCAGAGGGGTAGCTGTTTTGATAAACAAGGATATAGAATTTTGCATACACAAACACACTATAGACGAGAACGGAAACTATATAATATTAGATATTACTCTATATAACCATAGACTAACCCTTATAAATATTTATGGACCAAACGATGATAATCCAAATTTCTTCCAAAATATAGCTGACCATATTCACAGATTGAATAATGAAAAATTTATTGTTTGTGGGGATTTTAATTGTATAATAGACCCAAATTTGGATTGTGATAACTATAAACATATTAATAATCCCAAGGCCAGAGAAAAAGTCCTGGATATGATAAACACTAGAAATATGGTAGATCCATTCAGAGAAATGTACCCTGATTTGAAAAGATATACTTGGAGGAAAACAAATCCATTGAAACAAGCAAGATAAGACTATTTCTTGATTTCAGAGAATGTAATGCAGAATGTTAACAATAGTTCCATTGATATGGCTTACCGATCAGACCATTCTAGAGATTAACTTACATGATATTAACTGTGGAAAATCATACTGGAAACCCAATAACTCATTGCTTACAGATATAGAGTACTTGAATAACAGAAATTATGAAACAGTATGCAGTACCAGTTTATAATACTGACGAAATAGAGAATATACCAGATGCAGAAATTCAATTTGTCATAAATGATCAGCTATTTTTAGATGTTTTGCTCCTGGAATTGCGTGGACAGTCCATTTCATACTCATCCTTTAAACATAAAGAAAGAAACAAAAGAGAACAAGATTTAATTGAAAGGATAACCGTAATTGAGAATGACCTGGATGAAAACAATATGGAAACTCTAGAAATTTTAAAAACCGAGCTAAATGAGATACGTCAGGAAAAATTAAGAGGACATATTTATTATTCGTTCCAGAGCAAAACATATTGATCAAGGAGGAAAACCAACTAAATATTTTTGTGGCCTAGAACAGCACGACTATCTTTCAAAAATAATAAATAGAATAGAAAAGGACGATGGTAGCATACGTACTGATCAAAAGGAAATATTGAAGGAAACAGAACTATTTTACAAAGATTTATATACAGAGAAACACAATAATCATGAAAACATAGAACTAGAAACCTACATTGACACTGATACAGTTACCACACTTACAGATACAGAATCTAGCAAACTGGAATGCCCTTTAATTTTTGCTGAAGTCTCTGATACTTTGATGAAAATGAAAAACCACAAAAGTCCAGGATTAAGTGGTTTTCCTGCAGACTTTTTAAAGCGTTTTGGAAGCAGCTTGGTCAGTTTGTCTTGAGATCCATAAAGCATGGATACATGACAGGAAAAATTTCAATATCCCAGAGACAATGTATAATAACTGGCATTCCCAAAGAAAATAAAGCAAAACAGTTTTTTGAAAAATTGGCGACCTCTAACGCTTCTAGACACTGTATACAAAATTGCATCTGGACCAATAGCGAACAGGTTAAAATTGGTACTTGACAAAATAACAAATTACAGTACACAGAACAGAACGACATTCCAGGGCTGTAAATACTTATAGATTTTGAAACAAGCATTTGACTCCCTGTCCTGGCCTTTTATTCATAAAGCGCGTAAATTTCTGAACTTCAGAAGATAGTGAGAAAATGGATAGACGTGTTCTACTCTGATATAACATCAGCAGTCATACAAAATGGTCACTTGTCATCATCTTTTCAAATATGTCATGGATGTCGCTAAGGTGATCCTCTTTCTCCATACATATTCATAATTTGTGCAGAATTTTTGGCTAACAAAATAAGACATAATAAAACTATCAAGGGAATTAAGAGAGGAAACTCTGAGCATAACATTTCACAATATGCAGATGACACATCCATATTTCTTGATGGCTCAACATTATCACTGAATGAATATGTTCTATAAAAGGGTTATCCTTTGAAGCAAGGAATACACCACAGAACTGACAAATATGGAGTGTACATGTTTTCTGGGCCAGACTAGCTAGTTTCGGCCAATTAGGCTTCATCAGTGACCCTCAGATATTTTCGAAATTCCACAATGGAATCAATGATCCCAAATGACAAGAAAATATAATCTGCACTATGATGTAGGGCAGGGAGACGTTTTACCACCGCCACACAGCCCCACACACCAGCTGTAGTGAAGTTAAATATGTGAATTCTTAAAAGAACTGGACTATTTTGCAGTTATATCAGGCCTTAAGGTTAATTTTGACAAGACACAACTAGTATGGATTGGCTCTAAGAAATTTGACACTAGCTATATTAAAACAAAATGGAAACTTATATGGGGTAAGTAAACTGTTAAGCTTTTAGGCATTAATTTCAATACAGATCTCACAAAAATGATTAAAGAAAACCACACACCAAAAGTTCAAGCCCTAGAAAATACGATACAACAATGGAAAAAAAGAAAGTTAACTCCGTTACGGAAAATAAAAGCAATAAAAGTATTAATGATACCAGCATTTATTCATAACTCTTCCAAATCCAAACCAGTATATAGTAGATAATATTAATGAGAAACTCTTTAATTTTTTATGGAGTAATAAAGTTAAAATAAAGAGAAATGTAGTTATTAAACAATATTCTGAAGGCGGATTGAAAATGATCAACTTAAAAGTATTTATCGATGCTTTAAAATTAACATGGATAAGAAGACTTCTTAACACAGATAGCAAATGGCAAAACTTTATCAAAGCACAGATTGAATGTCAAAAGTTAAGAGGATGTAACTCACAATATATTAAGACAAAGATAGATAATATAAAAATATGTTTGGGTTGATGTGCTGAACAGTTTCATGAAATTGAATGATAAGCCCATCATAACAGATGAAGAAACTGTTCTAAAAAGCCCAATATTTTATAGCAAATATATTAAGATTGGGGGAGATTCTATATATTATGATAGTTGGTATAGAAATGGGGTGAGATTTGTAAATGACCTCGTTAGGAGAATGGCAAATTTTATAGTGTTCAAGAATTCTCAGAAATATTTGAAACGGATGCCAATTATCTACAATACTGGGGAATAGCAAATCCAATTAAAACATACCTAAGAAAAGAGAAGATTACACTAACTCATAAAAGCCAGAACCCATACCAAGCCACATATTGCCTATAATGCAAAACAAGCAAGGAGCGAGGAATATGTATGATATTTTAAATGCTATTGATGAAAATCCAACTGGAAAACAAACATGGAATAAAAGGTATAAATTTGAAGAAAAAGATTGGAAAACCATATGCATGTTTCCGTTAAAACTACAAAATACTCTCTCTTACAGTGGTTTCACATAAGTATAAATCATAACATATTAGTCACAAATAAATTGTTGCAGTATATGAAAATTTGTAATGATGCATGCTGTACGAGTACTTTCTGTTAACAGCAAGAGGAAACAATTTCTCACTTATTGTGGAAATGTGATATAACACAAGAATTTTTGAAAGTCTTAACCGCCTGGTTGCAAAGTTTCAATTTTCATGTTGAATTGTCTGAAGAATTGTTTTATTTGGATTAGAAAAAGAACAGAAAGAAAATAATACCTTTGAAGCTTTCTTCACACACACACACCCAATTTGGTTGCCATGCCAAAATAAGCCTGCTGAAGTTTTATATAACACAGCAAAGAGCAACTTGGGCATGGATTTGGGCACTTGTTCTGGACTGATCAAAAATCAGTGCAGAGGGGGTGCCTACGCTCTGTGTGTTTGGGTGGAGACAGTAGAAACTTCCGTTATATGTGAAAAAAGGACATTTTTATAACATACAGCAGATTGTATAGTCGCAAACGTGAGATGCTGCATCATAGCCATTATATTCGTTGTACATGTGTTTGTTTGATTTGAGGTTTAACGTCCCCGTCAACACTGTAAAGGTCATTTTGGAGACGTTGCTTCCAAATTTGTGGGACTTTTACCAGACATTAAGATGAAATGACATCTCAAGCCCTGTCGCCCAATGAAACCAATAGGGTTTATTAGCATGGACGGTCCGCCTCGCACCGCGGTTCCTGGACAGGCTTAGATCCTCTATGCGGTTTACCAGTACTAGTGTGCGGGCCGGATTCAGCTCTGCGTGGAAGCATCATGCAGCCCATATATTCCTTCAAGCCCCTATGGGCGGGGGCCGTTTTCATTGTACATAAGAAGCATGAAATGTGCAACACCAAAATTAAGCTGCATAAAAATGTTAAAATTTATCATGTACATTGTAGACAGCATCCAGACTGTCGGTGTGAAAGGGTGTTGCACATTGGTCAAAGTTGAACGGATATGCTGGAACAACCGCAGGGAGTGCCTGGATCCCTGTTTGGGTTGTTGTAACAGGCACTTCTATACAGAATAAAATTTCAACAGGAAAAAAAATAAATAAAAAATTTCAGTTTATTTGAAAAAAAAAATTATAATTTGTTCAGTCCGCATGAAGGTCTCCTAACTCATCAGTGCAACATATTCGTGAACACAAAAATCAAAGAACCAAAGAGATGAAACAACGGTGAGGACTCGACAGCAAGAAAAAACAGAAATGCTGGAGCAGAAGAAAACCAACAGTTAGACTCCAAGCCTTCGGTTTCTGGTCAACTCGTGCCTAAGTCAACTCGTACCTTAGTCAACTCGTGCCCGAATTTGGTCAACTCGTACCTTAGTCAACTCGTACCTAAGTCAACTCGTACCTTAGTAAAAATAAAATTTGTTTTGGGGTAAGTTTGGCTTAAGTACACATATATACAGGTCAACTTTATGGTCTATGCAGACTCCTGATTCTTTTTCCGACGATGAAGACGATACATAGTGTGTGCATGACGCCATTACGCACGTGCGCCAAAATGGCGCCTTTCATGTGTATGACCCCCATATCCCTTTAGCCAGACATAATTTATGGGTGCTCGTTAGAACTATCCCTGTGGGGCAGCTCTAACGAGTGCCAACAATCTATGCTCCAGAGGGATGTGATTGGTACATAACATCATGCTCAACATAAGACGAACTTCATATGTAAATATGTAAATGAAAATAACGAGAAAAATATAATTGTAGAACTTACATTTCATGCTCAGTTGCAAATAAAATGTAGTTATACAATTATAATTTGTTCTCATATATATGCTCAAAACATAAATGTTGGCTAACATAAATGTTGCATATTCCTTATTACTGTTACTTTACGATAACACACCCGTGCAATATGGTGCGTTTTTCACATCTCCAAAATGGCAATTTTTCTTACGAAAATCCATTTTTTTTTTTTGTTTTTTTTTTTCTTATTTATCCTTCAAACATAGGCTGTGATCTTTAGTTGGAACGACTCTAACGAGTATCCTCAACCTATGTATTGGAGCATAAATAAAGAAAGATAATGTATACCCCCGTAAACCCGAGTTTCCCTATATAAAGTGAGGTTTAGGGGTGTGTCCATTGCACGGACAAAACCGGTTACATGTCGGCGAGTATAAACACAGCGGGATGTACAGATAGCACAAAAAAAAATAAATTCAGTTATTTATATAATTTTATTGCTTAAATTATAAACATTTGTTATACCGTTTAACTAACAAACTCTTAAATAAAAACAATCATCAAGAATGCAAGCCTATATGAAATTGTCCCTCTTAAAACCCACTTTTATATATAAATAGTAAAACTGGGATTTTGTTTTAAGTTTTGTCAGAACAAAAACAGCCGCTCGCCGGCAAAATTAAAGCAATTAAAAACAGTCTTTAATGAAGGACGATTAGATTAAACAAGTACCGATATTCTTTTTTTTTTTAAACCCAAATTAATCGGTACACGATTAACTAAAGTGTTAATTAAATTAACCCAAATGGAATCTTCCATCTTATTTATTTCGAAATTAAGGGGTGTCAGGTTGTGTTTTCTTCAAAATTTATTCGGGAAGTGGCTATACTTTTTCTAACAGCGTCCGCCCTAATCAGACGACGCCGCGTTCTGCGGCGTCTGATCTGGGCATTCCGTGTTTGACTACCCAAATGGAATTTGCCATCTTATATATTTCGAAATTTAGAGGTGTCAGGTTGTGTTTTCTTGAAAATTTATTCGGGAAGTGGCTAAACTTTTTCAAACAGCGTAGGCCCTGACCATACGCCGCCGCGTTCTGCAGCCGCGGTCTGATCTGGGCCTGCAGTGTTTGAGAAGGCATCCCTTTGTGGGTTTAGACTGATACTGAATGGGTTAAAAGTGAATAATAATAAAATAATAATAATGATAATAATAATAATAACAATAATAAAAATAATAATAACTAGAGCAGGTTGATGGCGCGCCATCGCATATCCCCGCGTTCTGCGGCGTCGGATCTTGGCCTGCAGTGTTTGACAAGGTACCTCTTTGTGGGTTTCAGGGACGGAATGGGTTTAATACTAATAAAATAATAATAATTAGAATAAAAATAATAATAACTAGAGCAGGTTGATGGCGCGCGATCGCAAATCCCCGCGCTGTGAAAACCATGTTACAATAAAAGGACCCAAAGTACTTCTTTCTGGCCTCCGGTGAACTCAAGACATGTCTCGGGGCAAGTTATAACCCATTTCAACTCTTGTTCGGCAAAAAATAGAGTACCCCACATACCCCTGGGGTACGAGTTGACCAAAATAGGTACGAGTTGACTAGGGGGTACGAGTTGACCAAAGAACGGGTACGAGTTAACCAAAAACAGGTACGAGTTGACTCAGGTACGAGTTGACTTAGGTACGAGTTGACCAGTTACCAAGCCTTCCCAGGCAATGTGGTGCAAGTCGGACCGACCATGCTTAAAAATCTTATTGGTATCATCGGACGGCAGGGCTTGATATGTTATTCCATCTCAGTGTCTTGTTAAAGTCCCTGCAAAATTGGAAGCACGTCTCCAAAATGACCTTTGTAGTGTTGACGGGGACAGTAAACCTCAAATCAAACAAACAAATCTGGTCATTACCTCAGTTACATGGGTAGCTAAAACTGTAGCGTGTACCGGGTCGTCCACGAAGTCAAGCAACGCGGTCACCCATCCAGGTACTAACCGTGATATCCATTGCTTAACTTCGCGAATAAGCCAACCACTCTACCCGCGTCGCTAAAAGAGCCGGCTCCTACAGCAAGGCTGTAGAAGTGGTATTTATCCATAACCGTTACATTTCTCTCCCTCATCTCTTAACTTCGTCCCGAAGTCACACATGCCTCACAAGGCTTAACCCGAGGGCGGAGTCTATGTAACAAACCAGGGGCACTGTTTCCATCCCACCGCTGCCACCAATGTAGCGTGTACCGGGTCGTCCACGAAGTCAAGCAACGCGGTCACCCATCCAGGTACTAACCGTGATATCCGTTGCTTAACTTCGCGAACAAGCCAACCACTCTACCCGCGTCGCTAAAAGAGCCGGCTCCTACAGCAAGGCTGTAGAAATGGTATTTATCCATAACCGTTACAAAACTAAAATAACAATGTGTTAACAGAGATATGCTGTAACGCATACCTCACAGTCCCAATCTATACCATAGGGGCTTTAAACTCTATGTAGTATTGGCATCTACCACAGAGGAGGGAAGACTATTTCACTGAGGAATAGGTCTTGGGAAGAAGAAATTCTTTATGGCATTGTCTGCTGTTTTAATTTGATGTCTTCGGCCAGTGGAGCTAATAAAACAGTAATAATTAGTATCTTTAAGGACTGAGACGAGCTGATAATGTGCAGTTGCAGCTGTAAATATTTTATATGTGACAGAGTGATCTTCGCATCAACAAGGTTTCATCCCTTCACGGTAACTTCGGTAAGCTCTTTGTTTTGTATTCATTTTAGACCAGTCTAAGGACGTGTAAGTTAACATTAAGGTTCCTCAATACAGTTACTTAGCTATATTTGAGGTACTAAAAAATCATATTTGCAAATAATTACCCAAAAAGATTTTTCATCAGATGGTAGTCCATGTAAATGAAAGAATATGGAAGCCAAAGATTTTTATTCTAAAGTCACCATTTTTGTAATTTATTGCATTTTTCCTTGGTTTTGCAAAAAAATGATATCTCAATCCACAGAACCACAATGTGTAAAATACTATCATAGAAATGTGGCTCAAGGTTGCCTTTAGGTACTGCAACAGGGGAATTTCAAGTAAAATACCAAAATAGTACTGAAAATTAATGATTCCCAAAAATTTAAAAAATGTAATTATCTCACCTGGTACTATTTTAAATTCAGTGTATGGTAGCCAAAAATGATCAGTTCTACCAATTTGGCAACAATCTCATTGATTGGGTTGAGGTGTTGAAATCTCTTGTTGCATTTAGCTTGTAAAATGATTGCCCTTCTTTGGTGCTTTCAGTTATTCATTTTATATATTTCAGTCATGCAATTTATAACAATTCATGCAATCACTGCACCAAAGTTTCCCTGTGTTACTGATTGTGTTTGCAGGATGGGTGATTTGATACTTGATAAATCAAAAACAAAAAATTGAAATTAAGAGAAGCCAACAGTCTATCCCCATATTTGAACTGAAGGACTGCAAGCAGCCTGTTCAGCACCAGAAACTTTGTGCAACTGCCAATAACTGCAATGGTATAGAAATAATGTTTACCCATTGGTTTGTTACATTGGTTCACTTGAGCCACCATAAACAAATCAGTGATTTTTTGACAGGTGAACTTCTGGACAACACAAAGGTTATATTTATCTAATCTATTAAATGATCTGTTGTGTCACCTACTTACCAATGTGTAGGCTGGTTAAAACTCACAGAAGCCCAATGCATGTAATGTTTTGATGAAAAAAGCTTGAAAATTTTATTTTTTTTTTCAATGTGTTTACTTGCAGCTGGACCGAACAACACATACAGGACGATGTTACACAAAAAAATAGTTCGGAAAATGAATGCATACTTTTCATAAAGTAACAAACAAATTATGTTAGAAAGTATCTGAAATTTGTTGCAAGACAGTTTCAAATTTGAATATTACGTTTTAAATTAAAAACAATGGTGTGCCATTGTTATTTTTGGGAAATTAGTTCCAAGGCGTATGAATACAATTTTAGTTGGCAAGATGGATAATTCCTCAATTTGACAGCTACAATAATTTATCAGTGATGACAGGCTTCCAAGATAGGCGATGTCATAATGCTGTATGCAGGGAGAAGGCTACATAGCTGAATTTTCAAGGTATATTCATTGATGATGGGCAAAATTAAATGTGGAATGCATAAATGATGAGCATTCTGAGCATTCAAATTTACCGCAAAAAAGAAGATGGCGGCGCCCATGAAGAAAAACATGTCAATGGCATGAGCACATTCAAAACATATTAACAAGTGCTGCAAAGATTGTAGGTATAATGAGAAAATTAAAATTTACGCTCACTAGAACTGCGCTAAACCAAATATATCTTTCATATGTACTACCTATTCTTGAGTATTCTTCAGTCGTCTGGGATGGATGTTCTCTCCAAAACTCAAATGCTCTCGAAAAGCTTCAAAATGAGGCTGCTAGAATAGTAACTGGTCTCACGAGATCGGTTTCTTTGGTTAATTTGTACAGGGAATGTGGCTGGCCATCATTAGCAGATAGACGCAAACAACAAAAAATGAATTTTATGTACAGATCAACGAATGAGTTAGTTCCAAGCTACATAACTGATTTAATTCCTCCTGTTATAAGGGAAACTACCAATTATCCTCTGAGAAATCTAAATAATATTACTCAACCGTTTTGTCGTACTGAACTATTCAGGAAATCTTGTATACCGTCAGGAATAACGTTGTGGAATTCTCTGGATGAAAACTTACGCAACAGCCCCTCCTTAAATTCATTTAAATATCAGACAAAAAGACACCATCTAGATGTTCAAAAAGTACCGCCTCACTATATTAATGGTGACAGATATTTGTCAGTTATGCATTCTAGAATTCGAAACAATTGTAGTAACTTATCAAATGATTTGTATATTAATCACTTAACAATGAATCCACTTTGTATATGTAACCAAGAAATAGAAACCGCAGAACATTATTTCTTCCGATGCTCTAAATATGAAAACGAACGGTTGAGATTTTTCCATAAAACGCGCGAGTTACACCCCTTGAATATCAACCTGATTTTATTTGGAGATGATCGCATATCCCTCGAAAGTAATACTACAATTTTTAGAGCTGTCAGAAGTTACATTAAAAATACGAAACGATTTTCTGATTAGTATTTTAGTAGGCGCCAATCATTCCATGCTCACCCGAGAAGGCGCACACTATCTATCTATTTATTTATTTATTTATTTATTCATTTATTTATTTATTTATTTATTTAGTTATTATTTATTAGTTCGTTCATATCATTATCACGTGACTATAATTTATTGATGTCATTTTGTAGGGGAAGGGTCGTAACTAATGTTGAGAGAACTTGTGACCCAACCCCATTGCACACATATATATGTAATAGTTGCAATAAAATATGTTTATACTGAAAAACATGTCAAAGTTTTTTTTCTGGTTTTCAATTTAGGGAGGCTTTTTGATAGAAAGCTTGGTCCGAGTCACTAGTATTTGATGTGAACTATTGATCTGCAGCTGTTTTAGTAACTTGTAAAAAGGCTAGAAAGCAGTTTCATTTTTTTCCTGGTAAAAGTGAAAATACAGAATTGCATTTATTTTCAAAGGCACAGAGATGTAGCTAATGCAAATCAGGGTCATATTTTTGGAAAAAAATAACATGCAAATCTCACACCTATATTTTTCTTGTGCAAATGTATTGAGGAACCTTAAGGACATTCAACATGGCCGCCTGGACAAATGAACAAGAATGACAGTGGTTCTGAATATGCAAGAAGTTGAATGCAACCCTTACGTGTTAGCCAACTAATATAATTGGAACATAAACAATGTCCACCTGACCCACTGGCGACTGACCACCAGTGGATGCATATGCCTATAATCTTATTAAAACATGGTAGACAACGGTTTTTACCACAACCAATTTCAACAGGGTTTTTTTCCGTCAAGTCCAGATCTATCCGATTTGTCACTTAGCGGTTTTATAGTTTGGATACCTAAAATCATACCACGAAACTAAGAATCTCTCAGAACATTGAGAACGCATGTATTTTTGGCGAAATATGACTTGCTTTTTATGACACGAAAAACTACCATTTCACTCCGTTACTCTCCGTAACTCTTTTTCGCGGAGGTAGTATCCAAGGTAAAATACATTACTTACCGTTTGTTTCGAAGAATCTGATTGGTCGTGACGTCAGTTTACCGCGCTCTGTCAAAATACCCGCGGAATCGAGAAATTCGACGAATTACCGGAGGCTGTTATTTGCGTGTGGAGGACCCTTGTTCTACCAGCTTGATTGTAATGGAAATAAAACCGCAAATGACAATAAGTGACTTTCCAGCATTTATTTCAGCAAAACACAACATAAAGCTGACTAGATATTGTACGTATTCGCTGAATACCCATAATCGCATTGCAACCATCTGATTCAGATTCAGATAATGTTCGGTGCAGTATTTTACCCTCTTCAATAAAAAAAAAAAAAAAAAAATATACGAAGGGAACCAACCAGTAACGGAGTGAAACGGTAGTATTTTCGTGTCAGAAAAAGCAAGTCATATTTCGCCAAAAAAAACCTGCGTTCCCAATGTTCTGAGAGATTCTTTGTTTCGTGGGATGATTTTAGGTATCCAAACTATAAAACCGCTAAGTGACAAAAAAACCTGTTGAAATTGGTTGTGGTAAAAACCGTTGTCTACCATGTTTTAATAAGGCATAGGCATATATATGCATCCACTGGTGGTCAGTCGCCAGTGACCTGACCACAGGTACTTGGGGCCTGGACTCAGGTGAGTGATCATAGGCCGAACTGACCTATTGAAGTTCGATTTTTGCCCAGTTTTTCCATAGTGAACATGACTGAGCACTAGAGTGACCTGTTCAAAAAGCTTAATCATGTCTAGAAAGCATATAAATGAAAGCAGTTGTGATGGCTATATAGGAGGTTTTAGGGATTCCGTTTATGACGTCATTCTTGCGCATGATCAAAGCACTGGCTGTCAATTGAAACGGCCATCGCTATTCAAATGTATTGGCAAAACTTAAAATGCTAACAATATTCCAATATTTTGAAAGAAAATATACCCGTTTACATTGAAATAATGCCTCGAGAAGGAAAGAATGATACGAGTAATACTGAAATTCAGAATCAGAATCAGAATTGTTACCGGTGACACGTCAAAAGACATTCATACAACAGGACCTGTGGTGTGGGAAGTCAGTCCCTAGCTCTAACCAAAGCGGTAAATTTAGCTACACAATCATCAACACCTTCAAGCTGTCAAAATAATCGAATCGGGAAGGGCATTCCAATCTCTAATGGTTCTGGGGAAGAACGACTCTTTATAAATGTCAGTTCTTGCAGTAAGGGTCTGAAACGCCAACGAATGGGGATTTCTACAGTGTCTAGCTGGGGGAACAAGGTCATCTGTTGGAATGCTGGCAGCACCCTTTAGACCTTTGTATAAAAGGATTAGCCTACTGTCTTTTATCCTTTTCTTGTGAGACTCCCATTTTAATTTTCCAAGTATACCAGTCATGCTCCCAGTTTCAAAGCAGTAATTGTCTGTTACAAATCTAGCAGCTCTATTCTGAACTTTCTCAATTTCATCGTTAAGGACCACTCCACTGGGGTCCCAGATACAACTACGATATTCCAAGATTGGGCGAACTAGACCTTTATATGCTGCCTCTTTAACATCCTGAGGGCACTGATGAAGATTTCGCCTCAGGAAACCAAGCGCTCTATTTGCCTTAATACACATGTTGCTAATATGGGTATTCCATCTCAAGTTGTGTGAGATTATCACTCCAAGGTATTTAATGGAGTCCACATTCTCGAGGACCGTTCCCTCTAAGTTGTAAGAGGCCTCAACTTTATTAGATCTCTTCCTAGTTATCTGCATAATATTGCATTTAACTGGCTGAAATCTCATGCCCCATTTTCGGGCCCAACATCCTAATCTTTCTATGTCAGCCTGATGTTTCACCGAGTCATCTGTATCTCTAATTTCCCGGTAACAAACACAGTCATCTGCGAACAGTCTTATTTCTGAGTCAATGTCAGTGGAAATATGATTGATGTACAGGGAGAACAAAAGTGGACCAAGAACGGTCCCTTGTGGCACTCCAGACAAAACTGGAGCCCACTCCGAAGATTCACCATTAACAACAACCCGCTGTTTTCTGTAGCAAAGAAAGGAATCTATCCATTTGAGGGTCTTTCCCCCAATTCCATAACCAAATAACTTAGATTTAAGTAGTTCATGAGGAGGGGTGTCAAAAGCCCTCTCGAAGTCCAGAATAAATGTGTCCACCTGTCCCCCTTTTTCCAAAATTTTTGCCCAGTCATTAATATCTGTACTTAGCTGAGTTTCACAACTGTGCCTTTTCCTAAATGCATGTTGTCTGTCTGACAAAAGTTTATGTTCGTCCAAGTGGGCCATGATGTTTGAGCAGACTATATGTTCCAGCAATTTACACAGAACACAAGTCAGAGACACAGGGCGATAATTACGGGCAAGAGCCCTATCTCCTTTTTTGAAGAGTTGACAGATGTTTGCTAAGAGCCATTCTTTGGGGATTTCACCCGTATCAAGAGACTGTTGAAACAAGTGTGCAAAAACTGGACCCAACTCATTTGCTACAGTACCATTCAGGCGATTCTTGACACCCTAGTTGACTCCAAGTCAACTACATTCAGACATGGAGTTAACTCCTAGTCAACTCCATTTCCCGGTTTTGTTAACTAGGGAGTTAACTTTAGTTTACTTTAGTTAACTCCTAGTTGACTAGAAGTCTTAACAGTTATACAGAAGTACATATATGGATTACAACAGATGAATGAATATGATACTTAATTTGTTATCTGTTTATTTTATTCATTTATTTAATTTCATCATGCTGATGCAAATGGCATGGCAAAAAAAAATGAAGAATGACAGGTTGTATCCCATAATTTCTAAAATTAAATGACCATTGTTAGCCCTTATCCCGCTGAATAAATTAATTTTACCATACCATTTTCTGGATATCAACCATTCAAATCGTTAAATGTTATGTATTTATTCAATTCACAAATTGGATGAAAACAAGTGTAGATCCTGACCAGATGAAACAGCCCCCGCCCATAGGGACTTGAAAAAAATATATGGGCTGCATGATGCTTCCACGCAGAGCTGAATCCGACCCGCACACTAGTACTGGTAAACCGCTTAGAGGATCTAAGCCTGTCCAGGAACCGCGGTGCGAGGCGGACCGTCCATGCTAATAAACCCTATTGGTTTCATTGGGCGACAGGGCTTGAGATGTCATTTCATCGCAATTTCGGGTAAAAGTCCCACAAAATTAGAAGCAACGTCTTCAAAATGACCCTTACAGTGTTGACGGGGACGTTAAACCTCAAATCAAACAAACAAAACCAGACCAGATGGCTTCTTCGTAAACCATCTGATCAGGATCTATGCTGTTTGCAAAGTTAGGATTTGTCATGTTCAGCGGGATAAGGGTTAATGAATTTCAGGTTATACTTCTGGATTTAAGTGCCCCGAAAATCCAGGTATGGACATTTTAGCCTCTTCAGAACAACAGCTCTGTTTATTTTCATTTGTCAAAATGAACTTCAATAAATCTCAGGTTCACACTGATAAGCCTCACTAATTGCCTAAGAATATGGCAACTGAATATTCATTCATGAACATTTCATTTGCAAACAGTGCAGGCCCAGATCAGACGCCGCATTCTGCGGCGTCTGATCAGGGCCTCCACTGTTTGCTAAAAGTTCAGTCATTCCCCAAATAAACCTTGATAAAAACACACCCCGACACCCTTAAACCTTGAAATGGACCCCTGGTACATATAAGGAGGAAGATTCCATTTGGTACAAAAAGGGTTCGTACCAAATGAATCTTTCTCCCAACATATAGCCCGTATCAACCTCAAAGTTCAGGGGTGACGGGTTGTGACCCCTCAAACTCCATTCGGAAAATGGCTAATTTTTTTGCAAACAGAAAGGGGCGTCTGATCAGGGCCTGCACTGTTTGCCAATTGCCCGTTTGGGGATTTCTGTTACAAAATGAACAGATATGTACACCTTTACTGGGATAAACATTTCAGTCTCGTACTGCACTGTCTAATTTTAAACCTCTAGCATGCTTGGCTGTAATTGGTAATTGTAGTAGTTTTTATTTCATTATTTATTTCAATGAAGTAGAAATATTTATGTTACTTTTGTTATTAGTTATTGTTGTTATTATAAATATTATTATTATTATAAGTAATAGTAGTAGTAGCAGTAATATTCACAGGTTTATTTATTATTATTATTAATATTAGTAGTAGTAGTGGAAGTAATGTTTTGTTATTTTTTATGTTTATCTCAATTGAGTAGAATTCTTTATGTGACTATTGCTATTAGTAGTAGTGGTGGAAGTAGTAGATGTGACATTGACATTTATTTATGTATTTATTTTGTTTTTCAAGAACAAAATATACTATGTATTAATATCTTTAAGAACCAATAACAAAATTCATAAGTAAGCCATAAGTGGATTATAATGATTAAACCCTTCTTATCAGAAGTCATTATCGGATTTTATCAGATGAATTCCATCACCTTAACAGCCTTAATCCCCTGAGGTTCAAGTGGTCATTTATTGGTAGGTGATATGAGAAATGGTTTGTGGTATATGATATCCTGGAGTAATATAACTTTGATTGAGATCTAGCAAAGCAGATGAACTTAGAATCTTCGTTTGCCATAGAAAAATATATATTTTTATCATTACAATACATCACTAAGAAAACACACCTATTCTAATATATTGAAAATTTTACCACCTAATAATAGCCAAAAAAAATCAGATAATAAATCTGATTTTTATTTTTAGATTTCTGGCCAAAACATACATTGTGGGAACTCGTTATAACTGCGTCAGTGAGTCAGTTCTAACGAGTACCCACAACCTGTTATGAATCATGTGCTGGTAATTTTAGAAGTCAAATTTTCAATTTTTCAAACAATATGGAACCTAATCAGACTGCTCCTCTTGGAGAGGTCTCATCAGGGTCCACACTGATCGACTATACGCATAAATATGGTTGAAAAGTTTGAAAATATGTTTTGAAAAGTTTACCAGAAGAGCAGTAGACAACATAAACAAATGACAATTTCAGATGCAGTTTTTCATTATCCTGCTGAATAATTAACCCATAAGATGTCAATCACAACAATTTTGTCCGCTTTGTCATCTGCTTGTTACTTTGAAAGTCAATGTTGCAAACAATGTGGGACCTGATCGGACTGATTAGAGTCCACACAAATTACTTCATATATTGCATTCATTTAAAATTCGCAAACTGAATGACAGAGTAGATCCAGATCAGATGGTCATCTGATCTGGATTTACAATGTTTCATGTTCAGTAGAGTAAGGATTAATTAAATGGCAGGGATCCTACAGACATTGTCTATTCCCACATAAGGGGCCAATAAACATCTAATAGTAAATGCTGTTGCGTTTTATTTCTCATTTCCACATTTCACCCATATATGCCAAGCGTCCCATTTGTGGGACATCGGCAGAAAGTTTACACTCAGATCGGATGCCCCGTCAACACTATTTATGTCATATTGAAATGGACTACTTCAAACTTATAAAGTAGAAGATTCCACTGTCATATATGGGTTAAAGAAAGGTAATATTGAATATCACAAGCTTGGGCACATGCATGTAACTTAATACAACTCAATACTGTAGAAACTTATGCGTGGACAGTGAAGAAGCAGATCACGTTTTTTTTTTGTTTTTTTTTACTTGAAATCTTACGTCCCCGTCAACACTATGTCATTTTGGAGACGCTGCTGCCAATTTTATGGGGCTTTTACCAGACATTGAAATAAAATGACACTTTACCTGGGCATGCTTAGTCCTTCTATATCCACATTAGAAAATATTTTGGCTCTGAAAATATTTTAGAAATTCTAGAAAACAGATACACAGTTTCAACCAATGTGGAGAAATCCCGAACTCAAAAGAATTATAGAAAAGATGGTTGATTAAATATAGAATCATTACAAAAACACGCCTGTTCAAATACTTTGTAAATTTCACCCACGAAAACAAAAGAATGTTTTCAGATAAAACAAAAGATATTTGTCTTATTTCTGCAGAAAATATAGGTTGTGGGTACTCGACAGAACCGCCTCATTAAGGGGGTTGTAATGAGAATCCACAATCTATGTTTTCAAGCAGAAATATGAAAAAATAAGGTTTATCCACGTAAAACCCAGTTTTAAAAGTGGGGTTTGAGGGATCAGAATTATAAAGGCATTTTCTATTGTAATGAGATATGAACTTTTATTACAGTGTGTAGGTATTGTGGATTTTATATCTCCTGAATTCATCACCTGAAATGAACACCCCTAAATTCCACTTTATATAGAGAAATTGGGGTTTACAGGGATATACATTATTTTTTTCTTATTTTTGTTCCACGAGATATGTTGTGGGTACTCGTTAGAACCGCCTCGCTGAGGCGGTTCAAACGAGTACCTACAACCTATGTTTGGTGTATAAATAAGAAAAATATCACTAATTTTCACCAGAAAAGTTGCCATTTTGAAGATATAAAAGATTGCACTATGATGCACTAATGTATTATCGTAATGTATCAGAATTTTGTTTTCAAGCACAGTAAATCAGATTCTGTATACACCGAGTAAACTCATTCAATATGCCCTTCGTTGTAATAAAACACCAGAGTAATATTACTCAAGGCAATTTATTAATGAGTGAAAGATGTTAATATGCAGTACATGTCCCATGTTTGTTTAACAATAAACACTTACCGGTACACTTACCTGTAGCTACACTTACCTGTAGATTAACACATAAGACGCCAATCACAACTATTATCGTCTGCTCTGTCGTCTGCTGTTAAGAAGAAGTCAACAAAGATCAGGAATCGATACAATTAACTTACTCCACCCACCAAAGACACCGAAGGGAAAGAAATACAAACATTAAGCGACCAGACCATAATGGAAACCTAAACAAAGGAAGGCCATAAGGACAGATACTTTCCCACAGAATGGCCATATGGTCATCCAAAATTAAAAGACACAAGTGATACACACAGTAAGTAACAAACAACAACACAAATAAATCGCCACAGAAGAACCGCCTTGGAACGGTCAGTGGAAAGATTTCCACTGGGGGGCTTAAATCGATTTTACGTGGCCACAATCCTCGCCCTTACTTCCGTCGCGATTTAGGCAAAAAAATTGTTCAGTCCGCATGAAGGCCTCCTAACTCATCAATGCAACATCTCCGTGAACACAAAAAATAACTTTGAAATTTATTTTTACAAACAGTGTGGACCAAGATCAGACTGCTCCTCCAGGAGCTGTATGATCAGGGTCCACTCTGTTTTGCCTGCAAGAAGGTGCAGCAGACAAAATAAAGAGACAGCAATTTTTTAACATTTCTTGGCATCTTAAGGGTTAATCCATGACATTCATCAATGCCAACTATTTTTTAAGGTTACGGCCCCCTCAAGATGATTTCACTTATTTCTAGGCGTTTCTTAATGTTAACAAGTGAACACCCCATAAACTCCACTATATATGCTGAAAACTGGGTTTTAAAGAGGTTTATACTGTTTCTTATTTCTGCTTCAAGACATGTTGTGGGTTCTCGTTGAGGCAGTTCTAACAAGCACCCACAAACTGTATGTCATACAGCTGTTTTGTTTTAATTGTTAATTAGAGGTGGACGATAACTGGAGTAACCGGAAAAGTGCTTGACCTTTTATAGAGAAATAGATAGATAACACAGTAGATGTGTAAATGTATTAAAAGAAAGCAAAGTAAAAGGAATTCGCTTTATAAAAACATGCGCATGAAATATATATCGACTGATTTTTTTTTTTTAAATGATTTGTATTTCATCTTATGAAATTTGTGAAAGGTTTCCCATTCCTGCTCTAAAACATTTTTTTTATATTTTTTATCTGTTATTAAGACAATCTATTATTAAGACCACGTCTGGTCAGCCAAAAATGTGGTCTTAATATAGGAAATTAAATGTACATTTAATTAACTACTCATTTGATAGTAGAAACCATGCATATCTTAATTTTCAGTTATGAAATTATATGCAAATCAAATTTCAGATAAGAGTTTGATGACAGGACAATGGATTAGTTAACTCCATGTTAACTCCCTAGTGAACTATAGTTAACTAGGGAGTGAACTTGTAGTCAACTCTAGGGTCCAAATGTAGTCTGAATGTTGTCAACTCCTAGTTAACTTGGTGTAAAGATTCGTCTGAATGGTACTGTAGTTCCTTCAGGACTCTAGGATGAAGCTCATCAGGTCCTAGGGCCTTACTGGGGTTTAAGCCTTGAAGTAACTTGATCACTCCTGCAGCTGTCACAACAATATTATTCATGAATGGGGCCGATCTTCCAGTCACTGGAACCTCCGTGAACTCAGTTTTATTAAACGCATCATTGAATTGACCAACTAGTTCCTCTGCCCTTTCAGAGTCTGATTCAGCAACCCCGTTCCCTCCTCTTTTATTAAGGGGCGGGATACCTTGCATGTCTTCTGGCTATTGATATATCTGTAGAAGTCTCTGAGATTTGCCTTTACATCACCTACCAAGTTATTCGCATACAAATCATGCTGATTTTTTATATCAGTCTTGATTTCACGTCTCAAGTTTTCAAATTTTGTCCGGAGTTTACAACTTCCCGTCTTTTTTGCCTTTGCATGAATCTTATTCCTTCTGCGAATTTTTCTCCTAATCTCTGGAGTGATCCAGGGAATAGAAGATACAGACCTACTAGTTTTTGAGGGGATATGATTTTCGGCTGAAGTATGAATGAAAGAAGTTATCAAATCAAAATTATCCTGTACAGACCGAGCATCTGAATGATCATTAAAGTATTTCTCCTTTGTAAATCTGAGTGCATCCTCCCTCATAGTTTCATAGTCACCTTTCTGATATGAGTATTCCTTCCTCCGAGGTTTCTTTATTGGTGGAATGTGAATTTTTAAATATCCTGAGACAATATCGTGGTCACTTAGTTTTTCTGTGGAATGAATGTCTTCGAACTGTCCTGGCAAAGTCGTAAGGATCAGATCCAATGTGTTCTTATCACGAGTGGGGAAGTTAACAATTTGTTCAAGGCCATGGTCGTTCATAATATCAATTAATATTTGTCCTTCCGACTGACTCAGCATTGTGCCTTGTTTGCTGAGCCTGTCGGGCCAAGCAATATCTCTGAAGTTGAGGTCACCTAGAACATGTACAGCCGGGAGTTTTTTTACCCTTATGCTGCGATTTGATGCAATCCAGTTGGTCTTTAAACAACTGGAAGTTTTCGATCGTACCATTTGGTGGTCGATACCAACTTGCTACGAAGTGGGAAGTTTTATTTGCAAAAACCTTAACCCAGACCGATTCGGTGTCATTTTCCAGTTCCATGAAAGGCATGCGAGGGATGTCTCTATGAATGAGCAACATCACCCCGCCGCCATGAGAGTTCCTATCTTTTCTGTAGACACAGTACTGACAAGTGTCAGGGAAAAGCTCAGATGTAGTAATTGAACTGTCAATCTTTGTTTCCTGAATAGCAACAATATGAGGTTGAGATGTATCGAGGAAAGCTAAAAGTTCAAGAATTTTTCCTCTTAATTCCATTTATGTTTATACTGCAAAGTTTCAAACCTTTCACAAAATGTGACTTAGTTTCATCAGCAGTCGAAGATTTGCCTCTCTAATCCTCTGACAGAGGTTCAAACCTGTTTTGCTTACTCAGTTCTACATATTCATCAAAGAAGGAGTCTGAAAAGTTACAGACCTCACATTTCGGACCTATCCAGTGGCAGCTTGAATTTACCAAAGTGCCATATTCTGCATCTGAAATGAAGGAACATTCAGTGTGTATCCACATTTCACATTGATCAAACTGAACGGCTTTGTGGCCATTAAGGACAGCACCACTGCAAAGACCACAGTCAGCTTTGCAGTCTTTGCAATACCAAGTTCTAGTTCTAGATTCAATATCTAACAATTGACCTATCCAAATCAGAACATGAGGAGTGAAAGCGCTTGTTACAGTCCTCACATTCTATCCATTTCTCGGAACCTTTGCAATATTTTTTGCAGAGTCCGCAGCGAAACCTTGGGCCAGGGTTAGTTTCAATGTCTCCGGCCAAGATTAGAAGTAAAGCCAAGTTTGTACCGCGTGAGGACTTGAAGTTTCGCAAGCCCTCCAAACACCTTCTGTTCCCATTCTTCCTTGTAAATGCCAAGTACTGGGAAATTCTACTACTGCTCTCCTTATGTGTAATCTTGCACTCCTGATTTCCATCATCTGGATGCATTCTGTAAGTTGTTTTCCAAAGAGTGAACCCAAGAATTGAGACCATTGGAAACAGGGAGACCTTCATTTTGATATATCGGGTAGTGATTTGATGATTTCTAATGATTTATTATGGGTGTCAAGCAACAATCCCGATTCCGAGTTTGTCACAGCCAGCACACTGACAACTACAAAGGGCTAATCAGTATGCTGGTCCAATTATATACAGCTCAGCACACTCAAATATCTGACAACACACAGGCTCTCCAGAAAAAAATGAATGTGCCAAGCGACCTAATTTTGATCCTAAGAGTTTCAGTTTACGTTACCCCACCCTCTAGTGAGGTAATGGCGGGAAAGAATGTCAGCAATTTTTTCAATCTACAAGACAAAACAATCACATTCTAGGGTAACCAGCAATAAAATGTTGCTGGTTTACGCTTGTCTGTCATGAATCAGACAAGAAACCAAACAGATATCCAAGAAAAAAACTTCTCTTTTAGTGAGCTATTTTTTTTCCCAATCATTTATCCTGGATCCGTTTTTAATTGACGAAAATCTCTTCGTGAATGGCCCATGTCAATGGCTTGAGATACCGTTATTCACGAAAGCATACTTACCAAATAAGTTATCTATCTATTGAGAAAACTGTCCAAAGACCTGTCTACATGTGCAATTAAAAAATGTCAAACGATCTGTCTAGAAGTACAATTTTAATAAATTAAAGATTCCTGTGGGCAGGCTACGTTTGTTTTGGTTCAAACAATAAAAACAATTTCTAGAAAACATGTACACACACACACACACACACACACACACACAAACACAAACACACACACAGAGAGAGAGAGAGAGAGAGAGAGAGAGGTTTCACTGACAAACTGACAGTAGACAGACAGACTGGCTGACTGAATGACTGACGAACAGACGGACAGTTAGACAGACAAATAAACATACTGACATTCAATAAGACTAATGAGTGGACTGACAGACGGGCGTCGAGTCAACGTTGGCTCGACTTCATGCCGTCGACACCAACTCCAACTCACTTCAACGTCACATGAATGTTGAAATGAGAGAAAGGTTTGACTGACAGACATACCGACTGACTGAATGACAGACGATTGGACGGACATTTAGACAGACAAATAAACATACTGACAGTCGAAAGAAACTAATGAGTTGACTGACAGATGGACGTCGAGTCAACGTTGGCTCGATGTCATGCCCACTCCAGCCCACTTCAATGTCACGTGACCGTTGAGATGAGAGAGCCTGTTTCCAATCTTATATTGTAGAGCTAAACTAATAAGCCATTAAACATTTTTGTACCAAATTGAATCTTCCTCCTTATATATAGCAGAAGTCCATTTCATAATTTAGGGGTGTCAGGTTGTGTTTTCTTAAAAAAAATGTTTGGAAATTGGCTTGACTTTTTGCAAACAGTGTAGGCCCTGATCAGACTCCGCGTTCTGCAGTGTATGATCTGGGCCTGCAATGTTTGCAAGGGTACCCCTTTTGGGGTTTCTGGTACCAAATGGGTTAATGTCAGGGCTCGGCAGGTTGAACAAATCTACAAATCTACCAGATTTTACTGTAAAATCTTGCACTTGCGAAGGTGTTTCATTCTCATGCACTGAAAGTATGTTCTACTTTTGTTTTGAATTTAATGTTCCAACCCCACCTAGTCTTGATGGGTCCGAGCACTGGACAAATGACATCCTATTAAGCAACGCCGTATCATCGCCAACGCAACGTTCTGACGTTTCATCGACGTTGCAAAGTCAAATTCAGTGTATCGGTTTGATGTTGGTTTGATGTAGACACGACGTTGTTGACACGTTACATGTCGGTTGATGTGAAGTTATATAACGACAAACTGTAATTTACATTTACCTACGCTCGCTAAGTGTTGGTACGCTAAGAGAGAGACAGAGACAGAGAGAGAAAGAAAAAGAGAGAGATGTAGGCCATGGCATACTTAGAGAGAGAGAGAGGGCCCTTTAAGGTCATATGTACAATATATCTTTAAGAGCAGTTAACTAAAAATAACACTTGGGATTTGTCATCATAAAAAGGACGCCTATGCGATTTTGACCCCCTCAAACCCCACTTTTATACATAAAAACTGGGATTTACAGGGGTAAACATTATTTTTCTTATTTCTGCTCAAAACATAGATTGTCGGAACTCGAAAGGACCGCCTCAAAACATAGATTGTTTGTACTAGATATAACCGCCTGTACTTTATGCACAATATGATTAAATGTTAAAAAAATGGACAAATAAATAAAAATCTTGATCTCATCGAGGCGGTTCTATCGAGTCCCCGCAATCTATGTTTTGAGCAGAAATAAGAAAAAACATCACATTTTTTCATCTTAAAATTTCCATATTTTCCCGAAAAATTGATAATGTATTGTATTGGCATGTGATCGTAATGCGTAAGTTTACACCTGACAGCATATTGGTGTTTTCTCCCATTATCTTACATTAGAATTCATCAAAAGTTTAAAAGAATTCCATTGTTTTACGCTGTAATTAACACTTTATCTGTCCCACTGCTTGAAGCAATACGACAGATTGACGGCCAGGGCTTTTCCCATTCTATGTTTAGAACCGGAAGTACGTCACGCAAAAAAAGCTCCTATAGCCCCTTTATGGAAAGATAGAAAACTTCGCCAGACCAAAATTCGACCCGTCCCAGACAAACTATCCATACGCTGCCAAAATATAAAACAGGACTGTATCAGCCTTGTATCCGTTTGTTCTGCATTCATTTACATTTACAACAATACCAATCACTTTTCTCTATTTAATTTATTTATTCCAAAAGCGATTTTAAATTGCCTGCCAGTCGTCAAATATCTTTCTAACTCACAGCCTTCGCAGCGGTTCCCGGCTTCGATATTACAACACCGCACCCGCCGGGAAATAAACTGGAAATTCCGGCAGGTTTTTACCGGCGCGTGCGTTGTTGTAATATCGAAGCCGGGAACCGCTACGAAAGGTTGTGTGTTGAAAAGATTTTCGATGACTGTAAGACAATTTAAAATCTTTTTTTTTTTTTTTTTTTTTTGGAAGAAATAAATAAGAACGGGAAAAAGAGATTAGTTATGTTGTAAAGTTAAATGAATGCAGAACAAACGGATGCAAGGCTGTTACAGTCCCTTTTGCATTTTGGCAGCATTGGGATAGTTTCCTGGGACTGGTCGAATTTTGGTCTGGCGAAGTTTTCTATCTTTCCATAAAGGGGCTATATATCCATCACAACTACTTCCATTTATAAGCTTTCTAGACATAATTATGCTTTTTAAACATGTTATTCTAGTGCTCAGTCATGTTTAACTTTGGAAAAACTGTGCAAAAATCGAACTTCAATAGGTCAGTTCGGCCCATGATCACTCACCTGAGTCCAGGCCCCAATATCTGTGAACCTGACACGTTAGCTAAAGTTTACGGTTGTTCAGAATGTCGACAGGTTTCTAGAAAAGCAACCCATAATGTTCAAAATTATATGAATAATCATAAAATATGCTTATTAAAAAGTGTATTTTTGTTGTTAGAAGAAAAAATAATAAATTACTTTATTAGAAAATTACCTTTCAAAATGGTCAGTTTTTGAACATCGGTTTCTCCATTGTCCTTCCTCGGAAACATTCAGTGTTTACATTAACCTAAAGTATATTCCATGTCCTAGCGAGGACCAGAAGTAGTTTTTTTTTCTCCAAAAACTCCCATTATAACATTATATCCATTCTTTTAATCACCCACCGAACGGTCATTTTAACAGCCATTACTGTATACATGATCAGTAAATTCGGCTGGTAAATTAGTGGTATAAACATGCTAATCGTGGGTAAAAAAAATCCTGCAAAAGGGATTCTGCTGCAGGGCCTATCGGAACCCGAATTCTATTGTGACTTGGTATATAAATTAGGAAAAATACAAGCCTGTAATGCCTTTAGTACCCAATTTCGTAAAATCTTTCGTCGATATATAAAGATTGGGTACAACATCAATGTTATAAAACAGACTGCATGCATGGTGGTTAACACAATCACGGTTGGCAACTTTGCTTCCCTCTTTGATTGAACACCGGTGGGTCGGGCGCAAAGTTATATGACCGTTCCAGCATAACAACATAAATGGAATTTTATTTTATTTTAGTATTCTTTATGTTGGTTGGCGCCTGATGCTCCGTCTTTGGTCGGGCCCCTCGGAGTTTAACTGTTGGTTTTCTTTTGCTCCAGCAATTCTGTTGTTGTATGCTGTCGAGTACTCAACCTTGTTTCATCTCTGTAGTTTTTTTATTTGTATGTTCTCGGAGATGTTACACTGATGATTTAGAAAGCCTTCAATCGGGCTAAACAAAATTAGTGTATACCGCGACAGAGGTAAGGGCGAGGATTATGGCCATGTAAAATCGATTTAAGCCCCCCCAGTGGAATTCTTTCCACTGACCGTTCCAAGGCGGTTCTTCTGTGGCGGTTTATTTATGTTGTTGTTTGTTACTTCCTGTGTGTATCACTTGTGTCTTTTTATTTTGGATGGCCATTTGGCCATTTTGTGGGAAAGTAACTGTCCTTATGGTCATCCTTCGTTTAGGTTTCCATTATGGTCTGGTCGCTTCATGTTTGTGTTTCTTTCCCTTTGGTGTCTTTGATGGGTGGAGTAAGTTAATTGTATCGATTCCTGATCTTTGTTTTACTTCTACTTTATTCTAAATATTTTTATGCCCAGACCATGCTTTCCTTTATTCTTCCGTTAATCAATTTGGTAAATATTATTATGCATTCAATAGATACAAGAGGGGAAAATTGTTTGTTTTTCCAAAAGCCATAATAACAATTTGACAGAATTTTTATTATCGCTACGCCTATTTACCCCAGTGCTAAATGTAATCCATGCGTCATACTGTGTACATGGATGACAATGTATAGTGAATGCTATATGTTGATAGGGGTTCTATCGGCATGGATATAATGTTATAATGTCAGTTTTTGTTACAATCACGTCTCGTCGTTGCTAATACACACACTAAAGTATATTTTGGTGTAAAAATGGTACGTTGCTAATGAAGGACAATGGAGAAACAGACGTTCAAAAATGGACCATTTTGAAATGTAATTTTCTTACAAAGTGATTTTAGCTCACCAGAGCCGAAGGCTCCGGTGGAGCTTATAGGATAGGCAGTTGTCCGTCGTCGTCTGCGTCTGTGTCTGCGTCGTCTGTGTCGTCTGCGTCGTCTTCGTCAACATTTTCAAACGACATCTCCTCTGAAGCCACTGGGCAGATTTAGCCCAAATTTCATCTGTGGCATCCTTGGGCTGGGGGATTGAAAGTTTGTGTTTTTAATGAAAATCGGCTCATTAGTTTGGTTGCTATGGCAACTTAGAGTTTCCATAGACTTATAATGGGGAAAATAGAAAAATGGCATTTACTGCCAAGCCTCTGCAGATATTTTGACAAAACTTTCATAGAAATGTTCCATAGGTAATCTACTATCTGCCGTATGATTTTAGGCCTTCTGCTCATTTTCATTGGTTACCATGGAAACCAAAATGCACAAAATAGACAAAAATACTTAAAAAATCATATCCTCAGAAACCAAATGCTCTAGGAGGCGGAGACTTTATGAAAATATTCACCATATTTGCCTTTACAGGTTTTGTGTTTTTTTTTTTTATGAAATTTGGCCTTTTAGTTTTGTTGCTATGGCAACTGAGAGTTTCCATTGACTTATAATGGGGAACATTAAAAAATGGCATTTACTGCCAAGTCATTGCAGATATTTTGACAGAACTTACATAAACATGTTCCTTGTGTAAACTTCTCTCAGCCATATGCTTTTATGTCAACCTGGGGGTCCCCTAGGTTGTGCCGGGGCCATGCCCGCCCCCTCCACTTCATAAAATGCATTATATCTCAGAAACCTTACAGATCCCAACCCCTAAACCAGATATATTCTTGTTCCTTATGATAAGATGCATTAAGTGACACCAACCTGGGGTCCCCGGGATGTGCCGAGGATATGCCCTGCCCCATCTATTTCATAAAATGCCATTTATCTCAGAAACCATTCAGATCCCCACCCCTAAACTATATATATTCTTGTTCCTTATGCTAAGATGCATTAAGTGACACCAACCTGGTGTCCCCCGGGATGTGCTGGAGACATGCCCCACCACTTCCACTTCATAAAATGTCATTTATCTCAGAAACCATTGAGATCCCCACCCCTAAACCATATATATTCTCATTCCTTTTGATAAGTTGCATTCAGTAACACCAAATTTGGGGTCCCCTGGGATGTGCCGGGACCATGTCCAACCCTCTCCTCTTCGTAAAAGGCCAAATATTCCAGAAACCTTACAGATACCCACCCCTAAACCATATACATTCTTGTTCCTTATGATAAGACACATTCAGTGACACCAACTTAGGGGTCACCCAGTATTCGCCCGGGCCATGCACCACCCCTTGACTTCACAAAAGACCATATATTCTTGTTCCTAGCCGCAACCAGTGACACCAGCATGCAGGTCCCCCCGGGGTGCCACAGGCCATGCCCCACCCCTTTACTTCATTAAAATCCATATATCTCAGAAACCGTTCAGATCCCCACCCCTTAACCATATTTATTCTTGTTTCTTATGATAAGACTCAGCTTCATAAAAGGCCATATACCTCAGAAACCATTCAAATCCCCATCCTGTAATCACATGTATTCTTGTTCATTGTTATTAGACACATTCAGTCACCCCCGCGTTTGGGGGTCCGCAGGGGCGATTTCTCTCCCTGCCACTTCATAAAAAGTGCCTCATATCTCAGAAACCATTCAGATCCCCACCGTTTAACCGTATATACTCTTGGTCCTTATGATAAGACTTATTCATTGACAACAATCTTGGGCTTTTCTGGGATCTGCCATGCCCGATTCCCTCCATTGCTTAAAAGGCCTTACATCTCAGGAATCATACATATTCCCACTGATAAACCATATATGTCTTTGTTCCTTTTGATAAGACACATTTAGTGACACCAACCAGGGCTCCATTGGGTCCATGCCCCGATCTCTCTACTTTATAAAACACCTAATATTTCAGATACAGTCCACATGGGTGCTCATTTGGGTATGAGGTTTGTTTGGGAGACTTTATAATTGGTATAATAAAATCATATCATGTTATAATACATGGCTGCCATTGCGCAGTGTCCACCTGAGCTCTGGTTTATGAACTTTGGCTCTTTGGTTTGTTTGCTATGCCAAGTTATGAGTTTCCATTGTCCTATAATGGGGAAAATTGAAAAATGACATTAATGCCTTTCAAGATATTTTGTCACACTTTCATAGAAATGTTCCTTTAATAATGTTCTTTTTGGCCTATTTGTTGCCACAGATGGGAAATTGTCAATGGTCATCTGTTGTCCTGCAACAACACATTCAAGCGACATCGAATCTAAAGCCACGAGGCTTATTGGGTCCAAATTTTATCTGTAGCATCCTAGGGCACAGGGCTTCCATGGTTAATTAAAATACATTGCTGCCAGTGGGCAGTGGCCCCCTGAGCTCTGGTGAGCATTGTGGCCCATGGTCCTCTTGTTGATCTTCCAACAACAAAAATACATTTTTTATATGCATGTTTTATATTTATTCATTTCATTTGGATAATTATGGGTTGTTTTTCTAGAAATATGTCAACATGCTAAACACCCACGAATTTTAGCCCACGTGCCAGAAAGATATTTTCATAGTCCTTAAAGTTATTTAAATACCTGGTAGAAAAGTAAAATATTTTTCAGAGTTTTTTCTTCACTCAACTGAAAAATGCCAAAGTATGTGTATCAAAACTGGTCAATTCCCACAAGTAACAATGACAAAAAGAAATCACTGAGTAGTTACATGTTCCCTTAAGGTGCACCAGGAATCTAATTTTTGATCAGTTGCACTCAATCAAATCAACTGTTTTCAACCAAGGCATGTTTTGTGTTCAGGAAAAAATCTTGTCTTTTTGTTTTACCCATTTCTAGACACAACAAAAGAAGTCCTATCTGTGTATGGAGAGATAAACTTGCATTCATTGGAATAAATTGGCAGATAAGTTTATTTTTTGGCTGACTGAACACACATGTGTAATGTTTACAGGTAGAAAAAAAGGGAACAAATTAAGACCAATCTTTAACACTATCTACTGTGATTTTAAGGTTATTAAATTTTCTTTCGTCTAAAATCGCCATTAAGTTTATATATTTTTGTCAAACATATCATTTACATCTCAGAAATGCAATACAATCATGCTGAAATGCTGTGTAACTATTTTGTAAAACTAGGTGATAAAGTATACTTCTCACACGTGTCTAATGTTTACATTTGTAACCAACGACTTACATGAGGATTCCCATAAAATACTGACGGATCGATATGCAGTATATTGACCAGGGGATATAAAATAACTTACTTAATATGTAAAGGCGAAAGGTACGAAAAAGGGTTGTGGTTCAAAGAGAAATATTGATAGAAACACTTGAAACTCGTCAGTGCGACCATTACTTTTCCGCCATGAAACACTGACAGTTTTTGACATCAATCTGGTTACCGGCTTCTTATCTAGTTCAACGTTTTTGACTACGGTCGGGTATAAAAGCCAAGGCCGCGCCGAGCCAAAAATGCAGATCCGAAGATTTTATATTTCGTATATTATTATAATTAAGACAAATATTGTAGTCAGTATTATAAACAACATATTTTATAACTGCACGAAGGTTTATCTCCATGTTGAACTGTTTCCTTCATTCGCCGGAAATTACCGAGTTTAATATCGATTTCTGTACGAAATCAGCAGTTAAAGTTACCTGTATATTTTGAAGGTTTTTCGTATTAAAATTACGAAGGAAAAAAATATAACTCCTAGTATCATATTGTCCTTAAAGCTAGAACAAAATTCACTGTTATCCTGATGTAAGAAAATTATTCAGTTTTTATTTCTTACATTTCAAAGTTATGAATAATTAAATCTTATTGCATCCATCTGCAATTTACTAACATACCTATATGCTCCATAGACAGCAATGTATTTTTTTAAACGTGCATATTTCCATGTTTGGTTGCCAATATTCAATAGAAATGATTGGTTTGGAATTGTTTCACTGTTATATACTGTTAGACTGTTGTTCAAAATTTACGATGATATAAAGTTTATTTCTATTGAAATATAATAAATTGCTTCCCCGAGAGCTTAAATATCTTTTATAAGCTGTTTTTCAGTAATGCAGTTCATGGTGCAAAAATCGCAAAGTCCAAATTTTATGTACCAGAAATCGTATCAAACCTCTAAACATATCTTTGAAAGCGTTTTTTTTTTTTGTATTAATGCTGTAATTACTAGTGATAAACATCATACAAAATATATTTGATACGCTGGTTATATTTCTTTTCTGCATGTTTTGCCGGATTTCTTTATTTTATTTTGTTATTATTTTGTCTCAGTTTTGTTTCAATTGTGTTTTTCATTCATCATGAATGGGCGGCAAATATGTCAAAAGAAAAAAAAATGTCGAAATTATTAACTGTGAAATGGCGATTAAATGACGATTAAAACTTGCGTTTGACCATCCCCATAAAAAACATATTTGACAGTTTGAAGCCATTAATTGATTGTGTTTGTTTGTATTGGAGTTTAACGGCCCAGTCAACACTATTTATGTCATTTTTGAGCCGGTCAGTTTACCTGTCCACACTTTTCCTGGGCAAGCTTATACCAAAGCGGGTTAACCAGTACAGTGCAAATTCGCCTCATTGAGGCGGTTCTAACGAGCACCCACAATCTATGTTTTGTGCAGAAATAAGAAAAATACCTCAATTATTCATCTGAAATTGTTCATTTTTATACAATACAATTTTCAATGTATTTGAATAGGCGTGTTTTTGTTATCATTGGGGATTTAGAGGGTGTTCTTTGGGTTCGGTCTCAGTGCTGTGTCCAAGGTCCTGTAATGTCAACCCCACCGGCCCGTCGGGTACTGACATATCTGCAAGCAGTGTAGATACGGATGAGGACGCTCACGTTGATTCGTCTCCCCACCACTCTCCAAATTCTATTTAGATTTGAGCTCAAAACATTTGTTGCTTATTATATCTTTTTAGTTTATACCAGTATTTGTCTTAAAAAGCAAAGGAAATTTATCACAAGAATTTTTAGTATACAGAAACCTCTGGGGTGGAGAAGAACTGGTTCGGCCAAGTTCTTCCCCACCCCCAGTCTCCAATTCTATTTAGATTTGAGCACCAAACATATGTGGCTTATTATATCTGTTTAGTTAATAACAGTTGATCAGTTCTTCCCCACCCCAGTCTTCAAATTCTATTTAGATTTGAGTGCCAAACAAATGTTGCTTATTACATCTGTTTAGCTGATACCAGTTTACGTCTTAAAAAGCAAAGGCAATCTATCACAAGAATATTTAGTAAACGAAACATTATGGGGTGGGGAAGAACTGGGCCGGCCGAGTTCTTCCTCCACCACACCCCCCTTCCCCCAGTCTCCAAATTATATTTAAAGGGGCAGTCCCTATTAGTGCCATTTTATGGTCAATTTTGATTTTCTTCAAACTTTGCAGAATCAACGTATAAATTTGCTGTAATGTGGTGAAATTTCAGATCCGCAGATGTAATTTTATTGGCTCTATGAACAACCAAAATGGGTGGGGTAATTCAACCCCATTAAGAGACCTGTGGTTCTTACGCTATTATCTCTAGCACAAAGCATCTTGGCAAGTGGATCTTTTTAGTAATGTTTATACCTTTATAGATGTTAAATATAATGTAGTTTTTTTTTTTGGAAAAATTCTTCACTTAACCACTTATAAGTCGTACCTAAATTTTAGCTAAATTTACTGACCATCTTTACGCAAAACCACAACATAAGTTTTTTTCCAAAGCTATTGCAAAGGCATTTGACAAGGATAATAAAGATATAATATGCATTACCAGATTATGAACATTTCTTTCTTCTGAAATTACTTATGGGGTTATCTGCTCCTGAATCCATATTTTCTGTCATATTTAAAACCTATAGATATATGGCAAAAAGATTCTTCAAAACAGTCAAAAACTCTGCACACAATGGTTTTCTGTCGATCTAATGAAGCTATTAGGTGATTTGTAAATATCTTCTTTGACGGTGACTTAAATACACCACTTTGCTATTTCTTCTGCAAAAATTCCTTAGCTTAATGTCAATTCATCTTCAAAAATCTATCTGGCTTACAATTTAGATGAAGTTAGAAAAACTGAAACTTTCTCAGAACCTTTAGAATTAGTTTCCTTTTGGTCCTACTTACCTATAATATTGGAATATTACTGAACTCATTTGAATATTACTGAACTTATTGGAATATTACTGAACTTATTGAATCTTGCATTACATCAGAACATGATTTTGAAGCTTTTCAGTTGATTTTACATGTATTTGGAACTGCAACCAAATTGGTTAGTAGAAAATTGTGGTTCATTTTGTCCACAGCAGTTTTAGGCTTCGTATATGCTTTCAGGTAAACCAAGAAAGGATTGCTTGCAGAGCCTATCAAGCACTTGCTTACTCTGACCCTTCTCTTGTGTATCATTTTCGAGCGTTCAATAGTCTCTGGCCTTTGATTCTGGTACTCTTTTAGCCTTTCATTATCCCCCGACCGAATAGGTTCGGGGGATATAGCGATCAGCCTGGCGTCCGTCCGTCCGTCTGTCCGTCCGTCCGTCTGTCCGTCCGTCCGTAGACGCAACCTTGTGATGACCATAACTCCTATACCCTTTGAGATTCATTGATGGTTATTGGCACAATTGTTCACAAGGCCAAGACGACGTGTCATGCGCAAGAACCAGAACTCTGGATACCATACTTTTTTAGTTATCTCCCCTTTTAATAAAATAGAATGACTACTTTGTGATGGCCATAACACCAATACCCTTTGAGATATATTGATGGTACCTGGCACAGTTGTTCACAAGGCTGAGACGGCGTGTCATGCACATGAACCACAACTCTGGTTGCCATGGTTTTTGAGTTATCTCCCCTTCCAATAAAATAGAGTGACAACCTTGTGATGGCCATAACTCCTATACCCTTTGAGATTCACTGATGATTCTTGGCACAATTGTTCACAAGGATGAGACGGCGTGTCATGCACAAGAACCAGAACTCTGGATGCCATACTTTTTAGTTATCTCCCCTTTTAATAAAATAGAATGACTACTTTGTGATGGCCATAACTCCAATACCCTTTGAGATATATTGATGGTACCTGGCACAGTTGTTCACAAGGCTGAGACTGCGTGTCATGCACAAGAACCACAACTCTGGTTGCCATGGTTTTTGAGTTATCTCCCCTTCCAATAAAATAGAGTGACAACCTTGTGATGGCCATAATTCCAATACCCTTTAAGATATATTGATGATACCTGGCACAGTTGTTCACAAGGCTGAGACGGTGTGTCATGCACAAGAACCACAACTCTGGGTGCCATGGTTTTTTAGTTATCTCCCCTTCCAATAATATAGAATCACTACCTTGTGATGGCCACATCTCCAACACTCTTTGAGATATATTGATGATATTTGGTACAGTTGTACTTGAGGTTAAGCAGGTATGTCACGTGCAAGAACCACAACTCTGGGTGCCATGGTTTTTTAATTATCTCCCCTGACAATATAACCTTGTGATGGCCATAACTCCAATACCCTTTGAGATATATTCATGGTACTTGGCACAGTTGTATACAACGTTGAGACGGCGCTTCATGCCTAAGAACCACAACTCTGGGTGCCATGATATTTGAGTTATCTCCCCTTCCAATAGAACAGTATGACAACCTTGTACCTACAATACCCTTTGAGACATATTTGTGGTACTTGATGAAGATGTACATGAGGTTAAGCAGGTGTGTCATGCTCAAGAATTACAGCTCTGGGTGCTCTGGTTGTTTAGTTATCTCCCCTGGCAATATAACCTTGTGATGGCCATAACTCCAACACCCTTTGAGATATATTGAAGGAACTTGGCACAAATGTATACAAGGTACAGAAGGGATGTCATGTGCAAGAACCATAAGTGTTGGTGCTGTGGTATTTGAGTTATCTACCCTTCCAATATAACAGTATGACCAGCTTGTGATCACCATATCTCCAATACCTTTTGAGACATATTGATGGTACTTTATTCAGAAATACACGAGCTTAAGCAGGCATGTCATGCGCAAGAACCACATTTCTGAGTGCCCTGGTTTTTTAGTTATCTCCCCTGACAGTATAATCTTGTGATGGCCATAACTGCAATACTTTTGTGATATATTGCTGGTTTAATTCTGGTGCACTTTCTATTGGTGAACAATCTTCTGAAGGCCATATTGGCTTTTGGTCGGGGGATTTGCCATCTCTTCCGATGGCTATTTTTTTAACTCTTGAAACCACATACATGTATTTATCTTTTATCTACTTACCAACTTCTTTATGAATTTACCTATCAAGTGATTTTGGCAGTCAATCTTCAGTAGATTATCAGTTTTGGCTGACCAAAAAATTGCTTAGGGATTCGACAGGAAGCAGAATCACTACACATATCCTGATTTAGACACCGACGGTTATGGTAGAAGTCCAGTAAACGAAACAAGCATTCAATATTTTACACCTGAACCCTTGGTGAATGTTGGCTGGACGTAGAGGGTCCGCCATCCCATTGGTAGTCTGTGCTACCAACCATTCTAAGGCAGTGGTTCTAATGTGGTTCATGTAATACCTTGGCCTGTTCATGTCCCCTTTGTGTGTTACATTTGTTGTATGTCTTTTGTTTCACATTTTTATCACCCCCTTGTGAGTTAGAAATTGTTGATTTTTTTTGCATGAACATACAAAAAATGTCAATATTCCGCCATTAGTATACGCGACATCGTTTAGGACTTCGTGCATGTTACGTTACGGGACGTATCTAGCTAATTTGCATATTTAATCCACTGGGGGATTATCGAAAATATTACATGGCGTTATTACACACCCAGACGCGACGTCATATGATAAAATAAAAAATCTATAATAAAAATGTTATCGCCGACAAACGCGGCGAAATAGATAAAAAAAATCTACTTTAGTTATATCTAGGGATGACAATTATAATGCAAGCATCCATTTTTGACCTTCACCTAAAATTCATGGTTAACAGACTTGGTGAATATTGCATCAACCCTAGTGTTCAACCTAATGTTTAAGTTCATTTCTCGAGAATTATAAGGGCTTCATTGATGATACTGAGTACAAGCTTGCATCTCTGAATGGCAACTTTTATGAAGCATCAACGTTTGACATTGCCCTCGATTTCATGGTTTGGTGACTCCGCCCCCACAGGCGCGACATAGCCTTCGGCGGAATTCTTGTGTTTTTCTTAGTTTATTGTGTTTTTATTTTCAGCTGTCACGGCACAACAGATGTCACGGCACAACCAAAGGACTGAATAGACAGTTTTCACTAAACCTACATGAACAATGAACATGTATAAACACATTAATACAAAATGAAATACAGGCCACAAAAGAATAACAGAATATTTCTCCTTGTGACAGTTTGATAATTTAAACACCTCGGCCATGAAGGAACTTCATATTGATTTTCTTATAAACGGAAACGTAGAGAAACATACATATAGTTATTATACATCATGCATGTGAATTCTGATAAATCGTTCTTACCATCTGACATACTGTGGAGTGGAGAATATCAGCTGACAGATAACTATGTGAACACTGGCGTGGGCCATGCGAACAATCATTTTCAGTCATATGAACCGAGAGACTATACACTTGTGTCATTGACGAAAAACAAAATTTATGCATGTACATGTATGTGTGAGATACAGTCTGTCATCCATTTTTATAGCAGCTTGCTGGCACATATATTCTGAACTTTAAGACATCTTTCAGACATAAGGTACATGCTATCACTAGACGACACTTTCTGATGAAAAGTATGTAGATAAATTACACTGTTAACAAAACACGTTTGTTAACAACATTCAAACAAAATATGCAAAGAAGTATATGTTTACCCAATGAACACTGATAACATACTGAATGGAAACAATCGCTAGATATTCGTCTGAACCTGGCATCGTACATGTAATGGAATAAACATGGAACTACAGCAGGAAGAAGGTCGAGATCAAGTGTGAGAAAAGTGGTAAATCATTTAGAAATACGAAGCTCAAAAACCACATTTTAATCTATACCGGTGCAAAACCGCATAGATGTGAGCTGTGCAGTAAAACGTTTACATGTTCGAGCAACCTGACTCATTATATGTTAATCCATACTGTTGAGAAACCTCATAGATGTGAATCACCACATGCTGATCCATACTGGTGAGAAACATCATAGTTGTGAGTTCTGCAGTAAAACGGTTTCAAGTTCGAGTGGCCTCAAAAACCACATGATGACCCACACTAGTGAGAAACAGCATACACGTGGATTATGGAGTAAATCAGTTGTAACATCGGGTAATCTAAGTAGTCACATGTCAATACATACTGGTAAGAAACCTCATAGATGTGAGCTATGCAGTAAAACGTTTACAAGATCGAGCAGCCTTAAAGCCCACAGGCAGACCCACACTGGTGGGAAACAGTATACATGTGGATTATGTAGTAAATCGTTTACAAGGTCGAGCAAACTGAGAAGACACATGCTGATCCATACTGGTGAGAAACCTCACATATGTGAGATATGCAGTAAATCATTTACAAGATCGAGCGGCCTCACTCACCACATGTTAATCCATACTGGTGAGAAACCTCATAGATGTGAGCTGTGCAGTAAAGCGTTTACAAGATCGAACGAGCTCAAACAGCACAAGTTAATCCATACTGGTGAGAAACCTCACAGATGTGAGATATGCAGTAAGTCCTTCTCACATTCGAGCCAACTCCGTTGCCACATTGTAATCCATTCTGATGAGAAACCTCATAGATGTAAGCTGTGCAGTAAAACGTTTAGAAGTTCGGGCGGCCTTAATCAGCACATGTTAATCCATTCTGGTGAGAAACCTCATAGATGTGACTTGTGCACTAAAACGTTTACAAGTTCGGGCGGCCTCAAATACCACAGGATGGCACATACTGGTGAGAAACAGCATACCTGTGTATTTTGCAGTAAATCATTTATAACATCGGGCAATCTAAGTAGTCACATGTCAATTCATACTGGCAAGAAACCTCATAGATGTGAGCTGTGTAGTAAAACGTTTACAAGATCGAGCAGCCTCAAAGTCCACAGACTGACCCACACTGGTGAGAAACGGTATACATGTGGATTGTGCAGTAAATCGTTTACAACGTCGTGCAAGCTGAAAAGACACATGCTGATCCATACTGGTGAGAAACCTCACAGATGCGAGATATGCAGTAAATCATTTACACAGTGGAGCGGCCTAAGTCACCACATGTTAATCCATACTGTTGAGAAACCTTATAGATGTGATCTCTGCAGTAAAACGTTTGGAAGTTTTGTAGTTCTCAATGACCATATGCTAATCCATACTGGTGAGAAACCTTATAGATGTGACTTGTGCACTAAAACGTTTACAAGTTCGGGCGGCCTCAAATACCACAGGATGGCACATACTGGTGAGAAACAGCATACCTGTGTATTTTGCAGTAAATCATTTATAACATCGGGCAATCTAAGTAGTCACATGTCAATTCATACTGGCAAGAAACCTCATAGATGTGAGCTGTGTAGTAAAACGTTTACAAGATCGAGCAGCCTCAAAGTCCACAGACTGACCCACACTGGTGAGAAACGGTATACATGTGGATTGTGCAGTAAATCGTTTACAACGTCGTGCAAGCTGAAAAGACACATGCTGATCCATACTGGTGAGAAACCTCACAGATGCGAGATATGCAGTAAATCATTTACACAGTGGAGCGGCCTAAGTCACCACATGTTAATCCATACTGTTGAGAAACCTTATAGATGTGATCTCTGCAGTAAAACGTTTGGAAGTTTTGTAGTTCTCAATGACCATATGCTAATCCATACTGGTGAGAAACCTTATAGATGTGACTTGTGCACTAAAACGTTTACAAGTTCGGGCGGCCTCAAATACCACAGGATGGCACATACTGGTGAGAAACAGCATACCTGTGTATTTTGCAGTAAATCATTTATAACATCGGGCAATCTAAGTAGTCACATGTCAATCCATACTGGTGAGAAACCTCATAGATGTGAGCTGTGTAGTAAAACGTTTACAAGATCGAGCAGCCTCAAAGTCCACAGACTGACCCACACTGGTGAGAAACGGTATACATGTGGATTGTGCAGTAAATCGTTTACAACGTCGTGCAAGCTGAAAAGACACATGCTGATCCATACTGGTGAGAAACCTCACAGATGCGAGATATGCAGTAAATCATTTACACAGTGGAGCGGCCTAAGTCACCACATGTTAATCCATACTGTTGAGAAACCTTATAGATGTGATCTCTGCAGTAAAACGTTTGGAAGTTTTGTAGTTCTCAATGACCATATGCTAATCCATACTGGTGAGAAACCTTATAGATGTGAACTGTGTAGTAAAACGTTTACAAGATCGAACGATCTCAAACAGCACATGTTAATCCATACTGGTGAGAAACCTCACAGATGCGAGATATGCAGTAAATCATTCACACATTCGGGCCACCTTAAGTGCCACATGTTAATCCATACTGGTGAGAAACCTCACAGATGCGAGATATGCAGTAAATTATTCACACATTCGGGCCACCTCAATCGCCACATGCTAACCCATAGTGGTGAGAAACTACCTATAGATGTAAGCTGTGCAGTTAATCGTTTAGAAGTTCGGGCGGCCTCCATTACCACATGTTAATCCATTCTGGTGAGAAATATCATAGGTTAATCATTTGCACAGTCGAGCCGCCTCAGTCATCACATGTTAATCCATGCTGCTGAGAAATCTCATAGTTGTGAGCTATGCAGTAAAACGTTTAAAAGTGCCTATGGTCTCAAAGACCATAGGCTGACCACACACTCGTGAGAAACCGCATACATGTGGCGTTTACAAGGTCGAGCAAGCTCAGCAGACACATGTTGACCCATACTGGTGAGAAACCTCATAGATGAGAAACGTTGCCTAAAAGATCACAGGATGACCAACACACCTAATGAGAATAGCATACTTGTGGATTATGCAGTAAATCGTTTATTTAGTAGACACATGTTGATCCATACTGGCGAGAAACCACACAGATGTGACCTACAGTACACCACGCGTACCGGCGAGTAACCTCACAAATGTGAGCTACAGTTCACCACCCACACTTGTGAGAAACCTCACAGATGTGAACTACAGTACACAACCCATACTGGTGAGAAACCTCACAGATGTGAGCTACAGTACACACCCCATACCGGTGAAACCTCACAGATGTGAGCTACAGTACACAACACATACTGGTGACTGCATTTTAATGCTTTTGCTTCGTGTGTTTTGATGTGTTCAAATAGTAAAATTAATTATAAGAATCACTTAAGATTGTTTCGAGCAGATGTATCGCTGAAAGATTTTGCGATCAAAAAAGTATAACATTTAACCGTTTTTCTGCTGAACATGACAATCACTGCCGTTGCACACAGAGTAAATACAGACCAGAGACTCGATCTGATCAGGATCTTTATTGTTTGTCATCGACCGTCGCCCATCGGGCCTTGAAGAAATATATGGACTGCATGATACTTTCACGCATAGCTGAAACCGACCCGCACACGAGTACTGGTAAACCGCTTAGAGGATCTAAGCCTGCCCAGGCAAAGCGGTGCGAGAAGGTCCGTCCATGCTTATAAACCCTATTGGTTTCATTGGGCGACAGGGCTTGAGATGTCATTTCATCTAAATGTCGGGTAAAAGTCCCACAAAATTGGAAGCAACGTCTCCAAAATGACCTATACAGTGTTGACGGGGACGTTAAACCTCAAATCAAACAAACAAATTGCTGTTTGTCATGAAATGTGAGTGAAATGATACATTGAAACATTTGTTTTGTTTGTTTGTATTGAAGCTACACGGCCCTGTCAACTCAATTTTAGGTCATTTTTGAGCCGGTCAGTTTACTTATCCATACTTTTCCTGGTTAGGCTTATACATAAGTGGTTAACCAGTACCGTGTGTACATTCTTTCACCAGAAAATGAAAAATGCTCTTCTTGAATAAGCAGAAGGGAGAGAATGAACGTAGAATACATTCCAGGATCAATCTTCACAAAAAAATGTTGCCGTCCCTGGCTGGGATCAAATCCGTGTCTGCCTGATTACCAGTCAGAGACGTATCCGACTGAGCTACCGAGGCCGGCTGATGCATTGTTGCAAGTAATTTGATTGATCGATAGCAATGGGTGAGGCTGAATTTAATTTCTTCAGCATGATAAGGGATATGGCTTCGTCGCTATGGTTACATGTACATGTGTATGTACATGTACAAAGTCGTGTTTGTTTGGCGATGGCCCCAGAATGATTAGAAGAGAGTGAAATTGTCTTACTGCAAAATGCCTATTTTGGACAGGAAACCCAAAACGGGTAATTAGCAAACATTGCAGATCCAGATCAAATGCCGCCTTCTGCGGCGTGTGATCTGAGCCTACACTGTTTGCAAATAATTTACTATTTTCAAAATAAATCTTGAAGAAAACACAACCTAGCCTCCTAAATTTTGAAATGATTTTGTGCTCATATAATGTAGCAGATTCCATTCAGTACACAATGGGTTAAAAGTACACAGTTATAGAAAATATAGCAGAGTTCAGTTATATTATCTAGACCAATCTAACAATGGCGGTTGATGGTAAAACAGTGCAGGTCCAGATCAAATGCCACCTTCTGCGACGTCCGATCGGGGACTACGCTGTTTGCAAACAATTTAACTATTTGAAGACAACACAACCTGACATCCCTAAATTTTGAAATGATCTTGTGCTTCTTTTGGTAGCAGATCCCATTCAGTATGAGATGGGGTATTAGACAGTATAGCAGAGTTCAGTTATATTCGCCCTGTTTAAGACTACACATATGTCAGTTTGGGGTGTTTCTGATCAATAAAGAAGTTATTTGTTTGATTTAAGGATTAACGTCCACATCAACACTGTATAGGTCATTTTGGCGACGTTGCTTCCATTTTTTTGGGAATTTTACCCGATATTGAGATGAAATGACAGCTCAAGCCCTGTCGCCCCATGAAACCAATAGGGTTTATGAGCATGGACGGTCCGACTCGTACCGCTTTGCCTGGGCAGACTTAGATCATCTAAGCGGTTTACCAATGCTCTTGTGCAGACGTATTCACCTCTGCGTGGAAGCATCATGCAGCCCATATATTTCTTCAAGCCCCGATGGGCGGGGCCAAATAAAAGAAGTTATTTTGTTATAGAAAATATCTTAACGCATTTCTTTGACGACATTGAACTGGCTAGTGCTTTTGACAGCAAGCCCAATCGAACGAGTAGGAGTTTAAGGAGAGGCCAATCTAATAACAGTGGGTGAGGGTAAAACTGGTGACTACCGTGGTAATAGGACATTTCGTGTCGGAGACGTTTTGCCCCAAACTGTCACAAAACCGGGACGCGAAAGTTCCTATTCCGCAGTTATTCTACTTAGGTGTTCTAAGAGGGGAAAGGTAAGGGCATATCAAGTGACAACCATTTTATTATGCCCCCGCCATTCGAAGAATGGTGGAAAGGGCATATAGCGTTGCCCCTATCCGTCCGTCCGTCCGTCCGTCCGTGCGTGCGTGCGTCCGTCCGTGCGTCCGAAACTTAAACGCGGTCAATAATAACTTCTTTATTTCTTGATGGATTTTAAAATTACTCCGCAGAAATGTTAAACATCATGAGACGACGTGTGTCACATGCAAAACCCAGGTCCGTGCCTCCAAGGTCAAGGTCATACTTAGAGGTCAAAGGTAAAAAAAGGGTCCGAAACTTTAACGCAGTCAATAACTTTCTTATTTCTGGATGGATTTTGAAATTACTTTGTAGAAATGTTAACCATCATGAGACGATGTGTCACATGCAAAACCCAGGTCCGTACCTCCAAGGTCAAGGTCATATTTAGAGGTCAAAGGTCAAAAAAGGGTCTGAAACTTAAACGCAGTCAATAACTTTCTTATTTCAGGATGGATTTTGAATTTACTGTGTAGAAATGTTAACCATCATGAGACGATTTTTCACATGCAAAACCCAGATCCGTACCTCCAAGGTCAAGGTCATACTGAGAGGTCAAAGGTCAAAAAAAGGGTCCGAACCTTAAACACAGCCAATAACTTACTTATTTCTGGATGGATTTTGAAATTATTTTGAAGAAATGTTAACCATCATGAGACAATGTGTCACCTGCAAACCATGATCCGTACCTCCAAGGTCAAGGTCATACTTAGAGGTCAAATGGCATAAAAAGGGTCCAAAACTTCAACACGGTCAATAACTTTCTATGGATGAATACGAACATAGACATATTTCAGGCGGGGGCATCCGTGTCCTATGGACGCAGTTTTAGTTGATATTTTATTAATATAGGGGATGGTGACCACTTTAGAAACTATTTGCAAAAGATTCTGATTGCTTTGTATTTGATGTTCTTGTAACCATCGATATATCATTTATAAATTTATATAGTTTAAATACTTGCAAGATTTGATAAAGATTTTTTTTCTGAAATGGAAATTAATAACAACCACTAAAACAATGAAAACAATTTTGGTGAGCAAACAGTCCCTCAGTACCCGGGCTGTAGTTAATGCCTTCTGTTAATATTTCTGCTTTGGATCAAAGACATAAAAACCGGCAAGTGTGCAAATTTTCTGGGTCAGATTAGCTAGTTTCATCAAATTAGGCCTCGTCAGGGACCCCCAATATATTCTGGCCCTATTTCAACTACTACATTCTTTAAGCCTGATTTTAAAAAAAAATGCCAACAAGATCCAAAATTTACCTAATGCTTTTCGAAGACTACAAGCCATCGCGCCATCAACACTGTCAGCGCTTTGATTCTTTGTTCTGCTATTGTTTTTAGCTCACCTGACCGAAGGTCATGGTGAGCTTTTGTGACAGTAAGATGTCCGGCGTCGTCGTGCGTCGTCCGTCGTCCGTCGTGCGTAAACTTTTTCTTGTGAACACACTAGAGGCCACAGTTTTGGTCCAATTATCATCAAACTTGCTCAGAATGATAATCATGACAATATCTCGGTCAAGTTCGAATTTGGGTCATGTCGGGTAAAAAAGTAGGTCAGTAGGTCAAATCATAGAAAAACCTTGTGAACACTCGAGAGGCCACAATTTTGGTCCAATCATCATCAAACTTGCTCAGAATGATCATTGTGACAATATTTTAGTGAAGTTTGAATATGGATCATGTCGGCTTAAAAAGTAGGTCAGCGGGTCAAATCATAGAAAAACCTTGTGAACACCCTAGAGGCCACAATTTTGGTCCAATCATAATCAAACTTGCTCAGAATGATCATCATGACAATATCTTGGTCAAGTTCGAATATGGGTCATGTCCGGTCAAAAAGTAGGTCAGTAGGTCAAATCATAGAAAAACCTTGTGAACACTCTGAAGGCCACTGTTTTGGTCCAATTATCATGAAACTTGCTCAGAATGACCATTGTGACAATATTTCAGTCCAGTTCGAATATGGGTCATATCGGGTTAAAAAGTAGGTCAGCGGGTCAAATCATATAAAAACCTTGTGAACACCCTAGGGGCCACAATTTTGGTCCAATCTTAATCAAACTTGCTCAGAATGATCATCATGACAATATCTCGGTCAAGTTTGAATATGGGTCAAATGGTTCCGGTCCGTTGCACATCTAGGTCACAGGAGCCAAAAACAGATTTTTTTCACCAAAAACTTAAAAAATCTTCTTCTCTGAAACCACAAGGCCCAGGTCTTTGTTATTTGGTATGAAGCTTCATCTAGTGGACCCCTACCAAGATTGTTCAAATTATAGTGCTGGGGCCAAAAATGCCCCCGCACGGGGGCCCTTTGGTTTTACATAGGCTTATATAGGGAAAATCTTTAAAAATCTTCTTCTCTGAAACCACAAGGCCCAGGACTTTGATATTTGGTATGAAGCTTCATCTAGTGGACCCCTACCAAGATTGTTCAAATTTGAGTGCTGGGACGAAAAATGCCCCCGCCACGGGGCCCTTTGGTTTTACATTGGCTTATATAGGGAAAATCTTTAAAAATCTTCTTCTCTGAAACCACAAGGCCCAGGTCTTTGATATTTGGTATGAAGCTTCATCTAGTGGACCCCTACCAAGATTGTTCAAATTATAGTGCTGGGGCCAAAAATGCCCCCGCCCCAGGGCCCTTTGGTTTTACATAGGCTTATATAGGGAAAATCTTCAAAAATCTTCTACTCTGAAACCACAAGGCCCAGGACTTTGATATTTGGTATGAAGCTTCATCTAGTGGACCCCTACCAAGATTGTTCAAATTATAGTGCTGGGACAAAAAATGCCCCCGCCACAGGGCCCTTTGGTTTTACATTGGCTTATATAGGGAAAATCTTTAAAAATCTTCTTCTCTGAAACCACAAGGCCCAGGTCTTTGATATTTGGTATGAAGCTTCATCTAGTTGACCCCTACCAAGATTGTTCAAATTACAGTGCTGGGGCCAAAAATGCCCCCGCCCCGGGGCCCTTTGGTTTTACATAGGCTTATATAGGGAAAATCTTAAAAAATCTTCTTCTCTGAAACCACAAGGCCCAGGTCTTTGATATTTGGTATGAAGCTTCATCTAGTGGACCCCTACCAAGATTGTTCAAATTTTAGTGCTGGGACAAAAAATGCCCCCGCCACGGGGCCCTTTGGTTTTACATGGGCTTATATAGGGAAAATCTTTAAAAATTTTCTTTTCTGAAACCACAAGGCCCAGGACTTTGATATTTGGTATGAAGCTTCATCTAGTGGACCCCTACCAAGATTGTTCAAATTTTAGTGCTGGGACAAAAATGCCCCCGCCACGAGGCCCTTTGCTTTTACATAGGCTTATATAGGGAAAATTTTTAAAAATCTTCTTCTCTGAAACCACAAGGCCCAGGTCTTATATATTTGGTATGAAGCTTCATCTAGTGGACCCCTACCAAGATTGTTCAAATTATAGTGCTGGGGCCAAAAATGCCCCCGCCACGGGGCCCTTTGGTTTTACATAGGCTTATATAGGGAAAATCTTTAAAAATTTTCTTCTCTAAAACCACAAGGCCCAGGACTTTGATATTTGGTATGAAGCTTCATCTAGTGGACCCCTACCAAGATTGTTCCAATTTTAGTGCTGGGGCCAAAAATGCCCCTGCCCGGGGGCCCTTTGGTTTTACATAGGCTTATATAGGGAAAATCTTTAAAAATCTTCTTCTCTGAAACCACAAGGCCCAGGACTTTGATATTTGGTATGAAGCTTCGTCTAGTGGACCCCTACCAAGATTGTTCAAATTATAGTGCTGGGACAAAAAATCCCTCCCTGCCACGGGGCCCTTTGGTTTTACATAGGCTTATATAGGGAAAATCTTTAAAAATCTTCTTCTCTGAAACCACAAGGCCCAGAACTTTGATATTTGGTATGAAGCTTCATCTAGTGGACCCCTACCAAGATTGTTCAAACTATAGTGCTGGGGCAAAAAATGCCCCTGTCCCGGGGCCCTTTGATTTTACATAGGCTTATATAGGGAAAATCTTTAAAAATCTTCTTCTCTGAAACCACAAGGCCCAGGACTTTGATATTTGGTATGAAGCTTCGTCTAGTGGACCCCTACCAAGATTGTTCAAATTATAGTGCTGGGACAAAAAATCCCCCCCTGCCACGGGGCCCTTTGGTTTTACATAGGCTTATATAGGGAAAATCTTTAAAAATCTTCTTCTCTGAAACCACAAGGCCCAGAACTTTGATATTTGGTATGAAGCTTCATCTAGTGGACCCCTACCAAGATTGTTCAAACTATAGTGCTGGGGCAAAAAATGCCCCTGTCCCGGGGCCCTTTGATTTTACATAGGCTTATATAGGGAAAATCTTTAAAAATCTTCTTCTCTGAAACCGCTAGGCCCAGGTCTTTGATATTTGATGTGTAGCTTCATCTAGTGGACCTTTGACAAGATTGTTCAAATTTTAGCCTTTGTTGATGTTTGGTATGAAGCTTCACCTTTAAGACCTCCCTCAACATTATGTACATTAAAGCCCTGGGGCCAATAATGGCCCTCTCTGGGGCCCACTTGTTACACTATGGATCAGGTGAGCGATCCAGGGCCATCATGGCCCTCTTGTTTTTTGTAGTGCTTTTCTTGTATATACATGTATATTTAATGGAGAAAGTATTATATGTTTGTTTATTCGTCGTCCTCTACGTTCTGTAAATTTGGTGCATACATGTAGCATTCCTGTTACTTTTGTGATGATGGTTTGATCAGCGTGGGCCAGTCAATGCTGTTTAGGTCATATCAAGTAAAGAAATATTTAAAACAAATTGAACGCAATTTCGGCTGTGTTCCTATTGCTATGCCACAGAGCTCGAAATTGTGGCGTCTGTGGGTGCGCGGGAGGTTGGGGAGTGAAAAGTGTTACGGAACAGAGTCATGTGGCATATCAAATCAAAGGGTTTGATTAGTGGAATAAAGTACAGGTAAATTTCTACCCCGTGGTCAGATTGGGGCCCTTGTCAATTTTATAGATTTGGGTGTCAAACTTTGCAGAAGTAATGAATAATGAAATGTCTAAAACATATAGAACGGGACTGTGTGTGACCTCTGGGTCATGCCCCAGGGACTGAACCTTGTGAGGGGGCGGTCTAGGGGACATTGTTCTTCTGACATATGTTGTTATTTGGTACTTGGTACTTAGTCCCTGTGGAGGAAGCTTGGGGATTTGTAATGACATGCCATCGACCGCATCCTTGTTATGTTGTTATGCCCCCGCCATTCGAAGAATGGTGGAAAGGGTATCTAGCGTTGCCCCCGTCCTTGCGTATGTGCGTCCGAAACTTAAACGCGGTCAATAACTTCTTTATTTCTCGATGGATTTTAAAATTACTCGGCATAAATGTTAACCATCATGAGACGACGTGTCACGTGCAAAACCCAGGTCCGTGCCTCCAAGGTCAAGGTCATACTTAGAGGTCAAAGGCCAAAAAAAAGGGGTCCGAAACTTAAACGCAGTCAATAACTTCCTTTTTTCGGGCTGGATTTTTAAATTACTTTGTATAAATGTTAATCATCATGAGACGATATGTCACGTGCAAAACCCAGGTCCGTAGCTCCAAGGTCAAGGTCATACTTAGAGGTCAAAGGCCAAAAAAAGGGTCCGAAACTTAAACGCAGTCAATAAGTTTCTTATTTCTTTATGTATTTTGAAATTACTTTGTAGAAATGTTAACCATCATGAGGCGATGTGTAATATGTTCTATAAAAGGGTTAACCTTTGGAAGCAAGGAATACACCACAGAACTGAAAAATATGAAGTGTACATGTTTTCTGGGCCAGAGGTCAAAGGCCAACAAAAAAGGTCCGAAACTTGAACGAAGTCAATAACTTTCTTATTTCTGGATGGATTTTGAAATTACTTTGTAGAAATGTTAACCATCAAGAGGCAATTTGTCACGTGCAAAACCCAGGTCCGTACCTCCAAGGTCAAGGTCATACTTAGAGGTCAAAGGCCAACAAAAAAGGTCCGAAACTTGAACGAAGTCAATAACTTTCTTATTTCTGGATGGATTTTGAAATTACTTTGTAGAAATGTTAACCATAATGAGGCGATGTGTCACGTACAAAACCCACGTCCGTACCTCCAAGGTCAAGGTCGTACTTAGAGGTCAAATGTCAAAAACGGGTTCGAAACTTAAACGCAGTCAATAAGTAACTTATTTCTGGATGGATTTTGAAATTACTTTGAAGAAATGTTAACCATAATGAGACGATGTGTCACGCGCAAACCCATATCCGTACCTCCGAGGTCAAGGTCATACTTAGAGGTCAAAGGTAAAAAAAAATTAAATGCAGTCAATAACTTTATCTCTGGATTGATTTTAAAATTACTTGGCAGAAATGTTGGCCATCATGAAACAAATCTGCCTCACACAAAACCAATGTCCAAACCTCCAAGGTCAATGTCATACTTAGAGGTCAAATGTGAAATAAGGGTCCAAAACTTAAACACGGTCAATAGCTTTCTATGGATGAATACGAACATAGACATATTTTCAGGTAAGGGCATCCGTGTCCTATCGACGCATTTCTATTTTTTGTCACGTGCAAAACCCAGGTCCGTAGCTCCAAGGTCAAGGTCATACTTAGAGGTCAAAGGCCAAAAAAAGGGTCCGAAACTTAAACGCAGTCAATAAGTTTCTTATTTGTGGAGACATTTTGAAATTACTTTGTAGAAATGTTAACCATCATGAGGCGATGTGTAATATGTTCTATAAAAGGGTTATCCATTGGAAGCAAGGAATACACCACAGAACTGAAAAATATGAAGTGTACATGTTTTCTGGGCCAGAGGTCAAAGGCCAACAAAAAAGGTCCGAAACTTGAACGCAGTCAATAACTTTCTTATTTCTGGATGGATTTTGAAATTTCTTTGTAGAAATGTTAACCATCAAGAGGCAATTTGTCACGTGCAAAACCCAGGTCCGTACCTCTAAGGTCAAGGTCATACTTAGAGGTCAAAGGCCAAAAAAGGGTTCGAAACTTAAACACAGTCAATAACTTTCTTATTTCTGGATGGATTTTGAAATTACTTTGTAGAAATGTTAACCATAATGAGGCGATGTGTCACGTACAAAACCCACGTCCGTACCTCCAAGGTCAAGGTCGTACTTAGAGGTCAAATGTCAAAAACGGGTTCGAAACTTAAACGCAGTCAATAAGTAACTTATTTCTGGATGGATTTTGAAATTACTTTGAAGAAATGTTAACCATCATGAGACGATGTGTCACGCGCAAACCCATATCCGTACCTCCGAGGTCAAGGTCATACTTAGAGGTCAAAGGTAAAAAAAAAATTAAATGCAGTCAATAACTTTATCTCTGGATTGATTTTGAAATTACTTGGCAGAAATGTTGGCCACCATGAGACAAATCTGCCTCACACAAAACCAATGTCCATACCTCCAAGGTCAATGTCATACTTAGAGGTCAAATGTGAAATAAGGGTCCAAAACTTAAACACGGCCAATAGCTTTCTATGGATGAATACGAACATAGACATATTTTCAGGTAAGGGCATCCGTGTCCTATGGACGCATTTCTATTTTTTTTTTCTTCAATGGACACACAAGCTCCGAGTCACATTATCACTTATCGTGTCCTTTATGGTGATGCACATTGCTGATAGACGCAGCAGATCTGATATATGATGTGAGAAGCAGTCATTGTGGCCACGTAAAATCGATTTAAGCCCCCTAGAGAATTCGTTTACGTTGACCGTTCCAAGGCGGTTAATTTTTGTTATTGTTTGTCTTTGGGTGTTTGTGTCGCTTATATTATTTTATTTTGGATACCCTATTGGCCATTTTGTGGGAAAGTAACTGTCCTTTGGCTTTCCGCTGTTGGTGTTTCCGTTGGAGTATGTTGCTTCATGTTTGTGTTTCTTTCCCTTCGGTGTCTCTGATGGGAGCTGTGGGTTAATTGTATCGATTCATGATCATTGCCTCTATTGTTATTATACATGTAACTTAAAGAGAGTGAGTGAGTGTTTGAGTTTTACGTCTCACCAACAGCTGAGGTCATACGGAGACGGGTCCCCGTCTTAAAGACTCGTCCGAAAGTTGTGAGAAGCCCGGGATCGATCCTGCGACCCATGGTTTACAAGGCGAGTAGCATAACCACTACACAATGGCGGCTACTATAACTTAATGAATAAAGCATATGCTGATCAACCAAGAAAATGTGAAAAATGTAATGAATCATTTACACAGTTAAATAGCTTACACTATCGCGTGGCTTTCGTTTTGTTTGATTTGAGGTTTAGCGTCCCCGTCAACACTGTCAATGTCATTTTGGAGACGTTGCTTCCAATTTTGTTTGACTTTTACCCCACACTAAGATGAAATGACAACTGAAGCCCTCTCGCCCAATGAAACCAATAGGGTTTATTAGCATGGACAGACCGACTCGCTACGCTTTGCCTGGGCAGACTTAGATCCTCTAAGCGGTTTGCCAGTACTCATGTGCCGTCGGTTTCAGCTCTGTGTGGAAGCATCATGCAGCCTATCTATTTCTTCAAGCCCCGATGGGCGGGGGCCTTATCGTGTGGCTTTATACTGGAGAAACATTGCATGTTTGTAGCAATTATGGGTAAGTATCTGCACCATCAGCCACCTTTAGAAAAGATAAGATCATACAGATGATGAACAGAACCTCTTAGATTAGTGACCAACCTTTTATATTGCCCGACCTAGTGGTTCAGATGTGCAGCCACAAAGTAAACTGTCATCGAGAATATAAAATGTATGTATCCATCGAAGACTCAGATTATGATATGGTACTGACTCACTGATGCTACACAATGACTTGACGCCATTAAGCATATTACACATTTGCGTAATGTTTTATACTTGCAATAAAGCAAAATCACCTACATAGTAGCATTTCCAATTGTATCATATAGGTGCTGCGGATTAACATTTTGTAATGTTGGGTGTAAACCGTAAATTTGAACTTGGACATTGGAATGTTGCTTATTCAAATGCTTCACTTTAAATTTGCACTCATATAATGCCCGCAGTAACTGTTGCTATGCTCGTGTGTGATGCTGCTCTTAGAGGAAAGAATGTTATCCTATCTGGGGCATTGTAACAACGCTTAATGTCCACACGACGCTAAGTGTCCATATGAGCACTAAGCGTTACTGCAACACAACTGTCCATGTTGGACACTAAGCGTCGCGACTGTCGTTACTGCAACACAATTGTCCATGTGGGACACAAAGCGTCGCGACTGTCGATAAAATGTGCGATCCCAACGCTTATTAACCTAGAAATTATTCAGATTTAAGGTGCTGTTTTCTTTCCTCAAACTTTTCGTATGTCGACTGCCATTCGTCAGAAAACAGTTATTTAAGGACCGACTAGTGTCCCCGGGTTTAATGTCCCGGAATGGGGCTAGACATCAAAATGTTTTGACTTTTTGATATAGGAACACCATACTTCAGTATTATGAATCAGTATAACACTGTATTTTGCTTCAAAACACCTGCAAGTCATTGTAACCTACATTTCAATGTCCAGGGATTTTGGCCTTATACATGTATCGTGAGGATTATTGGATGTATGAACATCATACTTCAGGATTGTGAGTCAGTATGTGTCGACATTTGACCTAAAATAAATATGGGACACTTTGGCCTATATATGTCATGGTTCAGTAATTGTGCCTTATATCTTGAAGACTTATATGAACCAAATACATTACAGGATAGTCAATAATTTAGTATTCATGAGTCAGTATCAGACAACATTTGACAACAATATAAATGTAGGTTCCTGGGACCTATATTACATGGTCTAGTGACTTCACTTATTTTGTGCCTTCTATTTGATGTATGTACATACATCAAGTCAGGCTTATGAGTCAGATTGACCTGACATTGGATCACAGGAATGGTAACCATGGCGTAATATCAAGTCTTCAAGATATAAGACAAAATCACTTTACCATGAAATATAGGTTATAGTGGCCTACATTTATTTGAGGACAGACATCGGATAATACTGACACATAACACCAGAGTATCGTGATCATATATCAGATAGTCTTCAAAGATACGAGCAAAATCACTGGTCCATGAAATTTAAGTCACGGCGTCCGACATCAAGTTTGCAATCCATTGTCGGGTCAATTTGACTCATAAGCCTGCCGCATGGTTTGTACGTACATGTACATCAAATAGAAGACAAAATCGCTGGACCATGAAATATAGGTCACAGTGACCTACATTTTATCTGAGGTCAAATGTTGTCTCATACTGACTCATTATCCTAAATTTTTGACTATCCTGCATTGTTAGGAGGTCATCCATATTAACACTGAGGTCAAAAATCAACAATCACGTTTTAATGGTGTCAATAGAATTGTCATTAATCAAGTAATTTCGTATTGGCCGAGTTACAGGTCCGATGTCTTCTGAATCTGCCCGATGCCCAAGCCAATACAGCAGACCTCATTCGTGCAACTGGGCCAATACGGAAACACTTGATTAATAACAAGATAGTATCGAGTTCAGGTTATACGACAGACTGCATGCATAGTAGTTAACCCAATCACGGTTGACAACTTTGCTTCCCTCTTTAATTGCACGCCGGTGGGTCAGGTCTCAGATTCTTTGACGGTTCCACTGTAAAGGCTTACTGAGAATTAGAGCGATCTAATTCAATGTAACGTTGGTTGGTGCCTGATACTCTGTCTCTGGTTTGGCCCATCGGAGTCTACCTGTTGGTTTTCTTTTGCTCCGGCATTTCAGTGGCTTCTTGCCGTCGAGTCCTCACCGTTGTTTCATCTCTGTGGTTGTTTGATGTTTAGTATTCACGGAGATGTTGCACTGATGAGTTAGGAGGCCTTCATGCGGACTGAACAAATTATTTGTCTTAATCGCGACGTAAGTAAGGGCGAGGATTGTGGCCACGTAAAATCGATTTAAGCCCCCCCCCCCCCCCCCCCCAGTGGAATTCGTTTCCGCTGACCGTTCCAAGGCGGTTCTTCTGTCGCGGTTTATTTTTGTTATGGTTTGGCTATGGGTGTTTGTGTCACTTATACTTTTTTATTTTTGATAGTCTATTGGCCATTTTGTGGGAAAGTAACTGTCCTTTTGGATTTCCGCTCTTGATTTTTTAATTAGGGTCTGTTGTTCCGTGTTTGTGGTTATTGCCTTTTGGTGTCTCTGATGGGAGTTGTGGGTTAATTGTATCGATTCCTGATCATTGCCTCGACCTCTGTTTTTAAAGCTGCGGTAGAATTTCACTTAAAGACCACCGCTATGTTAGGACCACTCCGCTATTAAGACCGTTTTTGTCAGACCCAAATTATTTCCTATATAATTATTTGCTATTTATTACTATAAAGGGACCAACCCGTTATTCAGTATTAGAACCGCTTTCAAAAGACCAAATTTGTCATTACTGTTTGCTATTGTGATCACTTCCGGTCGAGTCGACCGAAAGGACCCAGGACCGAACGACCCGGGTTCCGAAACGACACGCGACCGTTTGGAATCGATGTATGTATTATACAATAAAGTAACGTTTAAACAACAACAACAACAAACGAACAAATACCGAAAAAACCACAAAAAAAAACCATGAGTTGGCTACATGAATGTGTCGAAATCAGAACTCCTTCACACTCGTAATTCATTTAAATTCTGTTTACGTTTGAACGCACAAATGGAACCTCCAACGATTATAAAACTGATATAATAATGCAAACAAGAGATTGACTTTACCATAATAATAATAAAACGGACTGAGACGAGCTGAAAATGTGCAGTTGCAGCTGTAAACATTTTATACGTGACAGAGTGATCTTCGCATCAACACCGTAACCCAAAATAGTTTCATCGACTCCCGGTAAGCACTTTTTCATTTTCATTTTATACCAGTCTAAGGATTAGAAGCCTCCGTGGTGTAGTGGTTATGCTACTCGCCTTGTAAACCAGGGGTCGCAGGTTCGATCCCGGGCTTCTCCAGACTTTCGGATGAGTCTTTAAACCGAGGTCCCGTCTCCGTATGACCTTAGCTGTTGGTGAGACGTAAAACTCAAACACTCACTCACTCACCAGTCTAAGGAGGTTTAACATAACCCTCTCTCAAATTTTATGCATGATTCACATTCCATTACCAGAACGAGGCTGAGTGAGACAGGCAAGGTATCCCGCCCCTTAAGGTATATGCAATTGTCCACCAGACACGTGAGCTAAAATTTACGGTTGTTTATAATGTCGACAAGTTTCTAGAAAAGCAACCCATAATGTTCCGAATTATATGAATAATCATAAAATATGCTTATTAAAAAGTGTATTTCTGTTTTTAGAAGAAAAAATAATAAATTACTTTATTAGAAAATTACCTTTCAAAATGGTCAATTTTTGAACATCGGTTTCTCCATTGTCCTTCCTCGGAAACATTCAGTTTTTACATTAACCTAAAGTATATTCAATGTCCTAGCAAGGACGAGAAGTAGTTTTTCCAAAAACTTCAACAATAACAATATATCCATTCTTTTAAACACCCATCGAACAGTCATTTTGACAGCCATTACTGTATACATGGTTGGTAAATTCTCCAGGTAAAACAGGGGTATAAACATGCTAATCGTGGGTAAAAATATCCTGCACAACGGATTTTATTCTAAATATTTTTATGCCTAGATCATGATTTCCTTTATTCTTCCGTTAAGTTGGTAAATATTATTATGCATTAAATAAATACAAGAGGGGAAAATTGTTTGATTTGTCCAAAAGCCATAATAACGATTTGACAGAATTTATATTATCGCTACGCTTATTTACCCCAGTGCTAAATTTAATCCGTGCGTCATACTGTGTACATGGATGACAATGTATAGTGAACTCTACATGTTGATAGGGGTTCTATCGGCATGGATATAATGTTATAATGCCAGTTTTTGGAAAAATCACGTCTCGTCGTTGCTAGTATACACACTAAAGTATATTTTGGTGTAAAAATGGTATGTTTCTAATAAAGGACAATGGAGAAACATACGTTCAAAAATGGACCATTTTTAAATGTAATTTTCTTACAAAGTGAATATTTATTTTTTTTCTTCCAACAACAAAAATACATTTTTAATATGCATGTTTTATATTTATTCTTTTAATTTGGAACATCATTGGTTGTTTTTCTAGAACTATATCAACATGCTAAACACCCATGAATTTTAGCCCACGTGCCAGGAAGACATTTTCATAGTCCTTAATAAAAGAGGAGGGGACGGGGTTGCTGAATCTGACTCTGAAAGGGCAGAGGAACTAGTTGGTCAATTCAATGATGCATTTAATAAAACTGAGTTCACGGAGGTCCCATTAACTGGAAGATCGGCCCCATTCATAAATAATATTGTTGTGACAGCTGCAGGAGTGATCAAATTACTTCAAGGCTTAAACCCCAGTAAGGCCTTAGGACCTGATGAGCTTCATCCAAGAGTCCTGAAGGAACTAGCAAATGAGTTGGGTCCAGTTTTCGCACACTTGTTTCAACAGTCTCTTGATACGGGTGAAATCCCCAAAGAATGGCTCTTAGCAAACATTTGTCCACACTTCAAAAAAGGAGATAGGGCTCTTGCCCGCAATTATCGCCCTGTGTCTCTGACTTGTGTTCTGTGTAAATTGCTGGAACATATAGTCTGCTCAAACATCATGGCCCACTTGGACGAACATAAACTTTTGTCAGACAGACAACATGCATTTAGGAAAAGGCACAGTTGTGAAACTCAGCTTAGCACAGTTATTAATGACTGGGCAAAAATCTTGGACAAAGGGGGACAGGTGGACACATTTATTCTGGACTTCGAGAAGGCTTTTGACACCCCTCCTCATGAACTACTTAAATCTAAGTTATTTGGTTATGGAATCGGGGGAAAGACCCTAAAATGGATAAATTCCTTTCTTTGCTACAGAAAACAGCGGGTTGTCGTTAATGGTGAATCTTCGGAGTGGGCTCCAGTTTTGTCTGGAGTCCCGCAAGGGACCGTTCTTGGTCCACTTTTGTTCTCCCTGTACATCAATGATATTTCCACTGACATTGACTCAGAAATAAGACTGTTCGCAGATGACTGTGTTTGTTACCGGGAAATTAGAGATACATATGACTCATTGAAACTTCAGGCTGACATAGATAGATTAGGATGTTGGGCACGTAAATGGGGCATGAGATTTCAGCCAGTTAAATGCAATATTATGCAGATAACTAGGAAGAGATCTAATAAATATGAGGCTTCTTACACCTTAGAGGGTACGGTCCTCGAGAATGTGGACTCGATTAAATACCTTGGAGTGACAATCTCACACAACTTGAGATGGAATGCTCATATTAGCAACATGTGTACTAAGGCAAATAGAACGCTTGGTTTCCTGAGGCGAAATCTTCATCAGTGCCCTCAGGATGTAAAAGAGGCAGCATATAAAGGTCTTGTTCGCCCAATCTTGAAATATGGTAGTTGTATCTGGGACCCCAGTGGAGTGGTCCTTAACGATGAAATTGAGAAAGTTCAGAATAGAGCTGCTAGATTTGTAACAGGCAATTACTGCTTTGAAACTGGGAGCATGACTGGAATACTTGGAAAATTAAAATGGGAGTCTCTCAAGAAAAGGAGAAAAGACAGTAGGCTAATCCTTTTATACAAAGGTCTAAAGGGTGCTGCCAGCATTCCAACAGATGACCTTGTTCCCCCAGCTAGATACTGTAGAAATCACCATTCGTTGGCGTTTCAGACCCTTAGCGCAAGAACTGACATTTATAAAGAGTCGTTCTTCCCCAGAACCATTAGAGATTGGAATGCCCTTCCCGATTCGATAATTTCGACAGCTGAAGGTGCTGATGATTGTGTAGCTAAATTTACCTCTTTGGTTTGAGCTAGGGACTAACTTCCCACATCACAGGTCCTGGTGTATGAATGTCATTTGACGTGTCACCAGTAACAATTCTGATTCTGATTCTGACTGCTGTGTACACAGGCGCTTGGCCCGTTGATTTGTCCGAAAAACGTGTGGAATGTGTTTAAAAGTAGAAGTAAAACAAAGATCAGGAATTGATACAATTAACTTACTCCACCCACAAAAGACACCAAAGGGAAAGAAACACAAACACCAAGCGACCAGACCACAATGGAAACCTAAACAAAGGAAGGCCATATGGACAGTTACTTTCCCACAAAATGGCCATATGGCCATCCAAAATTAAAAGACACAAGTGATACACACAGCAAGCAACAAACAACAACATAAATAAATCGCCACAGAAGAGCCGCCTTGGAACGGTCAGTGGAAGATTTCCACTGGGGGGCTTAAATCGATTTTACGTGGCCACAATCCTCGCCCTTACTTCCGCCGCGATTTAGACAAATAATTTATTCAGTCCGCATGAAGGCCTCCTAACTCATCAGTGCAACATCTCCGTGAACACAGAAATCAAACAACCACAGAGGTGAGACTACGGTGAGGACTCGACAGCAAGAAACCACTGAAATGCTGGAGCAAAAGAAAACCAACAGTTAGACTCCAACCGTGATTGGGTTAACTACCATGCATGCAGTCTGTCGTATAATATCCATGTTGTACCCAATCTTTTTATATCGAAGAATGATTTTACGAAATTGGGTGCTGAAGTCATTACGGTTATATATTTTTCTGAATTTATATACTAAGTCACCATAAAATTCGGGTTCCGATAGACCTTGTTGCAGAAGAGATTTAAGTCCAATATTGAATTTTGAAATTAAATCAGAATGGCGTCTATAAAATTTTGAAAAGGCTTTGCGTAGTTTATGGTACCGATAAACCTGATTAAGAAGTTTAGCCGTTAATAATTTATTACGAGTGTTGAAGTCTGTTACATGACTACACACTCTAGCAAATCGAATTAATTGCGAAATATAAACGCCATAGGATGGCGCACGAGGTCAAAATAAAGTCAAAATATGAGTAAAAAAAAAATGTTTTTATTGTGGTATATATAGAAAGCTAGACAAGGTTCTCAATAAACCAATGCCATTTTCTCGGTACACATAACATGACAATTGGCACAGGCGCATTTTTTGACACAGGAAGGTATATTTTGTATGAACTTCGACCTAAGACATGCAGAATTTCATCAAAATAATACAGAACTCCAGGTTCAAATCCTATCGTGATCTAAACGTCGAATTACCCCGGATAGACCTTAGTAGGACAACTAGCTGTCACACCCACGCAATGGTTTTTCACTGTTTCCCTGCGATTTCCTGCGGAAATCCGATAATGTCAGCACAAAAGCCAACATTCTTATAAATATCAATGAAGATGCTCTCACCTAATGCAAAAGTTTTCTCCAGATAACCGTTATTACCAGCAATGTTCACCTTTTTGTGTTCGAGCAGACATTTCTCATTGCAGAATTATTTTCATTCTATATCTTGAAGCTGGTGTGATCCGCGCGCTGATTGGTCGAAAGTTGGGAATTCCAGCGATTTCAACCTATCAGAGCTCAGATTACGTCAGCTTTAAGATATAGTATCAAAACAATATTGCAATGAGAAATGCCTGCTCGCACACAAAAAAGGCGAAACTTGCTGGTAATAATGGTTATCTGGCGAAAACTTTTGCAATAGGTGAGAGCATATTCATTTATCATGCTTATAGGTGTGTTGGATTTTGTGCTGACATCGGATTTCAACAGGAAATCGCAGGGAAACAGTGAAAAACCATGGCGTTGGTGTGACAGTTAGTTATCCTATTAAAGTCTATCCGGGGTAATTTGACGTGTAGATCACAACGGGGTTTGATCCAGGTGTTCTGCATTATTTTGTTGAAATTCTGCATGCCTTAGGTTGAACTTCATACAAAATATATCTGTCTGTGTCAAAAAATGTGCCTGTGCCAATTGTCATTTAATTTGTACCAAGAAAATGTGCTGGTTTGTTAAGAACCTTGTCTAGCTTTCTATACCAGTATGATAAAAAAAAAAATATTTTTTTTGTACTCATATTTTGACTTTAAACACATTCCACACGTTTTTCGGACAAATCAATGGGTCAAGCGCCTGTGCTGTGTACCCATATGTCATTCAAACAGTACATATGACCCATCATTGTCTTTTCATCATTTTCCATCGGGTAAAGTATTGAAGAAACAATGGATAGTGAAAGAAGGGATTGGGAGCCCTATGTACAGTATGCCCATATAGTCTATTTAACCATAAAGTATGAGTATCAAACACTGTCACCTACCTTTATCGATAAATTAATCATCATAAAATGCCCATTTTGCACAGAACTTATATTCCCCATTTATTAATTCAAATTTAAGTTGTTTTTTCTCTTTGAATACCGTAATTATTCTAGTAAACTCTGAATATATGATACAAACTATATTGATATGGGGAGAAAGTGCTGCCAGACCAGCTGGAGAATGAAAATGTATATTGAACTCGTATTAAGTATATGGCTTCATGCTGATAGCCATTGGTACAATTGTACACCGAACAAAAAGACCTCACCATTCCAAACCAGTGACTGCAAGTTGTGTGTGTTTGTTTGAATTGAGGTTTTGTTTGTTTGTGTGATTTGAGGTTTAACGTCCCCGTCAACACTGTAAAGGTCATATTGGAGACGTTACTTCCAATTTTGAGGGACTTTTACCCGACATTGAGATGAAATGACATCTCTCATCTCAAGCCCTGTCACCCAATGAAATCAATAGGGTTTATTAGCATGGACGGTCCGCCTCGCACTGCGGTTCCTGGACAGGCTTAGATCCTCTAAGCGGTTTACCAGTACTAGTGTGCGTGCCGGATTCAGCTCTGCGTGGAAGCATCATGCAGCCCATATATTTCCTCAAGCGCCTATGGGCGGGGCTTTTGAATTGAGGTTTTACATCCCCATCAGCACTATTTGTGTCATTTTGGATATGTCGATTCCAATTTTGTGGGACCTTTACCCGACATTGAGATGAAATGACATCTCAAGCCCTGCCACCCGAACAAACCAAAAGGGTTTAAATGTAGGGACGGTACGACTCGCACCACTTTGCCTTCGCAGGATTAGACCCTCTAAGCAGTTTATCAGGACTCGTGTGGTCGGTTTCAGCTCAGCGTGGAAGCATCATGCAACCCAATCTTTTTCTCCAAGCCCCGATGGGTGGCGGATGTGCAAGATGTGTAAGAATTTGATAATAATAGTTATTTCTCTTCCGCTTCAGAGCTCCTGTTGCATATGTATATTTTCTAAGTAAATACTGGGCTTCAAGTATACTTGGCACCTGTGGACATTTAATTTAAAAAAAAAAGACTTTAAGGGCCTCCGGCCTAAAGGATTAGAGAGCTACTTCCTAATCATTAAGTCTCTCACCTCTTCGGATTCGACCTGGCTCGGGTCACATGTGCGATGCCAAGTTCTGCAACAGATGCTCAGGAGTTAATCTCAAGTTTTCGCCCACCTCTGATCAACGGTCGGTTCGATATGAGGGAAATAATCTTGAAAGGTACATAAAATCAAAACCAAAAACAATCTAAAGACCAAATGCAGGGCACGGCTTTGGACTATATACTTTTCTGTTGGGGCTTTCTGGTATCCATGGAGCCCATTAATTTTGTTCACGGCAACACTGCTTGGATGGAGAGTTATTTACTCTGTATTCTGGCTTTCTGCATAGGCCTTTGTTGATAGACTCTGCCTCAAAATTATTGCCACCAAGACATTACGAAAACAGGCCTATATAAATACATTGCAAACTTTACCGCCGAAAAAAGCTAAATTGTTAAGACGAAAAAAATTAAGCTAAATTTTTAAGACGAAAAAAATTGTGATATTTTTCTTATTGCTGTTCAACTTATATAGATTATGGGTACACGTTAGAACTGCCTCATCGAGGGGTTCTAACGAGTATCCACAATCTATCTATTAGAGCAGAAAAAAAGAAAAATAAGGTTTACCCCTGTAAACCACCATGTTACTATATAAAAGTGGGGTTCAAGGGGTTCAGAATTATTTACGCATGCTTTCGTGATGGCCATGAAAAATGACACATACTATAAACACATCACGTTAACAAGTCGGTGCAATGAACACCCCTCTAAAGTAGAAGTAAAACAAAGATCAGGAATTGATACAATTAACTTACCCCCCCCCCCCCCCCCCCCCCCATAAAAGACACCAAAGGGAAAGAAATACAAACATTAAGCGACCAGACCATAATGGAAACCTAAACAAAGGAAGGCCATAAGGACAGTTACTTTCCCACAAAAACGCCGCCATCCAAAATTAAAAGACACAAGTGATACACACAGTAAGCAACAAACAACAACATAAATAAATCGCCACAGAAGAGCCGCCTTGGAACGGTCAGTGGAAGATTTTCACCGGGGGGCTTAAATCGATTTTACGTGGCCACAATCCTCGCCCTTACTTCCGTCGCGATTTAGACAAATAATTTGTTCAGTCCGCATGAAGGCCTCCTAACTCGTCCGTGCAACATCTCCGTGAACACAAAAATCAAAGAACCACAGAGGTGAGACAACGGTGAGGACTCGACAGCAAGAAACCACTGAAATGCTGGAGCAAAAGAAAACCAACAGTTAGACTCCGATGAGCCCGACCAGAGACAGAGCACCAGGCACCAGCTAACATTATCTCTCTAATTTTCAATAAGCCTTTACGTTGGAGCCGTCATAGAATCTGAGGCCTGACCCACCGGCGTGCAATTAAAGAGGGAAGCAAAGTTGCCAACCGTGATTGGGTTAACTACCATGCATGCAGTCTGTCGTATAATATCCATGTTGTACCCAATCTTTTTATATCGAAGAATGATTTTACGAAATTGGGTGCTGAAGTCATTGCGGTTATATATTTTTCTGAACTTATATACTAAGTCACCATAAAATTCGGGTTCCGATAGACCTTGTTGCAGAAGAGATTTAAGTCCAATATTGAATTTTGAAATTAAATCAGAATGGCGTCTATAAAATTTTTAAAATGCTTTGCGTAGTTTATGGTACCGATAACCCTGATTAAGGAGTTTAGCCGTTAATAATTTATTACGAGTGTTGAAGTCAGTTACATGACTACACACTCTAGCAAATCGAATTAATTGCGAAATATAAACGCCATAGGATGGCGCACGAGGAACATCACCATCCAAAAAAGGAAAATTTACAATCTCAAAATCAAAGTCATCGCGTTTATCATAAATTTTGCACGAAACAAATCCATCTACAATAGATAGATGTAAATCCAAAAACGGGGCCCCGGTATCAGAAGAATTTGCTTTATTTAACTGAAGTTCTAGGGGTTAAATCTGACTGATCAAACCATCAAAATAGGTATTATCAATATTTAATAAATCATCTAAATATCTAGATGTAGAGCTAAAAGCTTCAATAATTTCAGATTGGTTATCAATGGAAAGCGACAAAATGAAGTCTCTTTCATAACAATACAAGAACAGATCGGCCACAAGAGGTGCGCAATTAGTACCCATCGGAATACCCACAATTTGTCTAAATAACTTAGTACCGAATCTAATATAACTATTGTCAAGTAGAAAGGTGAGGGCATCACACACTTTCTGACATGACCAAAGTGTATAATTCTTATGCTCTTTAGAAGTGAAAAATGCATTTCTGACATTACATGCAAGATAAAGAGAATCTTCTCTGTGAAAAGCCCATTCAATTAAATCATTAAGCTTTTCTTTTATAAGATTATGAGGAAGTGTAGTGTAAAGAGTGGAAAAATCGTAGGTAGACAGACTAGAAGCACGAAAATGTGTAGATTTCAATTTATTTAAAACCTAATTCGAATTTTTGATAGACCAAAACAGATTTCTTACTGATCTTTCAAAGACTTTATCACAATATTTAATTACATGCGTTTTAATAGCAGTAAGACAGGAAGTTTATAATTTAGAAAGTTCAGTGGTAGTGCAAGAGCTAGAATTTGCAATAAACCGTGCTATGTAAGGTTTTTATGAAATTTTGGTAACCAGTATAGCGTAGGAAGCTTGTCTTGGCCTTCGTTAACACACACAGCAAACTTGGTGGCTGAAAGACAAACATGTTTATCTACTATAGCTCTCTCTTCAGCTAAAGGCTGAAGGTCATAGGCCTTTGTACCACCAAGCTCCTGCTTAAGCGTGTTAACATAGTGGAGCCGTCACACAACGACGACGTTGTTAGCGGCCTTGTCTGCAGGGGCCAAAACAAACTTCTTATGAAATTCTTGAATACCTAGTTTAAGATGACGTAAAGACGTCTTGGGCTTAGGAGGTAATAAGTTAGTATTTTGAGTATAGAAAGAAATGCGTTTATTCACTAGTTTTAAAATGCTAAGTTTCCAGTCCTTAAGGGCTTTATGCTCAACATACTCTCGCTTACACCATCGATTACCGAATTCATTCAAGGAAGCAGCGATTTCATCTCTACATTTACTGAAATCAATTTTAGAAGGAAACCGATATTTCGGTCCTTTAGAAATTATATTCCTTATCCTAGAATCAGGAATAATTTTCAAATTGCCAGTAATTACATGACCAGCAGCAGGATAGCAATACTTTGAGTTTTTACAATCACATGAATCAGGAGTATTAGTATCAATATCAAGATCTGAAACAAGTTTATTGAAATTAAAAATAATAGATCTAACATGTTTGTTATATTTATAGCAAATTATAGGTGTTTCAGTATTTTGAAAATAAGCAGGAATGAAAGAAAGCACCGATCTCTCACGGAAGATACTGGGCAAATCTATAAAATCCATACCCTTATTAATGAAGGATAATTTGAAGAAATGGCCTTTATGATTAATTTCAGAATCAATGTAAGGACGGAGAGTATGCTGAGTATAGCCTCTAGTTAAGAGAGCCGGATCATATAACTTATGAGAACTATCGTAGAATTTATTCGCCTCGGTGTCCAGAAGACGTAAAACAGAAACGGGTAATGAACTTAAAAATGAAAGCATAGAGTGGCGTCCATGATATAATAATATAATTGACAGTCACTTCAGTCTAGTATTGTTTCGTTTAAACGCACGTGATTTACGTTTAAAGTTACCATTTTCCCTGGTGCCGTGAGATCTAGTTCTGCGTTTTCGACATTCCAGGAGTGAGAAAATATCAAAGTCCGGCATTCTGGAAATATTACCCTCATGATAAATGTTGTCATTAAATCCCAGTGGAAAAGGGGTCTGTAAAAATTTGATCCATTTCAGTTCAGCTTCATGTCTTTTGATTATTTTGAATCTAGATGTAGAATTTGCATCGTAATAAAGTTTTTCCACTGGTTGTATAACAATGTTATTTACAGAATGACCAGAATGACCTGTACGTCGAAAGTGACGGTACAAGAAAGTGTCAGTTTTCTTAGGCTAACTCATTCTACGATAATGCTCGCTCAATCTAGTTTTAAGCATGCGGTTAGTTTGACCGACGTACTGCATATTACAGTTTGCAGCACGTCAAGTAATTAGATAAATTAAATCTGTAGACTGTCATGTCAAATCAGACATGTTAACTACAGAGAAGCGTCTACCGTTTACAGATGAAGTAACGGTAGACGCAGTGCTTAAATGCGAACAACATCTGCACCTCTTGGCATTGCACTTAGAAATACTAGGATACATTCCACTTCTTTTCCACGGATTAGTATATTTTCGAAGGATTGGGGGATTTTAGAGGAGATAGTCTTATACGAAGACTACTCCCAAAAACATTGGTAGTGCCTGCTCCTTTGAGATTAACTGAAGTTACAGAAGACAAATTTAAGGGTCTAACTATTGAGTAACCAATACCGAAGGCAACATAGTATTAAAGTTCTTAATAGAATTGGGAATCCGTACAGAAGAAGCAGAGTGTAACCTAAGGGGTGATATTGATATTTTAAATGTATTTGTAATACTCATTTTGGTTAATAAGGTTGTGATACCGTCAAAACTAAAGCGATGTTCATACCGGTTATTAAATAAATAAATAAAACAGCATATACAATTACTGAAGAAGATACCTTCGAATAGAAGGAAGGTACAACAAAAGCCCAAAAAACATCTTAGTCTACTTAAAGTACAGGGATGACAAACAAGCAGTTGTTGTACAACGAGTAGCGAACATCGGTTTAATAATGACCTTCAACAGGTATCTAAAGGATGTCAATTGATGGAACAGTGAAAAGCAATTGCATAAGCAATCCCTGAGGATTGGAGAAATAAGAGCATTAAATGCATGTACGGGGAGACCTTTTACAGCCGCCACACGGCACAAACAAAACAGCCCTGATATGCAAAGTAGAAGTAAAATAAAGATCAGGAATTGATACAATTAACTTACTCCACCCATAAAAGACACCAAAGGGAAAGAAATACAAACATTAAGCGACCAGACCATAATGGAAACCTAAACAAAGGAAGGCCATAAGGACAGTTACTTTCCCACAAAAAGGCCATATGGCCATCCAAAATTAAAAGACACAAGTGATACACACAGTAAGCAACAAACAACAACATAAATAAATCGCCACAAAAGAGCCGCCTTGGAACGGTCAGTGGAAGATTTCAACCGGGGGGGGGCTTAAATCGATTTTACGTGGCCACAATCCTCGCCCTTACTTCCGTCGCGATTTAGACAAATAATTTGTTCAGTCCGCATGAATGCCCCTTTATATAAGGAAGATGAGTTAATAGGTGTACACATTGTTTTGCTTAGTTCTGCCCAAATAGTTATATTGTGGGTATTCGTTAGAAACGTCTCAATGAGACAATTCTAACGAGAACCCTCAACCTATTTTCGGATTATAAATAAGAAAAATATTTTATTTTTGTATTTGAAAATTTGCCATTTTGGAGAAAAGTAAAAATGCACTATGACAAACAGGTTTATTATGAATTACAGTAGAACTTCGATGGCTCGAACACCGATGGCTCGTTTACCATGGATGTGTCGAACCCATTCTTGAGCCCCTAGCGAAATCCTCTACATAAGAAATAGTTGGGGTAATTACGGAGATTTTAGTCTTATCTTGCAAATGTATGCTGTGTGAACTCATTAGAATCGCCTCGATGAGGCGATTCTAATGAGTACACACAGCATACATTTTCATTATAGAACACCGGAAAGATGTCTAAAAGTTACTCTTATGCCTTCAGGCAGTAACCCTCGGTGGCTCGAACTACCCCTGTCTCGAACAGATTTTCGAGGTCCCAAAGGTGTTCGAGTCATTGAAGTTCGACTGTTTATAAATGCGATATATTCACATTGTGAAATTAACGTTGTCCCCCATTTCTGACAATCAACTCATCGGATAAGTTGATATAGTGAATAATCGTGCTATGGATTGAGTTGATATTTGGTATGATGTTAGATACCTGTACATTTCATCACTGATTTCAATATAATTTCACACAAATGTTCCTTATGACAATACCTCGAGCGAGTTCGACTTTCAAGGTCAAGGTCACTGTGGCTATTTTTAGAAAAACTTTGTCATTGCTCTAGCGCTTACACTTTTTCACCAATTTCAATATAACTTCTCACAAATGTTCCTGATGACAAGGTCACGCCCTTAGAAAATTTTGTGACAACATGGATTATCGGGGTGAGGCGGGGCCCTTGGCGGGGCATCTGTGTCGTCTGGACACATATCTAGTTTATATCTCAAAAACGGTCAATTTTCTTATGAAACTTTGTGATATTATCCATATTAATACGAAAACCATAGGTTTTGGGTGCTCGTTCGAACCGCCTCATTAACGAGTACCCACAACCTATGTTTAGGAGCAGAAATAAAGAAAATAATATATACCCCCATAAACCCCTGTTTTCTCTGTATAAAGTGGAGTGTAAGGGGTGTTCATTTCACAGACTTGTTAGCGTAATGTTTCTCGCTGAATGTGTTGATCAAAACTCTATAATAAAAAACTCAATAACAAAAATGTTATCGCCGACAAACGCGGCAAAAAAAAAAAATAATAAAAAATTCGACTTTAGTTATATCTAGGGGTGAAAACTATAATACAAGCATCCACTATTGCATCAACCATAGTGTTCAACCTAATGTTTAAGTTCATTTCTCAAGAATTATAAGAGCTTCATTGATGATACTGATTACAAGCTTGCATCGGGCAACGTTTTTTTAAGCATCAATGTTTGACTTTGCGCCCCCATAGGCGCGACATAGCCTTCGGCTTATTTCTTATGCTTCTCTTAGTTTCTTGTGTTTTTATTTTCAGCTGTCACGGCACAACAGATGTCACTGTACAACCAAGAGCTGATTAGACAGTTTTCACTTAACCTACATGAACATGTATAAACACATTATTACAAAATGAAACGCATGCCACAAAAGAGTAACAAAAACTGCGTGTGACAATTTAAACACCTCGGCCATGAAGGAACTTAATGTTTTCTTGTAGACGGAAACAAAGAGAAACATACATGTAGCTATTATACATCACGCATGTGAATTCGGATAAATCGTTCTCACCATCAGGCATACTGATGAGAATATCAGCTGACAGATAGCTATGTGAACACTGGCGTGGGCCATGCGGATATTCATTTTCAGTCATATGAGCCGAGAGACTATACAATGGTGTCACTGACGGAAAACAAAATTAATGCATGTATGTGTGAGATATAGTCTGCCATCCATTTTACAGCAGCTTGCTGGCACATATATTCTGAACTTTAAAATTTTTTTCAGACATAAGGTACATGATATCACTAGACGACACTTTCTGATGAAAAGTATGTAGATAAATTACACTGTTAACAACACACATGTTCGAACAGAATATGCAAAGAAGTATATGTTTACCCAATGAACACATATAACTTACTGAATGGAAAAAAGCGCTAGATATTCGTCTGAGCCTGGTACATGTAATGGAATAAACAACGAAACACAGCAGTAAGAAAGTCAAGATCAAGTGTGAGAAAAGTGGTAAATCATTTAAAAAATACAAAGCTCAAAAACCACATGTTAATCAATACCGGTGCAAAACCTCATAGATGTGAGATATGCAGTAAAACGTTTACATGTTCGAGCAACCTGACTCATTATATGTTAATCCATACTGTTGAGAAACCTCATAGATGTGAATCACCACATGCTGATCCGTACTGGTGAGAAACATCATAGTTGTGAGTTCTGCAGTAAAACGGTTTCAAGTTCGAGTGGCCTCAAAAACCACATGTTAATCCACATTAGTGAGAAACCTGATCGATGTGAGCTCTATAAGTTCTTGCGGCCTCAAATACCACAGGATGACCCACACTGATGAGAAACAGCATACATGTGGAATATGCAGTAAAACAGTTATATAATATCGGGCAATCTAAACAGCCACATGTCAATTCATACTGGTAAGAAACCTCATTGATGTGAGCTATGCAGTAAAGCGTTTACAAGATCGAGCAGCCTCAAAGCACACAGGCTGACCCACAGTGTTGGGAAACAGTATACATGTGGATTATGTAGTATACTGTTTACAAGGTCGAGCAAGCGGAGAAGACACATGCTGATCCATACTGGTGAGAAACCTCATAAATGTAAGCTGTGCAGTAAAACGTTTACAAGATGGAATGAGCTCAAACAGCACATGTTAATCCATACTGGTGAGAAAACTCACAGATGTGAGATATGCAGTAAATCATTCTTACATTCGAGCCACCTCAATCCCCACATGTTAACCCATTCTGAGAAACCTCATAAATGTGAGCTGTGCAATAAAACGTTTAGAAGTTCGGGCGGCCTTTATTACCACATGTTTATCCATTCTGGTGAGAAACCTCATAGATGTGACTTTTGCACTAAAATGTTTACCGGTTCGGGCGGCCTCAAATACCACATGATGGCCCATACTGGTGAGAAACACCATACATGTGTATTATGCAGTAAATCATTTGTAACAGCGGGCAGTCTAAGTAATCACATGGCAATTCATAGTGGCAAGAAACCTCATAGATGTGAGCTGTGCAGTAAAACGTTTACAAGATCGAGCAGCCTCAAAGCCCACAGGCTGACCCACACTGGTGGGAAACAGTATACATGTGGATTATGCAGTAAATCGTTTATAACGTCGGGCAACCTGAGAAGACACATGCTGATCCATACTGGGGAGAAACCTCACAGATGTGAGATATGTAGGAAATCATTTACACAGTCGAACGGCCTCAATCACCACATGTTAATCCATACTGTTGAGAAACCTTATAGATGTGATCTCTGCAATAAAACATTTGGAAGATTGGGCGGCCTCAATGGCCACATGTTAATCCATACTGGTGAGAAACCTCACAGATGCGAGATATGCAGTAAATCATTCACACATTCGGGCCACCTTAATAGTCACATGCTAACCCATACTGGTGAGAAACCTCATAGATGTAAACTTTGCAGTAAATCGTTCAGAAGTTCGAGTGGCCTCTATTACCACATGTTAATCCATTCTGGTGAGAAACGTCATAGATAAATCATTTACACACTCGAGCTGCCTCAGTCATCACATGTTAATTCATACTGGGGAGAAACCTCATAGATGTGAGCTGTGCAGTAAAACGTTTACAAGTTCGAGCGGTCTCAAAGACAACAGACTGACCACACACTGGTAAGAAACCGCATACATGTGGCGTTTACATGGTCGAGCAAGCTCAGTAGACACATGTTGACCCATACTGGTGAGAAAACTCATAGATGAGAAACGTGGTCTAAAAGAACACAGGATGACCCATACACTGATGAGAAATAGCATAACTGTGGATTATGCAGTAAATAGTTTATTTAGTAGACACATGTTGATCAATACTGGTGAGAAACCACACAGATGTGAGCTACAGTACACCACCCGTACTGGCGAGTAACCTCACAAATGTGAGCTACAGTACACCACCCACACTGGTGAGAAACCTCACAGATGTGAGCTACAGTACACCACCCATACTGGTGAGAAACCTCACAGATGTGAGCTACAGTACACCAACCATACCGGTGAAACCTAACAGATGTGAGCTACAGTACACCACACATACTGGTGCCTGCATTTTAATGCTTTTGCTTTGTTTGGATCTGTTCAAATAGTAAAATTAATTATAAGTATCACTTAAAGATTGCTTCGAGCAGATGTATCGCTGAAAGATTTCGTGATCAAAAAAGTATAAAATTTAACCGTTTTTCTGCTGAACATGACATACACTGCCTTTGCACACAGAGTCGGGGCTTGAAGAAATATATGGGCTGCATGATGCTTTCACGAGTACTGGTAAACCGCTTAGAGGATCTAAGCCTGCCTAGGAAAAGCGGTGCGAGAAGGTCCGTCCATGCTTATTAACCCTATTGGTTTCATTGGGCGAATGGGCTTGAGATGTCATTTCATCTCAATGTCAGGTAACAGTCCCACAAACTTAGAAGCAACGTCACCAAAATGACCTTTACAGTGTTGACGGGGACGTTAAACCTCAAATCAAACAAACAAATTACTATTTGTCATGAAATGTGAGTGAAATGATACATTGAAACATGTGTTTCGTTTGTTTGTATTGGAGCTGAACGGCCCAGTCAGCCCGATTTTAGGTCATTTTTGAGCCGGTCAGTTTACTTATCCATACTTTTCCCGGACAGGCTTATACATAAGTGTTTAACCAGTACCGTGTGCACATTCTTTCACCAGAAACTGAAAAGTGCCCTTCCTGAATAAGTGGAAGGGAGAGAATGAACGTAGAATAAATTCCAGGATCAATCTTCACAAAAGAATGTTGCCGTCCCCGGCTGGGATCAAATCCGCGTCTGCCTGATCACCAGTCAGAGACGTATCCGACTGAGCTGCCGAGGCCGGCTGATACATTGTTACAAGTAATTTGATTGATCGATAGTCAGCAATGGGAGAGGCTGAATTAAATTACTCAGCAGGATAAGGGTTAAGGCTTCGTCGCTATGATAACACACCCATATTCTAAAAGGACGCCTGAATTTCTTCTCATGTCTTTCATTTCGTTTGCTTTTTCATTTTCCGTTTTATTGATTTTATGACCCTTTCAAGATTGTTGAGGCGGTTCTTCCGAGTGGTCACAATCTATGAAATAGAGCAAAAAATGGAAAATAATGAATACCCAACCACCACCTCCAACTGAAACCCTAGGAGGGATGATTATATGGGTGTCCATGGCACGGACGTGTTTGTCAGATGTTCTTTTTTCACGAATGTTTCACAAAGCAAGTCAACAAATTTTGGCATTTGGTAAATGCATAATTTTATTCGCCCCGTCAGCTGAAATATTAAGCTATACACGACTCCATGCGCATTTACTTTTTACATGTACATGTGTATGTACATGTAAAAAGTCGTGTTTTTTTTTAGGGGGGGGGGGGGGGGCGATGGCCCCAGAGTGATAAGAAGAGAGTGAAATTGTCTTACGCCAAAATGCCTATTTTGTACAGGAAACCCAAAACGGGTAATTAGCAAAACTGCAGCTCCAGATCAAATGCCGCCTTCTACGGCGTATGATCTTGGCTGGGCCTACACTGTTTGCAAATAATTTACTATTTTCAAAATACATGTAAATTTGAAGAAAACACTATCTAGCCTCCTAAATTTTGAAATGATCTTGTGCTCATATAATGTAGCAGATTCCATTCAGTACAAAATGGGTTAAAAGTATTCAGTTAAAGAAAATATAGCAGAGTTCAATTATATTCTCTAGACCAATCTAACAATGGCGGTTGATGGTAAAACAGTGCAGGTCCAGATCAAATGCCGCCTTCTGCGACGTCTGATCGGGGCCTACGCTGTTTGCAAACAGTTCAACTATTTGAAGAAAACACAACCTGACATCCCTAAATTTTTAAATGATCTTGTGCTTCTTTTGGTAGCAGATCCCATTCAGTATGAAAATGGGTATTAGGAAGTATAGCAGAGTTCAGTAATATTCTCCCTGGTTAAGACTACACATATGTCATTTTTGGGTGTTTCTGATCAATTAGAAGTTATTTGTTTAATTTAAGGTCTAACGTCCACATCAACACTGTATAGGTCATCTTGGAGACGTTGCTACCAATTTTGTGGGACTTCTACCCGATATTAAATGACATCTCAAACCCTGTCGCCCAATGAAACCAATAGGGTTTATAAGCATGGACGGCCCGACTCGTACCGCTTTGCCTGGGAAGACTTAGAGATTTTCTAAGCGGTTTACCAGTACTCGTGTGCAGACGGATTCCGCTCTGCTTGGAAGCATCATGCAGCCCATCTATTTCTTCAAGCCCCGATGGGCGGGGGCCGAATAAAGAAGTTATTTTTGTTATAGGAAATATCTTAACGCATTTCTTTGACGACATTGAACTGGCTAGTGCTTTTTACAGCAAGCACAATCGAACGAGTTGGATTTTAAGGACAGGCCAATCCAATAACAGTGGGTGAGGGTAAAACTTGTGACTACCGTGGTAAAAGGACGTTTCGTACCGGAGACATTTTGTCCCAAACTGTCACAAATCCGGGACGCGATTGTTCCTATTCCGCAATTATTCTACATTGGTGTTCTAAGTGGGGATAGGCAATGGAGAATCAAGTGACAACAATTTTATTGATACTTTATTAATATAGGGGATGGTGAAAGAGACCACTTTAGAAACTATTTGCAACAGATCCTGATTGCTCTGTTTCTGATGATCTTGTAAACCTGGATATATCATTTATGATTTTATGTAGATTAAATAATTGCAAGATATGATAAAGAAAAATTAATAACAACTACAACAAAAATGAAAACAATTTTGATGACCAAAGAGTCCCTCAGTACCTAGGCTGTAGTTTATGTCTTCTGTTAAGATTTCTACTTTGGATCAAAGACATGAAAACCGTCAAGTGTGCAAATTTTCTGGGTCAGATTAGCTAGTTTCATCAAATAAGGCCTCATCAGCGGCCCCCAATATATTCTGACCCTATTTCAACTACTATATTCTTTAAGCCTGATTTAAAAAAAAAATGCTTACAAGATGCAAAAATTGCCTAATGCTATCCGAAGATTACAAACCATCGCCCCATCAGCACTGTCAGCGTTTTGATTCTTTGTTCTGCTAATGTTTTTCTTGTAGCTCTTTTCTTGTAGATACATGAATATTAAAAAGAGAAAGTAGTATATGTTTGTTAATTCATCGTCCTCTACGTTCTGTAAATTTGGTGCATACATGTAGCATTCCTGTTACTTTTATGACGATGGTTTGATAGCTTGAAGTTTAACGGCCCAGTCAACGCAGTTCAGGTCATATCAAGTAAAGAAATATGTAAAACAAATTGAACAGAATTTCGGCTGTATTCCTTTTGCCATGCCATAGAGCTCGAAGTTGTAGCGTCTGTGGGTGCGCGGGAGTTGGGGAGTGAAAAGTGTTTCGGAACGGAGTCATGTGGCATATCAAATCAAAGGGTTTGATTAGTGAGTGGAATAAAGTACAGGTAAAATTTCTACCCCGTGGTCAGATTGGGGCCCTTGAGAGGTGTCCAAAGGCCAGATGTCAGTAAAATCCAATTACAAAGTCAATTTTATAGATTTGGGTGTCAATCTTTGCAGAAGTAATGAGTAATGAAATGTCTAAAACATATTGAATGGGACTTTGTCTGTGACCTCTGGGTCATGCCCCAGGGACTGAACCTTGTGAGGGGGCGATCTAGGGGACATTGTTCTTTTGACATATATTGTTATTTGATACTTGGTACTTAGTCCCTGTTGAGGAAGCTAAGGGGTTTGCAATGGCATGTCATCGACCGCATCCTAGTTATGCTGTTGTTGGTGTTGTTTTCAATGGACACACAAGCTCCGAGTCACATTATCGCTTATCGTGTCCTTTATGTTGATGCACATTGCTGATAGACGCAGCAGATCTGATATATGATGTGAGAAGCCGTCATTGTGGCCACGAAAAATCGATTTAAGCCCCCCAGTGGAATTCGTTTCCGTTGACCGTTCCAATGCGGTTAATTTTTGATATTGTTTGTCTTTGGGTGTTTGTGTCGCTTATATTATTTTATTTTGGATAGCCTATTGGCCATATTGTGGGAAATTAACTGTCCTTTTGGCTTTCCAATGTTGGTGTTTCCGTTGGAGTATGTTGCTTCATGTTTGTGTTTCTTTCCCTTCGGTGTCTCTGATGGGAGCTGTGGGTTAATTGTATCGATTCCTGATCATTGCCTCTATTTTTATTATACATGTAACTTAAAGAGAGTAAGTGAGTGTTTGAGTTTTACGTCTCACCAACAGCTGATGTGATACGGAGACGGGTCCCTGTCTTGAAGACTCGTCCGAAAGTTGTGAGAAGCCCGCGATCGATCCTGCGACCCATGCTTTACAAGGCGAGCAGTATAACCACTACAGGATATGCTGATCAAACCAAGAAAATGTGAAAAATGTAATGAATCATTTACACAGTTAAGTAGCTTACACTATCGTGTGGCTTTCGTTTTGTTTAATTTGAGGTTTAACGTCCCCGTCAACACTGCCAATGTCATTTTGGAGACGTTGCTTCCAAATTTTGTTGGACTTTTACCCGACACCGAGATGATATGACATCTCCAGCCCTCTCGCCCAATGAAACCAATAGGGTTTATTAGCATGGACAGACCGACTCGCACCGCTTTGCCTGGGCAGACTTAGATCCTCTAAGCGGTTTACCAGTACTCATGTGCCGTCGGTTTCAGCTCTGTGTGGAAGCATCATGCAGCCTATCTATTTCTTCAAGCCCCGATGGGCGGGGGCCTTATCGTGTGGTTTTATACTGGCGAAACATTGCATGTTTGTAGCAGTTATTGGTAAGTATCTGCACCATCAGCCACCTTTCGAAACGATAAGATCATACAGGTGAAAAACAGAACCTCTATTAGATAAGTGACCAACCATTTACATTGCCCGGCCTAATGGTTCAGATGTGCCGCAACAAAGTAAACTGTCATCGAGAATATAAAATGTATGTATCCATTGAAGACTCAGATTATGATCATCTTGCGCATGCGTGCTGTATGATATCATATTATTCACTATGAGCTATATGACGCCTGGTATCTTGAAGCTGAAACAGAGAATGCTTCATTGTAACTGAGAAGGTAGACTGGCAAGTGTTCGTATTTGCTGAGCGCAGATGTTGGCATATTTATTGCGTTTGTCACTGGTACTGACTCACTGGTGCTACACAATGACTTGACGTCATTAAGCATATTACACATTTGCGTAATGTTTTATATTTGCAATAAAGCAAAATCACCATCACCTACATAGTAGCATTTCGAATTGTATCATATATATATCTTTATTTCCTCCAAATATGAAGAGTACATGCAACATGACCATTTAGAAAACAATACAATACAAATACTGTGAACACATATACAGCTATATACAAACTAGAGGTGACTACAATAGGATCTCGATACCTCAACAAGCGTTTGAGGTATCATGACTGTTTAGAAATGTGCTATGTTGTCAGTGGGACTTCAGAGCCACTGAAATTCTTGAGTATTTTGGAATAGTCAATGTTTTGCTGTGAAGCACAATAAATATCTACCCTGCAATGCCGCAGTACACACTTACTCTTGGTCTCATCTACTCACCCAAAAAGTCTGTGTACGACACAGAGCGATGTCACGCTGACCTCGGCTCTATAACTAGTCAGTGCAGAAGCCAACGGAACATCCATTGCGCCGCACCGTAAACATGCAAGATCATTGCCGAAACGAAATGCAAGAAACCCACGGGTGAGGGAGAATAAAAGATATACAAGCTGTAGGACGGTTTCAACGGACTGAATTTCCGTCCAAGAGTATAGGTCGTTATAGAACTTATTATACAGAGTATCTTACACGAGCGCCCCTGCATTACTGAATTCATCAAAGAAGTTGAGGAAAAGGGATAAACCATACATTTGAACTTGGACATTGGAATGTTGTTTATTCAAATGGTTCACTTTAAATTTGCACTCATATAATGCTCGCAGTTGCTATGCTCGTGTGTGATGCTGCTCTTAGAGGAAAGAATGTTATCCCATCTGGGACATTGTAATAACGGTTAATATCCACACGACGCTAAGTTTCCATATGAACACTAAGCGTTACTGCAACACAACTTTCCATGTTGGACACTAACAGTCGCGAATGTCGTTACTGCAACACAACTGTCCATGTGGGACACTAAGCGTCGCGGCTGTCGATAAAATGTGCGATCCCAACGCTTATTGTTCACCATGTCATTTTAACCTAGAAATTATTCCGATTTAAGGTGCTATTTTCTTTTCTCAAAATTTTCGTACGTCGACTGCAATTCTTCAGAAAGCAGTTATTTAAGGACCGACTAGTGACCCCGGGTTTGATGTCCCGGAATGGGACTAGACATCAAAATGTTTTGACTTTTTGATATAGGAACACCATACTTCAGCATTAGGAATCAGTATAACACTGTATTTTGCCTCAAAACACCTGCAGGTCATTGTAACCTACATTTCAAGGTCCAGGGAATTTTGCCTAACTCATTTTTGATTTTTAATTGTACATGTATCGTGAGGATTATTGGATGTATGAACATCATACTTCAGGATTAGGAGTCAGTATGAGTCGACATTTGACCTAAAATAAATATGGGACACTTTGACCTATATATGTCATGGTCCAGTGATTGTGCCTTATATCTTGAAGACTTTTTTATGATTAATCAACCCAATACATTACAGGATAGTCAATGATTTAGTAGCCGGCCTCAGTGGCTCAGTCGGATGCGCGTCTGACTGGTGATCAGGAGGACGCGGGTTCGACTCCCGCCGGGGTCGGCAACATTCTTTCGTGGAGATTGATCATGAAATCTTTTCTACGGTCATTCTCTCTCTTCCGCTGATTCAAGAAGGGCAGTTGTCAGTTTCTGGCGAAAGAATGTGCACTGTACTGGTTAACCGCTTACGTATAAGCCTGCCCAGGAAAGTGTTGATAGGTAAACTGACCGGCTCAAAAATGACCTAAATAGTGTTGACTGGGCCGTAAAACTCCAATACAAACAAACAAACAAACAATGATTTAGTATGAGTCAGTATCAGACAACATTTGATAACAATATAAATGTAGGTTCCTGTGACCTATATTACATGGTCAAATGACTTCACTTATTGTGTGCCTTCTATTTGATGTATGTACATATGTCAAGTCAGGCTTATGAGTCAGATTGACCTGACATTGGATCACAGGAATGGTAAACATGGCGTAATATCAAGTCTTCAAGATATAAGACAAAATCACTTTACCATGAAATATAGATTATAGTGGCCTACATTTATTTGAGGACAGACATCGGATAATACTGACACATAACACCAGAGTATCGTGATCATATATCTGATAGCCTTCCAAAGTACGAGCAAAATCACTGGACAATGAAATATAAGTCAGGGCGTCCGACATCAAGTTTGCAATCCATTGTCGGGTTAATTTGACTCATAAGCCTGCCGCTTGGTTTGTACGTACATGTACATCAAATAGAAGACAAAATCGCTGGACCATGAAATATAGGTCACAGTGACCTACATTTTATTTGAGGTCAAATGTTGTCTCGTACTGACTCATTACCCTAAATTATTGACTATCCTGCATTGTTAGGAGGTCATCCATATTAACGCTGAGGTAAAAAATCAACAATCATGTTTTAATGGTGTCAATAGAATTGTCATTAATCAAGCAATTTCGTATTGGCCGAGTTACAGGTCCGAGGTCTTCTGAATCTGCCCGATGCCCAAGCCAATACAGCAGACCTTGGACGTGCAACTGGGCCAATACGGAAACACTTCATTAATAACAAGATAGTATTGAGTTCAGGTTATACGACAGACTGCATGCATAGTAGTTAACCCAATCACGGTTGACAACTTTGCTTCCCTCTTTAATTGCACGCCAGTGGGTCAGGCCTCAGATTCTACGACGGTTCCACTGTAAAGGCTTACTGAGAATTAGAGCGATCTAATTCAATGTGACTTTGGTTGATGCCTGACACTATGTCTCTGGATGGGCCCATCGGAGTCCACCTGTTGGTTTTCTTTTGCTCCGGCATTTCAGTGGTATCTTGCTGTCGAGTCCTCACCGTTGTTTCATCTCTGTGGGTTTTTTTTTCCTTTTAGTATTCACGGAAATGTGGCACTGATGAGATAGGAGGCCGTTAGGCGGACTGAACAAATTATTTGTCTTAATCGCGACGTAAGTAAGGGCGAGGATTGTGGCCACGTAAAATCGATTTAAGCCACCCTCGCCCCACCCCAGTGGAATTCGTTTCCGCTGACTGTTCCAAGGCGGTTTTTCTGTCGCGGTTTAATTTTTGTTATGGTTTGGCTATGGGTGTTTGTGTCGCTTATACTATTTTATTTGGGATAGTCTATTGGCCATTTTGTGGGAAAGTAACTGTCCTGTTGGCTTTCCGCTATTGATGTTTCAATTAGGGTCTGTTGTTTCATGTTTGTGGTTATTTCTCTTTGGTGTCTCTGATGGGAGCTGTGGGTTAATTGTATCGATTCCTGATCATTGCCTTCACCTCTGTTTTTCAAGCTGCTGTAGAATTCCACTTAAAGACCACCGCTATATTAGGACCACTCCGCTATTAAAGTGAATAACCACCATTTTTTTCTAAGATCCATTTTACAATAACACCATTGAGTAATGATAAAATCGCATTCTTCTCCTTAACTGTTGCTCTAATTAACTGTAATGGCTCATTAAAGTTGTTTATAGGGTGTCAGACATTTTTACAGATTATATCTCCTGCAGTGACCTCACAGAAACTGTTCAGTTCATGTGCTTGAACTAACAAATCTTAGGTATTTTAGCAGCTGAGGATTTTAGAGGAAAAAGTGAACTTTAAAATAAAAATGCCTTCTTGCAAGATCAAACACTGCACTGTGATAATAGGACAAGGAATTAGCTGTTTTGCTATCCCTGACCCTAAGAAAAATAGAGAGTCATTACGATAACACACCCATGCGTAATATTGCTTTTTTTACATCTCCAAAACAGTCAATTTTCTGTCGAAAATTTGTAATATTATTTTTAAACATGTATCTACTCAAAGCATAGGTTGTTGGATGCTCGTTAGAACCGCCTCATTGAGGCGTTTCTAACGAGTACCCACAACCTATGTTTATGAGCGGAAATAAGAAAAATAATTGAGAACCCCTAGACCCCAGTTTTCTCTACATAAAACGGGGGTGTAAGGGAGTGTTCGTTTCACGGACTTGTTCATGTAATGTATGTGAAAAAAATGATACATAATCTTAGAACAGGCAATCTCAACATCAAGAATAACATTGTTTTTGCCTAAGATTTTGAAGACATCTGTTTTCGGTTTGTTGACTACTTGTTTCTGTTCTTTTCTTCATTATTTAATGCCTATCACTATCATTTAACCAATCATTATCTAAACATGCCTTGACAATTTACGGTAATATTTCATGTCATTTCACATGGTATTTTGTGATATTTTTCATAACCCTTTTTGTAGCAAATGGAATCTTCCTCCTTATATGTACCAGGAGTCCATTTCAGAATTTAGGGCTGTCAGGTTGTGTTTTCCTCAATATTTATTAGGAAAATGACTGAACACTTTGCAAACAGTGTAAGCCCTGATCAGACTCCGTGTTCTGCGGCGTCTGATCGGGGCCTGCATTGTTTGCCAGGGTACCTCTTTTGGTGTTTGGTACTAAATGGGTTAATTCAGTTTGAAGCATAGATTCTGGATACACAATGAGGCGATTCCTTTGAGTACCCATAATTTATGTTTTCATTTCCACATCAGGTCCTCGATTTTATGCAAACAGTACACAGGTGTAGGAGCTGTAAATACAAGGTCTGAAATACAAAGTGATTAACTGTAGATCAGACAAGGATTACAGAAAACAATTGTTTTGTAGGAAATTTAAGGTAGAACAGGTTTTGTTTGTTTGAATGGATGTTTTACGTTCCCATCACAACTATTTAGGGCATTTTGGAGATGCTGCTTCCCATTTTGTGGGACTTTTACCCGACATTGAGACGAATGCCACCGAATGAAACCAATAGCACCAAACTCAGGAAAACTGTCATCAAAGTCTTTATTTTCATCCAAAGACATAATGAAGTCTGTATGTAAGATCCTGAACTGACAGCCTGTTTAAGGATTTTTGGGAATGCAACCTGATTAGAGAGCCTCATTACTTCTCCTTTAGTAGCTACGTAGAGAGATATAGAGCTTCAATGCTGTCCATGCGGTCAGGATTTTAGCAAGCATCTAGCATTCTTGGAAACATTTGGATTACCTTGGGGAAATATGGCCGCTGCCAGAAGGCTTCACTGGAACCATTAATTGTAGATTTAATTACCTAAGCAGAATTCACATGGTAATAAAAGTCAGATATTAATGACGTAATAATATTATAAAGGTGGTCATTCACTTTAAGACCGTTTTTGTCATACCCAAATAATTTCCTATATAATTAATTGCTATTTATTCCTATAAAGAGACCACCCCGTTATTCAGTATTAAAAGTAGAAGTAAAACAAAGATAAGGAATTGATACAATTAACTTACTCCACCCATCAAAGACACCAAAGGGAAAGAAACACAAACATGAAGCGACCAGACCATAATGGAAACCTAAACAAAGGATGGCCATAAGGACAGTTACTTTCCCACAAAATGGCAAAATGGCCATCCAAAATAAAAAGACAAGTGATACACACAGTGAGTAGAAACAAACAACAACATAAATAAACCGCCACAGAAGAACCGCCTTGGAACGGTCAGTGGGGGGGGGGGGGCTTAAATCGATTTTACGTGGCCACCATCCTCGCCCTTACTTCCGTCGCGATTTAGACACCTAATTTGTTCAGTCCGCATGAAGGCCTCCTAACTCATCAGTGCAACATCTCCGTGAACACAAATAATCAAAGAACCACAGAGGTGAGACAACGGTGAGGACTCGACGGCAAAAAAACACTGAAATGCTGGAGCAAAAGAAACCAACAGTTAGACTCCGATGGGCCCGACCAGAGACAGAGCATCAGGCGCCAACCAACATTATCTTGAATTAGATCTCTCTAATTTTCAATAAGCCTTTACGTTGGAACCGTCATAGAATCTGAGGCCTGACCCATCGGCGTGCAATTAAAGAGGGAAGCAAAGTTGCCAACCGTGATTGGGCTAACTACCATGCATGCAGTCTGTCGTATAACATTCATGTTGTACCAAATCTTTTTATATCGAAGAATGATTGTACGAAATTGGGTGCTGAAGTCATTGCGGTTATATATTTTTCTGAATTTATATACTAAGTCACCATAAAATTCGGGTTCCGATAGACCTTGTTGCAGAAGAGATTTAAGTCCAATATTGAATTTTGAAATTAAATCAGAATGGCGTCTATAAAATTTTGAAAATGCTTTGCGTAGTTTATGGTACCGATAACCCTGATTAAGGAGTTTAGCCGTTAATAATTTATTACGAGTGTTGAAGTAAGATACATGGCTACACACTCTAGCAAATCGAATTAATTGCGAAATATAAACGCCATAGGATGGCACACGAGAAACATCACCATTCGAAAAAGGAAAATTTACAATCTCAAAAAAAGGCCGCTTTAAGAAGACCAAATTTGTCCATTACTGTTCGCTATTGTGACCACTTTTTGGTCAGGTCAAGTTAATTTGCATCTCTCAGTCAACTTATGCTGGATTCTTCACCTTATCACACATATTCCTAAAGGTGTGAAAATCAGCGGTTTACCTGTACCTCTCTGTGTGATGTTTTAACAAGACGTGTTATGAGTATCACTGTCAAGGCTAATTGAATAAATATTAAATAGTTTTAATGATTTTGGTAATATGCAGCTCTGTTTTCTTCAGATATTTAAGAAGGTAATTTTGGAACAATTGAATATGATATAAAGCAATATTTAAGTTCATACTGTTATCATTAATGTGATTTTGATTGTCTATAATTAATAAGGAAAATAGAACTTTAAATTTAAACTGAGGATCAGTAAAGTTAAAGATTGAAAGAATTACTAAATGCATGTACCTTCTAGCAAGAAGCAATAAAGTAGGCATAATGCACATAAAATATTCAATATTTTATTCACCAATTCCATTATAAGGACCACCCTGCTAATAAGACCACTTTTTAGAAGTCTGGAATGTGGTCTAAATAGCGAAATTTCACTGTACGTGTATAAGGCACAATCACTGGACCATGACTACTAAGTCAGTGTTTATGTATAGGTCAAATGTCAGTTGTTTAAAGGCCAACTGGATTGCATCAAATTGCAGCATAAGGGTAAAAACTCCCGGCTGTACATGTTCTAGGTGACCTCAACTTCAGAGACATTGCTTGGCCCGACAGGCTCAGCAAACAAGGCACAATGCTGAGTCAGTCGGAAGGACAAATATTAATTGATATTATGAACAATCATGTCCTTAAACAAATTGTTAACTTCGCCACTCGTGATAAGAACACATTGGGTCTGATCCTTACGACTTTGCCAGGACAATTCGAAGACATTCATTCCCCAGATAAACTAAGTGACCCCGATATTGTCTCCGGATATTTAAAAATTCACATCCCACCAATAAAGAAACCTCGGAGGAAGGTGTACTCATATCAGAAAGGTGACTATGAAACTATGAGGAAGGATGCACTCAGATTTGCAAAGGAGAAATACTTTAATGGTCATTCAGATGCTCGGTCTGTACAGGAGAATTTTGATTTGATAACTTCTTTCATTCATACTTCGGCCGAAAATCATATCCCCTCAAAAACTAGTAGGTCTGTATCTTCTGTTCCCTGGTTCACTCCAGAGATAAGGAGAAAAATTCGCAGAATGAATAAGATTCATGCAAAGGCAAAAAAGACAGGAAGTGGTAAACTCCGGACAAAAGTTGAAAACTTGAGACTTGAAATCAAGACTGATATAAAAAATCAGCATGATTTATACGTGAATAACTTGGTAGGTGATGTAAAGGCAAATTCCAGAGACTTCTATAGATATATCAATAGCCAGAAGAAAGGCAGGCAAGGTATCCCGCCCCTTAATAAAAGAGGAGGGTTGCTGAATCAGACTCTGAAAGGGCAGAGGAACTAGTTGGTCAATTCAATGATGCGTTTAATAAAACTGAGTTCACAGAGGTTCCATTGACTGGAAGATCCGCCCCATTCATGAATAATATTGTTGTGACAGCTGCAGGTGTGATCAAGTTACTTCAAGGCTTAAACCCCAGTAAGGCCTTGGGACCTGATGAGCTTCATCCTAGAGTCCTGAAGGAACTAGCAAATGAGCTGGGTCCAGTTTTTGCACACTTGTTTCAACAGTCTCTTGATACGGGTGAAATCCCAAAAAGAATGGCTCTATCTGACCACTCTTCAAAAAAGGAGATAGGGCTCTTGCCCGTAATTATCGCCCTGTGTCTCTGACTTGTGTTCTGTGTAATTTGCTGGAACATATAGTCTGCTCAAACATCATGGCCCACTTGGACGAACATAAACTTTTGTCAGACAGACAGCATGCATTTAGGAAAAGGCACAGTTGTGAAACTCAGCTAAGCACAGTTATTATTGACTGGGCAAAAATCTTGGACAAAGGGGGACAGGTGGACACGTTTATTCTGGACTTCGAGAAAGCTTTTGACACCCCATCACATGAACTACTTAAATCTTAGTTATCTGTTTTTGGAATTAGGTGGGTTGGGGGCGGGGTATACTCTCAAATGGATAGGTTCTTTCCTTTGCTACAGAAAACAGCGGGTTGTTGTTAATGGTGAATCTTCGGAGTTGGCTCCAGTTTTGTCTGGACTCCCGCAAGGGACCGTTCTTGGTCCACTTTTGTTCTCCCTGTGCATCAATGATATTTCCACTGACATTGACTCAGAAATAAGACTGTTCGCAGATGACTGTGTTTTTACCGGGAAATTAGAGATACAGATGACTCAGTGAAACTTCAGGCTGACATAGATAGATTAGGATGTTGGGCCCGAAAATGGGGCATGAGATTTCAGCCAGTTAAATGCAATAATATGCAGATAACTAGGAAGAGATCTAATAAAGTTGAGGCTTCTTACACCTTAGAGGGAACGGTCCTCGAGAATGTGGACTCCATTAAATACCTTGGAGTGACAATCTCACACAACTTGAGATGGAATACTCATATTAGCAACATGTGTACTAAGGCAAATAGAACGCTTGGTTTCCGGAGGCGAAATCTTCATCAGTGCCCCCAGGATGTTAAAGAGGCAGCATATAAAGGTCTTGTTCGCCCAATCTTGGAATATGGTAGTTGTATCTAGGACCCCAATGGAGTGGCCCTTAACGATGAAATTGAGAAAGTACAGAATAGAGCTGCTAGATTTGTAACAGGCAATTACTGCTTTGAAACTGGGAGCATGACTGGAATACTTGAAAAATTAAAATGGGAGTCTCTCAAGAAAAGGAGAAAAGACAGTAGGCTAATCATATTATACAAAGGTCTAAAGGGTGCTGCCAGCATTCCAACAGATGACCTTGTTCCCCCAGCTAGACACTAGAAATCACCACTCGTTGGCGTTTCAGACCCTTACTGCAAGAACTGACATTTATAAAGAGTCGCGCTTCCCCAGAACCATTAGAGATTGGAATGTCCTTCCCGATTCGATTATTTCGACAGCTGAATGTGCTGATGATTGTGTAGCTAAATTTACCTATTTCGTTAGAGCTAGGGACTAACTTCCCACATCACAGGTCCTGGTGTATGAATGTCTTTTGACGTGTCACCAGTAACAATTCTGATTCTGATTCTGAATGTCGATACATGCAAGAGTCCTCAAGAAACATGTATAAGGCAGTAATTACTGAACCATGAAATATAGGTCACTCTGACCTGTAAGTATTTTGAGGCAAAATGCTGTGTCACACTGATTCATAAGCATTAAGTATGGTGTTCCTATATCAATAAAGGTATTTTGATACCAAACCCGGGGAAAGTAGTCGGTCCCAAATATGACTGCATTCTGAAGGTTGACAGACGACATACGGACAGTGTGAGAAAAGAAAATTGCACCTTGAAGCTGAATAAATTGCACGACCCGCAGAAAAAGCGACCGACTGAAGTCGGTTGATTTTCTAAGCGTGCCCTAAAATCACCGTGTCATTCGGTCATTCTGTCAGTCTGTCTGTCCGTCCGTAACCCGTTTGTGAAAATTGGTGATAGTGACTTAACCGCTTGGAATATTTAAACAATTTTTGGCATACTGATAGATATGAATGAGATCTAATCAATGAACGTGCGAAATATTACATTCCATTTAGTATAGCCTCGCCGAGGCGAAAAAATGTGAAAATTTTCGAACTGCTTCTCCTCGGAAACCGTTGGGCCGATTGAAGTCAAATTTCATATGGAGCCTCTATGGGATGGGGGGAAACCAAACTTTGCTCATGGGGTCCAGGTCACGTGACCAAAATGGCCGCCAAGCCATATATGGTCTGTCTGTCTGTCCGTCCGTAACCCGTTTGTGAAAATTGGTGATAGTGACTTAACCGCTTGGAATATTTAAACAATTTTTGGCATACTGATAGATATCAATGAGATCTAACCAATGAACTTGCGAAATATTACATTCCATTTAGAAAAGCCTCGCCGAGGCGAAGAATCTGTAACCCGTTTGTGAAAATTGGTGATAGTGACTTAACCGCTTGGAATATTTAAACAATTTTTGGCATACTGATAGATATCAATGATATCTAACCAATGAACTTGCGAAATATTACATTCCATTTAGTATAGCCTCGCCGAGGCGAAAAAATGTGAAAAGTTTCGAACTGCTTCTCCTCGGAAACCGTTGGGCCGATTGAAGTCAAATTTCATATGGAGCCTCTATGGGATGGGGGAAACCAAACTTTGCTCATGGGGTCCAGGTCACATGACCAAAATGGCCGCCAAGCCATATATGGTCTGTCTGTCTGTCCGTCCGTAACCCGTTTGTGAAAATTGGTGATAGTGACTTAACCGCTTGGAATATTTAAACAATTTTTGGCATACTGATAGATATCAATGAGATCTAACCATTTAACTTGAGAAATATTACATTCCACTTAGTATAGCCTCGCCGAGGCGAAAAATGTGAAAATTTTCGAACTGCTTCTCCTCGGAAACCTTTGGGCCGATTGAAGTAAAATTTCACATGGAGCTTCTATGGGGTGGGGGAAACCAAAATTTGCACATGGGGTCCAGATCACATGACCAAAATGGCCGCCAAGCCATATATGGTCTGTCTGTCTGTCCGTCCGTAACCCGTTTGTGAAAATTGGTGATAGTGACTTAACCGCTTGGAATATTTAAACATTTTTTGGCATACTGATAGATATCAATGAGATCTAACCAATGAACTTGCGAAATATTACATTCCATTTAGTATAGCCTCGCAGAGGCGAAAAATGTGAAAAGTTTCGAACTGCTTCTCCTTGGAAACCGTTGGGCCGATTGAAGTCAAAATTCATATGGAGCTTCTATGGGATGGGGGGGACCAAAATTTTCTCATGGGGTCCAGGTCACATGACCAAAATGGCCGCCAAGCCATATATGGTAAAAACCCTTCAAAAATAGTCCTCTCCAGAACCACTGGGCAGATTTCCACGAAACTTGATAAATGGCATCTGGGAAGTAGGCCCATCATAAATTGCTAAAATGGTGACCCTGGGTTGACCCTGACCTTCTTTGTGCCCAGGTCAAACTTTGACACATATGCTTTTGTATTGGAAATGTGAGATTCTAAGTTAAAAGGGCATGGTGAACAATCAGCGTTGGGATCGCACATATTATCGACAGTCGCGACGCTATGTGTCCATATGGACGCTAAGCATGTTGTGGATATTAAGTGTTGTTATCGGAGTCCGATTGTTAGTTTTCGTTTACTCCAGCATTTCAGTGTTTTCTTACTGTCGGGTTCTCACAGTTGTTTCACATCTGGTTGTTTGAATTTTGTGTACACGGAGATGTTGCACTGATGAGTTAGGAGGCCATCATGTGGACTGAACAAATAATTTGTCTAAATCGAGTCAGAAGTAAGGGCGAGGATTATGCTCAAATCGATGTAAGCCCCCCCTTCCCAGTGTAATTCGTTTCACTGACCGTTCTAAGGTCTGTCGAAATATATATTTAATAAATAAAAATAACAAAACAAAATAATAATAATTATAATCAAATTAGCACAACAGTGTTATTATAATTTGGGGATACAAATTCAAATAAGTCATTTTTCTTTCTGCTGGATCCAATTTGTACGACACAAGTGTAGCTTTGTTTTCAACCTCTGCGTGCTCTGTCTGTTTGTAAGAATCCGGGACGATTGGGTCCTGAGTCGTTTTGGTCCGGTCGTTTCGGCTTGGGTCGCTTCGGCCTAAATTAAAACTTGGGTCATTTCGGCCTATTTCGGTGCGATGTTTCGCGGTGGGGCAACGTAAAATCAAGGTCGGTACAACATCATGGCGTTGCATCGACGTAGATGTGACGTTGCATAAATCTCATGAAATTGCACCGACGTTGGTGTGACTTTTTTGTCACATGCAATGCACAATAAAAGAAGACCCTCTTTTAAAAAAAAAGGATCCTTTTTTTTTTAAAAAAAAAAGGTACTTTGACAACCGTTATGGGCGATTGCAAGGATAGTCTCTGAGCACCTGATTTATCAGTCATCCCCTATATTAATTGCATTGTAACATGCTGACATTTAAATACTTCCTTGAAACAAAAGCACGCATTTCGAAAACACGCCTATAAATATACTTTGTAAACTAAACCGCCGAAAAAATGAAATTTTTAGATGAAAAATCGTGATATTTTTCTTATTTCTACTCAAAATGTAGAGGATGGGTACTCGTTTGAACCGCCTCAATAAGGCGGTTCTAACGAGTACCCACAATCTATATTTTACAGCAGAAATAAGAAAAATAAGTTATACCCTTGTAAACACCAGTTTTGATACATAAAAGTGGGGTTCAATGGGGTCAAAATTATATAGGCTTGTTTTCATGATGACAGTTATAACATATTTTGATGTTTTATACGTTAATAGACCAGAACAGAAATTCATTATGTTAAATGTACATCTCAGGCCACATTAGCAGCATATAAGAATAAACATATCATAAGGTGCCAAATAATCATTACAGAATTCGCCGTCTTCATCAAAGGGCTTAAAATATCTCGCCTCCATAATTAAAGACGCTCGCATTTAAGCGAGTGTTTTCATACCTAATTACGGGCATGCACCGATACTCTGTTAATCACCGACAAACAAAAAATATAACTCCAGCAAAAGCGATTAACGGTGAATTATTAACGGATCATTAACGTGTGATGATCTTTGTTTTTTTGTTTGTATTGGAGTTTAACGGCCCCGTCAGCACTATTTAGGTCATTTTTGAGTCTGTCAGTTTACTTATCCACACTTAACCTGGGCATACTTACACGAACGCGGTTAACCAGTACAGTGCACATTTTTTCGCCAGGAACTGACATCTGCCCCTTCTTGAATCAGATGAAGGTAGAGAATGACTGTTGAAAAAAAAAATCATGATCATTCTCCACGAAAGAATGTTGCCGACCCCGGCAGGTATCGAATCCGCGTCCACCTGATCACCAGTCAGACGCGCATCCGAATGAGCTACCGAGGCCGGCGTGTGATGATCTAATTTACTACTTTAAAAAGCCAACAATTTATAGTGTGAAATAAATAAATAAAACACCTTGGATTACATTGTGACTGCAGAAGGTTCTTATCTACGCAGATTCTGGTTAGCCTACACGCATGCGCAGGATGGTCTGTGTCTTTCCTGATCGAAAAACGACATGGAAACATGGAGCAGCATAAGCATTCATTCATTACGGTAAATTTATCGCTGTTATGTCTTTGTATGACGCATGTTCGTGCAAGTCTCAATGATTTTGATGATTCGTGCAATCCTTAAAGATTATGATCAGACTGCATGAAAGTGCACGATGTTCTACTTCTTCACGTGTCACATACAGACATGCACAATTTAAGATCATGATGCGCATCCATTCTATAAGATTATAACGGACATGCGGATGTGATCTGCACATACTGATCGCACTGATGTGCAGGCTGATTGGTATTCGCTAGTATAACAATGGCATGCATCGCCTCCTACCTTCGGGGTTTGAAGAAATAGACGGGCTGCATGATGCTTCCACGCAGAGCTGAAACCGACCCGCACACGAGTACTGGTAAACCGCTTAGAGGATCTAAGCCTGCCCTGCTGAAGAGGTGCGAGTCGGCCCGGCCATGCTTATAAACCCTATTGGTTTCATTGGGGGGGGGGGGGGAGGGGGGTGTTGAGATGTCATTTCATCTCAATGTCGGGTAAAAGTCTCACAAAATTGGAAGCAACGTCTCCAAAATGACTTTTACTGTGTTGACGGGGAAGTTAAACCTCAAATCAAACAAACAAACAAAACAATGGCATGCAGTTATTCCGAACAGCATGCGAAACATTTAATGAGTAGCCCTGTGAATGCTCCAACAATTATAATACTATATGATCAGCCTGCACCAGTCGTTGTAATCTGTCTTCGCTGTTCAAAGGAGCACTCTGTGGTTTATTACGAAAGAGCTAAGATAGCAATAGCACGGGCTGATCTCTGATATACAATATTAAAATGAAATGCTTTGAAATGGTGAGCAAAAAAATATGACCGAAACGACCCACCAATTTGGCCGAAACGAAAACATTCGGATCGAGTGTTCGAGAGCGATTAAATAAGCGTGAAGCTTCCATCGCAATCGAACTTAAATAAATTAGTAATCTATTCCAAGCGTCACTCTTGCGTTCCCTTATATGTTAGCATTGGATGGTAGAAGAAGACCGCGTGCAGGGAGAAAAATGAAGGAACGAAAGGTGACGGGAGGAAGGGAGGGCTGGAAAAACGACCTCCTGTCTGGGTTAGCTAAAACATAGAACGGGCGCACGTGCGAAACCGCCAGCTCTATAAGAAACGGGTAACCCGTGGTCTCTTTAAAGCAGCCCTCCCCCATCACCATCCGAGAAGTAACTGAATGGAGGCGGGGCTAACATTAACAGATAACCCATGACTGCCGCTGGGAATAGTAATCTATTCCAAGCGTCACTCTTGCGTTCCCTTATATGTTAGCATTGGATGGTAGAAGAAGACCGCTCTTACGCCCCGTATTGCGTCACAGAACTGGCCATATAAACACCACAAAACGGTCTTATTCCAATACTTAATTAACTACCCACACCATTAACAACAGTAATGTAATAAATATGATGGACTCTATTTTCAAGGCTTCAGTCATCGATGGTAATGGGCATGTCTTCTAACATGCAGTAAACTAGTGTTCTCGAAGTTCCGTTGACAGATTTTAATGGGACTCGGAATGCATGAAAATGAATGAAATGCATAAATATAGAAAGAATATTACTCCGAGAGAGAGAGAGAAAAAAAATCTTGAGATGGCGTTTATTGCTTTTGACCACTGACGTAACCCACCAAACGTCTACCTGGTGAACTACCCTTGTCACGTTGTATCTTACGAAGGTAAATGGCGTTGATTTACATACATTACTAAAATTCCAATTCCCCGAGCGCACGTGTCAGTCTACTCTTAAAGGAAAGAATTTGCTCCCAATATGATTCTGAATGCTGATAAAAGCGAAATAACAAAACACTCAGCTGGATAGCTCATACATTATTTCTACTGATAACTAGGCATTCGTAAGCATGCCAGTGGCCACTGTGAAAGCCTATCAGAAACCAGCGAAAACACTTAACAACGTGAAACTAGAAATGTGTGGCGAAACCCCGCCCCACAGGTGATAAGCATAGAGCTTTCCTTTTGATGGACAGGTGATTGGATTTCATTATAATTTCGTTTTCCATTTCTGTTTACTTATGCGTGTGATTATTGTTGTATGATGCCACGTGCGCTAGGAGCTTATGGATTTTCCGGTACCGTGCAGACCCATTAACGAATATGCGCTATGCGGTGCTGGCAAAGCTGGGAAAAAAGGATCTTTCGGACCGGCAATGCTTTGACATTATCCCAGCCGACCTTAACTTTTTTGTTATCATGTCTTAGCTGAATAACGAAATATGAGGGCCTTTGTAGCATTTTTTTTTTTACGTAAAATGGGACATAACAAGTTTCCCTGTAAGATATCCGACCTGTAACAGAGTTGTATACATAAAGGCAAAACTATGAACTACATATTTATTCGACTGTAATGGATATATAGCTAATTGAATAAACTAAACAAGGCCTTACACGGTATCAGAACATTCGACCGCCCTTGTCGCTTCCGTGACCACCCAACGGCACAAGTCGCTTGGGCAACGTCGAATCAACGCCGGTGCAACGCCGTACCGACGCCGACGCGACGCTGCACTGACTTCACCAAGGCAAGTCAACGCCGATGCGATGCCGCGCGAACGTCACAGCGCCGCAACGACGCCGACCCGACGCCGCACCATCGCCATGTGTCCGCTGTGCATACATCATCAAAGCTCCAGCCTGTCATGGAAATGCCCGACAAGACGCGTCAAAGAGTACAATAGACATTAGTGCATGCGAAGAAGGCCCGGGTGTTTCACGACCATGCATTCACCGGCACATATACGCGTTCTGGTACTACGTATAGCAAACAGACAACCCATAGAGTTTGGGATTATTCGAACCATTACAACAGATCAGATAGGTTTTGCAGCAGAATCTTTTCCCCAGCCGCGTTCAAATGAACCTGGTCTCTTAACATCTCGGGTGAAATGTTTGCATTGTCTATATATTTAAAACCGCATCGATCACATAACTGTCTGATGGATTCATCCAATCAGTCTATACGTTTATTGATAAGCATCGACCTCGTGTAAATGCAGCCTGAAAACACAAAACAGAAACGATGCTTCGTCTGCAAATCAAGAACTGACTTTTCTAACTGGACCAAGCTCTGATTTGCTCTATTCATCTGACTGTCTTCAGGATAATATTTTTTATTTACATTGTTTGTGCTTGCTTGGAAAATCACAGCGAAAACATTGCACTGCTCTAATTCAACACTCAGACATTCCAAAGAATCAAGCAATTTTGCACCCCCGACTGAAACAATTCGCACATCATCAAATAGGTCGTTCATAAACCTTATCATGGAATCCCCCACACAAAGTGCTGGTGCATGATTTATGGGGCGCCTGTGAAGAGACGCAAAGCAGACTTGAGCTGTAGAAGCATTCGTGGGAAATTTGAAGTTTGCAGCCATTATTGGGCGTTGTAAACCAACCTTATCTTTTTGATAACCCTTCTTTGTAGGAAACAATAAAACACCCTTGTCGTATTTATATCCTATCGGTATGATATGCCTCGCATGGCGTAATATATTTACATGCCATGGTTCTAAAAGGTCTGTCCATGGAAAAACCAATGTTACGTTTAAGGCGTTCTCAAGGATGAACTTTACTACACCGGGTAACAAGCAAAATGGGGGAAAGGCGTAGTATCTTGCTTTCACTGAGTAGGATTGAGCGAACGCATCCACACCACCAGAGGAGGGGGACAGGAAAGGGGTGAAGTGTATCAAAGGATTTCCTTTAATATCAGTCATTGCGTTACTGTCGAGACTAAACATGTCAACAGTGTGCGGCCCGAACTGCGACTGTATATACAGCCATGTTCGCGGGGTGATAGTGGCATCAGATTTTGAAAGGGTCCTCGAGGGCCAATCTGAAGGATTCGAACCCGAAGGGACATAGGTAACATCAAGAAAGCAATTTAACCGTAACATTAACTGAAGAATCTCTTTTAGAATTTTACTGAGGTGCAAATTTCGTGATGTCTGGTTCGTCCATGCAAACACCACGGCTTTATTATCAACATATGCCATTACCCGTTTGCCAGTGATTGTTGTGCTCAAGCTGCTTAAGGCTTTTTTCAGAGCTAAGGCTTCTTTTATCATGATTGGGAAAGATAACTGCTCATTAGACCAGAAATCTGAGAACGACCTATCACCTGCAGCCGACTTATAAACCACAGCCCATTTATAATCAGAACTGTCAGTAGAGAGTTGCAATGATACATGGCCTTCTGACAGCCAGGGAAAAGGCTCTTCCCAGGTGTCCAAAAAATTCCAATAATTTATTTCCTCACGAAGCTCACCAGAGACTGGAATCAAAAGCTCATTATTTTTAATTGCCCTTGAAATTGCCTTATTACACGCGGTCGTGTACAGTTTTGACTGACGAATTGCCAGGATCATCGAGCAGCAAACACCTGTAAATTTTTGCAAAGTCAATAAAGTCGTGCACTTTTTACTCAATATGGTCTCTCTCAAACGCTTTAACTTTGCTTTTCGCTTGTCAATAATGAAGAAGGAACATTTTAACGTATCAACTATCATGCCTAGAAAAATCAGCACCTGAGTAGGAACCAATACAGACTTGGTTATATTCAGAAAATATCCCAGGCAAACAAGAAGTTTAACTGTCCAATGTATCGCAATTTGTGAGCGGCTTATAGGATTATCAAAGTGCTAAGGTGCCACCCCGCCGTAATTTGCTGTCATACGATCGTCTATGTAAAGTAATGATGACACAAAATGCTTACGTAAGTATGACATGGCATGTAAATTCAGAGTATGGTATATGAACGCACTGTTACGCCATCCAAACGGCAACGTATTACACACAAAATAATGACCAGCCCACTGAAAACCAAGCAAAGATCTGGAACCTTCTGACATGAGAACGTTGTTATATCCCTTGTAATCATCTAACTTCGTCAGAAACTCACCACGGTTAACAATCCTGGGAACGTCTGTCAAAGAATCTAACGTGAACGGCGTTTCTTTCATAAATAAATTGACATAAATTAAATTTATGCATAGGCGTGGCTTTGAAGGCTCGATGACAATACCCGAAACCACATGGGGAGGCCCGACTTCCCCGACTTTTCCGACATAAGAAAATCGCACCAGATCTCAACCTTTCAGTCAGTTCCGAATTAATAAAGTCCACGAAGTCTTTGCAACTAGGGGAATTACGAAACACTTTGGGTGGGGGATACGAATGGTCATAATGCACGCCATTAAATTCGCCTTTGAAATGAACCATGAACCGATTAATATCCACCTTGTTACGAATCCAATCTAATGCCTCACTTTGATTATCAGAAATAATTTGTTCCCATAAATCGACATTTTTATGAACATTTCCCGCAATGAAATAATAAGTATCTAAAAAACACATATTCTCTTTCATAATCCCTTCAACAAAATCCTCCGGATTGCCTGGATGCGAATACGTGTGTTCAGAATCTACACTGTCACCGTTCATGTCCACATACCGGGTCGGCAAAACACGTCTTTGCACCGATTCTGGATAAAAACTGCCTTCCTTTTCCCATTGAAAATAATGGATAGCTGAATCCTGGAAAACAAAATAGTATCTGTAAAAATCAAGGAACCACCTTACTGCTTCAACTTTGGACAGTCGACTTTGAAATGCGACATATCACCGCACACGTGACAACCTGTGTAGTTCTGGGGTCGCGGCCTGGCTGGCCCAGGTCTGCGAGGCATCTGGAACGGGCGCATCTGTGGAAAAGGCATAGGGAAACGAGGTTGACCAAACTGCAACAACTGCATGTACATCATATGCCAGTCCACACCACTGTTATCCTCGGTGCTCGTTTTTTTTTAGATTTTTCTGCCTTTGCATTTTTCTTATCTCCCCCATGCAATTTTAAAAACTTGTGTTCCTTGTCAAATAAGCGGGTATCAGTCGAGCTCGACAGCAACGTAGAAACTAGCAATCCAACCTGAGGGTGAGACTTATGAAACAAAAACCTCTCAAGCACCCTGGAAAACAGATCTTTATCCTCATGCTGCGAGCGCCTGCTGACCTCGTCCAGGTGCATTAGCTTTAATTGAAGCGTGTCCACGTTGATGTCATGTGAGCGCGCCGCGTACTCCCTTACGTCCCTTAAAGCGAACGCCACCGTGTCTTTGTTCAGCAACTTCTTTAGCTCCTCAAATTCTTTCCTCAAATCGGAGTTCTGCAATAAGGAACACACGCTATTTTATTACTTTTTCCCACGTCGTGGCTCCCCTGTAAAAGTTAATTTTGTCCCTAAACTCTGAATCAAATTTGCACCGCGACAAGACAGAAGCTGACGAGTGTTTTTGCATGATTGTGTTTTCCCTTGTATAATGATAATACATTTTGTCAGATTTCCAGTTCAGATGAGCTTTTACGGCCTCTCTGTCAATCCCTAACCAAGAAAGACACAAGCCAACACCACTTCGGGCCCCGTGTGGAGTTTCCCCATCCCAAATGTTCAAACATTGCAAATAACCCTTTAATTTTTCATTAACCGCCGAGGAACTTAACGGTTTATCTGCCACCTCGTTTTTTACGGTATCCCATGGCCGAAACACATATCCTGACAGTAAATTAACCCCAGCCTCTCGACATGCATCCAAGTAAGAAAGCAGCGAATTTACGGGGCAAAATTCCTTGTCGACTGCCCGTTTTAAGCTGACTGTCCGAGGGTCTTCCAAAGATATTGTTTTACCTTGGTTCAAAGTCAAAAAAACGCCTTGATCATCCGGGAGCCAATAAATCTGGTCTGCCAAAGGATTTCCTAAATCACCCGACCGATCACCCGAGAATGCTAAAATATGGAAAAATGCCCTGTCTCTAAGCAAAACAAATTTCTGCTGCCATGCAATAAGAGGACTACTAAGTTTATACGAAATATGCCTTGACACGGCTGACCGAATAACGGGGTAGCCTTTTTCGGTGCAACCCCTACCGCAGACTGCTCCAACTTTACTGCACGTAAATAGTTTTTGATGACTGGTGCTGCGACTGGATTTCCAAAGCCTAAGATTGCATTCCATTTCTTTCCTCGCCCATGATCCCGGAAAATTGCCCGAAGTTGTCCAGTAAGACTATCCAAAGAACCAAATGACCGGCGAAACGGGCAACTGCAAGCAGAACTTCCATGCCTCCCCCGAAACTTGCACTTCCTATCATGAATTTGAGTTTTCCCATGCAAATCGTTGTATGCTAAAAACCTCCTAACATCGGCCGGAGTGGCGTTGTCTAAATTTCTTTTCTCTCTCAACTTGCCCAAAAATGACAAAAGTTCCATCTTTAACACGTTCTTTTGTTTAGAATATTTAGAATCCCTGGAAACTGATTCTACTTCCGCGATTCGTTTGTTTATGGCTTCAAGGTCGACTTTAAGAAAATCGTTTTCCAGCTGAAAGTGAGAAATTACTTCTGTCAGTAGTCAAAGAAAAAATTAACCGATACAGGGGAGCCAGAAAATACCATGCGCATTACACATTTCAAAGAAAACAAATTTAAGACATACATGCCTTTACCAAAATATATTCATGATACAATAGAGCCTAAGAATTTAAATTTGATGTAAAAAACGCAGCAAAGATAAAACTTTTAAAACACCTCTAAAGACACGCCCCTCAATAACTAGTGTATAGGACGCCGTTGTAATTTAACTGATAATTTTCCACTAAAACATATCCTTTATGCACAACTTTATCATAACTAATGACACCTGGCCATCAAGTCATAGCCTCTGAACAGTGTCCTTGGCTAACGTAAGAATAACCCTCACATTAATGCATACCAGAATCGGTACCACTGTCGCCCCCCCCCCCTTTTTTATTAATTTGTTTATTTATTAATGTAACAGTGTAGATTGGACTCAATCTTACAGCTTCGTGGAGCTGAGTCCTTTCTGTTTCGGCAGTTCGTACCGGTGAATACCGGCGAATAGATAAGAACGGCTTACTGGCACGCAATGAGTTTGCTAAAGAAGTACGACCCTTTTTCCTTTGTTTGCGAAGACAATCAGACGTGGACAAAATTATCCTTGCACAATGCAAGAATAATTCATTACTATTCATTGGTAATTGGTCTTATCCCTCTTACAAACATATTTTATAGTGTTGATGAATGCCGGCCCAGATATCTGATAGTTAGATTGAATTTGTAGCAGTAACTGTGACTGGCATATCGCGAAAACTGATGACCGTGGATGCATTTGCATTTTGGCTCATTGCTTCTGTCTGTATGTCCTGATAATTTAGTCATGCTTTCCTGATTAGAAGTGTATATATAAATGATAGTTTTTGTGGTATAATTATGAATGTTGATACAGTGCAACTGATTGAATGAGGATAGTGTTGACATTTCTTGAGGCAAATGGGTACATCCTCAGGGGAGGCAACTTGTTGAAGAGTTTTCCCTGCTAGTTATATATTGACTGAGGCTAGACTGTTGTTCCGAATGGATTGTATGTCATGAGAACTGTTCGCATAAGGCGGTTTTAACGAGTACCCACAACATGTATTTTAGAGGGAAAATAAGTGCTGATTGTATTGTCTGCTCTTTTGGGATCACGGAGCCCACACATAACCATTTGGAAAATAAGAGTTCTGTTCAAGCCGGTACTGGAGGGCTTGACAGGGGTCGTGCATTCTAGTACTGGTCATGAACGGCTGCACGAAAGTTGGGTCTGTTATTTGAGTTATTCTGATGTGTTCCTTGCTTCTCGGGGGAAAATCAGAACTTGTTTACCCATGAGAACCTCAGTTGTACTGTATCACAGTGGGGTTCAAGGTGTCAAGTTCATATAGGCATACTCTCGTGGTGCTTTCTAGCCAACATACATTCACCGTTGTTCGCATTCTTGCAGTTGGAGTCCTCAACAGCTGGAGACTAGTTATGGTGTTGGTTGTTGGAAATGAGAAATAAAGTCCTTATTTAGGGTGAGTGTACTGACGGGGTAGGTTTGTTCAAATGGTTTGTTTATGAGTACGGTACATTTGTGCAAAACTATTTTAATGTATCATTTAGTTGATAATGGTTATTTTATTTCTATGCCTGTCTGTTTGACAAAATATATGAGAATACCGGTATCATATATGGTTTAGGTATAAGATAGCTGAATATGTGCATAGCTCCAGGTTTCAAGGAAATTCAGTTGATCAGGTGATTACCTTTCATAGAACACTGTATAAACCTTGACTAGAGGCGGTACAGCTCATGCAGATTTAGTATTCATTGCAATGCAGTCCATTTATGAAGCCGTACTTTGGATTTATATGGAATAGCATGTAATAAGGAGATTAAGTAGATCTGTTTAACATAAATACAAAGATGATAAGGCCAAGGCTTTTGGTGCGTTCCGAGTATGTTTATAGTGTTAGAGCAGATCTCCATTGTCTTGTTAGAGGATGGATAATTGTGAGAATGTGAACTGCTGGCATTGTTCAAAGGGGGTAAGTGATATCTGCTGCACAAGGCAATATTAAAGGGGTTTTCTCCTTTTTATCATGCCAATCAGTTGCCAGTTTGTGCAGCAGGTATTACCAATTGTCTCCCTTTGATCATTGCAACTTGAGCAAGCTGGTAGAGACATTGTATGACAAACTGTTTTCATTTGTCATTTCAGACTTTTTTCTTATTCCTGAACCAAAATAAAGAAGTTAGCCCCAACAGTAGTTAGTGTTTCATTCTGGCGAGGGTTGAGGGACCATCTTACTGTTACATTTGGCGCTGCGAGAACTACGGATGCAAGCAGGTTTATTCCACAGTACTGGACGAAGAACAAATCATTTTGTCTTCAAGAATGTAGAGCTCCACAGACAATTACCATGATACTGTTATTTGACAATTGATCAGAGAAACTGTATGCAGAAGAATATTATCTACTACAAGTCCCTTCATCTAAGAGAGTGACATAGGCGTGTATTGCTGTTTATCAGTGACATTTTATTATAGAGACTGAATTCATTTAATGACTGATAATATATAGCTTTCATGTGTTTAGCATTGGAGAGCTGATAGGATAGGCAGTGTCTGCTGTCGTCTATATTATTATAGAGATACTGAATTCATTTAATGACTGATATTGTATAGCTTTCATGTGTTTAGCATTGGAGAGCTGATAGGATAGGCAGTGTCTGCTGTCGTCTATATTATTGTAGAGATACTGAATTCATTCAATGATTGATATTATATAGCTTCCATGCGTTTAGCATTGGAGAGCTGATAGGATAGCCAATGTCTGCTGTCGTCTATATCGGAGTACTGTATGGTTTCATTGGTCAGGGTGCAACAGTTCTATAGGTCCTATCATTGTCATATTAGGATGGACATGCTCAGTTGTCGTCACATTGCAGTTTGGAAGTGTCGTTGTCGGCAGATGTTGTTTTATAGGGTCTAGTGTCAGCTGTGTATGCTTGGGTATCATGAAGCAGACATGAGGGGTTTCTATCCATAATCTGGCAGCAGAGAAATGATTATATTATAAGACCTGTCTTTGTTTTATTTATTTTTTTATTAATTTTGACACGTTCTTGAACGATAAGTTTTGAGGGCATGATTGATCAGAGCATATTTTTTTTTTAATCCTCAGCTAAAGCTTTGAAAGGTAATAGTTATTACTGAAAATTAGATTTTTTTTTCAGTTGTTATAACACTTCCCCCCACTCAAAATAAATAAATAAATAAAATAAAAAGTAAAGGGAAAGATTTTTATATATACAATTTGAGGTAACTTTAAATTGGCAGTTACTGAGAAAGTGAGTAAAAATGGCTGAGGAGAAAGTTGCCAAATTAGAGGAGGATCTGGCTGTTTTGACTGATACCCTTAACAAGTTGCAGCTTAAATCCGATAGAACCGAAAAAGAGCTTGCTGAGGCAAAAGATAAACTAAAGCCTGTTGAAAGTAAAACAGTTTATATAAGTAAGGAAAGAAAGCTGTCAAAATTTTCGGGAAGCAAGAGTAAAGATGCAGATTTGACAGTAGAAGAATGGATTGATGATGCTACATATCATTTAAAAAATATATCTCCAAATGAAGCAAGAATTGAATTTTTGTTTGACCATTTGCTTGGTCAAGCTCGAGATGAGTTAAGGGTCATTCCTGAATCGCAAAGAGCGGCCCCATCTCAAATTTTTGAGATTTTAAGAAATATATTTCAAGATGAAGATACGGTGGCACAAATACAACAGACTTTCTATCAGAGGTCACAGAGGAAGGGGGAGTCGCTTCAACAGTATTCATTGGCCCTTATGAAAATTATGGATAGGTTGTGTAAAAAGAAAAAGGAGGTAGTTGGGGATAAAGAACTTATGCTACGTGAAAGATTTATTGATGGGGTGTTAGATACCCAGTTAAAAAGAGAGATGAGGAGGTTTGCCATGGATCATCCAGGCACAGACTTCCAGGGATTTCGTACAGTGGTTATGCGTTGGTGTGAGGATGAAAAAAAGGGTTCTAAGACATTGTTGAGCACCGACAATCAGGAGATAGAGGTCAATGCTTTAAAGAAAGAGCCAGACACTGACTTAACAAAACTTTTAAAAAGTCAACAAGAATTATTATCGAAACAGCAGGAACAGATTGACCACTTAACTAAGTTGGTAGAAGGGCAAGCGAGAGGCCAACCCCAACAATACAGAGGAAGAGGTGGAAGAAGACCTTATAGGGGTGGAATCACACGTCAACCCAATAGCTGTTTTAATTGTGGCAGTACACAACATTACATCAGGAATTGCCCGGAGAAAGGCAGAAATGGACAACCTGATGTGAGGGAAGAGAAAGCAGATTTAAATGCGTAACTTCTGCTGTTGAGAGTCGGACAGCAGAAGTCACAAATAATTGTAAGGACTCAGCAGTTAGGGTAAAAAAGGACATTATCATGGAGAAGGCTGTAGCAGCATGTCCAGAGATAGAAGTCTTACTTGAGGGCATCCCAGTTAATTGTTTGATAGACACTGGTAGTCAGGTCACAACAGTTACGGAATCATTTTTTAGGCAACTCACTGAACATGAACTTGTAGATGTTAGCTCATGGATAAAAATAACTGGAGCAAATAACTTGGAGGTGCCATGCTTAGGCTATACTGAGGTGACCATGACTATTGCAGATAGGGTTCTTTCAAATGTTGGAATTTTGGTTGTTAAGGATCCAACAGACGCACATGGTCTTGAGAGGAAACAAAGGGTACCTGGCCTGTTAGGAAGTAATGTGTTTAGTAAGTTGAAAGATTTGGAAAACAGGTCAGGTCAGGTTTCTTCTTCTGATAGGGTTTCACAGATTCTGGCGTTATACGAAATATCGGCTGTTTCTGACAACCAAAAGCTTTCCTTTGTAAAGGTGGCTGGGTCAGTGAAAATAAAAGTACCAGCCTCTTCCATGATTGTGGTTGAAGGTATTACAAGGTCTGATAAGTATAATGTATCTTATCCGGCTGCTGTTCAAGCTGTTGCTGGGACAAATGGTTCTCTTCCCAGAAATATTGTAGTTATTGACACATATGCCAATGTTGTTAACGGTAGGGTCCCAGTCAGGGTTGTTAACTTAGGCCCAGAAGATGTTTGGCTAGAACCAAAGTCTAGATTAGGAATTGTTCAGTTTGTTGATGTGGTTAGAGAAGATTTGGGTGGGCCACAGCTTGATGTATTTGAGGCTAGTCAATCTGAAATTGTTGTTAGACTAGAAAAGGTAGAAGTTGAGTCTGTTGATCAGTCGTTTAGTCATTTGGAAGACCTGCCTTTCAAAGTTGATATTGATAAGACAGATTTTTCATTTGATGAAGAGAGAGAAGTAGCAAGTCTTTTCATGAAGTACAAAGAGTTTTTTGTAGAGTCGGAAGATGATTTGGGATTTACAAACTTGGTTCCCCATAAGATTCCAACTGTAGATGAGGTTCCTGTGAAGGTGCCTCACAGGAGAATCCCTCCCAATTTGATGCCAGAGGTTAGAGATGTTATTAGCAAAATGTTACGGCAGAAGGTGATTCAGCCTAGTGTCAGCCCTTATGCTGCCCCTGTTGTTCTAGTCAGGAAAAAGGACAAGTCTTTGCGCCTTTGTGTCGATTATAGGCTATTGAACGCTAAGACCGTAAAAGATGCATATCCGTTACCTAGGATCGAGGAAGCATTAGATGCCCTTCATGGATCTAAGTATTTTTCTTCTATTGATTTGGCCCAAGGATATTATCAAGTTGGTATCTCAGAAAAGGATAGACATAAAACAGCATTTAGGGTAGGCTGTGGCGGATTATATGAGTACCTTCGCATGCCGATGGGGCTTTGTAATAGCCCTAGCACGTTTCAGAGGCTCATGGAGGTTTGCTTAGCTGAGGCCAACTTCGATATATTGCTTATTTACCTCGATGACATTTTGGTGTTCTCAGGGTCAGTGGTGGAGCATGTAAAACGTTTGGAATATGTTTTCAGTCGTTTTAAGGCTCATGGTCTTAAAATGAAATTAAGCAAGTGTCATTTTTTCCAAAGGAAGGTTACTTTCTTAGGACATCAGGTCTCGGAAGACGGTGTATCAACAGATCCTGAAAAAACTAGGGTGATCAGAGTGTGGCAAAGGCCTAGGACAGTTTCTCAGTTACGAAGTTTTTTGGGACTGGCCAGTTACTATCGTAGGTTTGTTCGTTCATTTTCTCAGATAGCATCGCCGTTACATGCTTTACTTTCAGTAGATGGGACATCAAAGAAAACTTCTGGCAAGCGCCGCAAAAAGACGCCTATAAGGATGGATACTCATGATAAAGAATTTGACCTTAAATGGACTGATGAGTGCACCAAAGCTTTTGAGACATTAAAGTTAGCCTTAGTTACTGCTCCAGTCCTTGGTTTCCCCGATTTCAAGAGGCCCTTTATTGTTGAAACGGATGCTAGTTTCCAGGGTTTGGGCGCGGTTTTGTCGCAAGATCAGACTGTAGGTAGGGTTGTAGTTGCTTATGCGTCCAGAGCTCTGAGGCCAGGAGAAAGAAGAATGGATAATTATAGTTCTCTTAAGCTAGAGATGTTGGCACTAAAATGGGCCGTTTGTGAAAAGTTTAGAGATTATCTATTAGGTAGTAAATTTGTGGTTTTCACGGATAACAATCCTTTGAGTTATTTGAGGACTGCTAAGTTAGATGCAAAAGAGATGCGTTGGGCAGCTCAGTTGGCTCAATTTGATTTCTCTATAAAATACAGGTCAGGCAAAGCAAATTGCAATGCAGATGCTTTAAGTAGACATATTACCTCAGGAGAAGGAAGTGATCTAAAATGTGTGGATAGTGATAAGATGTGTGTGAACACCTGTGACATGTTGGAAGAGATTACAAATTCTGTGGCATTGGGAACTTCATTGAAAAAGGCCATTAGGATGAATAAAACAGGTATTGTCAGAGTAGAATCAGTCGGTGCTTTGGTTGACTCTCAACCCATGTTTCCATCAGTTGAACCAAATGAATTGAAAAATAGACAAGAGTCTGATCATCACATAGCTCAGGCTATAAAATGGGTTAGAAAAGGGCATAAGCCAACAGATAGACAGATGGCATTAGAGTCAACACAAACCAAAAAACTATTGAAAAAGTGGGACAGGTTACAGCTAAGAGATGATGTTTTGTGGTACAAAAGTAAACTGGCTGATGGAGAAGAAGTTAGCGTGTTTATAACTCCAGACAGTATGAAGAACATGGTCTTGGAATCATTGCACGATGCTTTGGGTCATCAGGGGGTCGAAAGAACATTGTCGTTAGTAAGAAGAAGATCTTATTGGTTAGGTTTGGAAACAGATGTAAGAAATTGGATAAAGCATTGTGAACGTTGTACTGTGTCAAAGAAACCACTTCCAAATGTAAAACCAAAGATAAAAAGTTTAATGGCTTCAAAACCACTGGATATTGTTGCAATGGATTTTACACAGTTGGAAAAGTCTTCCGATGGGAAAGAGAATGTACTGGTAGTTACCGACGTTTTCACAAAATTCACTGTAGCTGTGCCAACTAAAAATCAAAAAGCTGTGACTGTTGCTAATATTTTAGTTGAAGAATGGTTTTATAAATATGGCATACCAAGCAGGCTTCATAGCGATCAAGGTCGCAATTTTGAAAGTGCTGTTGTGAAAGAACTATGTGAGCTGTATGGTATAACAAAGTCTAGAACAACCCCTTACCATCCAGAGGGAAATGCCCAATGTGAAAGATTTAACCGTACATTACACAATCTATTGAAAACGCTCCCACCTGAGAAGAAACGGAGATGGCCATTGTACCTAAGGGAAGTGGTATATTGTTATAACATTGCGCCTCAAGCAAGTACTGGCTACTCTCCATTTTATCTAATGTTTGGAAGAGAGCCATTGCTGAAGCTTGATTTTATGTTAGGATTAGAAGCAAGGGAGAACCAGCCATCTGAAGAATGGGTAGATTCCCATTATAAAACATTAAAAGAGGCTCATGCATTAGCTAAACAGAATTTGGACAAGGCCAGTGTAAAAAGACAAAAACTATGCAACGACAAAGCCAAAAATGAGACTATTCCGATAGGGACAAGAGTTCTGTTGCGGAGTCACCCTCCTGGGCGCAATAAGATCCAGGATCATTGGGACTCGACGCCGTATTTTGTAAAAGGCAAACTGCAAGATAATGTGTATATTATACAGTTGGCTGATGGTTCTGGGCCAACGAAAACAGTCAACCGAAAAGAAATCCTGGATTTGAGCAAATCATTAGACAGTGTTTGTCGAGGTGGTAATGAGTATAGTGGGACAGAAGTTGATGCTGAGGACAGCATAGATTCAAGAGAGGGGGATGATAAAGTGGGACCAAATAAAGGTCCAAATGATAAATCTGATGAGGATTCAGAAAGTGACTATGATATTCTTTATGATGTAAACAGAGATGATGAGGACAGTGCAGTGGATGCACTAGAAGGAGCAAGCGGTGTACAGTTTGATGATGTTGTACAAAGTCTTGAAAAAGCAGGGAAGGAGTTAGATGAAACTGATAGAGAAGATATTTCAGAAAAAGCAGAGGAGTTAGATGAAGCAACAGGAGGAGATATTTTTGAAAAAGCAGGGAAGGAGTTAGATGAAGCTAATAGAGAAGATACTTTAGAAAAAGCAGAGAAGGAGTTAGATGAAGTTAGTGGAGGAGATACTTATGAAAAAGCAGAGGAGTTAGATGAAGCAACAGGAGGAGATATTTCTGAAAAAGCAGGGAAGGAGTTAGATGAAGCTAATAGTGAAGATACTTTAGAAAAAGCAGAGAAGGAGTTAGATGAAGTTAGTGGAGGAGATACTTCTGAAAAAGCAGGGAAGATTACTGAGCCTGATCAGGACTTAAATGTGAATAAATCATGTGAGAAGGATCATGCTTTAAGGAGATCCAAACGTACTAATAAAGGAAAACATACAAACGTACATCACTTACCAAAGTCTGTACCAGGTAATACAGCACAAATGAACACTGTTGTGGCACCATTGGTAAAATCAAATGTAGAACTAGAAGAATTTGGAAAGGCTGTTGCAATGTTGGGAGAGACATTAGGGGAAACATTGCTGCGTGGCTTTAATCAATTTGGTAAAAAATAGAAATTGCATTTGCAGTGATAGAAGGAATTTGTTTTCCCTTCTTCTTTTACCATTTTTTTTTTCAAGTTAGTCAAATGCATTTTGTCGGGTGCAGTAAAGGGCAATTTACGATGACCAAAAACATTGTGTGTAAAGCATAAGTATAATATTATGGTTGTGTTTCTTGCAATTAATTCAAGAACGTATCATATATGGTGCTAGTCAGTAAAACAACTCTAGTCAACAATTATAAGTTCGTTTTATAGATTTTTTTGTTGTTGTTTTTTTTTTTGTTAGGTTGCCAGATTGTGGTTAGAAACACCTGAGGGGAAATTCTCATTTCTGTTTTGCCAATTGATGGAGTCATGAACTTCTTACAATTCTATGTCCTGTTTGGTATAGTGTTGGGGAATTGGGGAGTTGGTGGTTGTTTTACCATCTCAGTCATTTGGCAACAGAGAATTGGATGTTTTGGAAAATGTAACTGCTACGTTGTATAAACAGGGATTGGTTTACTTGTTTCATGGCAACTTGGGTGTATAACTCGTAACTAAGGTAGCTATGTAGGTTTGTAGTTAAAGTTTATTGGGGCATAAACTTTTAAGCAGGGAAGCATGTAACAGTGTAGATTGGACTCAATCTTACAGCTTCGTGGAGCTGAGTCCTTTCTGTTTCGGCAGTTCGTACCGGTGAATACCGGCGAATAGATAAGAACGGCTTACTGGCACGCAATGAGTTTGCTAAAGAAGTACGACCCTTTTTCCTTTGTTTGCGAAGACAATCAGACGTGGACAAAATTATCCTTGCACAATGCAAGAATAATTCATTACTATTCATTGGTAATTGGTCTTATCCCTCTTACAAACATATTTTATAGTGTTGATGAATGCCGGCCCAGATATCTGATAGTTAGATTGAATTTGTAGCAGTAACTGTGACTGGCATATCGCGAAAACTGATGACCGTGGATGCATTTGCATTTTGGCTCATTGCTTCTGTCTGTATGTCCTGATAATTTAGTCATGCTTTCCTGATTAGAAGTGTATATATAAATGATAGTTTTTGTGGTATAATTATGAATGTTGATACAGTGCAACTGATTGAATGAGGATAGTGTTGACATTTCTTGAGGCAAATGGGTACATCCTCAGGGGAGGCAACTTGTTGAAGAGTTTTCCCTGCTAGTTATATATTGACTGAGGCTAGACTGTTGTTCCGAATGGATTGTATGTCATGAGAACTGTTCGCATAAGGCGGTTTTAACGAGTACCCACAACATGTATTTTAGAGGGAAAATAAGTGCTGATTGTATTGTCTGCTCTTTTGGGATCACGGAGCCCACACATAACCATTTGGAAAATAAGAGTTCTGTTCAAGCCGGTACTGGAGGGCTTGACAGGGGTCGTGCATTCTAGTACTGGTCATGAACGGCTGCACGAAAGTTGGGTCTGTTATTTGAGTTATTCTGATGTGTTCCTTGCTTCTCGGGGGAAAATCAGAACTTGTTTACCCATGAGAACCTCAGTTGTACTGTATCACAGTGGGGTTCAAGGGGTCAAGTTCATATAGGCATACTCTCGTGGTGCTTTCTAGCCAACATACATTCACCGTTGTTCGCATTCTTGCAGTTGGAGTCCTCAACAGCTGGAGACTAGTTATGGTGTTGGTTGTTGGAAATGAGAAATAAAGTCCTTATTTAGGGTGAGTGTACTGACGGGGTAGGTTTGTTCAAATGGTTTGTTTATGAGTACGGTACATTTGTGCAAAACTATTTTAATGTATCATTTAGTTGATAATGGTTATTTTATTTCTATGCCTGTCTGTTTGACAAAATATATGAGAATACCGGTATCATATATGGTTTAGGTATAAGATAGCTGAATATGTGCATAGCTCCAGGTTTCAAGGAAATTCAGTTGATCAGGTGATTACCTTTCATAGAACACTGTATAAACCTTGACTAGAGGCGGTACAGCTCATGCAGATTTAGTATTCATTGCAATGCAGTCCATTTATGAAACCGTACTTTGGATTTATATGGAATAGCATGTAATAAGGAGATTAAGTAGATCTGTTTAACATAAATACAAAGATGATAAGGCCAAGGCTTTTGGTGCGTTCCGAGTATGTTTATAGTGTTAGAGCAGATCTCCATTGTCTTGTTAGAGGATGGATAATTGTGAGAATGTGAACTGCTGGCATTGTTCAAAGGGGGTAAGTGATATCTGCTGCACAAGGCAATATTAAAGGGGTTTTCTCCTTTTTATCATGCCAATCAGTTGCCAGTTTGTGCAGCAGGTATTACCAATTGTCTCCCTTTGATCATTGCAACTTGAGCAAGCTGGTAGAGACATTGTATGACAAACTGTTTTCATTTGTCATTTCAGACTTTTTTCTTATTCCTGAACCAAAATAAAGAAGTTAGCCCCAACAGTAGTTAGTGTTTCATTCTGGCGAGGGTTGAGGGACCATCTTACTGTTACATTAACATACTTATTATTATTATTATTATTATTATTATTTTATGCATTCCAACATTTTACTTGTAATAAAACCAGGTAAATTGACTGTAGTCACTAAACCTTTATGAACCGGCAACCCAAATAACTGGACCTAAAACCATCAAAGTGTACTATTATTTACCTTGACACACATGTAGCTCTTATGTGGCGAGAACTAACGTCTTACTCCCCTTTTTATTTATTCTAATCATTTTAATAAACCATGTGCCCAAACCATCGTCACTTTCTTTCTTTCTTTCTTTCTTTTTTTTTTAACAATACCCAAGCACCCGAACTTTTAACACCTTTACAATACAACTTTGAGTTTGAGGACAAATCACGCACCCAAACTGTGCTCCAAAACTAACTATCATATTCCCATACGCATCTAGCGCTGTCAACAAGCTTCGCCAGCTTGCCCGTGAAAGCAAATTATCCGGATTTCCATACATTTCCAATTATATTTACGTCTCAATTTTAACAACTATGCACCGCCTAAAAAATGGTCTTCCTCTCCACAGTTTACGTGTTCTCGTCAACCTGTAAACCCAGGCACAATGTTACAACTTCGAATGCCACCCCGTGAACAAACTCACTACACATGCACCACGAGGATTTAATTTTGAAAAGGATAGACTTGCAAATTTTGTGAGGTTTACTGCATATTTTTCGAATCACGAGATTCACAATAAACCTGACTGGCCAAAATCCCTTCCACTGTTTAAAATGTAGTTTTGGATTTATAAAATTAATTAAATGTTGTAACAACACAAGAAACTTTATACTCGTGCGACTGCCCCAGTCACCGTCACCGCCATGGTGCCTTCCAAATCAAAACTATTTAAAACAATAAGCTATTAATAGTTTTATGAAAATGTTTATGTAATTCTTTTCACTCAATACCCAAACTTAAAATCATTTTAGTTCACTCAAATAAAAAAATAACCCAAATCGAACACATATGGCATTTATGAGAACTACTCAATTCAAATAAAATATACAAACTTACTGCCAATTCGCCTGTCGCCTTCACTTTTTTTGAAGTCGCCTCGGCACGATCCCCATCCTCTTTCCTTTTCAATCCAGAGGCACCGGGTGTGACACCCTCTTCACTAATGTTCGCCTCCTCGATTGCAAAATGTGCCAGACGTATTAGTTCGACCCGATCGAAAGCTCTACCAAACATCCGAGATAGTTCTTCTGTATTAATATTAAAAGTAGAAGTAAAACAAAGATCAGGAATTGATACAATTAACCTACTCCATCCATAAAAGACACCAAAGGGAAAGAAATACAAACATTAAGCGACCAGACCATAATGGAAACCTAAACAAAGGAAGGCCATATGGACAGTTACTTTCCCACTCTTTAACAACTTCGTTTCAACTTCTTCCCTTGCCAAACCTTCAAGGCTCTCGTCCTTTTTAAATGAATTCAGAGTTTCCACGTGGGACGCCTCTCTAACTTTCACTAAAATTTTAAACTGCTTATCCATAGGGATTTGTTTATCGCATTGTAACTCCATTTTGTTCTGCGAAAACAACGTCTGAACAGATCACCATCCGAGAAGTAACTGAATGGAGGCGGGGCTAACATTAACAGATAACCCATGACTGCCGCTTGGAATAGTATAAACTAAACGACCTACCCCTAAAATTGATCCGAAGCGACTCAGGCTGAAACGACCCGGCCGAAACGACACAGGACGAATGACCCGGAGTCCGAAACGACCCGCGACCGTTTGCAATTGATGTATGTATTATACAATAAAGTAACGTTTAAACAAAAACAACAACAACAAACGAACAAAAACCGACAAATAAAACATGAGTTGGCTACATGAATGTGACGAAATCAGAACTCCTTCACAGTCGTAATTCATTCAAATTCTGTTTACGTTTGAAACGCACAAATGGAACCTCCAACGATTAAAAAACTGATATAATGATGCAAACAAGAGATTGACTTTACCATAAAAATAAAGTAATAATGATAATAAAACGGACGGAGACGAGCTGAAAATGTGCAGTTGCAGCTGTAAACATTTTATGTGTGACAGAGTGATCTTCGCATCAGCACTGTAACCCAAAATAGTTTCATCGACTCCCGGTAAGCACTTTGTTTTATTTTTGTTTTATCCCAGTCTAAGGGGGTTAAACATTATCAATACAATAAATAAGGCAAACCAAAAATAGTTAAAAAAAAAAATGTTAGACTTCACGCTGAAATATTTAATTGGAAGAGTCTTGATTGCGGTTAGACTTTTGGTGAATTTGGGTGTCCTGGGGTGCGAAAAGTCTATCTAAAAGGCGAACCCGGAAGTGACGTATCAGTCTGATTTCTGGTAGATTGGTTCCCTTGTCGTAAATGTCTCCACCAGGTGGCTACAACATAACGATTGGTAGCTAGCAGAAGCCATTACGTCTATTTATAGCATAAGCACTGACGCGGTATTGGAAATACCCGAGTTCAACAAGGTTAACTGCTGAGTCAGTCATACCTGATGAAACAAAAAAGATCGATACTTAGTATACTGAAATGACTTGTAATAATTTGTTTTATTATTTTTATCATTATCTTGAAATATGTATCTTTTTAACACTCGCAGATACAATTTACAATTAGTAATACACAGCCAGCTGGCCCACTTCTGCAGTATTTTAAATTAACAGACGCGCTCTTGTAGGCATGCGCAGTGGTAAGAGTAGGATTCTCTACCTCAAATCAATTTACTCGCTACCTATCGTTATGTGCGTACTGAAAGGGAGGTAATAACGAAGGGGGACCAATCTAGATTTCTGGGACAGAAGCGCTATGATTTCTGGGACAAAAAGCTCGTGCAGGCGCCATTTTTATACTGAAGCCACAGGCGAGGACAATCAGTTCAGACTTGGATAAGAGCCTAGCAGCAACGGAACTGACGACCGCCAGACCCGGTAAGTCTCAAGTTAGTTGCGGGGTGGGGTAAATGCACTTTATTATGGCGACGAGGTTAACTGGCTAGAATATTTCCAGGCATTACGTCTGCAATTTTTCTTTCACTTTCATATGATTGCCGGTGGACATTTTTTCTCTTTGAGAAAAGTACGCTACTTCTTTCGTTTTTTTTAGCGAAGGGAATAGTGAAGGGTCCAAGTAATTACCCCACACGTTGAACAAATGAGCAGGTAAATTTGGAGCTTTCAGCTTCTGGTTTGTTTCCTTATATTGTTCAACATTGCAACACCCCTCTTTATTTGGCTATTTGCTGAATAAATAATTCTTAAGGCAGTCTCAAATTAATTCAAATCATTGATTCAATTGATTTTTGTTTGCCTTCTGCCAGTTTTCTTCTTAGGGCAATTTTGGGTTTGAAAAAATTCTGAATTGACCTTTGCCAGTTAGAGATTATCTGATCGGGTGGTCGAGTTCCAAGCTGAAAAAGGCAGAATTATCCTACTAGTCTGAATTGTAGGGGAAAACGTATTTTCTTGTGTTTTCTAAACCGAAAATATTGTTTTCCTTCATTTTTCGGAGTCTTCTAGACACGAAAAAGTATATTCTGTAGATTTCTAATCCAGAATTAATGTATTGACCTTTTTCGGAGTCTTCTAGACACAAAAAGTTAATTTCTGTTGATTTCTAATCCAGAAATATTATTTTTCGACCTTTTTCGGGGTCTTCTAGACACGAAAAGGTAATATCTGTGTTTTCTAAACCGGAAATATTGTTCTTCGACCTGTTTCGGAGTCTTCTAGACACGAAAAGGTAATTTCTGTTGATTTCTAATCCTGAAATATAGTTTTCAGCCTTTTTCGGCATATTCTAAACAAGAAAAAGTGATTACCTGTGTTTTCTAAACCGGAAATCATTTCTCGTCATTTTTCATTGTATTCTGTACATGAAGTATAGCTGGCTGTCTACATTTTTGGAGAAAAAATAATTTTCTTGAGTTTTCTAAACCGAAAATAGTGTTTTTCTTCAATTTTCGTAGATTGAAAAGCATTGGCAAACAGCCATTCATTGAAAAAGCTTTCTAACATTTTTAGGCGTATTCTATACCCAAAATTGTTAAAAGAGAATTGCTTATTGCAAAAAGTAGCCAGCTATCTATTGAAAAAATATTGTTCTAACATTTTTAGGAGTATTCTATACCCAAAATTGTTGAAAAAGAACAGCTTATAAATTAAGATAGACTTTTCTAGAATTTTCGCAGTATTCTATACGCGAAAATTATTGAAAAGTATCTTACCTGTCAAAAAGCGGAAATCACTATAAAATATTTCAGGAAAGGAGTCTTTGGAGTATTCTATACACAAGGATTAGTCCTGAAATATCAAAAGCACTTTGCACTTGTATTTGTCACCCCTTGCAAAGATGAAAATCAACATAAACACAGCTTCTGTGGAAGATCTCCAACTAATTCCTAGAATTGGAAGGAAAAAAGCCGAGGCCTTAATTGCCTTTAGGACCCAGCATGGAAGGATTACAAAAGAAGCATTGTCTTTAACAATGATGGGTGATTTAACAGAAGAGGTTTTGAGTGTGCTAGACTTTTCTCTGCCATCTACCCCCCCTGACAGAATTTGTGGGTTGGCTATGGATAGATTACCTACTCCACCGGCCGGATTTAGTGGGTTAACTATGGACAGGCTACCTACCCCACCTAGCAGGCCTTTAGCCAGAGGAGGGACAGTGGATACAGTGGAATTTTCAGAGCTACAGGCAGAAATAGACGAAGCCCGTAGTACACTAGACCAGTTGCTTTCTTACACTTACCCAGGTGTGAAAGGTAAACCCCAGGAAACCTGGAGTGAACGACAGCAATTGAGAGCATCTCTTCCTATGCCAGAGACAGCAAAACCTAGTTCTTTTAGAACTAAGCTGAGCTTTTCAGAAAGTGAAGATTCTGACGCTGAGTCCAAGGCTGTGCTTAAACCAAATAGACGGTTGAGTGGAATGCAAGGGCAGACAAACACCTTGAAGAGCAGAACCAGACGTGACCGAGCGGAAGTTGTTTTAAGACCACCACAAATTCAGACCACTCTTGAACAAGACCAGGCAAGAGCAGAAAAGCTGAGTCTTACAGTCTTAAAGCAGATGGAGGAACAAGTTAAACAAGAAATGATGAGCTTGAAGTCCTCAACAGGAAAGGCTAGGATTATTGACCAGACTGATGGCTCGACTGGGCGTTTGGAGTCTTCTAGACACGAACGCTCTGGTCGACACTATCAGTCAGGAAATGAAGACATAACTTCAGGTGAAAGGATGAGAAAGTTAAAATTGACAGAACAATACAGTGATTCTGATCATTCAGATGAGTCCCCTGGGTGTTTGGAGTCTTCTAGACACAAGCTCTCCGGTCGACATCATCAGACAAAACATGAAAAAGTTGTTTCACCTGAAAAAGGCAAGATCTGCAATCAAGGGGGAAACAGTTTGATACTTATCAGACTGGTGGTCCGGTTGGGCGTTTGCTGTCTTCTGGACACAAGGGCTCCGGCCGTCATCATCAGTCAACATATGAGAAAGAAATTTCACCTGAAAAATTAAAAGATCAAAGATCATGGTTGAAAGAATCTGATGTGATTCGGTTTGGTGATCGGGCTGAGTATTTGGGGTCTTCTAGACACGAAGGCTCTGCCCGACATCAGTTGGAGTCTGAGAAATTTATTTCACATGAAAAAACAAAGTCTTCAGCCTGTCCTGAACTAAATAAGAATGTGCCTGATAAATACAAAAAAGATGGGCATAATGCCAGTGAATATGATTCATGCAGTCGTGAAAGAAGACATGCTGAGGCGAATTCGAGGACAAATTCAAGACATGCATTGTCAAGGTCCCCAAAAAGGAATGGAAGGTCAAGTACGCCTTCAAGAAGACATGAAATGTCAAGTTCGCCATCCAGAAGACATAAAATGTCAAGGTCTCCTTTAAGAAGACCTGGAATGTCAAGGTCCCCTTCAAGAAGGCATGGAAGGTCAAGTTCACCTTCAAGAAGACGTGAAATGTCACAGTCCCCTTCAAGAAGACATAAAATGTCAAGGTCACCTTCAAGAGGGTATCAGAGGTCAAGTCCACCTTCAAGACGACAGGAAATGTCAAGTTCACCTTCAAGAAGGTATGAAGGGTCAAGGTCACCTTCAAGAAGACAGAAAGCATCAGGGACATTTACACAAAAGCATGAATCGACATCTATTCGTAGGCATGGAAGGTCATCTCATTCAAGAGATATTTATATTTATGTTTATATTTCGCAATTAATTCGATTTGCTAGAGTGTGTAGTCATGTAACTGACTTCAACACTCGTAATAAATTATTGACGGCTAAACTCCTTAATCAGGGTTATCGGTACCATAAACTACGCAAAGCCTTTTCAAAATTTTATAGACGCCATTCTGATTTAATTTCAAAATTCAATATTGGACTTAAATCTCTTCTGCAACAAGGTCTATCGGAACCCGAATTTTATGGTGACTTAGTATATAAATTCAGAAAAATATATAACCGCAATGAATTCAGCACCCAATTTCGTAAAATCATTCTTCGATATAAAAAGATTGGGTACAACATGGATATTATACGACAGACTGCATGCATGGTAGTTAACCCAATCACGGTTGGCAACTTTGCTTCCCTCTTTAATTGCACGCCGGTGGGTCAGGCCTCAGATTCTATGACGGCTCCAACGTAAAGGCTTACTGAGAATGAGAGAGATCTAATTCAAGGTAATGTTGGTTGGTGCCTGATGCTCTGTCTCTGGTCGGGCCCATCGGAGTCTTACTGTTGGTTTTCTTTTGCTCCAGCATTTCAGTGGTTTCTTGCTGTCGAGTCCTCATCGTTGTCTCACCTCTGTGGTTCTTTGATTTTTGTGTTCACGGAGATGTTGCACTGATGAGTTAGGAGGCCTTCATGCGGACTGAACAAATTATTTGTCTAAATCGCGACGGAAGTAAGGGCGAGGATTGTGGCCACGTGAAATCGATTTAAGCCCCCCGGTGGAGATCTTCCACTGACCGTTCCAAGGCGGCTCTTCTGTGGCGATTTATTTATGTTGTTGTTTGTTACTTAGTGTGTGTATCACTTGTGTCTTTTAATTTTGGATGGCCATATGGCCATTTTGTGGGAAAGTAACTGTCCTTATGGCCTTCCTTTGTTTAGGTTTCCATTATGGTCTGGTCGCTTAATGTTTGTATTTCTTTCCCTTTGGTGTCTTTTATGGGTGGAGTAAGTTAATTGTATCAATTCCTGATCTTTGTTTTACTTCTACTTTGACAGATCAAGGACACCTTCGAGAAGGCACCAGTCAAGATCTCCTTCAAGAAGGCACCAGTCAAGATCTCCTTCAAGAAGGCCCCAGTCAAGATCTCCTTCAAGAAGGCACCAGTCAAGATCTCCTTCAAGAAGGCACCAGTCCAGATCTCCTTCAAGAAGGAACAAGTCCAGATCTCCTTCAAGAAGGAACAAGTCCAGATCTCCTTCCAGAAGGAACAAGTCCAGATCTCCTTCAAGAAGGCACAAGTCCAGATCTCCTTCAAGAAGGCACAAGTCCAGATCTCCTTCAAGAAGGCACAAGTCCAGATCTCCTTCAAGAAGGCACAAGTCCAGATCTCCTTCAAGAAGGCACAAGTCCAAATCTCCTTCGAGAAGGAACAAGTCAAAATCTCCTTCGAGAAGGCACGACAGGTCCAAAACTCCTTCAAGAAGGCGCAACAGATCAAGAACTCCTTCAAGAAGACGCGACAGATCAAGAACTCCTTCAAGAAGGCGACACAGATCAAGAACTCCTTCAAGAAGGCGAGACAGATCAAGAACTCCTTCAAGAAGGCGCGACAGGTCAAGATCCCCATCAAGAAGGCATGACAAGTTGAAGGCACATAAACGACACAAGAGGTCAAGGTCACGTTCTGATTCAAGGTCAGATTCACGGCGAAGAGGGTCAAGACACTATTATATTAGTGCATCAAGGTCAAGGTCACCAACATATCACAGTTATCGTTCCAAATCATACCACAAGAGATATGAAGACAGTGATGACGACTACTTTTCACATCCTGAGGAGTCTTGTAGACACTACAGGAAGGAGAAGCGTGGTGGTCCTAAGAGGCTTCCAAAGAATCTTAGGTTTGACGGAAATATGAGCTGGATGTCTTTTAAACAGAAGTTTGAAAGTTACAGATCAGTGTTGGGTTGGTCTGATAGTGAATGTCGTGATTATTTAAATTGGTCTTTAGAGGGCAAAGCTTTAGATTTCTTTACAATCACTACAAGACTGGGAGAATATCTTCCCTACCACAAGATTATGAAGAAATTGGAAAATAGATTTGGCTCTAAAGAATTGACTGAGACGGCAAGAGCTAAATTCCAGCAGTCATTTCAACGGCATGATGAATCTTTGGAAGACTGGGCGGACCGAGTGATGACCCTTGCTACCGCCGCATTTAGGGACTTACCCGAAAGCCATCGAATGCGAGAAGCTATCTCTAAATTCTGCCAGGGATGTGCTGATAAAGAAGCAGCCAAGCATGCTTGTTTCGAACATCCAAGGAGTATGCAAGCTGCCCTTGATGCTGTGAAACATCACCAATACATATCCCAAGCTGTGGAAGGAAGAAAGCAGTCCTCTAGAAAGAGAGATGATTTTTCTGTGAATACAGTTGGCTCACTTTCAGAAGCAAGAGTGGAACAAATGATTGCTAAGGCAATAGATGGTCTTGCTTCAAAAATTCAAAAGTTGGAAAGGCCATCTACTCAAAAGTCAGAAACACCATCAAGTCCTTCAAAAATTCCACTGAGTGAGATCGAGTGTTTCTTCTGTAAGAAAAAAGGCCATATGAAGAAAGACTGTAAAGTGTTTAAAATCTGGATGTCCAAAAAGAGAAAAGATACTACAGGAGGAGGTCAAAAGCCAGATGATTTAAACAGCTAAGGGCTGGGAGGATGGGCCACCCATCTCAGCCTCAAGATAAAGAAAACACTTGTGGCCTACAACATCAAAGTAAAGCAAAAGAAGATATTAGTGGCAAACAACAACAGCCTGATGAAAAAGTTATTTCAGTCTTACAAAACAAAGTAATTGCTGAGGCTTCTAGTCCGCAATTTACTAGGAAAACTAATACATATGAGCCTATTTCTAGAACATCAATTCATCCAATAGAGCCAACAGATAACAGAAAAGTAAAGGCATCAGTAAAACCAACAGATGAAATGAAGAAACCTGCTCAAACTTCTAGTCCTCCACCAGCAGCAGAAAAAATGACTTCAAGGTCCAGGACAGATTTTGTTAAACAGAATGAATCAAAGCAGAGTAGTCATAGGGTTTCTAATTCTGTGTCTACTGAAAGTGAAAAAGAAATTGAACAGGAGGAACTTAATATAACTAGTGTACATCAGGTGTGTGCCGGTTCCTCATTTGTACAGTTAACAGTAAGCGACAAAGTGATTCGAGCAAGAATTGATTCAGGTGCAGAAGTATCAATATTATCTTCTGAAGTGTATAACAGCTTGAAAGAAAAGCCAGGAAAGATAAAGGACATCATTATGCAAACAGCAGACAAAGAAAACGTGTTGAGAGGTTTCCAGATACAACCGCTGAAGTTACAACTGGGATCACAATCATTTGAAGAAAAGGTGTATGTTGCACCCATCAGTGATGAAATGTTATTAGGACATGATTTACTGCATCATCTCGGTGTGTTAATAGATATGCAGTCTAATACATTGATTCTGAATGGGGAAAGGATCCCAGTGGAGACCATTTTTAAAGATGGAAAACTTATTGTGGCAAAGATAGCATTGTTGAAGAGAACAGTGGTCCCACCCAATTCAGCTATTCGTGTGCCATGCAAGATGGACGCTAACTTTGGTGATTATTTGATAGAGCCAAGGGAAGAGCTGATGCAGAAAGATGTTCTGATGCCACACATAGTAAGATCACGTGGAGAAGAACCTGTTGTTTGTCTAGTAAATCCTACGCAGTCTTTCAAAACCTTCAAGAGAAGAGAGATTGTAGCTAATGCATACGAAATTGAATCTGTTCTGGATGAAAACACCATTTCTGAGGCGGCTTCTAGTCACTTGGGAAAAGTGTTGGAGGAAGGCATAATTTCTGAGCCGGCTTCTAGTCGCTCAGGGAAAGCTTATCAAGTTGGATCGGTTAAGGGTGAAGATACAGCTTCGAAGGAGGCTTCTAGCCACTTTGAAAAAATATTGAAAATAGTGCAAAGTGATGAAAATGAGCAGAAGTGTAAAGAAGCTTTTCGGGAACTTGAAGAAACAATAAACAGGGTTCCAGCTCATTTACAAGAGGTGTTTAAATCGTCAGTAGATCACTTGGATAGTCAACAGAGAGAGCAACTCGCTACACAATTATGTGAATATGCTGATGTTTTTGCCAAAGATGACTTTGATCTGGGTAATTTCACTGCGATAGAGCACAGTATTGACACCAAAGATGCTAAACCGGTGAAGCAGCATATGCGAAGAACCCCAGCATGTTTTGTTGATGAAGAGGAGGCACATCTTAAGAAGATGCTTGATGCAGGAGTTATTCAGGAGTCAGTTTCTGAATGGGCTTCATCTCCAGTGTTGATCCGGAAACGGGATGGATCAGTGAGATGGTGCGTAGACTACCGTGCACTTAATGATGTGACAGTGAAAGAGACCTTTCCTTTACCGCTGATTGAAGATTGCCTGGATACACTCGCTGGAAACATCTGGTTTTCTAAATTAGATGCTAATTCTGCGTATTGGCAGGTTCGCGTAAAAGATGAGGATAAGAAGAAAACAGCTTTTCTGACTAAGTTTGGCTTGTTTGAACATGTGAAAATGGGGTTTGGTTTAACAAATGCTCCAGCCACGTTCTCGCGTGTGGTTAGCTTGATTCTCCGCGGCCTGACCTGGAAAACCATCCTGGCTTTCCTAGATGACATATTGGTGATGGGAAAGACATTTGAAGAACATCTAAACAACTTGGCAGAAGCTTTGGAGAGATTTAGAAGGCATGGTATGAAGCTTAAACCAAGAAAGTGCATCTTCTTTCAGAAAGAGGTGGAATTCCTAGGAAGAACGGTCAGTGGGAATAGTCTGGCTATGAATTTGAAAGACATAGCAGCTGTTGCTAATTGGCCAGTTCTTACATCGTCAAAAGATGTGGAGAGATTCCTGGGGTTAGCTAATTATCATCGAGCTTTCATCAAGGGCTTTGCCGAAATGGCACAACCGCTATATTGTTTGACAGGCAAGAACCAATTTAAATGGGGAAATAAGGAAAGGGAGGCTTTTGAAGCACTGAAGACAGCTCTGACAACGCCTCCAGTGTTATCCTTACCCAATAATACAGATTCCTTTATTCTGGAAGTGGATGCTTCTGACACGGCTATTGGAGCCGAACTTTTGCAAGTTCAGGATGGAGAGGAAAGAGTAGTGGCTTATAGCAGTTTCTCTTTGACTCTGGAGCAAAAGAATTATTGCACAACCAGAAAAGAGCTTCTAGCTATGTGCGGTTCACCAGACACTTCAGATATTATCTTCTAGGTAGGATCTTTACAGTGAGGACAGATCATTCAAGTCTGACTTGGCTGTTGAGGTTCAAGGAGCCTCAGGGTCAGCTAGCCCGTTGGATTGAGGAACTATCTCAATACAACATGATAGTGAAATATCGGGCAGGAGCTAAACACGGAAATGCGGATTCGCTCTCCAGGATTCCAGATCCTTTGTCACCGTGTACAGCATATCTAGCTGGAATGCGTCCCGTAGATTTGCCATGTGGAGGTTGTCGTTACTGTACCAGGGCTGATATGCAATGGTCTAAATTCACAGAACAAGTGGATGATGCTATCAATTTGGCTGGTCAGGGAGGGAAGACAATCCGGAAGGTTGAGCACCCAAAAGAGGCGGTTACGGGGACGAAAGGAGGCAAGTCAACAGAAGAAGTGTCCTGTGTGAGGATTGCAGATTGCTCCGATTCTCTGGGAAATAGCCCATCTTCAGAAGAAGTATCTACTATGTGTATAAAGGATGGACAGATTGGTCTTCTAGATCGAACTGAGCCAGAAGTTTGTCTTCTAGACACTGTTTTGCTAGTAGATACTGTGGGGCTACAAGGGAGTGAGGCACATTTTGATATTGTCATATCTGGTCCAGACAGAGTGTGCGAGATAACTACCTGTACAACAAGCACATCAGATGAGACATGTTGGGGCTTTACTCTCGAAGACCTACAACAAGAGCAGGCTAAAGACAGGGACCTAGACTTCATTCGGGATTGGTTGAAGGACGGGAAGAAACCAGAAGAGGGTACTCTTTTCCTATCAAGTCCTCAGGCGAAGTACTATTGGTTAAACAAGGAGCTGTTTAAATTGCTAGACGGGGTACTATTCCGTAAAAGATTTGGTGCAGATCAAGATCTCCTTTTAGTGATGCCTGAGGGTCTTAAGTCGACTGCGTTGCTTCTACATCACGACATACCATCGTCTGGTCATCAGGGTGTAGCTAGGACAAAGTTAAAGTTAAAGGAAAAATTCTTCTGGGTCAACCTTTCTTAAGATGCGGAGTCATATGTCTTATCCTGTTCAGTTTGCAGTAAAAACAAGAAGAATAAGGTGTATGGTAGGGTTCCGCTTACAAAATACCAAGCGGGAGCACCTATGGAGCGTGTGCACATAGATTTTATGGGGCCATTGCCAAAGACAGCAAAGGGAAATGAGCACTGTCTGATGATGGTAGATCAATTCACTAAATGGATTGAATGTAATCCTTTACCATCACAGAAGGCAGAAGAAACGGCTAAAGCCGCTGTGGATAATTTCTTTTCGCGCTTCGGCTTTCCTTTGCAGTTATTTTCAGACCAAGGCCGCAATTTTGACAGTAAGTTGTTCGAGACACTGTACAAAGCTTTGCAAATCCACAAAGCAAGGACTACGTCATACAGGGCATCAGCCAATGGTCAAGTAGAGAGATTCAACAGGACTTTGATGGATGCTGTCAGATGTTTCCTGGGAAAATCTCAAGATAAATGGGATGAAAACATCCAACAGATTGCCATGGCTATAAGAGCTTCAGTTAACAGGAGTACTGGTTTCACGCCTAACAAACTAATGCTTGGGAGAGAGGTGAATACACCAGCACAACTAATGTTCCCCAATGCTAGAGGTGAGAGGCCAGAGGAGTATGGCGAGTATGTGTCAAGATTACTGTTGAACTTGGAAAGAGCACACACCATAGCCAGGGATACTCCAGGAGAGTCATTAAAGCGTATGAAGCGCAATTATGACCTTAAAGTTTTGTTGAGACCATATGCTGTAGGTGATATTGTGTATCTTCTAGATAGCGCCAGCACCAAAGGAAAATCTCGCAAATTAAGTTCCCCCTGGAAAGGACCTGCCATAATACTGAACAAGTTGTCAGCTTACATTTACCGAGTGAAGCTGAGGAAAGCAGTTTTTGTGGTCAACCATGACAAAATGATGCCTTGCAGGGATCGAAAATTGCCTAAATGGATCATTAAATTCAAGGAATCACCGGATCATTCAGAGGATTTTCCACAGTCAGATGATGACAGTGAGGAGTATTGTTTCTGTAAGAAACCCTGGAATGGAAGATTCATGATTCAGTGTGATTACTGTGATGAATGGTACCATGGTTCATGTGTCAACGTAACGGTGACTGATGCCTTAAGCATTGACAAATACAAGTGCAAAGCCTGCAAGAGTAGGGTTTAGGTTGGCTTACGTTGCTAATGGGGTATTCTTTTTGTTTATACAGCAACCATGGCTACTGCAACAGATTTCCAAGACGTGATCGACCAGTATCTACGTAACGGTGACGTGTACAAGCCAGCGCAGGAGTTTATTTTCAAGATGAGCCTGTGTCCGCGCTACATCGGTGTTGGGAAGTCTAAGCATCTTCTTCCGGCAATCCTGAGGATGGTCAACTTGGTCAAGCAGAAGGAAGCTACCGCCCGCAACAAGAAATCCTGGCAACAGTGGTTGAAAGAAGCAGCGAGAGCTCTGGAAGCTTACCAGGTTGCTGACAGGGGATGGATCAACGAGCACGTGAAGACCCTTCCGGAACGTCAGATCAAGGAATCTGCATACTCCGACCCCATGGCTGGCAGACGAGACATCCGTTTCTATCCTTCTGCCACCGTGGTGGATCCAGCACGACAGGAAGATGTTCTGGCATCCATCCAAGACATGCTCACAGAGGGCATGCTCACAGAGGGCATCGCTTCATTGAAGACTCCGTTAGGGATCTATCCAGGCTCCTCAAGAACCAGAAAGTGAAGGCCTCAGGGGAAATTGGATTGGACCATACAGAGCCAATGAGACACTGGCATCTCCAGGTGGATCTGCTGAACAAGGTGCTTCCACTGCTCCAAGACCATCATGTGTTGGTAATTCACTGCAGAGGAATGATGAATGATTGTGGAACATGGATAGGAAGAATAGAGGGCATAGAGTTGATTTCTAATCCTCGTGACCTATCTATTACTTGAACTTATTTCTGGTGCAGTTATTTCGTATTATGATCTTGGAGAAGATTTCAAATAGTTCCTGGAAAATGGCTGGTGATACCACATTTCTTGTTCTTGTCCTGAGGTTTCCAGAAGATAAACATATTCGTGGGCTTCTAGTTCACATATCAACAAGGGCTTCTAGTCCTCTGAAGACTACAGATCATATTAACGTGGACTTCTAGTCCTGTTAAGACGACAGATCCCATATTAACGTGGACTTCTAGTCCTGTTAAGACGACACCTGGGCTTCTAGTTCAGGAAAATCCAGATAAACAGAGGGTCATCAAGATTACCGTAAGGCTTCTAGGCTCGCTCACGAATTGACAACAGGCGGCTCGTCGGTCCTCCAAAAATAAAGTGGGGAGGAGTGTGGTGAATTTGGGTGTCCTGGGGTGCGAAAAGTCTATCTAAAAGGCGAACCCGGAAGTGACGTATCAGGCTGATTTCTGGGACAGAAGCGCTATGATTTCTGGGACAAAAAGCTCGTGCAGGCGCCATTTTTATACTGAAGCCACAGGCGAGGACAATCAGTTCAGACTTGGATAAGAGCCTAGCAGCAACGGAACTGACGACCGCCAGACCCGGTAAGTCTCAAGTTAGTTGCGGGGTGGGGTAAATGCACTTTAGACTGCTACACAGACTTCTATTTTAAAATAGGCGACTGTAGTGAACCGCTGATCACGTGATTTTTTGGAGCGCTTCTGTTGGTCGATGAATATAATGGATTCTCTTCGTTTATTTATAGAACATGACAGACACCTGCATATTTTTTTTCTTTCACCTAATGTGTAAATCATCGTAATAAATGCAGTTTTTATAAGGCAGTGGCTAGAGATACGGATCCGTATCTCTAGTCTCGGAGGCTAGAGATACGGATCCGTATCTCTAGTCTCGGAGGCTAGGGATACGGATCTGTATCCCTAGCATTTTCTATTAGGCCTGGCTAGAGATACAGTTTTTTTTCGACCTGTCGTGTTAGCCTATGGATGAGTCAAATAAAGGAATAATAAAAGTTGAATTTTGAATGTCATAAATTACCTTCAATTTATTGTATCATATGAATTATATTTGCGTCATCCATAGTTTCCGGCCAGCACCAAACGGGGAGGTACGACTAGGTCTTGCTGCAAAGAACAGATGAAACTAATTCCAAGAGTTTTTGCTTTCTTCTTTTTTTCTCATTTCTTTTTTTCTTTTCTTTTCTTTATATTCATTCTTTTTTCTTTGTCATATTTTCTTTTCTTTATCTTTTTTCATTTCATATCATTGTTAAATTAGCCAAGCCAAGAGAAAATTGGTACTTATCATTGAGCAAAGGTTCAGGAGAGCTTGCTCGAAAAAATTTAATACCATCTACGAATTTTAATGGCTGTGAAAATGACAATTTTCAGTTCAGTTGAAATATTTTGATTTTTTGCTCAAAACATAGATTGTGGGTACACGTTAGAGCACTAACAATCTATGTTTTAGAGCAAATATTAGAAAAAATGTGCACCCCTGTAAACCTCAGTTTTGTATGATAAATGTGGGATGCGAGGGCCAATGGTGAAGTAAGCATAACGGATCAGATCACCTTTTTCTCGTATGCCGGCGGTCATTTTTTCCCAATTCTAAATAAACATATAGACAGAGACACAGCTCGAATGCGCATACGTTCAGGCTGGTCAGCGCCCTTGCTTTCTCAGTACATAAAACATATATATTTAGATAAAATTGCTTTCTCTAGTACATGTATATGCGACAAACAAATGCGCAGATCAGATACACGTCAGCACAGGCTGATCGTAAATTCTAGCATCTGTACAACAACAAGCACATTGCTAGCGAGAAGAATGTAATTGAGTCGCGTCATGAGAAACCCGTTGTTTGCATATATGAAAACAAAGGCCCAGATCAGCTGCGCAGCTGATCAGGGCCTTTGTGTTCGCTAGAATGGATGGTACAATCTCTCTACTTCCTTAGTCCGAAATTTCAAAGCTCTAGCCATCTTCTGTGGCTATATAGCCTGGTTTGTGTCGGGCTCGGTCGGTCGGAAACCCCGAAGACAGGGTTTGTCGTGACGTGGCTCGTTTCATACAATGCGAAAAAGTAAACGGGCAGATCAGATACGAATCGGCGCAGGCTGAACAGCGCCTTAGTTTTTATCGCTGCCAAGATAGTATATATCCGAAATATATCAAAACAAACTAGTAGTCTACTTTTGCTTGACATCATACATTATGGAAACAACCTTGTACAAAAATGACGCTATCATTTCACCATATCCATGATACCGGCGACGGCCACTATGTACATGTAGCTGTTTCTTTTCGTAAATTTTTCACACTGACACATTACGCCAACGACTTTGAAAAACGTGACCCTATATCTTAACTTTTAATATAAGCGACGATCAGTATATACATTTAGCTGTTTCTTTTCATAATTTATGCCATTGGTCCTGTCCCATTTCAGAATTCATATTACTTTTTCCACCTTTCACCTTAGAAGAGTTATGCTACTTTGCAAATTGCGTCAAAACAGCAATGGTATCTCTGTTTGAAACAATTATCAGTCTTATCAAACTGTACCTCTAGCCAGGCCTATTGGAAAATGCTAGGAATACAGATCCGTATCCCTAGCCTCCGAGACTGGAGATACGGATCCGTATCTCTAGCCTCGGAGACTAAAGATACGGATCCTTATCTCTAGCCACTGACTTTTTATAAACACCGTGTTCTGATTTATCTATCTATCTATCTATCTATCTATCTATCTATCTATCTATCTATCTATCTATCTAATCTATCTATCTAATCTATCTATCTATCTATCTATCTATCTATCTATCTATCTATCTATCTATCTATCTATCTATCTATCTATCTACTGATATTGCCTCGGTCACATTTGACCATTAACGCAGGTGCACATTACATACACTCCAGGTTTGCAGGATGAAAGCCTACACAGTAATCATGTAATTTTCTGATCGGTTTTATGCAGACCTTGTACATGTTGTATTTTGCTTAAAAACAACAAAAGTTTATTTTCTAGAATGTCACGGTCCCCGCCCATTGGGGCTTGGAGAAATAGATGGGCTGCATGATGCTTCCACGCAGAGCTGAAGCCAACCGCACACGAGTACTGGTAAACCGCATTGAGGACCTAAGCCTGCCCAGGCACAGCAGTACGAGTCGGACCGTCCATGCTTATAAACACTGTTGGTTTCATTGGACAACAGGGCTTGAGATGTCATTTCATCTCAGTGTCGGGTAAAAGTCCCACAAAATTGGAAGCAACATCTCCAAAATGACCGTTACAGTGTTTACGGGGACGTTAAACCCACCTGCAAACATAACTTTATTGAGAGAAAATGTGAGGTGAAAGGGGTAAAACACAGTTGTGGAAACGTCGATTTTTGCTAATGCCTACATTGAATTAACACATCCTTGCAATGAGCACCCCTTTTAAAACCAATTTATATCATGAAAAGTAGGGAGATTAGTCTTTCAATTCTGCTAAAAACAAAGTTTAGAATGGCCTCACTGAGGCGGTTATAGGAACCCCCAAGGATCGAGAATAAGAAAAAGGAGGCGACTTCTAAAACATGCCATTTTTACAACATACAATAATTATAATACTTTTTATCGCATTGGTATGTTAATATCCTGTATCCAAGGTGCATGGCAAAACCTAGAATAAGACCGGTTCGACCAGCAGAGACTCAAATCAATTAACCCACCCACTATGGCAAGTCCTTTTGCTTATGTCGCTTTGCATAGATATTAGCCTATAGTTAATACATGTGATCAGCGAAGACTGTGATCAGAATGCGCGAATGCTGATCTGAGTCTTCGCTGGTCGCTCAAGACATCTTGCAGATTTTACCATGCGCTGGCTCAATACATTAATATTTCACACTGTAACGCGAACAATCCTGCAAATCAACCGAATAAATCTTAAACAATTATGTAGACCTAGCTTGATGGCCCCGGGGCTTGAAGAAATAAATAGGCTGCATGCTGCCGACCTGACACGAATACTTGTAAACCGCTTAGTGGAATTAAGCCTGTTCAGGCAAAGCGGTGCGAGTCGGACCGTCCATTATAAACCCTATTGGTTTTATTCGCGAGACAGGGCTTGAGAAGTCACTTCATCTCAATGTCGGGTAAAATCCCACAAAATTGAAAGCAAAGTCTCCAAAATGACCTAAATAGTGTTAACGAGGACGTTAAACCTAAAAAAAAAAAAAAAAAAAAACTTAAAGAAAAGGAGAACTATTGCACAGTCACATAAAAGTCTGTAAGATAAGTCTCTTGAGGGAAAAGGAACACCTGGCCGTTTTTCCCACCATTTTCCAAACGGGGCTTCCTGTTTACTTTTCTAGAAGATCTGTCCCACGAAAAAGAGGGTTTACCCTGTAAGGAAAGAATTTGCTCCGAAGGAGCAAATTCTTTCCTTTAAGTGTGTGTGTGAATTCAGGTTTAACGTCGCTTTCAACAATTTTTCAGTCATATCACGACGGTGTCTGGTTGCGACAGGGAGCTCAATGCTCACGTTTATAGTTCTGCCTCACTGAAGTATCATGTCACAGCCACATTACATGATACAACACCCAGTCACATTATCCTGACACTGAGCGACCAGTCTTAGCTCTTCCCCGTAAATCTGAGTGCCAAGCGAGGAGCAGCTAGTACCATTTTTAACGACTTTCGTATGTCGCGGCCCGGGATCGAACCCGTGACCTCCCATTCCCCGGAGCAGACACTGTATCAACTTAGCTATCGGGGCCGGTCTTACCTTAAAGAGTTGACTCCTATATTGACTTGGGATACAAAAATACCTTTCGGTGTATATTACGATAACAGACCTGTGCGACAGAGTGCATTTTTTCACATCTCCGAAATTGCTATTTTTCTTGTTAAATTTCATCTTTTTCTTAATTTTCTGCGAACATAGGTTGTGGGTTCTTGTTAGAGCCACCTCATTTTGGCAGTTCTAATGAGGCGGTTCTAACGAGTACCGACAACCTATGTCTTGAAGCAGAAATAAGAAAATAATGTATACTCCAGTGAACCCGTTTTCTCTATATAAAGTGGGGTTTCGGTTTTTTTTTAACGTGATGTATGGATTCCCCTTAACATATGGCGCCCCCCACCCCCGCCCATTGGGGCCTGAAGAAATAGATGGGCTGCATGATACTTCCACGTAGAGCTGAAATCCGACCACACACGTGTACTGGTAAATCGCTTAGAGGATCCAAGCCTGCCAAGGCAAAGCGGTGCGAGTTATAACAACCCTATTGGTTTCATTGGGCTACAGGGCTTGAGATGTCATCTCAATGTCCGGTAAAAGTCCCAGAAAACTGGAAGCAACGTCTCCAAAATGACCTATACAGTGTTGACGGGGACGATAAACCTCAAATCAAACAAAACAAACAAACAGAAACATATACATGTTCATAAAAAATGTTTGTCACTTAATTGCTCGACTCGAACGATACTGAGAACTCGTCGGCGGCTTTTTGCCTTTTGGATCCACCGTTTTAAATTTTAAAACCTTCCTGTACATATCAATCATATACAAAAAATTCAGAACAATCCATCAAGTGGTTACTGAGAACTTGTCTGGAAAAAAATTGGCGGAAAGAAAAACGAAATGAAGGAGAAGAAACCCAGAAACCCTTATCCTGCTGAATAAATAAATTAAGCCATACCTATTTCTGACTGTCAAGCATTCGAATTTCTAAGCATAATTCATAAACTGCATGACAATGTAGGACCAGATCAGACTACTTCTTCAAAAGTCATCTGAACTGGCAAAAGTAGGGTATGTCGTGTTCAGCAGGTTGAGGGTTAAACCTTTATAACTGAGCCTTCGTGCTAAGACCTCCAGGTGTGTATTGGAATTTCGCAAGGAGAACGTCTGATTGGCATCCTCCATCTTATATAAATTACAAGTATAAAGTTTTTTTTTTTGAGAGCAAAATGTGGAATAACAATTTCCAAGGTTAATTGTAAATGACATCTTTATATGGTTTAATTTCACTGCCTTAAAGAGCACTTAAAATATAAGGCGATTTTTATCAGTTTTATAAACATTGTTCTCACCAAGCTGTCGGACCATAAATGCTTTTTTTTGTTACTGTTGCTAAAATATTCCTTCTTTTCAAACCAAACTATAGATTAAGATCATATGGGCACTTGTTAGAACCGCCGCGGCGAGGCAGTTTAAACGAGTACATACATTGTGTATTTTGTTTGTTTGATTTGAGGTCATTTTAGATCCTCTAAGTGCATGGTTTACCAGTACTCGGGTGCGGGTCGGTTTCAGCACTGCGTGGAAGCATCATGCAGCTCATCTATTTATACCCTCGGCATACGAAGTATGCTATGGGGGTATATAGTTTTCGTCCTGCCGTTCGCCCGTTCGTCCGTCCGTCCGTGTTTCCGTCCTTCCGTCCGTCCGTACACACAAATGGATAGATAGGTGGCTATGAACTTGGACAGAATCAATGTAAGTCAATGAGAGAAAGTGCGATTTATTCCGTTAGACACATAAAAGGTCTGTTATGTGGTTAAAATTAGCCACCTAAGTATCAATCTTGCTCAAAATAGCCACATAAGTATCCATTTGTGAGAATGTCCGTCCGTCCGTCCATCCATCCGTCCGTCCGTTAACATTTTGGTTAAAGTTTTGCGTTAAAGTTTCTAAGAGATTGTATCTTCTGAATCCTTTGATAGATTTAGTTGATTCTTACACTGAAGTTACACACTGTTCTAAAGATTTCATTGATGCATGTCCCACCCCCCACAGTGACCTTGAGGTCAAGGTCACTGACTTAGAAATTTTACATTTTGGTTAAAGTTTTGCATTAAAGTTTCTAAGAGGTTGTATCTTCTGAACCCTTTGATAGATTTAGTTGATACTTACACTAAAGTTACATACTGGTCTAAAGATTTCATTGATGCATGTCCCACCCCCCACAGTGACCGTCAAGGTCACAGACTTAGAAATTTTACATTTTGGTTAAAGTTTTGCGTTAAAGTTTCTAAGAGGTTGGATCTTCTGAACCATTTGATAGATTTAGTTGATACTTACACTGAAGTTACATACTGGTCTAACGATTTCATTGATACATGTCCCACCCCCCACAATGACCTTGAGGTCAAGGTCACATACTTAGAAATTTTACGTTTGGTTAAAATTTTCTGACAAAGTTTATAGATGCCTTTATGTTCTAAACTCTAAGACAAATTCAGTTGATACTTCCATCAATGTTGCATACCAGTCCAAAGATTTTGAGATGCATGTCGCTTCCCCACCCACAGTGACCTAGACCTCAGGGTCATGGACTTAGAAAGTTTACATCTGGTTAAACTTTTATGACAAAGTTTATAGATGCCTGTTACATAATGTTCTAAATTCTAAGACAAATTCAATTGATACTTGCATCAATGTTGCATACCAGTTCAAAGATTTCATTGATGCATACCCCACCCTGCTGCTTCAGTACATTGATGCCCCCACCGCTTCAGTAACTTTGATGCTCTCACTCCCTTGGTCCATTTAGAACGACTATGTTTGGTTTAGATTTTATAAGCACATTATAGATTCTTCTAGCTTCTTGACTTCTTCATTCATGTAACATACAAGCTCTAAAGATATATCAGAGGGTGGCACTGGCCGGGGGTATACGTGACCGACAGGTCGCTTTCTCTGTTCTTCAAGCCCCTATGGGCGGGGCCGCAACGAGTACATATACTCAGAGCTTTAGCAGTGGTGAGGAAGTTGCATTATCCCTTGCAAAACCGTGTGTGTGTGTGTGTTTTTTTTTTAGTTGTGTGTTTGTTTTGAAAAGTCCCAATGAAACGATCTGATATTTTCAGGTTATTAATCCCAAAACGTTTCTGGAAATGACTACCCCTATTTGCCTTGTGTTCCAGAAAATGCGAAAAGTAGAGACAGAAACCAGCCTGTGCATATGCACAGTCTGGTCAGGGTCTTTGCTGTTTTGTCAAAATACATTCATCCGACTGGTAGTGAAGCGCTGGGCACAAATGGATTGTCTGAAGAAGTTTTGTAAGGGAATCTGATCGCAACTGCTTGCGAAAAGTAGAGACAGAAACCAGCCTGTGCATATGCAGTCTAGTCAGGGTCTTTATACATATATCCGACTGACAGTGAACCGCTTATCTTATCGCACCTGCTTGGGAAACCCGTTTTATTTATAAACACATTGCAAGCGCTTGGATTTTGAAAGCATTTGAGCGATACAGTTACCAGGCCGTTTTCGCCCTGGTAAAATTTGTTTTCTACAGTCCTCTATTCAACAATAATAGATGGTCTGCGTAGCAGTCTAGATTGCGGTACCCTAGATTCAGGTAGCGGTACTCTAGCCAAGTCTGATTAGGGCTGGATAGAGTGCGGGTAATTAATTAATGCAGTAAGCACGAGTAATAAGAGCTAAGAAGAAAAAAAAATCGCAGAAGAAATAAGATTCATGCAAAGGCAAAAAAGACTGGAAGTGGTAAACTCGGGACAAAATGTGAAAACCTGAGAAGTGAGATCAAGACGAATATAAAAATCAGCATGATTTGTACATGTATATGAATTAGAAATTGGTAGATGATGTAAAGACAAACCCAAGATACTTCTACAGATAGATATCAATAGTCAGAAGAAAGACAGGCAAGGTACAAAAGAGGAGGGGACTGGGTTGCCGAATCAGACACTGAAAGGACAGAGGAACTAGATGGTCAATTCAATGATGCGTTTAATAAAACTGAGTTCACAGAGGTTCCATTGACTAGAAGATCGGCCCCATTCATGGATAATATTGTTGTGTCATCGGCAGGAGTAACCAAGCTACTTAAAGGCTTAAACCCCACTAAAGCTTTAGGACCTGATGAGCTTCATCCTAGAGGCCTGAAGGAACTAGCAATAGAGTTAGGTCCAGTTTTTTGCTCACCTGTTTCAACAGCCTCTTGATACGGGTGAAGTCCCCCGAAAAATGGCTTCTGACGAACATTTGCCCACTCTTCAAAAAAGGAGATAGGGCTCTTGTCCGTAATTATCGCCCTGTGTCTCTGACTTGTGTTCTGTGTAGTTTGCTCAAACATCATGGCCCACTTGGATGAGCATAAACTTCTCGTCAGACAGACAACATGCATTAAGGAAAAGGCATAGAACTTTGTGAAACTCAGTCGAGCAAGGTTATTAATGACTGGGCAAAAATCTTGGACAAAAGGGGACAGATAGACACGTTTATTCTGGACTTCGAGAAAGCTTTTGACACCACATCACGTGAACTACTTAAATCTTAGTTATCTGTTTATCGAATTTGGGGGGATACTCTCAGATGGATAGGTTCTTTCCTTTGCTACAGAAAAGTTGAGAAAACAGCGTGTTGTTGTTAATGGTGACTATTCAGAGTGGGCACCAGTTTTGTCTGGAGTCTGGTGTTTGTTCTTGGTTCACTGTTATTCTCCCTGTACATCAATGATATTTCCACTGACATTGACTCAGAAATGAGACTGTTCGCAGATGACTGTGTTTGCCACCGGGAAATTAGAGATACAGAGGACTCGCTGAATAAAACTCAAAAATGAGTTCCTTTAAGAGCAATGAAAACATTCAAAAGAAAGAAGATGGGTCATACTACGTAGTTTCGGCTAATAAAGCCTCATCAGTGACCCTGTAATGATCAAAACTTCAAAACGATATTTGTAGATAGATTTGGATGTTGGGCACGAAAATGGGGCATGAGATTTTAGCCTGTTAAATGCAATATTATGCAAATAACTACAAAGAGATCCAAAACATTGAGGCTTCTTACACCTTAGAGGGAACTATCCTCGAGAGCGTGGATTTCATTAAGTACCTTGGGGTGACACACATGATTTGAGATGGAATGCACACATTAGCAACATGTTACAAAGGCAAATAGAACACTTGGTTTCCTGAGGCGAAATTTTCATCTGTGTCATCAGGATGTAAAAGAGGCAGCATATAAAGCAGGTAAAAACAGGTAAATATAAAGGACTTGTTCGCTCAATCTTGGAATATGGTACTTGTATCTGAGACCCCAGCGGAGTGGTCCTTAATGAAGAAATTGAAAAAGTTCAGAATTGAGCTGATAGATTTGTAACAAGCAATTACTGCTTTGAAACTGGGAGCACGACTGGAATACTAGTAAAATTATGATTGGAGTCTCTCATGAAAAGGAGAAAAGACAGTTGGCTCATACTTTTATACAAAGGTTAAAGAGTGCTGCGTGCATCCCAACAGATGACCTTGTTCCCCCAGCTAGGCACTGTAGAAATCATCATTCATTGGCGTTTCAGAACCTTGCTGCAAGAACTGACATTTATAAGGAATCATTCTTCCCGATTCGATTATTGCAACGGCTGAAGGTGCTGAGGACTGTGTAGCTAACTTTACCTCTTTGGTGAGTACTAGGGACTAACTTCCCATCACAGGTCCTGGTGTATGAATGTCATTTTACGTGTCACCAGTAACAGTTCTGATTCTGAGTAATTTCATCATCTGAATTGCTGTGACTGGTCCACATATGTTGTAGGCAGTGGCTAGTCGTCCGGTACCGGTGTTACAGACCGGTTCTTCCCCCTGCAGTCAGTTTCTTCCCAACCCAGTCAGTTCTCCCACCTGGAATGTTTTACAACCATAGTCAACGAGTAATTTATGCGTCACATATTGTTAAAACATTCGAAAAGAAACCATTCTGAATTAGTTTTTGAGTTTTTACAGCTTGAATGGCAAAATTTTCTCTATGCCATACAATACATGGAGGTCCAAGGAAATTTTCATCTCATTTCTAGTATCCCCCGCCCATAGGGGCTTGAAGAAATATATGGGCTGCATGATGCTTCCACGCAGAGCTGAATCCGGCCCGCACACTAGTACTGGTAAACCGCATAGAGGATCTAAGCCTGTCCAGGAACCGTGGTGCGAGGTGGACCGTCAATGCAAATAAACCCTATTGGTTTCATTGGGCGACAGGGCTTCAGATGTCATTTCATCTCAGTGTCGGGTAAAAGTCCCACAAAATTGGAAGCAACGTCTCCAAATGACCTTTACAGTGTTGACGGGGACGTTAAACCTCAAATCAAACAAAGAAAATCTCAATTCCAGTATCTATGATTAATTTTCTTAGCTTTCTATGACATAAACAGATATAATAAGCAACAAATCTTTAGTGCTCAAATCTTAATATATACTTTGGAAAGTGGGGGTGGGGAACAACTGGGCCGGCCTATTTCTTCCCCGGGGAAGAACTGGGCCAGCTCGGTTCATCCCCACCCCAGATTTGTCTTTTTACTGAAAATTACTGTGATAAATTTTCTTCGTTTTTAAGACATAAATTGGTATAAACTAAACAGATATAATAGGCAACAAATGTTTGGTGCTGAAATTTCAATAGAATTTGGAGACCTGTGGGCTGGGAAGAACTGGGCCGGCCCAGTTCTTCTCCACCTCAGATTGCTCTGTTTATTAATTATTCTTGTGATAAATTTCCTTTGCTTTTTAGGACAAAAATAGCATAAACTTGAAACATATAATAATAAACAAATCTTAGGAGCTCAAATATAAATAGAATTTGGATACTAGGGATGGGAAAGAACTGGGCCGGTCCAATTCTCCCCACCCCAGATGTTTGTTCAAAAATAATTGTTGTGATAAATTTTCTTTGCTTTTTAAGACATAAATTGGTAAAAACTAAACAGATATAATAAGCAACAGATGTTTGGAACTAAATTCTTAATAGAATTTGGAGACTGGGGATGGGGAAGAACAGGGCCGCCCCAGATTTTTCTGTTCACTAAAAATTCTTGTGATAAAAAAATTCTTCGTTTTTTTTTAAGACATAAACTGGTATTAACTAAACAGATAATAAGCAACAAATGTTTGACGCTCAAACCTAAATAGAATTTGGAGACTTGGGTTGGGGAAGAACTGGGTCGGCCCGTTTCTTCCCCACCCTTTGGTATGTTTTACTGTTAAGTCAATTATATCATTGCTGCCCTGTCCCTTTAAATAATAACATTCTCCCCAAGATTCCCGAAATCCTAGGAAATGGCCTCATTTCTGTCCCGGGTAAGTATTATACCAAATGCAAACGCATGTGCAGATCAGTGCAAATCAAAGAAGGGGTTAGGGCCTCTTTTCTGTTCCGAGAAAATCTTACGCCAAATGCAAACGCATGTGCAGGTCAGTGCAGGTCAGAGAAAGGGCCAGACCGGCGCCCCAGCTCCCTTTATTACGAAAACACCTGTTGAAATATGTTGAAAAATTTACCACCAAAATATTAATGTTTTCAAATAAAAGAATCTGATATTGTACACGTGATGGCTTAAAGTATAGATAGAACCGCCCTGGCGAGACGGTTATGTCGTGTACCCACAATCGATTCTGAGTAGAAATAAGAAACATTGTGTTCCCCTTTTTATATAAACATGATAAAAGTGGGTCTCCATGCCCTACATCATAGTGCAGTTTATATTTTCCTGTCCTTTGGGAATTTTTAAAATATTTGACAGTTTGAGGGCCACTGATGAGACCTAAATGGCCGAAACTAGCTAGTCTGGCCCAGAAAACATGTACACTCCATATTGTCCAGTTCTGTGGTGCATTCCTTGCTTCCAAAGGATAACCCTTTCTAGAACATATTTAATGTGATCGAATTTATATAGACATTTTTTGTTATGAAACCGATGGCTCTGGTTTCATCAGAAGTCAGTCGTCCCAAAAATATAATTCCAGCAGCTCATGTGAATTCCAACGACCTGATTGTTCAGAAACTGATCGACTTTCCTTTAGCCCCAATCAAACTCACAAACCTGACGTCCCCACAATAGGAAATGGACTACTCCAAAATAATTGGAAAGCGGTGCAGAAACTGATCAGACGGCACAGAACGTTCATGCTTATAAACCCTATTGATTTCAATGGGCGGCAGTCTACTTGTTCAGATGTTTTGAACAAGAACTGTAAGGGCGAAAGTTTAGAACTTGGTAGCTGTGACATCGGAGCCATAGACGTAGGCACCTGAGATGCCTGAGACTGAGCTGGAGTAAATACTGCTGCATCTGGATCAAGGTTGCGGGCTGAAGCACCAGTATCAGATATGTTTTCAGTGTCCATTGAATTAGCTTTAGTCGTCTCAGTTATCTCAGCGACCCGCCTAGTGCCATTGCCGTTCTCTCCAAAATATTAAATTTCTGTTTCTTTTTTTTTTTGTCGTATCTCCATGGCCCAGTAAATGACAGCGTTGGCTCTTACAAATGCGGTCTCTTACCGCTCTGTATTCGAGACTGGCGAAGGTCGTATGTGAGACGCCAAGTTCTGCAAAGGAAGGTCAGAGTACAACGGTTTTGGTGCGACATTAGCAATCGGCTCGATAATGACCACAGAAGGTCGCACAACCCCAAATAGATAACTGGTTTTATTTCAGGAGAAAGGAGCCTTGGGTTCGATCCCGGTCTTCTCCAGACTTTGTGATGAGTCATTAAACCGAGAGTCCGTCTCCATATGACCCAAGCTGTTGGCGGGAGGAAAAACTCAAACACACACACTATCACAGACATATTTCGTGAGAAAGTTTAAAACAGTACGTAAAAAGGTATTACATGTAAAAGGATTGTAAAAACTGCATACCCCTCCGCTAACCAGAACCATAGTTCGGCCATTTACGCCAGCATGAAGCATTGTCTAATTCAGCACTTTTGCTGGTGCTTATTGGCACATCCTTAAAAAATAAATGCATAGAGATACCGGTAGTATATTATGCTTCATAGCATGTCTGTGGCTCGACATACAGCTTCCTGTCTCGTACAAACGTTTATAGTCAAGGTGTTCAAGTCATAGAAGTTCTACTGTAGAATGTGTTTCCTAGAGACTTCATTTTAGGGCATGTTAACGTGGTCTATATGGTTAATGTCGTGCCTGCTATTAGCATGGCGCGATTTGAGCGCCTGGTTCTCCGTCCGTCCGTTCGTCCGTCCGTTTTCCAAGGCGTCAACATTGGCGACCACCCTAGCGTTCACCATTATGGTCAAGTTAATTTCTCAAGAACTATAATAGTATCATTAATGGTACTTGGTACAAACTTGTATCTGGGGATGGCAACTTAAATGCAAGCATCCATATTTGACGTTAACCTACATTTCATGGTTCAATGACTTTGTGAAATTTTGCGATAACCCTAGCGTTCACCCTTAAGGTCAAGTTCATCCATATTTGACCTTGACCTCCGTTTTATGGTCCACTGACAACTGGAAAAGTTTGCGACCACCATAGCGTTCGCCCCTATGATCAGGCTTATTTCAAAAGAACTATTAGGCCTTTATTAACGATACTTAGTACATAAAGTCGATTTTTTAATCTTTTTTGTCCCGTTTTTCGGCGATAACTTTTTTATTATAGACTTTTGATCAACACACCCAGCGAGAAAGTTGTAGAGGAGAAGGTCCGCCAACTTCTAAAAAAAGGTTTCTTGCCCCTAAGTTATCTTAGCCGTGCTGTAATCAGATGGAGATTTCTACAATTTCAAGTTTGTGCGAAATTTTCTGTTGGTGATACTAAGTACAAGCTTACATCTACGAATGGCAACGTTTTTTTTTGTAAGCATCAGTGTTTGACCTTGGCCTAGATTTCATCGTTCGGTGACTTTGCGTCCCCAAAGGCGCGACATAGCCTTCGGCTTATTTCTTATGTTTCTCTTAGTTCTTGTTTTTATATTTTCAGCTGTCACGGCACAACAGATGTCACGGCACAACCAAAGGGCTGATTAGACAGTTTTCGCGAGACCTACATGAACATGTATAAACAATTTACTTCAAAATGATATGCTGGCCACAAAAGAAAAACAGAATATTTCTCCGTGTGACAATTTGATAATTTAAACACCTCGGCCATGAAGGAACTTAATGCTGATTTTCTTGTAGACAAAAACGTAGAGAAACATACATGTAGTTATTATACATCATGTATGTGAATTCTGATAAATCGTTCTCACCACCAGACATACTGAGGAGAATATCAGCTGACATATAGCTATGTGAACACTGGCGTGGGCCATGCGGACATTAATTTTCAGTCATATGAGCCAAGAGACTATACAATGGTTTCGCTGACGAAAAACAAAAGTTATGGTTGTATGTGTGAGATATAGCCTGTCATCCATTTTTATAGCAGCTTACTGCCAGTTACTGGCACATATATTCTGAACTTTAAGAAATCTTTCAGACATAAGGTACATGCTATCACTAGACGACACTTTCTGATGAAAAGTATGTAGATAAATTACACTGTTAACAAGACACATGTTTGTTAAAACATTCAAACAGAATATGCAAAGAAGTATATGTTTACCCTATAAACACTGATAACATACTGAATGGAAACAACCGCTAGATTATCGTCTAAACCTGCAGTGGTACATGTAATGGAATAAACATGGAACTACAGCAGTAAGAAGGTCAAGATCAAGTGTGAGAAAAGTGGTAAATCATTTAAAAAATACAAAGCTCAAAAACCACATAGATATGAGCTGTGCAGTTAAACGTTTACATGTTCGAGCAACCTGACTCATCATATGTTAATCCATGCCGTTGACAAACCTCATAGATGTGAGCTGTGGAGTAAAACGTTTGTATAAGTTCGAGCATCCTCAATCACCACACGCTAATTCATACTGGTGAGAAACATCATAGATATAAACGTTTCCAAGTTCGGTTAATCCACATTAGTGAGAAACCTGATCGATGTGAGCTGTGCAGTTAACCGCGGCCGCAAAAACCAAATGTTAATCCATACTGGTTAGAAACCTGACATGTGATTCACACATTTGTGTCACCTCAATCGCCATCTGCTAATCCATACTGGTGAGAAACCTCATAGATGTGAGTAGTGCAGTAAAACGTTTACAAGATCGAGCGACCTCAATCGCCACATGTTAATCCATACTTGTGAGAAACCTCACAGATGTGAGATATGCAGTAAATCATTCACGGATTCGGGCGTCCTCAATCGCCAAATGTAAATCCATACTGGTGAGAAACCTGATAGATGTGAGCTGTGTATAAAAACGTTTACAACTTCGAGTGGCCTCAAATACCTAAGGATGGCCCACACTGGTGAGAAACAGCATACATGTGGATTATGCGGTAAATCATTTGTAACATCGGACAATCTATGTAGTCACATGTCAATTCATACCGGTAAGAAACCTCATAGATGTGAGCTGTCCAGTGAAACGCTTGCAAGATCGACCAGCCTCAAAGACCACAGGCTGACCCACACTGGTGAGAAACATTATACATGTGGATTATGCAGTAAATCGTTTACAAGATCGAACAACCTGAGAAGACACATGCTGATCCATACTGGTGAGAAACCTCACAGGTGTGAGACATGCAGTAAATCATTTGCACAGTCGAGCAGTTTCAATCACCACATGTTAATCCATACTGTTGAGAAACCTTACAGATGTGATCTCTGCAATAAAACGTTTGGAAGATTGGGCGGCCTCAATGACCACATGTTAATCCACATTGGTGAGAAACCTTATAGATGTGAGATGTGCAGTAAATCGTTTACAAGATCGAGCGATCTCAAACAGCACATGTTAATCCATACTGGTGAGAAACCTCACAGATGTGAGATATGCAGTAAATCATTCACACATTCGGGCCACCTCAATTGCCACATGTTAATTCATACTGGTGAGAAACCTTATAGATGTAAGCTGTGCAGTAAAACGTTTAGAAGTTCGGGCAACCTCAGTTACCACATGTTAGTCCATTCTGGTGAGAAACCTCATAGATGTGAGCTGTGCCAGAAAACGTTTACAAGTTCGGGCGCCCTCAGTTACCACATGTTAATCCATACTGGTGAGTAATCTCATAGATGTGAGCTGTGCAGTAAATCATTTACACAGTCGAGCAAACTCAGCCATCACATGTTAATCCATGCTGCTGAGAAATCTCATAAATGTGAGCTGTGCAGTAAAACGTTTACAAGTTCGAGCGGTCTCAAAGACCACAGGATGGCCACACACTGGTGAGAAACCGCATGTAAGTGGATTATGTTTGTTTGTTTGATTTGAGGTATAACGTCCCCGTCAACACAATATAGGTCATTTTGGAGACTTTGCTTCCAATTTTGTGGAACTGTTACCCGGCATTGAGACGAAGTGACATATCAAGACCTGAAACCAATAGGGTTTATAAGCATGGATGGACCGACTGGCTCGGCTTTGCCTGGGCAGGCATATATCCTCTAAGCGGTTAACCAGTACTCGTATGTGGGTCGGTTTCAGCTCTGCGTGGAAGCTTCATGCAGCCTTTCTATTTCTTCAAGCCCTGATTTGGCGGGGCCCGATGTGGATTATGCAGTAAATCGTTTGCAAGGTCGAGCAAGCTCAGAAGACACTTGTTGATCCATACTGGTGAGAAACCTCATAGATGTGAAGCCACAGGATGACCCACACCCCAATGAGAAATAGCTTATTTGTGGAGTATGCAGTAAACCGTTTATTTAGTAGACACATGTTGATCCATACTGGTGAGAGACCTCACAGATGTGAGCTACAGTACACCACCAGTACTGGTGAGAAACATCACAGATCGTCTGCTGAGTGCAATAACGTTGTAAGTGCCAAATGTCAACTTTTCAGGAGAGACAAAAAACTGTTTTATTAAAGAATGGCATAGAAAACCATACTATAAGCTGGTTTCTTAACTCCATGGCGATTTCTTTCATTTGTGTGTGATGTTTATTGTTGAATAAATGACATTTGAAAAGAAATATTTAGCATTTAAGGGTTGATACATCATTTCTGCGCTGAGTGTTTTTTTCAACTTTTTTGGTGCAAAAACGGTGTAAGTGCATCCAGCGCTAAAACGCTGTAAGTGTACAAACCTTATTTTTTTGCCTTTTACATGGTAAAGCAGTAAATTAAAGCCACTTGGTAGGTAATAGGTCACATTTTATACATTCTGCATGGTACTTACATGCTTATTCTGAAATATCAAGCAGCAGGATTCAATTTTTTTGAGGTATTAAAAAACTTGGCGCAAAAATGGGGTAAGTGCACTTACACTGTTTTTGCGCCAACTTTTTTTCTAAAAATCAGCGCAAAAATGGTGTAACTGACAAAAAAAAATTCCAAAATGCTGAAATAAATCATGATTCAGGCAGAATCCAGCTGTAGAACTTATTTGCCAAATGTGTCGAGTCCTAAGGCACCCATTTATGCAAAAAAACTATTTTGGCCAAAATGTCAGTTACATCGTTATTGCACTCAGCAGGCGAGATGTGAGCTACAGTACACCGCCCATACTAGTTACTGCATTTTAATGCTTTTGTTTCGTTTTGATCTGTTCAAATTGTAAACATTAGTTAGAAGTATCACTTTAGATTGTTTCGCACAGATGTAATTCTGAAAGATTTGGCGATCAAAAAAGTATAAAATTTAACCGTTTCTCTGCTGAACACGACAATCACTGCCTTGCAAACGAGTCGATCCAGACCAGAGACTCGATCTGATCCTGATCTTTACTGTTTGTCATGAAATTTGGGTGAAATGATACATTGAAACATTTGTTTTGTTTGTTTGTATTGGCGGTGAACGGCCCAGTCAACACTATTTTAGGTCATTTTTGAGCCGGTCAGTTTACCTATCCACTGGCCCTTACGTGTGGTTATCCAGTACCGTGTCAGAAACTGACAATTGCCCTTCTTGAATCAGCGGAAGGGAGAGAATGAACGTAGAAAAAAATTCATGATCAATCTTCACTAAAGAATGTTGCCGACGGCTGGTATCAAATCTGCGTCTACCTGATCACAAGTCAGAGGCGTATCCGACTGAGCTACTGAGGCCAGCTGATACATTCATACAAGTCATTTGATTGATCGATAGTCAGCAATGGGTGAGGCTAAATTAAATTATTCAGCAGAATAAGGGTTAAGGCTCTAGAGTTCATCGCTATGATAACACTGGCCATGGGCCCATTCTCTACCATAGACTTAAAATGGGGAAACAAACACACCTTGAAGTGGAAAAAAATCCTCTTCTCTGAAACCATAAGGCCCAGAGCTTAGTTATTTAGCTTGTATCAATATTGAGTGGTCGCCTACCTGAATCCTGCCAATCATGCCCCTGGGGTTCAAATTCGTCAAATCTTGTGGCCCCTATCTCCAATAACCTTGCAATAGTAAAAGAAAGTTTCATAAATATTCTTCTCTGAAACCATGAAGTGCAAACCTTAGATACCTAGTATACAGCAAAATAAAATGTTGGCCTACATAAATCCTGGCTACCATGCCCTATGGGCCAAACTGGCAACGCCTCGTGGGCTCCTTAGCTCCTATAGATTTATAATTGATTAATTTCAAAAATCTGCTTTTTCAGCAACCACAGGGCCAAGATTTTAGCTCACTTGCCACTTGGTGACAAGGTTAGCTTTTGTGATATCATATATTGTCCGTCGTGCGTGCTTCTGTGCATGCATTCGTAAACAATTTCAAATAAGTATATCTCTAAAACCCCATGACCAATCTTGATTAAATTTCATGAAATGCATCATCAGGTAGGAGGAAAAGCTGCCTAAGGTTTTTGGGCTGATCGGATTGGAATTCTGGTTGCAATGGCAACGTATAGCTCCCATAGACCTACAATGGGAAAAACTTAAAAAATCTTCTTCTCTGAAACCACAGGGCGAGGAGCTTAGATATTTAGCTTGTAGCAACGTCAAGTGGTCACCTACATAAATCCTGCCATTCCTGCCCCTGGGGTCCAAATTGGTCACACCCCGGTACCCATTAGCTCCCATAGACTTATAATGGAAACAAAAGCTTTAAAAGCTTCTTCTCTGTAAACACGAAGCACAGTGCTTAGATATTTAGTATGTATCAACATAAAATAATCACCTACATGAATCCTGCTAACCATACCCCTAGGGCCAAAATTGGCCACGCCCGGGGCTCATCAGCTCCCATAGACTTATAAGGGGAAAAACTTCAAAAATCTTCTTCTCTGAAACCACAGGGCCAAGAGCTTAGATATTGAGCATGTAGCAACCGCAAGAGTTTACCTACATAAATCCTGCCAATCAAGCCCCTGGGGCCCCAATGTGCAAAGCCCCGGGGCGCCTTAGCTCCCATATACTCATAATGGAAGAAAGCTTAAAAAATCTGCTTCTCTGAAACTATGACGCACAGAGCTTAGATGTTTAGTATCTAGCAACATGAAATAGTCACCTACATAAATCATGCCAACCCTGCCACTGGGCTATAAATTGGCGACGCCCGAGCTCATCAGCCACCATATACTTATAATGAAAAAAAAAAAAACTTCATAAATCTTCTTCTCTGAAACCATACGGCCAATAGCTTAGATATTTGGTATGTAGTAACCTTAAAGTGGAAAAAAACATAAAAAAATCTTCTTATCTGAAACCGTAAAGCCCAGAGCTTAGGTATTTAGCTTGTATCAATGTTGAGTGGCCACCTACATAAATCCTGCCCATTATGCCCCCCCCCCCCGGATCCAAATTGGCCACACCCCAGGGCTCTTTAGCTCTCATGGACTTACTCGGAGTCTAACTGTTGGTTTTCCTTTGCTCTAGCAAGTCTGTTGTTGTATGTTGTCATCCTAAACCTTGTTTCATCTCTGTAGTTTTTTTTTATTCGTATGTTCTCGGAGATATTACACTGATGAGTTAGGAAAGTAGAAGTAAAACAAAGATCGTGAATCGATACAATTAACTTACTCCACCCACCAAAGATACCAAAGGGAAAGAAATACAAACATTAAGCGACCAGACCATAATGGAAACCTAAACAAAGGAAGGCCATAAGGACAGTTACTTTCCTACAAAATGGCCATATGGCCATCCAAAATTAAAAGACACAAGTGATACACACAGTCAGTAACAAACAACAACATAAATAAATCGCCACAGAAGAACCGCCTTGGAACGGTCAGTGGAAAGATTTCCACTGTGGGCCCAAATCGATTTTACGTGGCCACAATACTCGCCCCCACCCCCGCCGCGATTTAGACAAATAATTTATTCAGTCCGCATGAAGGCCTTCTAACTCATCAGTGCAAAATCTCCGTGAACACAAAAAATCAAAGAACCACAGAGTTGAGACAATGGTGAGGACTCGACAGCAAGAAACCACTGAAATGCTGGAGCAAAAGAAAACCAACAGTTAGACTCCGATGGGCCCGACCAGAGACTTCATTTGGACTAAACAAAATTAGTGTATACGGCGACAGAGGTAAGGGCGAGGATTATGGCCATGTAAAATCGATTTAAGCCCCCCAAGTGGAATTCTTTCCACTGACCGTTCCAAGGCGGTTCTTCTGTGGCGGTTAATTTATGTTGTCATTTGTTACTTACTGTGTGTATCACATGTGTCTTTTTATTTTGGATGGCCATTTGGCCATTTTGTGGGAAAACAACTGTCCTTATGGCCTTCCTGTGTTTAGGTTTCCATTATGGTCCGGTCGCTTCATGTTTGTGTTTCTTTCCCTTTGGTGTCTTTGATGGGTGGAGTAAGTTAATTGTATCGATTCCTGATCTGTGTTTTACTTCTACTTTACAATTGGAAAAGATTAAAAAATTCTTCTCTGAAACCACAGAGCCCAGGGCTTAAATATATAGCATGTAGCAACTTCAAGTGGCCACCTACATAAATCCTGCCGATAATGCCCCTGGGGTCAAAATGGTCTCGGCCATGGGCCAATAGGCTTTTAATGGAAAAAAAAAATTCAAAAATCTTCTCATGAAACCATTTGTCCCAGATTTTAGATATTCAGTATGTGTTTGTTTGTTTGATTTGAGGTTTAACGTCCCCGTCAACACTGTGAATGTCATTTTGGAGACGTTGCTTCCAGTTTTGTGGGGATTTTACCCGACATTGAGATGAAATGACATCTCAAGCCCTGTCGCCCAATGAAACCAATAGGGATTATTAGCATGGGTGGTCCTGCCTCGCACCGCGGTTCCTGGACAGGCTTAGATCCTCCAAGCGGTTTACCGGTACTAGTGTGCGGGCCGGATTCAGCTCTGCGTGGAAGCATCATGCAGCCCATATATTTCTTCAAGCCCCTATGGGCGGGGGCGAAATATTCAGTATGTAGCAACATGAAATGGTCACCTTAATAAATCGTGCCAACCATGCCCCTTGGGTCAAAATTGGCCCATTGGCTTCGATTTGAAATGAAAAAAAAAAACAACAACTTTAAAATGAAAAAAAAAATCTTCTTTGAAACCAAAAGGCCAAGCCTAGGTATTTAGCACGTAGCGACGTCGAGTGGTCGCCTACATGAATCGTGCCAGTCATGCCTCTGAACATGCTTAAGTGCAAATTGACCAGATTACTCCAATAAACTTATAATGGAAAAAGCTACAAAAATCTTCTTCCCAGAAACCGTGAAGTACAAACCTTAGATATTTAGCAAATAGCAAAATAAAATGATCGACTATATAAATCCTGCCAACCATGCCCTTTGGACTAAAATTGGCCAATCCCCAGGCCTCATTAGCTCCTATAGACTTAAACTGGAAAATAATCAAACATCTCCGAAACCATAAGGCCCAGAGCTTAGATATTTAGTATGTAGTAATGTCAAGTATTTTGCTTAAACGTCCCCATCAACACAGTGTAGTTATTTTGGAAACGTTGCCTCCAACTTTGTTTGACTTTTAACCGACATTGCGATGAACTAACATCTGAAGCCCTGCCATCCAATGAAACCAGTAGGGTTATTCCTTAAGCCCCGATTGGCCTTCTTAAAGGCATTTATTCTTGATTATTGAGAACAACCATTTCATCACATAATATTATGTAGCCCTCAGTGCTCACTGCAGAGAAAATTCACTGTCTTCAACAGGCAAGGGACTCCTAGGGGAAAATCAATTATTTAATAATTGCACGACCCGCAGAAAAAGCAACCGACTGAAGTCGGTTTTTTCTAAGAGTGCCCTAAAATCACCGTGTCATTCTGTCATTCTGTAATTCTGTCAGTCTGTCATTCTGTCTGTCCGTCCGTAACCCGTTTGTGAAAATTGGTGATAGTGACTTAACCGCTTGGAATATTTAAACAATTTTTGGCATACTGATAGATATCAATGAGATCTAACCAATGAACTTACGAAATATTACATTTCATTTAGTATAGCCTCGCCGAGGCGAAAAATGTGAAAATTTTCGAACATTTTTGAGCTGCTTCTCCTCGGAAACCGATGGGCCGATTGAAGACAAATTTCATATGGAGCCTCTATTGGATGGGGGAAACCAAAATTTGCTCATGGGGTCAAGGTCACATGACCAAAATGGCCGCCAAGCCATATATGGTTTGTCTGTCTGTCCGTCTGTAACCCGTAAGTGAAAATTGGTGATAGTGACTTAACCGCTTGGAATATTTAAACAATTTTTGGCATACTGATAGATAACAATGAGATCTAACCAATGAACTTGCGAAATATTACATTCCATTTAGTATAGCCTCGCCGAGGCGAAAAATGTGAAAATTTTCGAACTGCTTCTCCTCGGAAACCGTTGGGCCGATTGAAGTCAAATTTCATATGGAGCCTCTATGGGATGGGGGAAACCAAAATTTGCTCATGGGGTCCAGGTCACATGACCAAAATGGCCGCCAAGCCATATATGGTAAAAACCCTTCAAAAATAGTCTTCTCCAGAACCACTGGGCAAATTTCCACGAAACTTGATAAATAGCATCTGGGATGTAGGCCTATTATAAATAGCTAAAATGGTGACACTGGGTTGACCTTGACCTTCTTTGGGTCCGTCCGTAACCCGTTTGTGAAAATTGGTGATAGTGACTTAACCGCTTGGAATATTTAAACAATTTTTGGCATACTGATAGATATCAATGAGATCTAACCAATGAACTTACGAAATATTACATTCCATTTAGTATAGCCTCGCCGAGGCGAAAAATGTGAAATTTTTCGAACATTTTTGAACTGCTTCTCCTCGGAAACCGTTGGGCCGATTGAAGTCAAATGTCATATGGAGCCTCTATGGGATGGGGGAAACCAAAATTTGTTCATGGGGTCAAGGTCACATGACCAAAATGGCCACCAAGCCATATATGGTTTGTCTGTCTGTCCGTCCGTAACCCGTTTGTGAAAATTGGTGATAGTGACTTAACCGCTTGGAATATTTAAACAATTTTTGGCATACTGATAGATATCAATGAGATCTAATCAATGAACTTGCGAAATATTACATTCCAATTAGTATAGCTTCGCCGAGGCGAAAAATGTGAAAATTTTCGAACTGCTTCTCCTCGGAAACCGTTGGGCCGATTGAAATCAAATTTCATATGGAGCCTCTATGGGATGGGGGAAACCAAAAATTGCTCATGGGGTCCAGGACACATGACCAAAATGGCCGCCAAGCCATATATGGTCTGTCTATCTGTCCGTCCGTAACCCGTTTGTGAAAATTGGTGATAGTGACTTAACCGCTTGGAATATTTAAACAATTTTTGGCATACTGATAAATATCAATGAGATCTTATCAATGAACATGCGAAATATTACATTCCATTTAGTACAGCCTCGCAGAGGCGAAAAATGTGAAAATTTTCGAACTGCTTCTCCTCGGAAATCGTTGGGCCGATTGAAGTCAAATTTCATATGGAGCCTCTACGGGATGGGGGAAACCAAAATTTCCTCATTGGGTCCAGGTCATATGACCAAAATGGCCGCCAAGCAGTATTTGGTAAAAACCCTTCAAAAATAGTCTTCTCCAGAACCACTGTGCAGATTTCCACGAAACTTGATAAATAGCATCTGGAACGTAGGCCCATCATAAATTGCTAAAATGGTGACCCTGGGTTGACCTTGACCTTCTTTGTGCCTAGGTCAAACTTTGACACATATGCTTTTGTGTTGGATTTTATCCTGCAAACGATTCAGAATACAGTACTAAAGTATAAGATAAATTTTTGCTCCTTACGATAAGGCGCATTTATTGGGGGAACCGTTTTGGTCACATGACCAAAATGGCCGCCATACCCATATATGGTAACACTCATAAAGCTAAAAGCATCCGGCGGGTCGTGCACTTCAGCTGAAGCACTGGTTGTTGACAAGAGTGTACATTAAATGCCTCAGTCAGGGGATTCAGCAAGAGCTACTAATATCACCCTATTAAGTGCCGTCTTTGATCTGCTGTAGTCAATATATCACAAGGGGCAATAAAACAATTTTATACCGCAATCAGACATTCTAGTAACCTAATTAAGGTTGTTAAAGCGAATGACAACCTTTAGAACATAATTACTTCATTTGCAAGAAAAAGTTACTGTAATAATTAATCTCTGACTTATATTACCAATTGAAACCTGCTAAGGTAATTAAATCAACATTTAATGGTTTCAGTGACGCCTTCTGGCAGCGGCCATATTTTCTCCAAGGTAATCCAAATTTATCCCAGAAATCCACCTGTTTGCTAAAATCCTGATCTCATGGAGACTGTAGAAGCTCTAAGTCTCTCTGTGCAGCTGCTAAAGGAGTAGTGAGGCTCTCTAATCAGGTTCTCAAAAATCCTTTGAATAGGCTGTCAGTGCAGCATCTTACATAAGGCTTCATGAATGAAAATAAAGACTTTGAAGACAGTTTTCCTGAGTTTGGTGCTCAGGGCTATCAGTATGAGCCCGAGTTCACAGAAGAGGAGTTTTTGTAGGTAAAATGGGGATTAACAAGGACATATATATATATATTCTTATAATTTCTCCAAAACATAAATTATGGGTGCTCAAAGGAATCGCCACATTGAGACATTTCTAACGAGTACCCACAATCTATGCCTTTAAAATGTCACAAAATACCATGTGAAATGCAATGAAATATTACCTAAACTTGTCAAGGCGTGTTAACGTAATGATTGGTCAAATGACAATGATATGCATTAATTAACCCTTTTTGTACCAATTGGAATCTTCCTCTTTATATATAGCAGGAGTTCATTTCAAAATTTAGGAGTGTCAGGTTGTGTTTTCATCAAACTTTATTTGGAAAATGACTAGACTTTTAGCAAACAGTGGAGGCCCTGATCAGACACCGGATTCTGCGGCATCTGATCTGGGCATACAATGTTGCCAGGGTACCCGTTTTGGGGTTTCTGGTACTAAATGGGTTCTTGAAGAAAAGGAAAGAAATAAGTAATCAACAAACCTTCAAGTCCACTTGAAAACAGCTATATTCAAAATGTTTAGCACAAACAAGTTTATGCTTTGCATAAGCAAATGTCTTGATGTTGAGATTCTCTGTTCCAAGATTATGAATCCATTTTTCACATAACTCTCTATTTTTCTTAGGGTCAGGGATAGCAAAACAGCTAATTCCTTGTCCTCTTATCACTGGTCAGTATTTGGCCTTACAAGAAGGCATTTTTATTTTAATGTTCACTTTCTTCTCTAAAATCCTCAGCTGCTAAAATACCAAGATTTGTTAGCTGCAGTTGCCGTGAGGTCACTCCAGGAGATATAATTTGTAAACATGTCTCACACCCTATCAGTAACTTTAATGAGCCAGTACAGTTAATTAGAGAAACAGTTTAGATGAAGAATGTGATTTTATCATTCCTCAATGGTGTTACTATAAAATGGATCTGAGAGAAAAAAAATGTTGGTCATTCACTATAAATTTGCTAAATTATTGCAAAACCCCCTGAGTTTTTAATTGCGGTATAAACTAAATACATGCTTAGTATCTTTAATAATAAAATATAATCGGTTCGCCGCGACAATATTATATTTTAGGCGAGGTCTGCTGACAGCCGGCTGGCACCAGACTTTTAGGTCTAGTGACAGCCGGCTGTCACCAGACCTAAAAATCTGCTGACAGCCAGCAATAATATTTGTTCAATAGTAAGTATATTTATATATCTTTTCACTTTTAATATTTATTTTTTTAAGAGATACTATAATACTTCTATTAATGAAAACGGAAGTTGAAAAGTAGTTATTAGATATAAATAATTTTGTTAATATTTCATGGGGAGGCCTGGGTGGGTGGGGTTTCTATATCAGTCTAGGCCTGAAAGAATTAGCTGGCAATGTTTAACTAAAGGTTGAGGCATATAACTAGTAAGGCTTGGAAAGTTTGCTGCCAAACTTTCATTATTAAGGGGGGATTTTCTGTAAAAGCTCTTTGATTTTGTGCACAATTAAGGGTGTGCATGTGGGGTGGGGGGTCTCTAAAAGCTCGGTCATCTTGTGCGTAATTAAGGGGGCATCTTCTGTTAAAGGTCTGTGATTTTGTCTTTGTTATTTAATATATATACATGTACCTCCTCTTTGAAAAGGGTGCGGTGGGAGTATACTGGTTTACATCTCTCCTTCCATTCATCTGTTCATCCAGCCATCCATGTATAACTATACTTTTTGTCAAGCATTGCTCAAGAACTATAAAAGCTAGAAACCTCAAACTTGCCATACTCTGCAATCACAATGACTTGTATCGGGTTTGTTTGTTTGTTTGTATTGGAGTTTAACAGCCCAGTCAACACTATTTAGGTCATTTTTGAGCCGGTCAGTTTATCTATATACACTTTTCCTGGCCAGGATCATTACAGCGTCACTGATGAGGCTTTATTAGCCGAAACTACGTAGTATGACCCATCTTCTTTCTTATGAATGTTTTCATTGGTCTTAAAGTAACCCATGTGTGATTTTTATTTACCTTCACTGCAGCTGGTGTTGTGTCATGTGGCGGCCGTAAAACGTCTCCCCGTACATCAACCATAGTGCAGTTTATATTTAACTTTTGGTCCTTTGAGATCAGCGTGAATATTCTGAGAAATCAGAAATAAATTATTGGTTTAGACTCCTATTCTAGACAGGTTTTTAGTTATTTGGACCCCATTTTTATTTATATCAGTCTTTGAATCGGCTGCCTATTCGAAATTCGCCAAATTTCAGTATGTTCCCTCTGGCTTTCTTTGCCGGATCATTACAGGGTCACTGATGAGGCTTAATTAGCCGAAACTACGTAGTATGACCCATCTTCTTTCTTATGAATGTTTTCATTGGTCTTAAAGGAACTCATTTTTGATTTTTATTATACGTAAGTGGTTAACCAGTACAGTGCACATTCTTTCGCCAGAAACTGACAACTGTCCTTCTTGAATCAACGGAAGGGAGAGAATAACCGCAGAAAAGATTTCATGATCAATCTCCGTTAAAGAATGACAAAGATTTATCAGGAACTGTAAAAGATAGGTATACTGTGCAATGATGTTAACCTCTGTCGTGTAAGAGACAATGGTCTTTCTAGATGCTTATTTCTTCATCTATTCTCTCATTCTTTTTTGCTCAATGCAGGCCAATGTTAAATTTATCATCAAATATTTCTCAGGAACTGCCGCCTTGGCTTATTTGTTCATCTGTTCTTTAATTCTTCTTTCTCTCCATTTTGGCCAATGTTAAATCTTTCATCAAAGAGTTCTCAGGAACTATAAAAGCTAGAAGCTTCAAACTTGGCATGCAATGACATTATGATGACTTACCGTTAAATTATTTAAGAGATAATGGGCTTTCTCAGCTTATTTGTTCTTTCATTCTTCCTTCTCTCCATATAGGCCAATGTTAAAATTTTCTCCAAAGATTTCCCAGGAACTACAAAAGCTAGAAGCCACAGACCCTGTATGCAATGCAATGATGACTTAGATCGTGTACATGTATAGACAATGGGCTTTCTCAGCTTATTTGTTCATTAAATTTTGTTATTTCATAATTCTTTCTCTCCATGTAGGCCAATGTTATTTTTTTTTTCTTCAAAGATTTCTACAATTTGCTGCCTCAAACTTGGTTTGCAATGCGATAATGATTTATATTGTCAAAGAGTCAGTGGGCTTTCTCAACTTATTTGTACAATTGTACTTCTTTGATCCTTCCTTATCCCCATATAGGCCAATGTTTAATATTTTGTCAAAGATTTCTCTGGAAATACAAAAGCTGGAAGTCTCAAACTTGGTATACAATGCAATAATGATGACTTATATCATGGTAGAGGTGATGGGCTTTCTCTGTGCTCTTGTTTATATGTTCTAGACACCATTAACTTAGTATGCAGTGCAGTAATGATTACTGATATCATGCAGGAAACAGTGGGCTTTCTGACTGGTGATCAAGATGGTGTGCATTTCTGCAAATAAGCGCTAAAGCGGGGGTATGGTCAGATCTTCTGATAGGTCTTGTTTTTTTTTTTTTGCTTTTTTTTTATTTTGCAACCCATTCAAGATTATTTCACTTATTTCAAACCTATTGTTGTTCAGAAGTGGACGAACTTGGATTACCCGGAGAAAACCCATATGACCTTCCCTTGCAGAACATGGCCTCACACATGTGACTCGAGCTTGAACCACTGCAGCATGAGCCCATGCTCTTACCAAGTCTATTTTTCTTCTTCTTTTTTTTTGGTGGGGGGGGGGGGTCAAACTTTGTACCGTTTTTTTCTTCATTTCACGGCCCTTTCAAGATTATTTCTCTTATTTTGAGCGGATCATTAATCAGAGGTGGCCAACCTAATGACAAACCACCTGATCTTCCTTTGCAGAATTTGGTGTCTCACATTTGGCCCGAGCGAAGCACGAACCACAGCGGTGAGCGACCTAATGATTAAGAGCCAGTGCTCTTACTCATAAAAATAGGACAGGGAGGCCCACCTTGGTACAGTTTACCATGGCAATTGATTCTGCCTTGATTACATTGACCTCATTTTCAAACCAAACAGCTTTTGGGATCATATTTATAGTCAGGGCATAGTTTTCTTATGAAAACAATTATTTGAAGCTAGACTAATTTTCTGCTTCGTTAGCGAAAAAAAAAAACCTTGGCCCTGTATTTATTCTTCAGCTAGGTGCTCTTTGGTAGCATGCACTATGTATTCTGGAAGACTTGCATTCAGTGAATCGCACGTTGAGATCACAATATTACAATTGCAGCATCTGTCAAAAATCCATGTATAAAAGCATGTGTGCCTTATCTCAGATGTTCCAATTCCATGTCAGTGTTGTTCAAACCCAGATGAAGTGTGCGCCCAACACTCTTCCCCCTGCTTTGCACATGCAAACAACAACCAATGTTGGGATTTACACCTAAGTTATGCCTTATCCACAGTTTGAACATGTAAATTCTGCTGGTGTATGCCTAGAAATATCCTTCTTGCTCTATATACATGTACTGATTATGATTTATAAGTTGCAATAATACCACATAATACGCATACTTTTTTCAAAAATACAAGTCCACCTAAGAAACTATTGCATCCTTCACTTTCAAAAAAGATTATGGAAGTAGTATAGTATCTCGTGATAAAAAGGATATATTTAATAGTGAAGAAGAATATGCTTATTACTGATTTATTGAACAAATATTATAGCCGGCTGTCAGCAGACTTTTAGGTCTGGTGACAGCCGGCTGTCACTAGACCTAAAAGTCTGGTGCCAGCCGGCTGTCAGCAGACACTTCCTATATTTTATTATTAAAGATACTAACCATGTATTTACTATATGAAAACACAGTGTGTCCTTCTGTTACAGGAATAAGTGCGTTCAATACATCATTAATGATTTTCTATAACACAGGTGAGCGATATAGGGTCATTTTGCCCTATTGTTGCTTTTTTCTGTTGGGTTAAACACTTATTGTTTTTCATGTAGTGCTTTTCTTGTATATACATGTATATTAAATGGAGAAAATATTATATGTTTGTTTATTCGTCGATCTCTACGTTCTATAAATTTGGTGCATACATGTAGCATTCCTGCTTATTTTATGATGATGGTTTGATCAGTTTGAAGTTTAACGACTCAGTCAACGCTGTTTAGGTCATCTTAAGTAACGAAATATGTAAAACATATTGAACGGAATTTCGGCTGTGTTCCTTGCGCCATGCCACAGAGCTCAAACTTGTGGCGTATGTGTTGGGTGTGGGGGAGTTGGGGAGTGAAAAGTGTTTCGGAACGGAGTCATGTTGCATATCAAATCAAAGGGCTCGATTAGTGGAATAAAGTACATGTAAATCCCCCCCCCCGGTCAGATTGGGGCCATTGGGAGGTGTCCAAAGGTCAGATGTCAATAAAATACAATTACAAAATCAATTTTGTAGATTTTTGTGTCAAACTTTGCAGAAGTAATGAGTAATGAAATGTCTAAAACATATTGAACGGGACTTTGTCAGTGACCCCAGGGGCTCAACCTTGAGAGAGGGGGGTGCGGTCTAGGGGACATTGTTCTTTTGACATGTGTTGTTATTTGGTACTTGGTACTTAGACCCTGTGGAGGAAGCTTGGGGATTTGTAATGGCATGCCATCGACCGCATTCTAGTTATGTTGTTTTTTTTTTGTTTTGTTTTGTTTTGTTTTGTTTTCAATGGAAACACAAGCTCCGAGTCGCATTATCACTTATCGTGTCCTTTATGGTGATATACATTGCTGATAGACGCAGCAGATCTGATATATGATGTGAGAAGCAGTCATTGTGGCCACGAAAAATCGATTTAAGCCCCCAGTGGAATTCGTTTCCGTTGACCGTTCAAAGGCGATTAATTTTTGTTATTATTTGTCTTTGGGTGTTTGTGTCGCTTATATTATTTTATTTTGGATAGCCTATTGGCCATTTTGTGTGAAAGTAACAGTCCTTTTGGCTTTCCGCTGTTGGTGTTTCCGTGGAGTATGTCGCTTCATGTTTGTGTTTCTTTCCCTTCGGTGTCTCTGATGGGAGCTGTGGGTTAATTGTATCGATTCCTGATCATTGCCTCTATTTTATTATGCATGTTACTTAAAGAGAGTAAGTGAAGGTTTGAGTTTTACGTCTCACCAACAGCTGAGGTGATACGGAGACGGGTCCCTGTCTTAAAGACTCGTCCGAAAGTTGTGAGAAGCCCGCGATCGATCCTGCGACCCATGCTTTACAAGGCAAGTATCATAACCACTACAGCATATGCTGATCAAACCAAGATAATGTGAAAAATGTAATGAATCATTTACACAGTTAAGTAGCTTACACTATCGTGTGGCTTTCGTTTTATTTGATTAGAGGTTTAACGTCCCCGTCAACACTGTCAAGGTCATTTGGAGACGTTGCTTCCAATTTTGTTGGACTTTTACCCGACACTGAGATGAAATGACATCTCAAGCCCTCTCGCCCAATGAAACCAATAGGGTTTATTAGCATGGACAGACCGACTCGCACCGCTTTGCCTTTGCAGACTTAGATCCTCTAAGCGGTTTACCAGTACTCATGTGCCGTCGGTTTCAGCTCTGTTTGGAAGCATCATGCAGCCTATCTATTTCTTCAAGCCCCGATGGGCGGGGGCCTTATAGTGTAGCTTTATACTGGCGAAACATTGCATGTTTGTAGCAGTTATTGGTAAGTATCTGCACCATCATGCAGCGACCTTTAGAAACGATAAGATCATACAGATGATAAACAGAACCTCTATTAGATAAGTGACCAACCATTTACATTTCCCGATCTAATGGTTCAGATGTGCCGCAACAAAGTAAACTGTCATCGAGAATATAAAATGTATGTATCCATTGAAGACTCAGATTATGATCATCTTGCGCATGCGTGCTGTGTGATATCATATTATTGACTTTGAGCTATACGACGCCTGGTAACTTGAAGCTGTAACAGAGAATGCTTCATTGTAACTGAGAAGGTAGACTGGCAAATGTTCGTATTTGCTGAGCGCAGATGTTGGCTTATTTATTGCGTTTGTCACTGGTACTGACTCACTGATGCTACACAATGACTTGACGTCATTAAGTATATTACACATTTGCGTAATAATTTAAATTTCCAATAAAGCAAAATCACCGACATAGTAGCATTTCCAATTGTATCATATAGGTGCTGCGGATTAATATTTTGTAATGTTAGGTGTAAACCATAAATTTGAACTTGGACATTGGAATGTTGTTTAATCAAATGGTTCACTTTAAATTTGCACTCATATAATGCCCGCAGTTGCTATGCTCGTGTGTGATGCTGCTCTTAGAGGAAAGAATGTTATCCCATCTGAGACATTGTAACAACGCTTAATGTCCACACAACGCTAAGTGTCCATATGAACACTAAGCGTTACTGCAACACAACTGTCCATGTGGGACACTAAGCGTCGCGACTGTCGATAAAGTGTGCGATCCCAACGCTTATTATTTGCCATGTCATTTTAACGTAGAAATTATTCAGATTTAGGGTGCTATTTTCTTTTCTTAAACTTTTCGTATGTCGACTGCCATTCTTCAGAAAGCAGTTATTTAAGGACCGACCTGTGACCCCGGGTTTGATGTCCCGGAATGGGGCTAGACATCAAAATGTTTTGACTTTTTGATATAGGAACACCATACTTCAGTATTAGGAATCAGTATAACACAGTATTTTGCCTCGACACACTTGCAGGTCATTGAAACCTACATTTCAATGTCCAGGGAATTTGGCCTTATACATGTATCGTGAGGATTATTGGATGTATGTACATCATACTTCAGGATTATGAGTCAGTATGAGTTGACATTCGACCTAAAATAAATATGGGACACTTTGACTTATATATGTCATGGTCCAGTGAGTGTGCTTTATATCTTGAAGACTTTTTTTATGATATATGAACCCAATACATTACAGGTTAGTCGATGATTTAGTATGAGTCAGTATCAGACAACATTTGACAACAATATAAATGTAGGTTCCTGTGACCTATATTACATGGTCAAATGACTTCACCTATGTTGTGCCTTCTATTTGATGTATGTACATACGTCAAGTCAGGCTTATGAGTCAGATTGACCTGACATTGGATCACAGGAATGGTAACCATGGCGTAATATCAAGTCTTCAAGATATAAGACAAAATCACTTTACCATGAAATATAGGTCATAGTGGCCTACATTTATTTGAGGACAGACATCGGATAATACTGACACATAACACCAGAGTATCGTGATCATATATCAGATAGTCTTCCAAGATACGAGCAAAATCACTGGACCATGAAATATAAGTCACGACGTCCGACATCAAGTTTGCAATCCATTGTCGGGTCAATTTGACTCATAAGCCTGTCGCATGGTTTGTACGTACATGTACATCAAATAGAAGACAAAATCGCTGGACCATGAAATAAAGGTCACATTGACCTACATTTTATTTGAGGTCAAATGTTTACTCGTACTGACTCATTACCCTAAATTATTGACAATCCTGTATTGTTAGGAGGTCATTCATATTAACACTGAGGTCAAAAATCAACAATCATGTTTTAATGATGTCAATAGAATTGTCATTAATCAAGTAATTTCGTATTGGCCGAGTTACAGGTCCGAGGTCTTCTGAATCTGCCCGATACCCAAAGCCAATACAGCAGACCTTGGACGTACAAATGGGCCAATACGGAAACACTTTATTAATAACAAGATAGTATTGAGTTCAGCTTATACGACAGACTGCATGCATAGTAGTTAACCCAATCACGGTTGACAACTTTGCTTCCCTCTTTAATTGCACGCCAGTGGGTCAGGCCTCAGATTGTACGACGGTTCCACTGTAAAGGCTTACTGAGAATAAGAGCGATCTTATTCAATGTAACGTTGGTTGATGCCTGATACTATGTCTCTGGTTGGGCCCATCGGAGTTTACCTGTTGGTTTTCTTTTGCTCCGGCATTTCAGTGGTTTCTTGCTGTCGAGTCCTCACCGTTGTTTCATCTCTTTGTTTTTTTTTACTTTTAGTATTCACGGAGATGTTGCACTGATGAGATAGGAGGCCTTTATGCGGACTGAACAAATTATTTGTCTTAATCGCGACGTAAGTAAGGGCGAGGATTGTGGCCACGTAAAATCGATTTAAGCCCCCCTCGCCCCCACCCCGGTGGAATTCGTTTCCGCTGACCGTTCCAAGGGCGGTTCTTCTGTCGCGGTTTAATTTTTGTTATGGTTTGGCTATGGGTGTTTGTGTCGCTTATACTATTTTATTGGGGATAGCCTATTGGCCATTTTGTGGGAAAATTACTGTCCTGTTGACTTTCCGCTATTTATGTTTCAATTAGGGTCTGTTGTTTCATGTTTATGGTTATTTCCCTTTGGTGTCTCTGATGGGAGCTGTGGGTTAATTGTATCGATTCCTGATCATTGCCTCTACCTCTGTTTTTCAAGCTGCGGTAGAATTCCACTTAAAGACCAGCGCTATATTAGGACCACTCCGCTATTGAAGTGAATGACCACCATTTTTTTCTCAGATCCATTTTACAATAACACCATTGAGTAATGATAAAATCGCATTCTTCTCGTTAACTGTTGCTCTAATTAACTGTAATGGCTCATTAAAGTTGTTTATAGGGTGTCAGACATTTTTACAGATTATATCTCCTGCAGTGACCTCACAGAAACTGTTCAGTTCATGTGCTTGAACTAACAAATCTTAGGTTTTTTAGCAGCTGAGGATTTTAGAGGAGAAAGTGAACTTTAAAATAAAAATGCCTTCTTGCAAGATCAAACACTGCACTGTGAGAATAAGACAAGGAATTAGCTGTTTTGCTATCCCTGACCGAAAGAAAAATAGAGAGTCATTACGATAACACACCCATGCGTAACATTGCTTTTTTACATCTCCAAAACAGTCAAATTTCTGTCGAAAATTTGTAATTTTATTTTTAAACATGTATCTACTCAAAAAATAGGTTGTGGGTGCTCGTTAGAACCGCCTCATTGAGGCGGTTCTAACGAGTACCCACAACCTATGTCTATGAGCGGAAATAAGAAAAATAATTTATAACCCCATAGACTCTAGTTTTCTCTACATAAAATGGGGGTGTAAGTGAGTGTTCGTTTCACGGACTTGTTCATGTGATGTATGTGAAAAATTGATACATAATCTTAGAACAGGGAATCTCAACATCAAGCATAACATTGTTTTTGCTTAAGATTTTGAAAAGTAGAAGTAAAACAAAGATCAGGAATCGATACAATTAACTTACTCCACCCATCAAAGACACCAAAGGGAATGAAACACAAACATTAAGCGACCAGACCATAATGGAAACCTAAACAAAGGAAGGCCTTAAGGACAGTTACTTTCCCACAAAATGGCCATATGGCCATCCAAAATAAAAAGACACAAGTGATACACACAGTAAGTAACAAACAACACCATAAATAAACCGCCACAGAAGAACCGCCTTGGAACGGTCAGTGGAATGATTTCCACTGGGGGGCTTAAATCGATTTTACGTGGCCACAATCCTCGCCCTTACTTTCGTCGCGATTTAGACAAATAATTTGTTCAGTCCGCATGAAGGCCTCCTAACTCATCAGTGCAACATCTCCGTGAACACAAAAAATCAAAGAACCACAGAGGTGAGACAACGGTGAGGACTCGACAGCAAGAAACCACTGAAAAGCTGGAGCAAAAGAAAACCAACAGTTAGACTCCGATGGGCCCGACCAGAGACAGAGCATCAGGCACCAACCAACATTACCTTGAATTAGATCTCTCTAATTCTCAATAAGCCTTTACGTTGGAGCCGTCATAGAATCTGAGGCCTGACCCACTGGCGTGCAATTAAAGAGGGAAGCAAAGTTGCCAACCGTGATTGGGTTAACTACCATGCATGCAGTCTGTCGTATAACATCCATGTTGTACCCAATCTTTTTATATCGAAGAATGATTTTACGAAATTGGGTGCTGAAGTTATTGCGGTAATATATTTTTCTGAATTTATATACTAAGTCACCATAAAATTCGGGTTCCGATAGACCTTGTTGCAGAAGAGATTTAAGTCCAATGTTGAATTTTGAAATTAAACCAGAATGGCGTCTATAAAATTTTGAAAAGGCTTTGCGTAGTTTATGGTACCGATAACCCTGATTAAGGAGTTGAGCCGTTAATAATTTATTACGTGTGTTGAAGTCAGTTACATGACTACACACTCTAGCAAATCGAATTAATTGCGAAATATAAACGCCATAGGATGGCGCACGAGGAACATCCCCATCCAAAAAAGGAAAATTTACAATCTCAAAATCAAAGTCATCGCGTTTATCATAAATTTTGCACGAAACAAATCCATCTACAATATATAGATGTAAATCCAAAAACGGGGCCTCGGTATCAGAAGAATTTGCTTTATCTAACTGAGGTTCTGGGGGGTAAATTTGACTAATCAAACCATCGAAATAGGTATTATCTATATTTAATAAATCATCTAAATATCTAGAAGTGGAGCTAAAAGCTTCAATAATTTCAGATTGGTTATCAATTGAAAGCGACAACATGAAGTCTCTTTCATAACAATACAAGAACAGATCAGCCACAAGAGGTGCGCAATTAGTACCCATTGGAATACCTACAATTTGTCTAAATAACTTAGTACTGAATCTAATATAAATATTGTCAAGTAGAAAGGTGAGGGCATCACACACTTTCTGACAAGACCAAGGTGTATAATTCTTATGCTCTTCAGAAGTGAAAAATGCATTTCTGACATTACATGCAAGATAGAGAGAATCTTCTCTGTGAAAAGCCCATTCAATTAAGTCATTAAGCTTTTCTTTAATAAGATTATGAGGAAGTGTAGTGTAAAGAGTGGAAAAATCGTAAGTAGACAGACTTGAAGCACGAAAATGTCTGAAATTCGGTTTGTTGACTACTTGTTTCTGTTCTTTTCTTCATTAATTAATGCCTATCAGCATCATTTAACTAATCATTACCTAAACATGCCTTGACAATTTCAGGTAATATTTCATTACATTTCGCATGGTATTTTGTGGTATTTTTCTTTACCCTTTTTGTAGCAAATGGAATCTTCCTCCTTATATGTACCAGGAGTCCATTTCACAATTTAGGGCTGTCAGGTTGTGTTTTCCTCAAAACTGATTAGGAAAATGACTGAACACTTTGCAAACCGTGCAAGCCCTGATCAGACTCCGTGTTCTGCGGCGTCTGATCCGTGCCTGCATCGTTTGCCAGGGTACCTCTTTTGGGGTTTCTGGTACTAAATGGGTTAATTCAGTTAAAAGCATAGATTTTGGATACTCAATTAGGCGATTCCTGTGAGAACCCATAATTTATGTTTTCATTTTCTAATAAAGACATCGATTTTATTCAAACAGTGTACAGGTGTAGGAGCTGTAAATACAAGGTCTGAAATACAAAGTGATTAACTGTAGATCAGACATGGATTACAGAAAACAATTGTTTTGTAGGAAATTAAGGTAGAACAGGTTTTGTTTGTTTGAATGGATGTTTTACGTTCCCATCACAACTATTTAGGGCATTTTGGAGATGCTGCTTCCAATTTTGTGGGACTTTTACCCGACATTGAGGCGAATGCCACCGAATGAAACCAATAGCACCAAACTCAGGAAAACTGTCTTCAAAGTCTTTATTTGCATCCAAAGACATAATGAATAAATTCTGAATAGTTAGAGCCTTTGGAAGCAAAGAATACACCAAATAAACGAAAATAGCAGACTCGGTTTTTTGAGTCTGTTCATGACCAGTACTGAAATGTGCAACACCGGCCACGCCCTCTAGCACCGGCTTAAGCAGAACTCTATTTTCAAAATGTTTCTAAATGAACCCAATGATCCTAAAGGACCAGAAAATATAATCTGCACTATGAAGTCTGTGTGTAAGATCCTGAACTGACAGCCTGTTTAAGGATTTTTGAGAATGCAACCTGATTAGAGAGCCTCATTACTTCTCCTTTAGTAGCTACATAGAGAGATATAGGGCTTCAATGCTGTCCATGCGGTCAGGATTATAGCAAACAGCTAGCATTCTGGGAAACATTTGGATTACCTTGGGGAAAATATGGCCGCTGCCAGAAGGCTTCACTGGAACCATTAATTGTGGATTTAATTACCTAAGCAGATTTCAGTTGGTAATAAAAGTCAGACATTAATCATTACAGTAACTTTTTCTAGCAAATGAAGTAATAATATTATAAAGGTGGCCATTCCCTTTAAGACCGTTTTTGTCAGACCCAAATTATTTCCTATATAATTAATTGCTATTTATTCATATAAAGAGACCACCCCGTTATTCAGTATTAAGAGTAGAAGTAAAACAAAGATAAGGAATCGATACAATTAACTTATTCCACCCACCAAAGACACCAAAGGGAAAGAAACACAAACATGAAGCGACCAGACCATAATGGAAACCTAAACAAAGGATGGCCATAAGGACAGTTACTTTCCCACAAAATGGCCAAATGGCCATCCAAAATAAAAAGACACAAGTGACACACACAGTGAGTAGTAGCAAACAACAACATAAATAAACCGCCACAGAAGAACCGCCTTGGAACGGTCAGTGGAAAGAATTCCACGTGTGTGTGTGTGTGTGTGGGGGGGGGCTTAAATCGATTTTACGTGGGCCACAATCCTCGCCCTTCCTTACTTCCGTCGCGATTTAGACAAATAATTTGTTCAGTCCGCATGAAGGCCTCCTAACTCATCAGTGCAACATCTCCTTGAACACAAATAATCAAAGAACCACAGAAGTGAGACAACGGTGAGGACTCGACAGCAAAAAAAAAATCACTGAAATGCTGGAGCAAAAGAAAACCAACAGTTAGACTCCGATGGGCCCGACCAGAGACAGAGCATCAGGCGCCAACCAACATTACCTTGAATTAGATCTCTCTAATTTTCAATAAGCCTTTACGTTGGAACCGTCATAGAATCTGAGGCCTGACCCACTGGCGTGCAATTAAAGAGGGAATCAAAGTTGCCAACCGTGATTTGGTTAACTACCATGCATGCAGTCTGCCGTATAACATCCATGTTGTACCCAATCTTTTTATATCGAAGAATGATTGTACGAAATTTGGCGCTGAGGTCATTGCGGTTATATATTTTTCTGAATTTGTATACTAAGTCACCATAAAATTCGGGTTCCGATAGACCTTGTTGCAGAAGAGATTTAAGTCCGATATTGAATTTTGAAATTAAATCAAAATGGCGTCGATAAAATTTTGAAAATGCTTTGCGTAGTTTATGGTACCGATAACACTGATTAAGAAGTTTAGCCGTTAATAATTTATTACGAGTGTTGAAGTCAGATACATGGTTACACACTCTAGCAAATCGAATTAATTGCGAAATATAAACGCCATAGGATGGCGCACGAGAAACATCACAATTCGAAAAAGGAAACTTTACAATATAAAAAAGACCGCTTTTAAAAGACCAAATTTGTCATTACTGTTCGCTATTGTGACCACTTTTTGGTCAGGTCAAGTTAATTTGCATCTCTCAGTCAACTTATCAACTTATGCTGGATTCTTCACCTTATCACACATATTCCTAAAGGTGTGAAAATCAGCGGTTTACCTGTACCTCTCTGTGTGCTGTTTTAACAAGACGTGTTATGAGTATCTCTGTCAAGGCTAATTGAATAAATATTAAATAGTTTTAATGATTTTGGTAATGTGCAGCTCTGTTTTCTTTAGATATTTAAGAAGGTAATTTTGGAACAATTGAATATAATATAAAGCAAGATTTAAGTTCATACTGTTATCATTAATGTGATTTTGATTGTCTATAATTAATAAGGAAAATAGAACTTTAAATTTAAACTGAGGATCAGTAAAGTTAAAGATAGAAAGAATTACTAAATGCATGTACCTTCTAGCAAGAAGCAATAAAGTAGGCATAATGCACATAAAATAATTGTCTTGCACACAATATTTTATTCACCAATTCCATATAAGGACCAGCCTGCTAATAAGACGTCTTTTAGAAGTCTGGAATGTGGTCTAAATAGCGAAATTTCACTGTACGTGTATAAGGCACAATCACTGGACCATGACTACTAAGTCAGTGTTTATGTATAGGTCAAATGTCAGTTGTTTAAATGCCAACTGGATTGCATCAAATCGCAGCATAAGGGTAAAAAATTCCCGGCTGTACATGTTCTAGGTGACCTCAACTTCAGAGACATTGCTTGGCCCGACAGGCTCAGCAAACAAGGCACAATGCTGAGTCAGTCGGAAGGACAAATATTAATTGATAATATGAACGATCATGGCCTTGAACAAATTGTTAACTTCCCCACTCGTGAAAAGAACACATTGGATCTGATCCTTACGACTTTGCCAGGACAATTCGAAGACATTCATTCCCCAGATAAACTAAGTGGCCACGATATTGTCTCCGGATATTTAAAAATTCACATCCCACCAATAAAGAAACCTCGGAGGAAGATGTACTATTATAAGAAAGGTGACTATGAAACTATGAGGAAGGATGCACTCAGATTTGCAAAGGAGAAATACTTTAATGGTCATTCAGATGCGCGGTCTGTACAGGAGAATTTTGATTTGATAACTTCTTTCATTCATACTTCGGCCGAAAATCATATCCCCTCAAAAACTAGTAGGTCTGTATCTTCTGTTCCCTGGTTCACTCCAGAGATAAGGAGAAAAATTCGCAGAAGGAATAAGATTCATACAAAGGCAAAAAAGACAGGAAGTGGTAAACTCCGGACAAAATTTGAAAACGTGAGACGTGATATCAAGACTGGTATAAAAAATCAACATGATTTATACGTGAATAACTTAGTAGGTGATGTAAAGGCAAATCCCAGAGACTTCTACAGATATATCAATAGCCAGAAGAAAGGCAGGCAAGGTATCCCGCCCCTTAATAAAAGAGGAGGGAACGGGGTTGCTGAATCAGACTCTGAAAGGGCAGAGGAACTAGTTGGTCAATTCAGTGATGCGTTTATTAAAACTGAGTTCACGGAGGTTCCATTGACTGGAAGATCGGCCCCATTCATGAATAATATTGTTGTGACAGCTGCAGGTGTGATCAAGTCACTTCAATGCTTAAACCCCAGTAAGGCCTTAGAACCTGATGAGCTTCAACCTAGAGTCCTGAAGGAACTAGCAAATGAGTTGGGTCCAGTTTTTGCACACTTGTTTCAACAGACTCTTGATACGGGTGAAATCCCCAAAGAATGGCTCTTAGCAAACATCTGTCCACTCTTCAAAAAAGGAGATAGGGCTCTTGCTCGTAATTATCGCCCTGTGTCTCTGACTTGTGTTCTGTGTAAATTGCTGGAACATATAGTCTGCTCAAACATCATGGCCCACTTGGACGAACATACACTTTTGTCAGACAGACAACATGCATTTAGGAAAAGGCACAGTTGTGAAACTCAGCTAAGCACAGTTATTAATGACTGGGCAAAAATCTTGGACAAAGGGGGACAGGTGGACACATTTATTCTGGACCTCGAGAAGGCTTTTGACACCCCTCCTCATGAACTACTTAAATCTAGGTTATTTGGTTATGGAATCGGAAGAAAGACCCTCAAATGGATAGATTCCTTTCTTTGCTACAGAAAACAGCGGGTTGTTGTTAATGGTGAATCTTCGGAGTGGGCTCCAGTTTTGTCTGGAGTCCCGCAAGAGACCGTTCTTGGTCCACTTTTGTTCTCCCTGTGCTTCAATGATATTTCCACTGACATTGACTCAGAAATAAGACTGTTCGCAGATGACTGTGTTTGTTACCGGGAAAATAGAGATACAGATGACTCAGTGAAACTTGAGGCTGACATAGATAGATTAGGATGTTGGGCCCGAAAATGGGGCATGAGATTTCAGCCAGTTAAATGCAATATTATGCGGAAAACTAGGAAGAGATCTAATAAAGTTGAGGCTTCTTACACCTTAGAGGGAACGGTCCTCGAGAATGTGGACTCCATTAAATACCTGGGAGTGACAATCTCACACAGCTTGAGATGGAATACTCATATTAGCAACATGTGTACTAAGGCAAATAGAACGCTTGGTTTCCTGAGGCGAAATCTTCATCAGTGCCCCCAGGATGTTAAAGAGGCAGCATATAAAGGTCTTGTTCGCCCAATCTTGGAATATGGTAGTTGTATCTGGGACCCCAGTGGAGTGGTCCTTAACGATGAAATTGAGAAAGTATAGAATAGAGCTGCTAGATTTGTAACAGGCAATTACTGCTTTGAAACTGGGAGCATGGCTGGAATACTTGGAAAATTAAAATGGGAGTCTCTCAAGAAAAGGAGAAAAGACAGTAGGCTAATCCTATTATACAAAGGTCTAAAGGGTGCTGCCAGCATTCCAACAGATGACCTTGTTCCCCCAGCTAGACACTGTAGAAATCACCATTCGTTGGCGTTTCAGACCCTTACTGCAAGAACTGACATTTATAAAGAGTGGTTCTTCCCTCGAACCATTAGAGATTGGAATGCCCTTCCCGATTCGATTATTTCGACAGCTGAAGCTGCTGATGATTGTGTAGCTAAATTTACCTCTTTGGTTAGAGCTAGGGACTAACTTCCCACATCACAGGTCCTGGTGTATGAATGTCTTTTGACGTGTCACCAGCAACAATTCTGATTCTGATTCTGAATGTCGATACATGCAAGAGCCCTCAAGAAACATGTATAAGGCAGTAATTACTGGACCATGAAATATAGGTCACTCTGACCTGTAAGTTTTTTGAGACAAAATGCTGTGTCACACTGATTCATAAGCATTAAGTATGGTGTTCCTATATCAATAAAAATATTTTGATATCAAACCCGGGGAAAGTAGTCGGTCCCAAATATGACTGCTTTCTGAAGGTTGACAGACGACATACGGACATTGTGAGAATAGAAAATTGCACCTTGAAGCTGAATAAATTTTAAGTTAAAATGACATGGTGAACAATAAGTGTTGGGATCGTACATATTATCGACAGTCGCGACGCTATGTGTCCATATGGACGCTAAGCATGGTGTGGACATTAAGTGTTGTTATCGGAGTCTGATTGTTAGTTTTTCGTTTGCTCCAGCATTTCAGTGTTTTCTTACTGTCGGGTTCTCACAGTTGTTTCATATCTGGTTGTTTGAATTTTGTGTACACGGAGATGTTGCACTGATGAGTTAGGAGGCCATCATGTGGCCTGAACAAATAATTTGTCTAGATCGCGTCAGAAGTAAGGGCGAGGATTGTGGTCAAATCGATGTAAGCCCCCCCCATCCACCTTCCCAGTGGAATTCGTTTCACTGACCGTTCTAAGGCGGTTCTTCTGTCGAAATATATATTTAAGAAATAAAAATAACAAAACAAAATAATAATAATTATAATTAAATTAGCACAACAGTGTTATTATAATTTGGGGATACAAATTCAAATAAGTCATTTTACTTTCTGCTGGATCCCATTTGTATGACACAATTGTAGCTTTGTTTTCAAACTGCGTGCTCTGCATGTTTGTCAGAATCCGGAACTATTGGGTCCTGAGTCGTTTCGGTCCGGTCGTTTCGGCTTGGGTCGCTTCGGCCTAAATTAAAACTTGGGTCATTTTGGTTTATTTCGATGGGATGTTTCGCGGTGGGGCAACGTAAAATCAAGGTCGGTACAACATCATGGCGTTGCATCGACGTAGATGTTACGTTGCATAAATATCATGAAATTGCACCGACGTTGGTGTGACTTATTTGTCTCATGCAATGCACAATAAAAGAAGATCCCTTTTTTTTAAAAAAAGGTCATTTGACAACCGTAATGAGCGATTGCAAGGATAGTCTCTGAGCACCTGATTTATCAGTCATCCCCTATATTAATTGCATTGTAACATGCTGACATGTAAATACTTCCTTGAAACGAAAGCACGCATTTCGAAAACACGACTATAAATATACTTTGTAAACTTAACCGCCGAAAAAATGAATTTTTTTAGATGAAAAATTGTGATATTTTTCTTATTTCTGCTCAAAATATAGAGGGTTGGTTCTCGTTAGTACCGCCTCAATAAGGCGGTTCTAACGAGTACCCACAATCTATATTTTAGAGCAGAAATAAGAAAAATAAGTTATACCCTTGTAAACACCAGTTTTGCTACATAAAAGTGGCGTTCAATGGGGTCAAAATTATATAGGCTTGTTTTCATGATGACACTTATAACATATTTTGATGTTTTATACGTTAATAGACCAGAACAGAACTTCATTATGATAAATGTACATCTCAGACCACATTAGCAGCATATAAGAATAAACATATCATAAGGTGCCAAATAATCATTACAGAATTCGCCGTCTTCATCAAAGGGCTTAAAAATATCTCGCCTCCATAATTAAAGACGCTCGCATTTAAGCGCGTGTTTTCACACCTAATTACGGTCATGCACCGGCCATCTGTTAATCACCGACAAACAAAAAATATAACTCCAGCAAAAGCGATTAACGGTGAATGATTAACGGATCATTAACGTGTGATGATCTTTGTTTGTCTGTATTGGAGTTTAACGGCCCCGTCAGCACTATTTAGGTCATTTTTAAGTCGGTCAGTTTACCTATCCACACTTAACCTGGGCATACTTACACGTAAGCGGTTAACCAGTACAGTGCACATTTTTTCGCCAGAAACTCACATCTGCCCCTTCTTGAATCAGATGAAGGTAGAGAATGACCGTAGAAAAAAAAAATCATGATCATTCTCCACGAAAGAATGTTGCCGACCCCGGCAGGTATCGAACCCGCGTCCACCTGATCACCAGCTGAAAAATCGGCAGCTCGCCATAAACAGCTGTATGACTCAAAAGTCCGCGAGTCCATCCTAGATGTAAGTGACAGAGTTTTGATTAGAAATGTTGGCCTGAAGGGCAAACAGAAGCTGGCAGATAAATGGGCCAAAGACCCATACATAGTTGTGGACCAACCTGATGCTTCCATTCCTGTTTTTGTAGTCAGGAAGGAATCAGGAAATGTCTGGGAAAAGACTCTGCACAGAAACATGTTGTTACCGTTTTCATTTATTCCGAATTCCTCAGAGATAAAAGATTCTCTTTTATCTGACATTACTGTTGCACCTCGAGGAAAACGGAAATCAAATGAAACACAGCTTGTTTCTGATTTAGATTCAGATAATTCATCTGAGTCTGAAGTGGAAATTATTTTCCCGCCACATTCCACAAGACAAGTGGGAAGAGAACCCATTCGTAACAGACTGGAAAGTGGCCTGTCTGTGGAATTCGGTTCTGATATATCCGCTAGTGGATATCCTGACATTCCAGATAGTTCCATCTCAGATGGAATTGTAAGAATTGGAATATTGGAACAGGATTCCACAACTATTCCTTATTTTCATTCCACGTCTGCCAGTCCATCAAGTCATCGGACCAATATTTCAACCTTACCAATACCCATACCTCAAGATATTTCTGTATCCCAGGAGGAACCTCGCCGAACAGGTAGGCAACGTAAACCTCCAGATAGGTATGTTGATTGGATCAGCAATCAGCAGACAGTGGCTGATGCTGATTCTACACAGATTTGGTATGTTTAATAACATACATGTTCCTTATCCTTGTTTTATTACAGCGGAGAATGTCACATAAACATAAACATAAACGTAAACGTAAACATAAATGCATAAAAGCCAGATGTTGTTTTTTTTATCAAATTTTAAATAGTATTTTATTCTAGTAGTAAATGGATGTTTTCATTGTGGGACGATTTTGGGAATTGTAGAGTAAATAAAATAGCACAAGAAAAACAACATAATGCTCAGCTCATATATACCTAAAATTTGTGATTGCTTATTGTCTCAATGAGTCATTGACATGGTTGAATGACTAGAATGGCTGCTACTTACATGTAGTCATATTGACAATATTTTTGTCACTTTTGGCAAAACTTCATCTTTGTCTTTTCATAATCACATTGTAAATATAAAGATTCATAATCATCCATAAATAATTATCTTGTGGTAATTTAATAGCTGAGCATCTCTTGTTTTCTTGTCCGGAGTAAATGTCCGGAGGACATTTTCCTTTGCAGGGGAGAATGTCACACAGTGCATTTTGTTGTGCAGATTATATTTTCCAGCCTTTTAGACATTTTCTGCAATAGTTCATATTCTGTAATATAGCTGGTGGTCCATCTCTGCACTATCTCCAATTCCTGTTCTATTCTATTCAATGTGTTGCGGTTCCATTCGCTCATTATGGTTTCTCGAGTAGTTGCCTCCCTTGATTTTAAGATGGATGAAAGAGTGAATTTGATTGGCTGATAACGGGGTTTCCTTCACAAAACTAACCAATCACAGGCACGCTTATAGACTAGATACAATTCCGCCGCCAATGAAAAATAGGGAAAAGAAAGAAGAAAGTTGACAAAGAAGAATATTAATATTTCACAATGTCATAACCTTTCAAAGGTTTACTTTTGACATTTACTGATATAATTTTGTTCAGGTATATCCCAGATAATCCCTTATGTGAAATGATTGCCATTTTATCCATAAATTTACCTCTGAAATTGCCACGACATAGACAACAATGGAACTCTTATCTGTGACAATCTTGTTTTTTAAAGATGCACTAGTTGTCTGATTCTTTCGGTCCTTGGATACCCATAAAAATAACCTGAATACATTTATTAGTATTTTTGTAGTATGCTGCAGATTGCACAGATATTCAGGGTTTAAATCAGACCAATAACACAAAGGTGGCAGCAATATTTCATGCTTTGTTTATTTTCCTATACTAATTATCCCGTTACATACAGAAAGCCTGATAATAGGATTTTGCTCGAGTGCTGTCATTTAGACGCATAAGCGTAACTATGCCGTATACGACATGTTCATTTGTGCTCATGTTTCCATCGATTCATGTCAGTAGGCATACTGTATGTTTACATGGAAACATGACTGAATATTTTGGATTAAAGATGAATGCATAGAGTGTATCATTATCATGTGATTATTTGCATCCGTTGACCAAATATTGACAAGCCTGTTAAGGCATTGTTATCTTATAGTTATTATTGTTGTTGTTTCCTTGTAGGATACACCCTCTTTGGTTTTATTGGTTACCATACCAATCATCAATAAACATGAAACCATCGTCATCTCTTCAATTTATCTCGGCTGAGCTAGAATAATTCTACGCTTATATTAACTGTCATATATACAGAGCCCGTAGCAGGTCGACCGTGTGGCTCGGTCGCTCAGTCGGTAGAGTGTTCGCACGGTATGCGAAAGGCCCTTGGTTCGAGTCCCGGTCGAGTCATGTTCTTTTTCCACCCCTGTGACATTTGGTGGCCAGTGTGGGTCCAGCACCGCGTCTGAGGGCATGAAAGAGTATGAAAAATAAGTCTCGCAGCCGGACTGGATAGGACTTACAGATTCGGGACGAATCTCATGAGAAGAGATTCGGGACGAATCTAATTAAGCAGGGGGAAAATGTAGCAGGTCGACCGTGTGGCTCGGTCGCTCAGTCGGTAGAGTGTTTGCACGGTATGTGAAAGGCCCTGGGTTCGAGTCCCGGTCGACTCATGTTAATTTTCCACCCCTGTGACAGAATGAGGGAAAAAAAGAGATTGACTTTACCTTAAAATAAAGTAATAATAATAATAAAACGGACGGAGACGAGCTGAAAATGTGCAGTTGCAGCTGTAAAACATTTTATGTGTGACAGAGTGATCTTCGCATCAGCACTGTGACCCAAAATAGTTTCATCGACTCCCGGTAAGCAAGCAGTTTTATTTTCATTTTATACCAGTCTAAGGAGGTTTAACACTATCAATACAATAAATAACGCAGACCAAAAATAATTTAAAAAAAAAAAAAAAAAATTGTTAGACTTCACTCTAAAATATTAAATTGGAAGTGTCTAGATTACGGTATCCTAGACTCAGGTACCGGCACTCTAGCCAAGTCTGATAGGGCTGGATAGAGTGCGGGTGATAAATTAATGCAGTAGGCACGAGTAATAAGAGCTTAGAAGAAAATATCACAGTAGAAATAAGATTCATGCAAAGGCAAAAAAAGACTGGAAGTGGTTAACTCGGGACAAAAATTTGAAAACTTGAGAAGTGAGATCAAGACGAATATAAAAATCAGCATCATTTGTATGTGAATTAGTGAACATCTTGGTAGGTGATGTAAGGGCAAATCCAAGAAACTTCTACAGATAGATATCAATAGTCAGAAGAAAGACAGACAAGGCAATAAAAGAGGAGGGAACTGGGCTGCCGAATCCGGCACTGAAAGGGCAGAGGAACTAGATGGTCAATTCAATGATGCGTTTAATAAAACTGAGTTCACAGAGGTTCCATTGACTAGTAGATCGGCTCCATTCATGGATAATATTGTTGTGTCATCGGCAGGAGTGATCAAGCTACTTAAAGGCTTAAACCCCACTAAAGCTTTAGGACCTGACGAGCTTCATCCTAGAGTCCTGAAGGAACTAGCAATAGAGTTAGGTCCAGTTTTTTTTGCTCACCTGTTTCAACAGTCTCTTGATACGGGTGAAATCCCCCCAAAAATGGCTTCTAACGAACATATGCCCACTCTTCAAAAAAGGAGATAGGACTCTTGTCCGTTATTATCGCCGTGTCTCTGACTTGTGCTCTGTGTAGTTTGAGGGCTAGTGATGAGGCCTAAATGGCCGAAACTAGCTAGTCCGGCCCAGAAAACATGTACACTCCATATTGTCCAGTTCTGTGGTGTATTCCTTGATTCCAAAGGAATACCCTTTCTAGAACATTCAATTTTTGTGATGAAACCGATGGCTTTGGTTTCATCAGAAGTCAGTAGTCCCAAAAATATAATTCCACCAGCTCATGTGAATTCCATTGACCTGATTGTGCAGATACTGATCGACTTTTCTAGAGTACAACTGTTTTGGTCCGAAAGAAATTATAAATCGGCTCGATAATGACCATAGAAGGGTCTCAAAACCCCAAATAGATAAATGGTTTTATTTCAGGAGAAAGGGCCTTGTGTTCGATCCCGGTCTTCTCCAGACTATGTGATGAGTCATTAAACCGAGAGTCCGTCTCCATATGACCTAAGCTGTTTGCGGGAGGAAAAACACAAACACACACACTGTCACTCACATATTTCGTGAGAAAGTTTAAAACAGTACGTAAAAAGATATTACATGTAAAATGATTGTAAAAACTCCATAGCCCACCCTTACCAGAACCATAGTTCCGCCATTTACGCCAGTATGAAGCATTGTCTAATTCAGCACTTTTGCTGGTGCTTATTGGCACATCCTTAAAAAATAAATTCATAAAGATACCGGTAGTATATGCTTCATAGCATGTCAGTGGCTCGACATACAGCTACCTGTCTCGTACAAATGTTTGTAGTCAAGGTGTTCAAGTCATAGAAGTTCTACTGTAGAATGTGTTTCCTAGAGACTTCATTTTAGGGCATGTTAACGTGGTCTATATGGTTATTGTCGTGCCTGCTATTAGCCGTCCGTTTTCCAAGGCGTCAAAATTGGCGACCTACCTAGCGTTCACCATTATGGTCAAGTTAATTTCTCAAGAACTATAAGAGTATCATTAATGATACTTGGTACACACTTGTATCTGGGGATGGCGACTTAAATGCAAGCATCCATATTTGACATTAACCTACATTTCATGGTTCAATGACTTTGTGAAACTTTGCGATAACCCTAGCGTTCACCCTTATGGTCAAGTTCATCCATATTTGACCTTGACCTACGTTTTATGGTCCACTGACAACTGGAGAAGTTTGTGACCACCATAGCGTTCGCCCCTATGGTCAGGTTTATTTCAAAAGAACTATTAGGCCTTTATTAATGATACTTAGTACATAAAGTCGATTTTTTAATCTTTTTTGTCCCGTTTTTCGGCGATAACTTTTTTATTATAGACTTTTGATCAACACACCCAGCGAGAAAAGTTGTAGAGGAGAAGTTCCGCCAACTGCTCAAAAAAGGTTGCATGCCCATAAGTTATCTTAGCCATGCTGTAATCAGATGGAGATTTCTACAATTTCAAGTTTGTGCAACATTTTCTTTTGATGAAACTGAGTACAAGCTTGCATCTACGAATGGCAACGTTTTTTGTAAGCATCAGTGTTTGACCTTGGCCTAGATTTCATCGTTCGGTGACTTTGCGTCCCCACAGGCGCGACATAGCCTTCGGCTTATTTCTTATGTTTCTTTTAGTTTCTTGTGATTTTATTTTCAGCTGTCACGGCACATCAGATGTCACGGCACAACCAAAGGGCTGATTAGACAGTTTTCACGAAACCTACATGAACATGTATAAACACATTAATACAAAATGAAATGCTGGCCACAAAAGAAAAATTAGAATATTTCTCCGTGTGACAATTTGATAATTTAAACACCTCGGCCATGAAGGAACAAAATGTTGATTTTCTTGTAGACAAAAACGTAGAGAAACATACATGTAGTTATTATACATCATGCATGTGAATTCTGATAAATCGTTCTCATCACCAGACATACCGAGGAGAATATTAGCTGACATATAGCTATGTGAACACTAGCGTGGGCCATGCGGACATTTATTTTCAGTCATATGAGCCGAGAGACTATACAATGGTTTCGCTGACGAAAAACAAAAGTTATGCATGTATGTGTTAGATATAGTCTGTCATCCATTTTTATAGCAGCTTACTGCCAGTTACTGACACATATATTCTGAACTTTAAGAAATCTTTCAGACATAAGTTACATGCTATCACTAGACGACACTTTCTGATGAAAAGTATGTAGATAAATTACACTGTTAACAAGACACATGTTTGTTAAAACATTCAAACAGAATATGCAAAGTAGTGTATGTTAAACAATAGAACACTGATAACATACTGAATGGAAACAACCACTGGATTATCGTCTAAACCTGCAGTGGTACATGTAATAGAATAAACATGGAACTACAGCAGTAAGAAGGTCAAGATCAAGTGTGAAAAAAGTGGTAAATCATTTAAAAAATACAAAGCTCAAAAAACCACATAGATATGAGCTATGCAGTTAAACGTTTACATGTTCGAGCAACCCGACTCATAATATGTTAATCCATGCCGTTGAGAAACCTCATAGATGTGAGCTGTGCAGTAAAACGTTTGTATAAGTTCGGTCATCCTCAATCACCACACGCTAATCCATACTGGTAAGAAACATCATAGATATAAACGTTTCCAAGTTCGGTAAATCCACATTAGTGAGAAACCTGATCGATGTGAGCTGTGCAGTTAAACGTTTACAAGTTCGAGCGGCCGCAAAAAAAACAAATGTTAATCAATACTGGTGAGAAACCTCACATATGTGAGATATGCAGTAAATCATTCACACATTCGTGCCACCTCAATTGCCACCTGCTAATCCATACTGGTGAGAAACCTCATAGATGTGAGTTGTGCAGTAAAACGTTTACAAGATCGAGCGACCTCAATAACCACATGTTAATCCATACTGGTGAGAAACCTGATAGATGTGAGCTGTGTAGGAAATCGTTTACAAGTTCGAGAAAAAAAAACACCTTAAAGTGGAAAAACAAAATCTAAAAAAATCTTCTTCTCTGAAACCATAAGGCCCAGAGCTTAGTTATTTAGCTTGTATGAATATTGAGTGGTCGCCTACCTGAATCCTGCCAATCATTCCCCTGGGTTCAAATTCGTCAAATTTTGTGGCCCCCTATCTCCAATAAACTTTCAATAGTAAAAGAAAGCTTCATAAATATTCTTCTCTGAAACCATGAAGTGCAAACCTTAGATACTTAGTATAGAGCAACATAAAATGTTGGCCTACATAAATCCTGGCTACCATGCCCTATGGGCAAAACTGGCAACGCATCGGGGGCTCCTTAGCTCCTACAGACTTATAATTGATTAATTTCAAAAATCTTCTTTTTCAGAAACCACAGGGCCCAGATTTTAGCTCACCTGCCACGTAGTGACAAGGTTAGCTTTTGTGATTTCATCTATTGTCCGTCGTGCGTGCGTCCGTGCGTGCTTCCGTGCATGCATTGTTAAACAATTTCAAATAAGTATATCTCTAAAACCCCATGACCAATCTTGATTAAATTTATGAAATGCATCATCAGGTGGAGGAAAAGCTGCCTAAGGTTTTTGGGCTGATCGGATTGGAATTCTGGTTGCAATGGCAACGTATACCTCCCATAGACCTAAAATGGGAAAAACTTAAAAAATCTTCTTCTCTGAAACCACAGGGCGAGGAGCCTAGATATTTAGCTTATAGCAACGTCAAGTGGTCACCTACATAAATCCTGCCATTCCTGCCCCTGGGGTCCAAATTGGTCACACCCCGGTACCCATTAACTCCCATAGACTTATAATGGAAACAAAAGCTTCAAAAGCTTCTTCTCTGAAAACATGAAGCACAGTGCTTAGATATTTAGTATGTATCAACATAAAATAATCACCTACATGAATCCTGCTAACCATTCCCCTGGGGCCAAAATTGGCCACGCCCGGGGCTCATCAGCTCCCATAGACTTATAAGGGGAAAAACTTCAAAAATCTTCTTCTCTGAAACCACAGGGCCGAGATTAGATATTGAGCATGTTGCAACGGCAAGAGTTCACCTACATAAATCCTGCCAATCAAGCCCCTGGGGTCCCAATGGGCCAAGTCCCGCGGCGCCTTAGCTCCCATATACTCATAATGGAAAAAAAAAGGTTAAAAAATCTGCTTCTCTGAAACTATGACGCACAGAGCTTAGATGTTTAGTATCTAGCAACATAAAATAGTCGCCTACATAAATCCTGCCAACCCTGCCCTTGGTGTATAAATTGGCCACACCCGAGCTCATCAGCCACCATATACTTATAATGGAAAAAAAACTTCAAAAATCTTCTTCTCTGAAACCATAAGGCTCATAGCTTAGATATTTGGTATGTAGTAATCTTAAAGTGAAAAAAAAAATAAACATAAAAAATCTTCTTATCTGAAACCATAAGGCCCAGAGCTTAGGTATTTAGGTTGTACTAATGTTGAGTGGCCACATACATAAATCCTGCCCATTATGCCCCCCCCACCCCGGGATCCAAATTGGCCACACCCAAGGGCTCTTTAGCTCTCATGGACTTACTCGGAGTCTAACTGTTGGTTTTCCTTTGCTCCAGCAATTCTGTTGTTGTATGCTGTCGTCCTCAACCTTGTTTCATCTCTGTAGTTTTTTTTATTTGTATGTTCTCGGAGATGTTACACTGATGTGTTAGGAAGCCTTCATTTGGACTAAACAAAATTAGTGTATACCACGACAGAGGTAAGGGCGAGGATTATGGCCATGTAAAATCGATTTAAGCCCCCAAGTGGAATTCTTTCCATTGACCATTCCAAGGCGGTTATTCTGTGGCGGTTTATTTATATTGTTGTTTGTTACTTACTGTGTGTATCACTTGTGTCTTTTTATTGTGGATGGCCATTTGGCCATTTTGTGGGAAAGCAGCTGTCCTTATGGCCTTCCTTTGTTTAGGTTTCCATTATGGTCTGGTCGCTTCATGTTTGTGTTTCTTTCCCTTTGGTATCTTTGATGGGTGGAGTAAGTTAATTGTATCGATTCCTGATCTTTGTTTTACTTCTACTTTACAATTGGAAAAGATAAAAAAATTCTTCTCTGAAACCACAGAGTCCAGGGCTTAAACATATAGCATGTAGCAACGTCAAGTGGCCACCTACATAAATCCTGCCGACAATGCCCCTGGGGTCAAAATGGTCTCGGCCATGGGCAAATTAGCTCCCATAGGCTTTTAATGTAAAAAAAAAAAACTTAAAAAATCTTCTCCTGAAACCATTTGTCCCAGACGTTAGATATTCAGTATGTAGCAACATGAAATGGTCACCTTAATAAATCGTGCCAACCATGCCCCTTGGGTCAAAATTGGCCCATTAGCTTCGATTTAAAATGAAAAAAAAAAACCAACAACTTTAAAATGGAAAAAAAAAATAAAAAAAAAATCTTCTTTGAAACCATAAGGCCAAGTTTAGGTAATTAGCACGTAGCAACGTCGAGTGGTCGCCTACATGAATCCTGCCATTCATGCCACTGAACATGCTGAAGTGCAAATTGACCAGATTACTCCAATAAACTTATAATGGAAAAAGCTACAGAAATCTTCTTCTCAGGAACCGTGAAGTACAAACCTTAGATATTTAGCATAAAGCAAAATGAAATGATCGACTACATAAATCCTGTCTACCATGTCCGTTGGATCAAAATTGGCCAATCCCCAGGGCTCATTAGCTCCTATAGAGTTAAACTGGAAAAAAAATCAAACATCTCCGAAACCATAAGGCCCAGAGCTTAGATATTTAGTATGTAGTATTGTCAAGTATTCTGCTAACCCTGCCCCTGGAGTCCAAATTGGCCATGCCCCAGGGCTCCTTAGCTGACATAGACTTAATGTGGATTAACTTATGAAATCTTCTTTGAAACCACAGGGTCCAGATTTTTTATTGATTTGAGGTTAAACGTCCCCATCAACACAGTGTAGTTATTTTGGAGACGTTGCCTCCAACTTTGTTTGACTTTTAACCGACATTGAGATGAACTAACATCTGAAGCCCTGCCATCCAATGAAACCAGTAGGGTTATTCCTTAAGCCCCGATTTGCATTCTTAAAGGCATTTATTCTTGATTATTGAGAACAATCATTTCATCACATAATATTATGTAGCCCTCAGTGCTCACTGCAGAGAAAATTCACTGTCTTCAACAGGTAAGGGACTCCTTGGGGAAAATCAATTATTTAATAATTGTTGACTAGAGTGTACATTATTGATTTTCCCCTTAAATGCCTCAGTCAGGGGATTCAACAAGAGCTACTAATATCACCCTATTAAGTGGCGCCTTTGATCTGCTGTAGTCAATATATCACAAGGGGCAATAAAACAATTCCATACCGCAATCAGGCATTCTAGTAACCTAATAAAGGGGATCGAATAACTGCACGCTATTATCGGTAGTGACCTATAATACCTTCTACTGACTTATAATACGTTTAGTGACCGTTTATTGACCGGCCCTACTTTTCAGGTTACAAATTTACAAGTGTAACCAATAACATGCAACCTTTTATACTTGGGAAAACAACGAAACTGCAAGTTAAAATCTTTGCAATATTTATTTGAACATAATTTCAGAAATTTCAGCTAAATTCTTACCTTCTCGGCCTTTCCTGGTTTGAACGATCGGAATAACTGCGCACTGCTACTGCAGTTGAGTCTCAACCTCGAACATAATTTCTAAAGCTTAAATAAACTACTTATTTGCAGATTTTCATACAGAATGTAAAGCGCTGAGAAACTTTTATTCGAGCGTCCGTGTTGTTTCCTACGTCTTTGTGGCGTGTTGACGTCAGAAACGTTGTACTCATTGACGTTACGTTATACTACGTGTGCGCGCCATGGCACTGAATGTCGTTTAACATGCCACACTGTCTGTTGTCTTTTTTTGCTTAAAGTGAATGACAACCTTTATAACATAATTACTTCATTTGCAAGAAAAAGTTACTGTAATGAGTAATCTCTGACTTATATTACCAATTGAAACCTGCTAAGGTAATTAAATCAACATTGAATGGTTTCAGTAACGCCTTCTGGCAGCGGCCATATTTTCTCCAAGGTAATCCAAATTTAACCCAGAAATCCACCTGTTTGCTAAAATCCTTATCTCATGGAGACTGTAGAAGCTCAGTAGATACATGTTGACCCATACTGGTGAGGAACCTCATAGATGAGAAACGTGGTCTAAAAAGCAACAGGATGACCCACACACTGATGAGAAATAGCATACTTGTGGATTATGCAGTAAATAGTGTATTTATTAGACATATGTTGATCAATACTGGTGGGAAACCACACAGATGTAAGCTTCAATAGACCACCCGTACTGGCGAGTAACCTCACAAATGTGAGCTACAGTACACCACCCACACTGGTAAAAAACCTGACAGATGTGAGCTACAGTACACCACCCATACTGGTGAGAAACCTCACAGATGTGAGCTACAGTACACCACCCATACCGGTGAAACCTCACAGATGTGAGCTACAGTACACCACACATACTGGTGCCTGCATTTTAATGCTTTTGCTTCGTTTGGATCTGTTCAAATAGTAACATTAATTATAAATATCACTTAAAGATTGTTTCGAGCAGATGTATCGCTGTAAGATTTCGTGATCAAAAAAGTACAAAATTTAACCATTATTGCTGAACATGACATACACTGCCTTTGCTCACAGAGTCGGGGCTTGAAGAAATATATGGGCTGCATGATGCTTTCACGAGTACTGGTAAACCTGCCCAGGCAAAGCGGTGCGAGAATGTCAGTCCATGCTTATAAACCCTATTGGTTTCATTGGGCGAATTGGCTTGAGATGTCATTTCATCTCAATGTCGGGTAAAAGTCCCTCAAACTTGGAAGCAACGTCTCCAAAATGACCTTTACAGTGTTGACGGGGACGTTAAACCTCAAATCAAACAAACAAATTAATATTTGTCATGAAATGTGAGTGAAATGATACATTGAAACATGTGTTTCGTTTGTTTGTATTGGAGCTGAACGGCCCAGTCAACCCGATTTTAGGTCATTTTTGACCGGTCAGTTAACTAATCCATGCTTTTCCTGGAGAGGCACATTTCAGTACTGGTCATGAACTGACTCAATAAAACCGAGTCTGCTATTTTCGTTTATTTGGTGTATTCTTTGCTTTCAAAGGATCTAACTATTCAGAACTTATTTATCTTCACTGCAGCCGGTGTTGTGCCGTGTGGCGGCCGTAAAAAGTATCCCCGTACATCTATCATAGTGCAGATTATATTTTCTGGTCCTTTGGGATCATTGAGATCATTTAGAATCATTTTGAAAATAGAGTTCTGCTTAAGCCGGTGCTAGGGGGCGTGGCCGGTGTAGCACATTTCAGTACTGGTCATGAACAGACTCAATAAAACCGAGTCTGCTATTTTCGTTTATTTGGTGTATTCTTTGCTTTCAAAGGATCTAACTATTCAGAACTTATTTATACATAAGTGGTTAACCAGTACCATATGCACATTCTTTCACCAGGAACTGAAAAGTGCCCTTCTTGAATAAGCCGAAGGGAGAGAATGAAGTAGAATAATTCCAGGATCAATCTTCACAAAAGAATGTTGCCGTCCCCGGCTGGGATCAGATCGGCGTCTGCCTGATCACAAGTCAGAGACGAATCCGACTGAGCTACCGAGGCCGGCTGATACATTGTTACAAGTAATTTGATTGATCGATAGTCAGCAATGGGTGAGGCTGAATTAAATTACTCAGCATGATGAGGGTTAAGGCTTTGTCGCTATGATAACACACCCATGTTCTAAAAGGACGCCTGCATTTCTTCTCATGTCTTTCATTTCGTTTGCTTTTTCATTTTCCGTTTTATTGATTTTATGACCCTTTCAAGATTGTTGAGGCGGTTCTTCCGAGTGGTCACAATCTATGAAATAGAGCAAAAAAAAAAAGGAAAATAATGAATACCCAGCCACCACCTCCAACTGAAACCCTAGCAGGGATGATTATATGGGTGTCCATGGGACGGACGTGTTTGTTAGATGTTCTTATTTCACGAATGTTTCACAAAGCAAGTCAACAAATTTTGGCATTTTGTAAATGCATGATTTTATTCGCCCCGTTAGCTGAAATATTAAGCTATACATGTACTCCATGCGCATTTACATTTTACATGTACACGTGTATGTACATGTACAAAGTCGTGTTTTTTTTATTATTTTTTTTGTTTTGTTTTTTTTTTGTTTTTTTTTTAGGGGGTGGCCCCAGAGTGATTGGAAGAGAGAGAAATTGTCTTCCGCCAAAATGCCTATTTTGTACAGGAAACCCAAAACAGTGCAGCTCCAGATCAAATACCGCTTTCTGCGGCGTGTGATCTGGGCTGGGTCTACACTGTTTGCAAATAATTTACTATTTTTAAAATACATGTAAATCTTGAAGAAAACACAATCTAGTGTCCTGAGTGTTGAAATGGTCTTGTGCTCATATAATGTAGCAGATTCCATTCATTACAAAATGGGTTAAAAGTACTGAGTTATAGAAAATATAGGAGAGTTCAATTATATTCTCTAGACCAATCTAACAATGGCGGTTGATGGTAAAACAGTGCAGGTCCAGATCAAATGCCGCCTTCTGCGACGTCTGATCGGGGCCTACGCTGTTTGCAAACAATTTAACTATTTGAAGAAAACAAAACCTGACATCCCTAATTTTTTTAAATGATCTTGTGCTTCTTTTGGTAGCAGATCCCATTCAGTATGAAAATGGGTAGTAGGAAGTATGCCTAGCAGAGTTCAGTTATATTCTCCCTGGTTAAGACTACACATATGTCATTTTTGGGGTGTTTCTGATCAATCAAGAAGTTATTTGTTCGATTTAAGGTCTAACGTCCACAACAACACTGTATAGGTCATTTTGGAGACGTTGCTTCCAATTTTGTGTGACATCTCAAGCCCTGTCGCCTAATGAAACCAAAAGGGTTAGAGATTTTCTAAGCGGTTTACCAGAACTCGTGTGCAGACGGATTCATATCTGCGTGGAAGCATCATGCAGCCCATCTATTTCTTCAAGCCCCGATGGGCGGGGGGGGGGGGGGGGCGAATAAAGAAGTAATTTTTTGTTACAGAAAATATCTTAACGCATTTCTTTGACGACATTGAACTGGCTAGTGCTTTTTACAGCAAGCACAATCGAACGAGTAGGATTTAAAGGAGAGGCCAATCTAATAAGAGTGGGTGTGGGTAAAACTTGTGACTACCGTGGTAAATGGACGTTTCGTGCGGAGACATTTTGTCCCAAAATGTCACAAAACCGGGACGCGATTGTTGCTATTCCGCAATTATTCTACATTGGTGTTCTAAGTGGGGATAGGGAATGAAGAATCAGTTGACAACAATTTTATTGATACTTTATTAATATAGGGGATGGTGAAAGAGACCACTTTAGAAACTATTTGCAACAGATCCTGATTGCTCTGTTTCTGATGATCTTGTAAACCTGGATATGTCATTTATGAATGTATGTAGATTAAATAATTGCAAGATATGATAAAGAAAAATTAATAACAACTACAACAAAAATGAAAACAATTTTGGTGACCAAAGAGTCCCTCGGTACCTAGGCTGTAGTTAATGTCTTCTGTTAAGATTTCTGCTTTGGATCAAAGACATGAAAACCGTCAAGTGTTCAATTTTTCTGGGTCAGATTAGCTAGTTTCATCAAATAAGGCCTCATCAGCGGCCCCCAATATATTCTGACCCTATTTCAACTACTATATTCTTTAAAGTAGAAGTAAAACAAAGATCAGGAATTGATACAATTAACTTACTCCACCCATAAAAGACACCAAAGGGAAAGAAATACAAACATTAAGCGACCAAACCAGCCAATCTAATAAGAGTGGGTGAGGGTAAAACTTGTGACTACCGTGGTAAAAGGACGTTTCGTGCCGGAGACATTTTGTCCCAAAATGTCACAAAACCGGGACGCGATTGTTGCTATTCCGCAATTATTCTACATTGGTGTTCTAAGTGGGGATAGGGAATGAAGAATCAATTGACAACAATTTTATTGATACTTTATTAATATAGGGGATGGTGAAAGAGACCACTTTAGAAACTATTTGCAACAGATCCTGATTGCTTTGTTTCTGATGATCTTGTAAACCTGGATATGTCATTTATGAATGTATGTAGATTAAATAATTGCAAGATATGATAAAGAAAAATTAATAACAACTACAACAAAAAATGAAAACAATTTTGGTGACCAAAGAGTCCCTCGGTACCTAGGCTGTAGTTAATGTCTTCTGTTAAGATTTCTGCTTTGGATCAAAGACATGAAAACCGTCAAGTGTGCAAATTTTCTGGGTCAGATTAGCTAGTTTCATCAAATAAGGCCTCATCAGCGGCCCCCAATATATTCTGACCCTATTTCAACTACTATATTCTTTAAAGTAGAAGTAAAACAAAGATCAGGAATTGATACAATTAACTTTCTCCACCCATAAAAGACACCAAAAGGAAAGAAATTAAGCCTGATTTAAAAAAAAAATGCTAACAAGATGCAGAATTTGCCTAATGCTATCCGAAGATTACAAACCATCGCCCCATCAGCACTGTCAGCGCTTTGATTCTTTGTTCTGCTACTGTTTTTCTTGTAGCTCTTTTCTTGTAGATACATGCATATTAAATGGAGAAGTATTATATGTTTGTTTATTCATCGTCCTCTACCGTTCTGTAAATTTGGTACATACATGTAACACTCCTGTTACTTTTATGACGATGGTTTGATAGCTTGAAGTTTAACGGCCCAGTCAACGCAGTTCAGGTCATATCAAGTAAAGAAATATGTAAAACAAATCGAACAGAATTTCGGCTGTGTTCCTTTTGCTATGCCATAGAGCTCGAAGTTGTAGCGTATGTGGGTGCGCGGGGAGTTGGGGAGTGAAAAGTGTTTTGGAACGGAGTCATGTGGCATATCAAATCAAAGGGTTTGATTAGTAGAATAAAGTACAGGTAAAATTTCTACCCCGTGGTCAGATTGGGGCCCTTGGGAGGTGTCCAAAGGTCAGATGTCAATAAAATCGAATTACAAAGTCAATTTAATAGATTTTGGTGTCGAACATTGCAGAAGTAATGAGGAATGAAATGTCTAAAACATATTGAACGGGACTTTGTCTGTGACCTCTGGGTCATGCCCCAGGGACTGAACCTTGTGAGGGGGCGGTCTAGGGGACATTGTTCTTTTGACATATGTTGTTATTTGATACTTGGTACTTAGTCCCTGTGGAGGAAGCTTGGGGATTTGCAATAGCATGCCATCGACCGCATCCTAGTTATGTTTTTTTTTTTTTTGGTTTTGTTTTGTATTCAATGGACACACCAGCTCCGAGTCACATTATCACTTATCGTGTCCTTTATGGTGATGCACATTGCTGATAGATAGACGCAGCAGATCTGATATATGATGTGAGAAGCAGTCATTGTGGCCACTTAAACTCGATTTAAGCCCCCAAGTGGAATTCGTTTCCGTTGACCGTTCCAAGGCGGTTAATTTTTGTTATTGTTTGTCTTTGGGTGTTTGTCTCGCTTATATTATTTTATTTCGGATAGCATATTGGCCATTTTTATGGGAAAGTAACTGTCCTTTTAGCTTTCCGCTGTTGGTGTTTCCGTTGGAGTATGTTGCTTCATGTTTGTGTTTATTTCCCTTCGGTTTCTCTGATGGGAGCTGTGGGTTAATTGTATCGATTCCTGATCATTGCCTCTATTTTTATTATACATGTAACTTAAAGAGAGTGAGTGAGTGTTTGAGTTTTACGTCTCACCAACAGCTGAGGTCATACGGAGATATGTCCCCGTCTTCAAGACTCGTCCGAAAGTTGTGAGAAGCCCGGGATCGATCCTTCGACCCATGGTTTACAAGGCGAGTAGCATAAGCACTACACCATGGCAGCTACTATAACTTACTGAGAAAAGCATATGCTGATCAAACCAAGAAAATGTGAAAAATGTAATGATTCATTTACACAGTTAAGTAGCTTACACTATCGTATGGCTTTCGTTTTGTTTGATTTGAGGTTTAACGTCCCCGTCAACACCTTCAAGGTCATTTTGGAGACGTTGCTTCAAATTTTATGGGACTTTTACCCGACACTGAGATGAAATGACATCTGAAGCCCTCTCGCCCAATGAAACCAATAAAGTTTATTAGCATGGACGGACCGACTCGCATCGCTTTGCCTGGGCAGACTTAGATCCTCTAAGCGGTTTACCAGTACTCATGTGCCGTTGGTTTCAGCTCTGTGTGGCAGCATCATGCAGCCTATCTATTTCTTCAAGCCCCGATGGGCGGGGCCTTATCGTGTGGCTTTATACTGGCGAAACATTGCATGTTTGTAGCAGTTATGAGTATCTGCACCGCCAGCTACCTTTAGAAACGATAAGATCACACAGATGATAAACAGAACCTCTTATAGATTAGTGACTAACCATTTACATTGCCCGACCTAATGGTTCAGATGTGCCGCAACAAAGTAAACTCTCATCGAGAATATAAAATGTATGTATCCATCGAAGACTCAGATTATGATCATCTTGCGCATGCGTGCTGTGTGATATAATATTATTCACTATGAGCTACGCTTATTGTTCACCATGTCATTTTAACCTAGAAATTATTCAGATTTAAGGTGCTATTTTCTTTTCTCAAAATGTTCATATGTCGACTGCCATTCTTCAGAAAACAGTTATTTAAGGACTGACTAGTGACCCCGGGTTTGATGTCCCGGAATGGGGCTATACATCAAATGTTTTACTTTTTGATATAGGAACACCACACTTCAGTATTATGAATCAGCATAACACTGTATTTTGCATCAAAACACCTGCAGGTCATTGTAACCTACATTTCAATGTCCAGGGATTTTGGCCTTATACATGTATCGTGAGGATTATTGGATGTATGAACATCACACTTCAGGATTATGAGTCAGTATGAGTCGACATTTGACCTAAAATAAATATGGGACACTTTGGCCTATATATGTCATGGTTCAGTGATTGTGCCTTATATCTTGAAGACCAAATGTATTACAGGATAGTCAATAATTTAGTATTCATGAGTCAGTATCAGACAACATTTGACAACAATATAAATGTAGGTTCTTGTGACCTATATTACATGGTCAAGTAGACTTATTTGACTTCACTTATTTTGTGCCTTCTATTTGATGTATGTACATATATCAAGTCAGGCTTATGAGTCAGATTGACCTGACATTGGATCACAGGAATGGTAACCATGGCGTAATATCAAGTCTTCAAGATAAGACAAAATCACTTTACCGTGAAATATAGGTTAAAGTGGCCTACATTTATTTAAGGACAGACATCGGATAATACTGACACATAACACCAGAGTATCGTGATCATATATCAGACAGTCTTCCAAGATACGAGCAAAATCACTGGACCATGAAATAAGTCACGGCGTCCGACATCAAGTTTGCAATCCATTGTCGGGTCAATTTGACTCATAAGCCTGCCGCATGGCTTGTACATACATGTACATCAAATAGAAGACAAAATCGCTGGACCATGAAATATAGGTCACAACAAAATCGCTGGACCTAGAAATATAGGTCACAGTGACCTACATTTTATTTGAGGTCAAATGTCTCATACTGACTCATTATCCTAAATTATTGACTATCCTGCATTATTAGGAGGTCATCCATATTAACACTGAGGTCAAAAATCAACAATCATGTTTTAATGGTGTCAATAGAATTGTCATTAATCAAGTAATTTCGTATTGGCCGAGTTACAGGTCCGAGGTCTTCTGAATCTGCCCGATGCCCAAGCCAATACAGCAGACCTCGGACGTGCAACTGGGCCAATACGGAAACACTTGATTTATAACAAGATAGTATTGAGTTCATGTTATACGACAGACTGCATTAATAGTAGTTAACCCAATCACGGTTGGCAACTTTGCTTCATTCTTTCATTACACGCCGGTGGGTCAGGTCTCAGATTCTTTGACGGTTCCACTGTAAAGGGTTACTGAGAATTAGAGCGATCTAATTCAATGTAACGCTGGTTGGTGCCTGATACTCTGTCTCTGGTTTGGCCCATCTGAGTCTACCTGTTGGTTTTCTTTTGCTCCGGCATTTCAGTGGTTTCTTGCCGTCGAGTCCTCACAGTTGTTTCATCTCTGTGGTTGTTTGATGTTTAGTATTCACGGAGATGTTGCACTGATGAGTTAGGAGGCCTTCATGCGGACTGAACAAATTATTTGTCTTAATCGCGACGTAAGTAATAAAGGCCCGTTTACACGACAAGATTAGTCTTATATGGTTAGTCTTACAAGACAAATCTTGCCATGTAAACCCTCCTAATACACAGTCTTGGGAGTCATGTCTGACAGTCATGGCAAATAGAACATGTTCTATTTCAACAAGATTAATCTTGCCATTCCAACCAATCAGAGCAAAGATGACGGAGGTTAATTACTTCCACATGGAATTTTAGAGCCAAGGCTACATGTTTCATTGATAATAATTATTAGCAATACATATACCGGTAATAAAGGTGTTAAAAAAAATAAAATAAAGAAAAGATGCCAAAGCATGGGAAAGATGTCAGTTTTTCCAAAGCAGAGGTGCAGCGAATGTGTGAACTATATCAAGGAGAAACACATCTCTGGAACCAAAACTCCCCTGAGTATCACAAAAAAGACAGGAGGAATGATGCACTCAACAGAATAAAAGAACAATTGGAAGAAGAATTTGACACAATCGCACAATTCTCAGGTATAATTTTGTTTGCTTACATAGTTTATCTTGACATGCATCTTGAACAACACATGAATATATTCTTATTGTGTATGATCCTATCATTCATCAGGCTAACAAGTCTATGTAATGATCAACCATCTAAACCCCACTTTACGGGCTGCCGCGGCTTAGTGGGTAAGAGCGCTAAGGCCTCTCATCGCTGTAGGTTTGAGCATGGCTCTGGTCACATGAGACCCGAAGTTCTGCAATGGAATGTTAGGTGTTTATTCTCTGAGTACTCCAGTTTTCCTCTACCTCTTAATTAATTATTGTTTCGAAATCAATGAAATAATTGCGAAAGGGTCGTTAAACCAAAACAAAAAACAATATACAGAGGAACGTAGGGTTAATTCATCATACTGAAAAACATAGATTGTGGGTACTCGTTAGAACCGCCTCATTTATGCTGTTCTATCCAGCAGCCGCAATCTGTAGTTTGATCAGAAATTAGAAAAGAAAATCAGACACTTTCATCTGAACAAATGCTAGTTCTAGAGTTACGAGACATCTTTTAGCACATGGATGTATTATCGCAATGTTTGCCCCCGTGCCAAAGATTATTTGTGGGCATATAGTATATCCCTAAAGCAAGGGTGTTTTGTTAAAATCTTTTCAGTAAACATTTCTTCTGAGTAGCTATTGTCTTCTAAAGTATATCCTTCCATACACCATATGTTTCCCCATATACAATGTCGTATTTAGAAGAAAAAATGGAAGATTTGTTTGTTTGATTGAGGTTTAACGTCCCTGTCAACACTGTAAATGTCATTTTGGAGACGTTGCTTCCAATTTTGTGGGACTTTTCCCCGACATTGAGATGAAATGACATCTCAAGCCCTGCCGCCCAATGAAACCAAAAGGGTTTATGAGCATGGACGGTCCGACACTCGCTCCGCTTTGCCTGGGCAGGCTTAGATCCTCTTTGTGGGTTACCAGTACTCGTGTGCGGGTCAGTTCCAGTTCTGCGTGGAAGCATCATGCAGCCCATATATTTCTTCAAGCCTCGATGGTCGGGGGCGAAAAAAATAGAAGACAAATTCTATAACGCACATTAAGAAAATCACAAGAAAAAACGTTGCTCGTTGGGCTCCAAAAGGAGCAAATTCTTTTCTACAAAGGCATCCCCTATGACTTTGGAGAGCTCCTAATTTTCCGAATATCTGTGTGGCATATTTTATGCATTACACATATGCATATTGAGAGCGCATATATAATGAGAGCTATGCATAAAACATAGATTTTTACATTAAGGCTTGCCCATTTGTCTGAAGTATATGATGGTCATATCTATTGTTTCATGTTATTCAATTATTCATACAATTATGTTTTGTATTTATTTTTCAGCTGATGACCTATGGGCCAAACTAGGAAACCTTCGATGTTACTATGCTCGTGAGTTGAAGAAAATAACAGATTCACAGAAAAGTGGAGCTGGAACTGATGACGTCTACAAAAGCAATTGGTGCCATTTCAAGATTTTGGATGCATTTCTGCGTCCACAAGTTGTTCCACGGAAATCCACAACAAATCTTGTAAGTGAATTTGGCTAATTCCATTATCAAATAGCGGTCCACTGCCAGGGTACCTGTCCCGAAGTATTGAAATAATCACAAAGTTCGTCCCTTATCTCCCTTGCCTCATTTGCTGTACGGTTGCCTCCTTGTGTATTTAGGCCTGACATGACTTGAGTGTTTTGTCTCCATTCTGCTGCTGAAATATTGCCATTGTCGGTATCTTCACGATCTAAATATTCTGGTGGTGAGTAGATGTTTCTTGAAGAAGGTTTACTCCGCAGAAAGTTATGTAGTGCACACGCAGCCAGAACAATGCTTTCCACTTTTGCTGGTTCTAATGGAATCGGTTTTTGAAAACTAGCAAATCGACTCGTCAGTATGCCAAAGACATTTTCTACAATTCGTCTCACTCGAGATAATCTGTAGTTAAAAACTCTCTTTGTCATGTCCAAATTACGAGTTGGGTAAGGTTTCATAAGATAGGTCTTCAACGGAAATGCGTCATCACCAACTATCATGTAAGGTATGTCCTTTACTCTCCCTGGTAATGGCTCATTTTCAGGAATTCCAAGCTGCCCAGACTCAAGCTTGTCATAAACGGGTGTATTTGCAAATACTCCTCCATCGCTTACTCTTCCATTCTTCCCAACATCAACATAAAGAAACTTATAATCAGCATCCACTATAGCAAAAAGTACAACGCTAAAGAAGTGCTTGTAGTTGTAGAATGCTGAACCACTGTTTGCTGGAGATTTGATGGCTACATGTTTTCCATCCATTGCACCTATACAGTTTGGAAAGTTCCATCTTGTATAAAATGCCTTTGAAACTTCCTTCCATTCAGTTGCAGTACCAGGTACCTAAAAAAATTAAAGAAACTTTAAAACTTTTCATCTAATTTCAGGATGTTTCTGGCCAAGATTTATCTGACAGTGATGAGGATGATGCATCTCAGTGTTCAGAGACGTCACAGGACACAACGCTGCCTGCACCAGCACCGAGAAGACTCGGCCTTGGGAAAAAGCAACGGTTATCAAAACCTGAGGCAGTCATGGAGCAAGCTGTCCAGGTACTTGCACAGATGAGTTCGCCAAAACAACCAGCACCCCTTCCACAAGAACAAGAAGATGAAGATAGCATTTTTGGAAAACTTGTTGCTGGTGAAATGCGGAAAATTAGTGATCCAAGGGCCAAAGGATTAACCAGACTGAAAATACAGTCCCTATTATTTGAAGCCCAGTTCAACACACCTCCTGTCCCTGTTCCAGTACAACCTGTGACAAGTTTCAATGCAGATGGACCACTGAGTCAGCAAAGCAGCCCATATGCTCGGTCATTCCTAAATTTGTAGAGATGTTGATGAACTCCATTCTAGTCATGAACATGGTTTTATATACACAGTATTAAATATGGATGATTTTCCTCTGTGCTTTGTTTGTTTGTTTGATTTGAGGTTTAACGTCCCCGTCAACACTGTAAAGGTCATTCTGGAGACGCTGCTTCCAATTTTGTGGGACTTTTACCCGACATTGAGATGTAATGACATCTCAAGCCCTGTCGCCCAATGAAACCAATAGGGTTTATTAGCATGCACCGCGGTTCCTGGACAGGCTTAGATCCTCTAAGAGGTTTACCAGTACTAGTGTGTGGGCTGGATTCAGCTCTGCGTGGAAGCATCATGCAGCCCATATTTTTATTCTAGCCCCTTAAATAATAATATTAATAATAAAAAAAAATAAATCGGTAGAAATCAAATGATTCATTATCCTTGCTACCCATCATGTTAATAAGTAATCATGAAATGAACACCCTCTTAACCCCACTTCATATACAGAAAACTGGAGTTCACAGGGTACATATTATTATTAAAACTGATCCATGACATACCGTAGGTTGTGGGCACTTGTTAGAGCCACCTCAGTGAGGCGATTCTAACGAGCACCCACAATATATACTATAGGTTGTGTGCACTCGTTAGAACAGCCTCAGCGAGGCACTTCTAACGAGCACCCAGAACCTATGTTTAAAGTATAAATAAGAAAATATCAGAAAAGTAACTATTTTGGACATATGAAACAATGCAGGGATGTGTTATCATACTGAATACGTCATTGAATATATATATAAATAATGTTTAAATCTTTACCTTCAAATAATCTTGTTTCAAGCAGTCATAAATTGCCTGACAGGTCTCGGGTATCAAATGTGACAATGTTGAAACTGGAATTCTGTACAGATATTCCAACGAATGGTATGTATCCCCTGTAGCCAGGTAACGCAGTGTTATTGAAAGTCTCTCAGAAGGGGAGATAGACTCCCTCATGCAAGTATCTTGCCTTTGAATATGTGGAGTGACCATAGCTAGAAGTTCCTCAAAATCTTTCTTGTCCATCCTTAGAAAATTCTTATATCCTTGTGGATCTTCTGTTGAAAGTTCTCCCATCAAAGAATGATGGGCTCCATACCGACTCCGCCTCCGTATCCAAGAACGTGCCCATATTCTGGGTCTTCTCCTTTGTCTTCTCAGTCTCAAAACTGCACTTGCAATTATTAATATGCACAAAGGAATAGCAAGGTTTTCATCCTCCATTGTTTATCTATCTCATGATGTATGGCGGGAAAATAAAATCATGCAAGATTGTCATGACGTGTAAACATAAAAATCTTTCAACAGAAAGTCATGCATGATTTTGTCCTACAAAATCATATAAGATTAATCTTATCGTGTAAACGGGCCTTAAGGGCGAGGATTGTGGCTACGTAAAATCGATTTAAGCCCCCCACCCCCAACCCCCCCCCCCCCCACGGAATTCGTTTCCGCTGACCGTTCCAAGGGCGGTTCTTCTGTCGCGGTTTATTTTGTTATGGTTTGGCTATGGGTGTTTGTGTCGCTTATACTATTTTATTTTGGATAGTCTATTGGCCATTTTGTGGGAAAGTAACTGTCATTTTGGATTTCCGCTCTTGATGTTTCAATTAGGGTCTGTTGGTCCGTGTTTGTGGTTATTTCCCTTTGGTGTCTCTGATGGGGGCTGTGGGTTAATTGTATCGATTCCTGATCATTGCCTCCACCTCTGTTTTTCAAGCTGCGTAGAATTTCACTTAAAGACCACCGCTATATTAGGACCACTCCGCTATTAAGACCGTTTTTGTCAGACCCAAATTATTTCCTATATAGTTAATTGCTATTTATTATTATAAAGGGACCACCCCGTTAGTCAGTATTAAAACCGCTTTCAAAAGACCAAATTTGTCATTACTGTTCGCTATTGTGATCACTTCCGAAACGACTCGGCCGAAACGACCCAGGACCGAACGACCCGGGGTCCGAAACGACCCGCGACCGTTTGGAATTGATGTATGTATTATACAGTAAAGTAACGTTTAAACAACAACAACAACAACAGATGAACAAATACCGAAAAAAAACACAAAAAAACATGAGTTGGCTGCATGAATGTGTCGAAATCAGAACTCCTTCACACTCGTAATTCATTCAAATTCTGTTTATGTTTGAACGCACAAATGGAACCTCCAACATGTCCAACGATTAAAAAACTGATATAATGATGCAAACAAGAGATTTGCCTTTACCATAAAAATAAAGTAATAATAATAATAAAACGGACGGAGACGAGCTGAAAATGTGCAGTTGCAGCTGTAAACATGTTATACGTGACAGAGTGATCTTCGCATCAGCACTGGAACCCAAACTAGTTTCATCGACTCCCGGTAAGCACTTGTTTTATTTTCATTTTATACCAGTCTAAGGAGGTTTAACATAACCCTCTCTCAAGTTATATGCATGATTCACATTCCATTACCAGAACGAGGCTGAGTGAGTACAGCTGCCTCGACTGCTCTGTACACAGGCGCTTGGCCCGTTGATTTGTCCGAAAAACGTGTGGAATGTGTTTAAGGACTATACAAAATGGCTGACAACCTGTATTGAAAATTTGACAAGTGTGAAGATGAAAATTGTTTTAAAAAGAAATTAAGACTAATATGAATTTTTTTGTGATTAATTCCATGAAAGCATAACATTTTGGCTTTATGTAGCTCTATGGCTACTTACATTTAGTTTTCAAAAGGCAAAAACAATCAGGATGAAAATTGTCAAATTTCAAACGTCACTGCAGAGCTGTCATTTCATCCAATGTTTCTTTGTAGCACAAATCAGTCCTTTGTATAACCTCTCCTAACAAAACCTACCAATGATTTTCAAAACTTCATATTGCCACCTCCATGCACTTGAAGTTGAAAAAACATGGCTGCTCTTGAGCACATGGTGAAAACATGTAAACAAAAAGAAAGTAGTTCCTCCTATTTACAGTGGTATGAATTGGTCATAACCTCTTGAGAGTTTGTTTGAACTGAGGGTTAATGCCCCATCAGCACTATTAAGGTTATTTTGACGATGATGCTTCCAATTTTGCGGGAGTTTACCCGACATTTGAGATGAAATGTCATCTCAAGCCCTGCCACCAAATGAAACTAAAATGTTATATTCATTGGAGGGTTTGACTTGCACCACTTTGCCTGTGCAGGCTTTGCTCTTCTAAGTGGTATCAGTACTCGTACAATGTGTGGTCAGCGTCAGCTCTGCCTGGAAGCACCATGCAGCCTGATGTATAAATCCAAGCGCCTATCGCCAGGGCCCCAACCTCTGGAGAGCAAAAAATGTACTGTTTTCATTCTTTACCTATTGTATACAAAATCGAATCTTCCACTTCACAGGCACTTGTTTCAAAGAAAAGAAAATTTTCTTAAACAAGTGCCTTCTCAAGGTAAAGGGTAGATCTATGAAACAAGTGCCTGTGTTCCACTTTATATAATAGCGCAAGTCCATTTTTTAAAATTTAGGAATGCCAGGTTGTGTTTCTCTTCAAAATGTATTTAAAAATGGCTGAACTTTATGCAAACAGTGTAGGCCCTGATCAGTGCCGCATTATGCTCTCCATCTTTTATGTGATGTGAGTTTCCACACTGTCACTGACTTTATCATGTGGATCAAAAACAAACTTTCATGGCGACTGACTGTGAATTTTTTTCTACTCTCATTCTATCACTTGATCCGATTCAAGAAGGGCAGTTGTCATTTTCTTAAATAAAATTACTTTGCACTGATAAATAGCTTATGTACAAGCCAGCTCAGACAAAGTTAACGTCCCCCATCCGAAGGAATTAGGATGCTGCCTCTGGTGCAAGAAACCCGCATCCCTGGTTTGATCCCCAAAAGCGAAAATTTTCGTGTCCGATCATGCTCCATTGGCATCATTAGCAGGGATGAATGCCACATAGTGCACTGTCCTTTGGGTCGGAATGTTAGCTGGAAGCCCTCTATGCAAGAACCCCCGTGCAGGTTAAAAAATCCCTACCGTAATTACATGACTGTGTACGCTTTCATCCTGCAAACCTTGAATGTATTTAATGTACACCTGCAAATCTGCTGCGAGTAATGGTCAAAGATGAAAGACCGATCACATTATCAGTAGAAAGATATCAGTTTACCATGACACAATACAACCACCATACATAATAATAAATTTCCTTGTTCAAGAACCGTGGTCAATTTTCAAAGGAACTTTTCCAGAAACAGTTAAAATAAAGAAATATTCCGGTCTGCAAAATATGTCGATAAATGCTGTTTTTATCTGTTTTAATGTTGCTTTTGATTTTCATAAAATTTGTCACGTGACAAGAAATCTTCAGTTTCTATTTACACTGCTAAAATACGCGGTTTCCATCTTCATTTCCAAAACCAATTGTGTGTGACATGGCTACCGGTGTGAAATTCGAAAAACTAAAATGATATCCCTATTACCGCAAAACTGATTTCATGATCAACGCCAAGAACACTTACAAATACGAAAAAACGTTATTGCTTCTGTCTGCTACATGTGTGTTTTTCGCCATTTATATTCTGCTGGATCCCGGATGCCTTGATTCGACCCGTTTTATGACAATGACGCTTTTTAGTGCCGAAAACCAGTCCGAGAGAAAGCGGATACAACCGAATTACCATTTAATGGAAGGTACATACGCAAAATAGTAAAACATAAAAACAGTCATAATGCCAAAAAATGTGGTCGTAAATCATTTTGCTAAAACAGAACTTAAAGAGCTTTATTAAATTGTAATTATTGTATGATATTCATCAAGTTTTATCCCGCTTTTTAATACATGCGCAATAACACAAATCAGCTGAAACAGTGATGAGGTCGTCAAGAAAATTGACAGGTTTCTGTATTGTAAACAAACCGAAGTCAGTATTTTGAAAGACGTTTAAAACACCTGAAGCAAAATGACATGAAGATCAGGTTGATGATTCTGCAAAGCCACTGATTAAGCAATTGCAAGAGGTAACTGTCATCATCCGATCTCGACTGACAGGGAAAACCAAGATGGCGATGAAATTTACCATGTGGTATTCGGTGAAATTTTCACAAAAGTGCTTAAAAATGTAGAAAGTAAGAAAATTATGCCTCGTCTTTGCTACTTCAGAGTACATAACAACAGAAAATGATAATATTTTAAGGATGAGTGCTCCTGCCTTGTCGGTATCCTTGTTTGAAAATTTAGGGGATTTTGCCTCATTTTGGACAATAAATCTTCGTCTAGTGGTCTTATAGGACCATTATTTGGACCTAAACTGTAGTTTTTGAATTTGCTTTACATAATGTATTTGCTTTTTGAACTTATATTGCAACCCACAGTGCTGGGTAACAATTTGGAAAATCTTAGTTCATTTTGCATTGCAGTCTAGATGTGTGATTACTATATACCTTAAAGACAAAATATGAGTAAAAAAAATTTTTTTTTCATTCTGGTATATATTGAAAGCTAGACAAGGTTCTCAACAAACCAATGCAATTTTCTCGGTACACATAACATGACAATTGGCACAGGCGCATTTTTTGACACAGTAGGGTATATTTTGTATGAACTTCGACCTAAGACATGCAGAATTTCATCAAAATAATACAGAACTCCTGGTTCAAATCCCATCGTGATCTTAACGTCAAATTACCCCGGATAGACCTTAGTAGGACAACTAACTGTCACACCCAAGCAAAGGTTTTTCACAGTTTCCCTGCGATTTCCTGCGGAAATCCGATAATGTCAGCACAAAAGCCAACATTCTTATAAATATCAATGAAGATGCGCTCACCTAATGCAATGTTTTCTCCAGATAACCGTGATTACCAGCAATTTTCACCTTTTTTGTGCGAGCAGGCATTTCTCATTGCAGACTTGTTTTCATTCTGTATCTTGAAGCTGATGTAATCCGCGCGCTGATTGGTCGAAATTTGGGAATTCCAGCGATTTCGACCAATCAGCGCTCAGGTTACATCAGCTTTAAGATATAGTATCAAAACAATATTGCAATGAGAAATGCCTGCTCGCACACAAAAAGGCGAAAATTGCTGGTAATAACGGTTAACTGGCGAAAACTTTTGCATTAGGTGAGAGCATATTCATTGATATTTATCATGTTTATAGGTGTGTTGGCTTTTGTGCCGACATCGGATTTCAACAGGAAATCGCAGGGAAACAGTGAAAAACCATGGAGTTGGTGTGACAGTTAGTTATCCTATTAAAGTCTATCCGGGGTAATTTGACGTGTAGATCACAACGGGGCTTGATCCAGGTGTTCTGCATTATTTTGTTGAAATTCTGTATGCCTTAGGTTGAACTTCATGAATCATACAAAATATATCTGCCTGTGTCAAAAAATGTGCCTGTGCCAATTGTCATTTAATTTGTACCAAGCAAATGTGCTGGTTTGTTGGGAACCTTGTCTAGCTTTCTATACCAGTATGAAAAAAAATTGTACTCATATTTTGACTTTAAACACATTCCACACGTTTTTCGGACAAATTAATGGGCCAAGCGCTTGTGCTGTGTACCCATATGTCATTCAAACAGTGTACTTACACATGACCCATCATTGTCTTTTCATCATTTTCCATCGGATGAAGTATTGAAGAAACAATGGATAGTGAAAGAAGGGATTGGGAGTCCTATGTACAGTATGCCCATATTATATAGTCTATTTATCCATAAAGTATGATTATCAAACACTGTCACCTGCCTTTATCGAACTAAATTAATCATCATAAAATGCCCATTTTGCACAGAACTTATATTCCCCATTTATAAATGCAAGTTTAAGTTGTTTTTTCTCTTTGAATACCGTAATTATTCTAGTAAACTCTGAATATATGATACAAACTATATTGATATGGGGAGAAAGTGCTGCCAGACCAGCTGGAGAATGAAAATGTATATTGAACTCGCATTAAGTATATGGCTTCATGCTGATAGCCATTGGTACAATTGTACACCGAACAAAAAGACCTCACCATTCCAACCCAGTGACTGCAAGTTGTGTGTGTGTTTGTTTGAATTGAGGTTTTGTTTGTTTGTTTGATTTGAGGTTTAACGTCCCCGTCAACACTGTAAAGGTCATTTTGGAGACGTTGCTTCCAATTTTGAGGGACTTTTACCCGACATTGCGATGAAATGACATCTCAAGCCCTGTCGCCCAATGAAACCAATAGGGTTTATTAGCATGGACGGTCCGCCTCGCACCGCGGTTCCTGGACAAGCTTAGATCCTCTAAGCGGTTTACCAGTACTAGTGTGCGGACCGGAATCAGCTCTGCGTGGAAGCATCATGCAGCCCATATATTTCCTCAAGCCCCTATGGGCGGGGGCTTTTGAATTGGGGTTTTACATCCCCGTCAGCACTATTTGTGTCATTTTTTATATGTCGATTCCAATTTTGTGGGATCTTTACCCGACATTGAGATGAAATGACAACTCAAGCCCTGCCAGCCGAACAAACCAAAAGGGTTTATTTGTAGGGACGGTATGACTCGGACCACTTTGCCTTCGCAGGATTAGACCCTCTAAGCAGTTTATCAGGACTCGTGTGGTCGGTGGTAGCTCAGCGTGGAAGCATCATGCAGCCCAATCTTTTTCTCCAAGCCCGATGGGTGGGGGGCTTGCAGGATGTGTAAGAATTTGATAATACTAGTTATTTCTCTTCCGCTTCAGAGCTTCTGTTGCATATATATATTTTCTAAGTAAATACTGGGCTTCCAGTATACTTGGCACCTGTGGACATTTAATTTCTAAAAAAAAGACTTTAAGGGCCTCCGGTCTAAAGGATTAGAGAGCTACTTCCTAATCATTAAGTATCTCACCTCATCGGATTCGACCTGGCTCGGGTCACATGTGCGATGCCAAGTTCTGCAACAGATGCCCAGGAGTTAATCTTCAGTTTTCGCCCACCTCTGATCAACGGTCCGTACGATATGAGGGAAATAATCTTGAAAGGTACATAAAATCAAAACCAAAAACAATCTAAAGACCAAATGCAGGGCACGGCTTTGGAAGTATACTTTTCAGTTGGGGATTGCTAGTATCCATGGAGCCCATTAATTTTGTTCACGGCAACACTGCTTGGATGGAGAGTTATTTACTCTGTATTCTAGCTTCCTGCATAGGCCTTTGTTGATATACTCTGCCTCAAAATTAATGCCACCAAGACATTACGAAAACACGCCTATATCACACTGGTAAAGGCAAGCGCGCAGGGTAAGGAACAAACACACTGGATAAGGAAATTTTTCCGCTCAGGATAAGGAAGAAAATGGCGGAATCGGCATCGCATGTGCAGGTTTGTTGTTGTTCTAGATCACGTGTTATGGTTACTTATCAATACGGTTACTCACATTAGCTTCACGGAAGACACAAATTATTCACAAATTTATCTTCGATGGTCCGAATTCGACAGTAACAGCCAATCAAACAGAGAACCGGACACAATGGAGCTACTCAACCACGAAATCTCATTATTTTACATGAAACGCTCTGGGAAGATGGCATGCACTTTTTCGTTGGTTGTAGACATGCACATGATAAATCGGACTGTGGCAAATACGACTTATTGAAAATTTGAAATTGGAAGGCCCACAGTGAGAAATCCTGGTTCTATTTTCAATACAACGCCCACGGGCAAGGAAATGGGTACAACACATATGATAAGACACAAACTTTTCCGGGGAAAATGGTAGTTGTATGGTCGTAGCACTTGTAAATTTTCATCTCAGGTTAGGTTTTCCGATATTAATTATTAGTCCTACATAGTTTAAAGCACCAATTGTGACCTTTAGGAAACGTTCAAAGTTTGTGGGCCTTGTCTTGGTATGTGCATTGCGCTAGTTCTAGCAACATAATCATCCCCTATGGGGGATAGATGGATTGGGTTCATCGCGATCATGAATTAGAGAAAATGATATATAAGTTCATGCAGTATTTCTGGTAGAAAGTTGTAAGTTTGTTATTTTGGCTGAAAATATGGTAGATAACTTCGCCAAATTCGTGAGACATACCTATTGCATGGTCATTAAAGGGCCTGGTATGATTTGGCTTATTTTGGTTCCCACTCCAATCCTCTTCAATGTGCATCGTTTCACTTGCTCACAGGCTTAGTTAATGGAAATATACAGAAACAAATCGTTTCGTCTTCATGTATGTCCAGAATAACTTGACTTTTTATGTGTCTGTATTGAGTTAATAAATTATGACAAAAATAGCAAGAAAAGTGTGATGAAAGTATATCCTTTCGAAAGAAAAAGACAATAGAAAGTGCCTTTAGAAGCACCTGATTATAGGTTTCAATTGGTCCATTAACATATCAGGTAGCACTGCTTACCATTTGTACACCGAGTGTTATCTAGTTATCCCACCAACTTGCATTATCATGGAGATATACGCAAAATGAAAAATTACAGGATCAAAATGAAACAGGTACCAAATTATTCCTTGGTTCTAACTGAGAAAATGAGTAGTTACAACGTACATTTACTATGATCGGAGTTATGGCAATTTTATGCTGAAATTTCTGAGAATGACCAAAAATGAAGTTATTAAAAAGTAAACACAGAGTCCACCTTTCCTTTTTTATATTTTCACCACGTGTTAACATAAGATAACTTTATCTGTATACAAAATATAAACTATGCACAAGCAAGGCTAGGCTGGTATATTTTGAAAGTCAAAAAGGTGGCAAAATTTTCTATCTTGGTCAAAATCAGCTGGTGAGTAGGGGTAAAGCCATGGTAAAAAACATACCTTATTTGTGAATGACCAAACATTTTTATGCCCCCAACTTCGAAGAAGTTGATGGGGCATATTGGTTCTGTCTTGTCCGTCTGTCTGTCCGTCACGATTTCACCCTGTAGGAAACTCAAGCATGGTTTGAGCTAGGATCTATTTCATATATGGAATGTGCATGAAAAATAAGCAGACATTTTTTTTTTCGGACTTGTCTTTGCAGAGTTACGCCCCTTTTCGGACTTATGCATTGTGGCTATGGGGAAACCTTGTGAGCAAGATATCTGGAGAACCACTTCAGCTAGGCTCATGATATTAGTAAACAGTTTGGGTCTAAGGTGTAGATGACCTGATTAACTTTTGACGAAATTCCGAAAATATTTAACCGAGTAACGCCCCTTTTCGGACTTATGCATTGCGGCTATGGGAAAACCTTGTGAACAAAATATCTGAAGAACCGCTTGAGCTAGGCTCATGATATTTAGTAGAAAGTTTGGGTCTAATGTGTATGTCAAGGGATGTTTTTCACGGGTTGATGAATGAATTTAAGGTGGTTGTTGCCACATGATGTTGCTTCAACGTTAGGGGTTCAACGACAGACAACAAAGTTGGGTGGTTTCATGTTTTTCACTTTTATCAGAACCTTCTCCCTCTCGACCTCGTCATCTGAATAAATATTATAGATATCCTAAGTAATTAGGTATAAACATATAAATGTGTTCGTTAGGTGGTCGTAAGACCTACCCTTGCCAGGGACAAAAAAGACTGACCCGAGGACGAGAGATCGAAATGGCAAGATATGCATATTCATGAAATAATGACAATTATGATAATATACAAATGTTCAACATGATAATGAAATAAAGTAAACGCATACCCGAATAAATATTATAGATATCGTAAGTAATTAGGAATGAACATATAAAATGTGTCCGTCAGGTGGTCGTAAGACCTACCCTTGCCAGGGACAAAGAAAGACTGACAAAGGCTGAGGTAAGAATGTGCGCATGCGGTGTTAATCAGTGAGGTGATCTGATTAACTTTTGATAAAATTCCGAAAATATTTAATGGAGTAACGTCCCTTTTCGGACTTATGCATTGTGGCAATGGAGAAACCTCGTGAACAAAATAACTGCAGAACTACTTGAGCTAAGCGCATGGTATTTGGTTGTCTGTTTGCTACTAAGGCATAGATGACCTGAATAACTTTTGTTTAAAATCTGTTAATATTTGGCAGGTTGCAAATTTCTGGTGAAAGAATGAGCACTGTACTGGTTAACCGCTTACGCATACGCTTGCCCAGGGAAAATGTGAATAGGTAAACTGACCGGCTCAAAAATGACCTAAAATAGTGTTATCTGGGCCGTTTAACTCCAATATAAGAAATAAGGAAGTTTATCCCAAATTATCTTCGGAACACATCCTAACAAGGGTTTGATTTACAAAATCCTAAAAAATATGTTGTGGGTCCATGATATAAACAAACAATCAGAACCAACAATGTTAGTGTGAAAAAAGGTAATTAAGACAGTAAGGAAACATGACCAGTCAACAAATCATTCATCCAGTTAACCAAGTGCTAATTGATCTTGTCTTCCGACAAGTTTAAACAACATCATTAAATTTATCTATTTTTGTGTAGTTATCAATTATTATGTCTTTGATACTAACGATTTTGGCCAGTCAGAATATCACAGACTTAAAGATATGGTTTAAAATAAAATAAAATTTCTAATTGATTATAATCTTCTTTAAAATGTTCCTTCCACAAGCATTACTGAATAACAAACCCAAAAGAATAAATTGTAAATTTGAACTGGACATTATGTTAACCTGGCCAAATTGTCCTACCCAATATTTTTGCTGGCCAAATTGTCCTAGGCCGAATTGTCCAATGTCAAATCGTCCGGGCCTAGATCACTAGCGTGTGTGTGTGTTGGGGGGGGGGGGGGGGGTATTGCTAGAACCATAGCAATGCACATACCAAGACAAGACACACAAACTTTGAACGTTTCCTTTAGGTCACAATTGGTTCTTTAAACTATCTAGGACTACGACCATACAACTACCATTTTCCCCGGAAAATTTTGAGTCTTATCATATGCGTTGTACCCATTTCCTTGCCGGTGGGCGTTGTATTGAAAATGGAACCAGGATTTCTCACCGTGGGCCTTCCAATTTCAAATTATCCTTAAATCCTATTTGCATCAGTCCGATTTATCATGTGTATGTCTACAAACAACAAAAAAGTGCTTGCCATCTTCCCAGAAGGGCGTTTCATGTGAAATAATGAGATTTCGTGGTTGAGTAGCTCCACTGTGTCCGGTTCTCCGTTTGAATGGCTGTAAGTATCGAATTCGGACCATCGAAGATAAATTTGTGAATAATATGTGTCTTCCATGAAGCTAATGTTAGCAACCACATTGATAAGTAACCATAATACGAGATCTAGCACAACAACAAACCTGCACATGTGATGCCGATTCCGCCATTTTCTTCCTTATCCTGAGCGGAAAAAAATTCCTTATCCAGTGTGTTTCTTCCTTACCCTGCGCGCTTGCCTTTACCAGTGTGTATATAAATACATTGCAAACTTTACCGCCGAAAAAAGCTAAATTTTTAAGACGAAAAAATTAAGCAAAATTTTTAAGACGAAAAAAAGTGTGATATTTTTCTTATTGCTGTTCAAAATATAGATTGTGAGTACACGTTAGAACTGCCTCATCGAGGGGTTCTAACGAGTATCCACAATCTATCTATTAGAGCAGAAAAAAGAAAAATAAGATTTAACCCTGTAAACCACCGCGTTACTATATAAAAGTGGGGTTCAAGGGGTTCAGAATTATTTACGCATGCTTTCGTGATGGCCATGAAAAATGACACATACTATAAACACATCACGTTAACAAGTCGGTGAAATGAACACCACTCTAAACCCCACTTTATATAAGGAAGATGAGTTAATAGGTGTACATATTGTTTTGCTTAGTTCTGCCCCAATAGTTATGTTGTGGGTATTCGTTAGAAACGTCTCAATGAGACAATTCTAACGAGCACCCACAACCTATTTTCGGATTATAAATAAGAAAAATATCACATATTTGTATTGGAAAATTTGCCATTTTGGACAAAAGTAAAAAAATGCACTATGACAAACAGCTTTATTATGAATTACATAAATGCGATATATTCACATTTTGAAATTAACTTTGTCCCCCATTTCTGACAATCAACTCATCGGATAAGTTGATATAGTGAATAATCCAAATTTGTAAACTGAATGTCGCTGAGTGTATATCTTGATCAGATGGTCATCTGCTCTAGATCTACACTGTTTGCAAAAGTAGGGGCTGTTGTGTTCAGAGGAATAAGTGTTTATTTGTGTGTATATGCAAAAAAGGACAGAAAGCAATTTTTCTTAGACTCGTGCTCATGAATAAAGGATTTCGGTTTTATTTCATTTGATTTTTCATGTCTTTTTTTAGAGTGAAAGAGCTTTCCATACTATACATCTCATTTCCTGAATTGAACAATTAGAGAAAAAGTAGATTATATATTGTAAGATCTGCAAAAATAGTAAACATCTGGCTTCTATATTCTGAGAAAGTTTTTAAAAGAAAATGAAATTTGTGTTTATCATCATATCTTAATGGGGGTTCTTATCCTAAATACAAGCTGTTATTTTAGCAGTGGCATAAAATTATTATGTTTGGCCTAATGAAAGTGTTGAAAGAAAACAATATGCTTGAAATTTCATTCATTATTTATAAATAATTGTGTACATAACTTCTTGATACGGGAATGAATCAGAAATGGTTAGAAAGAAGGGGTTGAGTTAACTCAAATGTCATGTAGAAAGACAATACTGATATAATGAACCCTCTCCCTGAAGAGGATTAATTAATTAAAAAAAAAATCTACAAAAGAAAAGAGAATGTAACCAATCAAAAAACTCTGTAAATATGTTCAATAAACGGGTTATAGCAGCCATGTTATCACTATGGACGCTAAACCTAGGTATACTCATTCAGCCTCGTTCTGATTTACCTAATCAATTATTCATGAGATATATTAAGAAGCGTCTATTATCAATACAATAAATAATAGAGTACAAAAATAATTAAAAAATAAATTGTTGGACTACACTCTAAAATATTAAATTGGACGTGTCTAGATTGCGGTACCCTAGACTCAGGTACCGGCACTCTAACCAAGTCGGAAAGGGCTGGATAGAGTGCGGGTAATAAATTAATGCAGTAGGCACGAGTAATAAGAGCTAAGAAGAAAAGAAAAAAATCGCAGAAGAAATAAGATTCATGCAAAGGCAAAAAAAAAAAAGTCTGGAAGTGGTAAACTCGGGACAAAATTTGAAAACTTGAGAAGTGATATCAAGGCGAATATAAAAATCTGCATGATTTGTATGTGAAGTAGTGAATAACTTGGTAGGTGGTGCAAACCCAAGAGACTTCTACAGATAGATATCAAAGGTCAGAAGAAAGACAGGCAAGGTAATAAAAGAGGAGGGAACTGGGTTGCCGAATCAGACACTTAAAAGGCAGAGGAACTAGATGGTCAATTCAATGATGCGTTTAATAAAACTGAGTTCACAGAGGTTCCATTGACTAGAAGATCGGCCTCATTCATGGATAATATTGTTGTGTCATCGGCAGGAGTGATCAGGCTACTTAAAGGCTTAAACCCCACTTCAGCTTTAGGACCTGATGAGCTTCATCCTGAAGGAACTTGCAATAGAGTTAGGTCCAGGTTTTTGCTCACCTGTTTCAACAGTTTCTTGATACGGATGAAATCCCCCCCTCCCCCCACAATGGCTTCTAACGAACATTTGGCCAGTCTTCAAAAAAGGAGATAGGGCCCTTGTCCGTAATTATCGCCCTGTGTCTCTGACTTGTTTTCTGTGTAGTTTGCTTGAACATATAGTCTCGTCAAACATCATGGCCCACTTGGATGAGCATAAACTTCTCGTCAGACAGACAACATGCATTTAGGAAAAGGCATAGTTGTGAAACTCAGTCGAACTAAGTTATTAATGACTGGGCAAAAAATCTTGGACAAAGGGGGACAGATAGACACGTTTATTCTGTACTTCGAGAAAGCTTTAGACACCCCATCACATGAACTACTTAAATCTTAGTTATCGGTTTATGGAATTGGGGGTGGGGGGGGGAGGGTACTCTCAAATGGAGATTCTTTCCTACAGAAAACAGCGTGTTGTTGGTAATGGTGACTCTTCAGAGTAGGCACCAGTTTTGTCTGGAGTCCCGCAAGGCAAGGGACTGTTCTTTGTTCACTGTTATTCTCCCTGTGCATCAATGATATTTCCACTGACATTGACTCAGAAATAAGTGTTCGCAGATGACTGTGTTTGCTACCGGGGAATTTGAAATACAGAGGACTCGCTGAATCTTCAGAATGGTATTTGTAGATAAATTCGGATGTTGGGCACGAAAATGGGGCATTAGATTTCAGCCGCTTAAATGCAATATTATGCAACTAGAAAGAGATCAAATTAAATTGAGGCTTCTTACACCTTAGAGGGAACTATCCTCGAGAGGGTGGTTCCATTAAATACCTTGGGGGTGACACACATGATTTGAAATGGAACGCACATATTAGTAACATGTGTACACAGGCAAATAGAACACTTGGTTTCCTGAGGCGAAATCTTCATCTGTGTCCTCAGGATGTAAAAGAGGCAGCATATAAAGCAGGTAAAACAGGTAAATGTAATGGACTTGTTCGCCCAATCTTGGAATATGGTAGCTGTATCTGGGACCCCAGCGGAGTGGTCCTTAATGAAGAAATTGAAAAAGTTCAGAATAGAGCTGCTAGATTTGTAACACGCAATTACTGCTTTGAAACTGGGAGCACGACTGGAATACTAGGAAAATTAAGACGGGAGTCTCTAAAGAAAAGGTGAAAAGACAGTTGGCTCATACTTTTATACAAAGGTTAAACGGTACTGGCAGCATCCCAACAGATGACCTTGTTCCCCCAGCTAGGCACTGTAGAAATAATCATTCGTTGGCGTTTCAGAACCTTGCTGCAAGAACTGACATTTATAAGGAATCATTCTTCCCTCGAACCATTAGATATTGGAATGCCCTTCCCGATTCGATTATTGCAACGGCTGAAGGTGCTGAGGACTGTGTAGCTAACTTTACCTTTTTGGTGAGAACTAGGGACTAACTTCCCATCACAGGTCCTGGTGTATGAATGTCATTATACGTGTCACCAGTAACAATTCTGATTCTGAGTAATTTCATCATCTGAATTGTTGTGACTGGTCCACATATGTGGTAGGCAGTGGTTAGCCTCCGGTACCGGTGTTACAGACCGGTTCTTCCTCCTCCTACCAGTTTCTTCCCCACCCAGTCAGTTCTCCCACCTGAAATTTTTAGAACCATAGTCAACGAGTAATTTATGCCTCAGAAAATTGTTAAAAAATTCGAAAAGAAACCATTCTGTATTAGTTTGTAGTCTTTACAGCTTGAATGGCAAAGTTTTCTCTATGCCATACAATTCATGGAGGTCCAAGGAAATTTTCATCTCAATTCAAGTAGCCCCCGCCCATAGGGGCTTGAAGAAATATATGGGCTGCATGATGCTTCCACGCAGAGCTGAATCCGGCCCGCACACTAGTACTGGTAAACCGCTAAGAGGATCTAAGCCTGTCCAGGAACCGTGGTGCGAGGCGGACCGTCCATGCTAATAAACCCTATTGGTTTCATTGGGCGACAGGGCTTCAGATGTCATTTCATCTCAATGTCGGGTAAAAGTCCCACAAAATCGGAAGCAACGTCTCCAAAATGACCTTTACAGTGTTGACGGGAACGTTTGACCTCAAATCAAACAAACAAACAAAATCTCAATTCCGGTATCTATGATTAATTTTCATAGTTTTTATGACATAATCAGATATAATAAGCAACAAATCTTTAGTGCTCAAATCTAAATATACTTTGGAAAGTGGGGGTGGGGAACAACTGGGCCGGCCTTTTTCTTCCCCGGGGAAAATCTGGGCCAGCTCGGTTCTTCCCCACCACAGATTTGTCTTTTTACTAAAAATTCTTGTGATAAATTTTCTTCGTTTTCAAGACATACATTGGTATGAACTAAACAAATATAATATGCAACAAATGTTTGGTGCTGAAATTTCAATAGAATTTGGAGACCTGGGGGTTGAGAAGGGGGTTTTTAAGACATAAATTGGTATAAACTAAACAGATATAATAAGCAACAGATGTTTGGAACTTAAATCTTAATAGAATTTGGAGACTGGGGTGGGGAAGAACTGGGCCGGCCCAGGTGAGGTGCGACAGAAATTAGCAATCGGCTCGATAATGATCTTAGAAGGGTCTCAAAACTCCAAATACATAACTGGTTTTATTTCAGGAGAAAGGGGCCTTGTGTTCGATCCCGGTCTTCTCCAGACTTTGGGATGGGTCATTAAACCGAGATTCCGTATCTATATGACCTAAGCTAACTCAAACACAACCACTAACACACACATATTTCGTGAGAAAGTTTAAAACAGTACGTATAACTGCATAGCCCGCACCTAACCAAAACCATATTTCCGGCAATTACGCCAGCATGAAACATTGCCTAATTCGGCACATTTGACTGTGCGTATTGGCACGTCCTTAAAAAAAATATGTGCATAAAGATATCGTTAGTATAATTATATTATACCTCATAGCCTGGCAAAGGATTAACATTCAGTGGCTCGACCTACAACTAACTGTCTCATACAAATGTTTATAGTCACAAAGGTGTTCGAGTCAGAAGTTCTACTGTAGAATGTGTGGTTTCCGAGAGAGTTCAATTAAGAGACATGTTGACGTGGTCTTCATGTTTATGGTCGCGCCTGCTATCAGCATGGCGCGATTTAGGCGCCCGATTTTCCGTCCCTTTGTCCGTTTGTCCGTCCGTTTGTCAAGGCGTCAAGATTTGCGATCACCCTAATCGTCAAGTTAATTTCGCAAAAACAATAAGAGCTTCATGAATGATACTTGGTACAAACTTGTATCTGGGGATGGCAACTTTATATTTTACTTTTGGTCCTTTGAGATCAGCGTGTATATTCTGAGAAATCAGAAATAAATTATTGGTTTAGACTCATATTCTAGACAGGTTTTTAATTATTTGGACCCCATTTTGATTTATATCAGTCTTTGAATCGACTGCCTATTCGAAATTCGCAAAATTGCAGTATGTGTCCTCTGGCTTTCTTTGCCGGATCATTACAGGGTCACTGATGAGGCTTTATTAGCCGAAACTACGTAGTATGACCCATCTTCTTTCTTATGAATGTTTTCATTGCTCTTAAAGGACCTCATTTTTGATTTTTATTAAATGGAAGCACCCATATTTGACCTTGACCTACATTTCATGGTTCAATGACTTGGTGGAATATTGTGACAACCCTAGCGTTCACCCTTATGGTCAAGTTAATTGCTCAAGAACTATAAGAACATCATTATTGATACTTGGTACAAACTTGTATCTTGGGATGGCGACTTAAATGCAAGCATCCATATTTGACCGTGACCTACATTTCATGTTTCAATGACTTGTAGAAGCTTGCGTGGTGTAGTTGTTACGCTACTCGCCTTGTAAACCAGGGATCGCAGGATCGATCCCGGGCTTCTCCAGACTTTCGGATGAGTCTGTAAACCGAGGTCTCGTCTCCGAATGACCTAAGCTGTTGGTGGGACGTAACACTCAAAACACTCACTCACTCAATGACTTTGTGAAATATTGCGCAACCCTAGCGCTCACCCTTATGGTCAAGTCATTTATCAAGCAGTATAAGAGCTTCATTAATAATACCTGGTACAAACTTTTATCTAGAGATGGCAAGCATCCATATTTGACCTTGACCTGCATTTTATGGTTCACTGACTACTGGAAACGTTTGCGACCATTCTAGCGTTCGCCCCAATGGTCGGGTTTATTTCAAAAGAACTATAAGGGCTTTATTAATGATACTTAGCACATAAAGTCGATTTGTTTATCTTTTGGCCGCCTTTTTCGGGGATAGATTTTTTATTATAGACGTTTGATCAACACATCCAGCGAGAGAGTTGTAGAGGACACGCTCCGCAAACATCTCAAAAAGGTTTCATGCCCCTTAGTAATCTTAGCCGTGCTGTAATCAGATTGAGATTTCTACAATTTCAAGTTTGTGCGAAATTTTCTGTTTCCACAAGTCCCGCCATGATGGTGTGGTTTGTCTGTGTTTGACTAAAGGATAATTATGTGGGTCATTCAATTATCCTGCGTTTTTCAATGTGCACATTCGGGAGCCAGACAAGAAGTCGCATAGAATGGGGTAGTATTTTTAGCTCACCTGACCGAAGGTCATGGTGAGCTTTTGTGACTGTGAGATGTCCGGCGTCGACTTGCGTCGTCTGTGCGTAAACTTTCCTTGTGAGCCCTCTAGAGGTCAACTATTTGGGCAGTCATCATCAAACTTGCTCAGAATGAGCATCATGACAATACCTCGGTCAAGTTCGAATATGGGTCATGTTGGGTCAAAAAGTAGGTCAGTAGATCAAATAATAGAAAACCCTTTTGAATATACTAGAGGTCACAGTTTTTATCCGATCGTCATCAAACTTGATCAGGTTGAAAAAATTCCGGTCAACTTTGAATACGGGTCATTGGTCAAAAAGTAGGCAAGTATGTCAAACCATAAAAACACTGTGAATGCACCGGAGGCCACAGTTTTGGTCTAATCATCATCAAACTTGCCCAGAATGATCACCTTGACAATATCTCGGTCATGTTCGAATATGGGTCATGTCCGGTCAAAACGTAGGTCAGTAGATCAAAACATAGAAAAACCTTGTGAACACTCTAGAGGCGACAGTTTTGGTCATCATGAGACTTGCTCAGAATGATCGTCTTGACAAGATCTTGGTCAAATGTGAATATGGGTCAAGTCGGATCAAAAAGTAGGTCAATAGGTCAAAGCAAAGAAAAATCTTGTGAACACGCTAGAGGCCACAGGTTTGGTTCGATCACCATCAAACTTGCTCAGAATGACCATCTTGACAATATCTCGGTCAAATTCGAATATGGGTCATGTCAGGTCAAAAAGTAGGTCAGTAGGATCAAATCATAGAAAAACCTTGCGGACACACTAGAGTTTTGACCCGATCGTCATCAAACTTGCCCAGGATGATCAGCTTGACAAAATTCCGGTCAAGTTTAAATATGGGTCATGTTGGGTCAAAAAGTAGGCCAGTATGTCAAATCTTAGAAAAACCTTGTGAAGACGCCAGATGACACAGTTTTGGTCAGATCATCATCAAACTTGCTCAGAATGATCATCTGGACAGTATCTCGGTCAAGTTCGAATATGGGTCATATCGGATCAAAAAGGTCAGTAGGCTAAATCATAGAAAAACCTTGTGAACAAACCATTATCAATAATGGATCAAAGGCATAGGATCTGTATTGTCTTTTGCTGAGTAAAACAACGTATTTCCGACTTTTGACTGTCTACACTGTTATGCTTTGTATAACGTCCCTTCTGTTGGACGCTTCTTTTGCTGCACGAGATTTATCCATGTTTAGATATCGTTTTAAATAAGCTAGTTATGTGTTTACATTTTGATAGTTTGAGTGACAGAAATGGACTTAGCCCCATCACGAAAAGACGCCCATACAAATACATTGTAAACTTTACTGCGGTAAAAAATATAATTTTAAGATGAAAATTTGTGATATTTTTCTTATTTCTGCTCAAAATATAGATTGTGGGTACTCGTTAGAACCGCCTCGATAAGGCGGTTCTAACGCGTAACCACAATCTATATTTTAGAGCAGAAATAAGAAAAATAAGGTTTACCCCTGTAAATCCCGGTTTTTCTATATTAAAGAGGGGTTCAAAGGGTTCATAATTATAAGACGTGTTTTCCTGATGTTTTTCGAAAATTTAAAAAATTGTTTAAAAAATCCGTCTGATTAGCGCAGAAGTATACAATTCTGGAGGCTGACTCCTTTACGAGAAGTTGGCGGAGTTTCTCCTCTACAGCCATTACGATAACACAACCGTGCATGATTGTGCATTTTTTTTTGCCCCCGCATCATATGATGCCGGGGACATATAGTTTTTCGGTTTTCCGTATGTGCGTACATGTGTACGTCCGTCTGTACGTGCGTGTGTACGTACGTACGTACGTACGTATGTACGTACGTGATCCTGTAACCTCAGGTTAAAGTTTTTGTAACAGGTAGAGCCTGAACTTTTAGAACTCATATTTTCCTAACCATTTGATGGAACAGGTTCATCTTTGGTATGATGATAGATATAGGTCCAAAGTTTGGTTAAGCAATACCCCCTCCCATGCCTGTGACCTCAAGGTCAAGGTCACAGACTTAGAAATTTTCAATGTAAAAGACTCAGGTTAAGGTTTTTGTAACAGGTAGACTTGAACATTTTAGAACTCATATTTTCCAAACCATTTGATGGAATTGGTTCATATTTGGTATGATTATAGATATATGTCCAAAGTTTTATTCAACGATACCCCCACCCATGCCCATGGCCTCAAGGTCAAGGTCATGGACTTAGACACGTTCCATGTTAAAGACTCCAGTTAAGGTATTTGTACCTGGTAGAACCTGAACTTTTATGATGGCTTTGGTTCATATGATGATAGATATAGGTACAATGTTTTATTCAGCAATACCCCCACCCATGCCTATGACCTCAAGGTCAAGGTCACAGACTTAGACAATTTTAATGTGAAAGATTTTAAAGAGCTCAAATTTTCCAAACTACATTATGGATTTGGCTTATGTATGCATGAATTATAGATACACGTCCAAATGTTTATTTGGCAATACCCCAACTCATGCCTATGGCTTCAATGTCAAGGTCACAGACTTAGAAAATTTTAATTAGATATTTTAAGAGTTGATATTTTCCAAATCGTGCGATGGATTGAGTTGATATTTGGTATGATGTTAGATACCTGTCCATTTTATTCAGCGATACCTCGATCCATGCCCATGAGCTTAAGGTCAAGGTCACTTAAAAACTTAAAAATCTTAAAAATCTTTAATTATCCCCTCGCACAACATAGCTCTATCGTCTATATTTCTTCACTGATTTCAATATAACTTCACACAAGTGTTCCTTATGACAATATCTGGAGCGAGTTCGTCTTTCAAGGTCATGACCTCAAGGTCAAGGTCACTGTGGCTATTTTTAGAAAAACTTTGTCATCGCTCTCGCGCCTACATTTCTTCACCAATTTCAATATAACTTCACACAAATGTTCCTTATGACAATATCTCGAGCCATTTCGACTTTCAAAGTCAAGGTCACTGTGGCTATTTTTAGAAAAAAACTTTGTCATCGCTCTAGCGCATGCATTTCTTCACTGGTTTCAAAATAACTTCACACAAATGTTCCTTATGATAATACCTCAAAAGAGTTTGACTTTCAAGGTCAAGGTCACTGTGGCTATTTTTAGAAAAACCTTGTCATTGCTCTAGCGCTTACATTTTTTCACCAATTTCAATATTACCTCACACAAATGTTCCTTATGACAATATCCCTAGCAAGTTCCACTTTCAAGGTCACGGTCACTGTGGCTATTTTTAGCTCACCGTCACGTAGTGACGAGGTGAGCTTTTGGGATCACTTTTTGTCCGTCGTCCGTGCGTGCGTGCGTCCGTCCGTAAACAATTTCTTTAAACGACATCTCCTCCTAAACCACTGATCGGATTTTGACCAAACTTCACAGGAATGATCCTTAGGTGGTCCCCTTTCAAAGTTGTTCAAATGGTTCCGGTCCGTTGCACATCTAGGTCACAGGAGCCAAAAATAGATTTTTTTCACCAAAAACTTAAAAAATCTTCTTCTCTGAAACCACAAGGCCCAGGTCTTTGATATTTGGTATGAAGCTTCATCTAGTGGACCCCTACCAAGATTGTTCAAATTATAGTGCTGGGGCCAAAAATGTTCCCGCCCTGGGGCCCTTTGGTTTTACATAGGCTTATATAGGGAAAATCTTTAAAAATCTTCTTCTCTGAATCCACAAAGCCCAGGTCTTTGATATTTGGTATGAAGCTTCATCTAGTGGACCCCTACCAAGATTGTTCAAATTATAGTGCTGGGGCCAAAAATGCCCCCGCCCCGGGGCCCTTTGGTTTTACATAGGCTTATATAGGGAAACTCTTTAAAAATCTTCTTCTCTGAAACCACAAGGCCCAGGTCTTTGATATTTGGTATTAAGCTTCATCTAGTGGACCCCTACCAAGATTGTTCAAATTATAGTGCTGGGGCCAAAAATGCCCCCGCCCCGGGGCCCTTTGGTTTTACATAGGCTTATATAGGGAAAATCTTTAAAAATCTTCTTCTCTGAAACCACAAGGCCCAGGACTTTGATATTTGGTATGAAGCTTCATCTATTGGACCCCTACCATGATTGTTCAAATTATAGTGCTTGGACAAAAAATGCCCCCGCCACGGGGCCCTTTGGTTTTACATTGGCTTATATAGGGAAAATCTTCAAAATCTTCTTCTCTGAAACCACAAGGCCCAGGTCTTTGATATTTTGTTTGAAGCTTCATCTAGTGGACCCCTACCAATATTGATCAAATTATAGTGCTGGGGCCAAAAAAGCCCCCGCCCCGGGGCCCTTTGGTTTTACATAGGCTTATATAGGGAAAATCTTTAAAAATCTTTTTCTCTGAAACCACAAGGCCCAGGACTTTGATATTTGGTATGAAGCTTCATCTAGTGGACCCCTACCAAGATTGTTCAAATTATAGTGCTGGGACAAAAAAATGCCCCCGCCACGGGGCCCTTTGGTTTTACATTGGCTTATATAGGGAAAATCTTTAAAAAGCTTCTTCTCTGAAACCACATAGAAGCCTCAGTGGTGCAGTGGTTACGCTACTCGCCTTGTAAACCAGGGATTGCAGGATCGATCCCGGGCTTCTCCAGACTTTCGGATGAGTCTTTAAACCGAGGTCCCGTCTCCGTATGACCTTAGCTGTTGGTGGGACGTAAAACTAAAACTCACTCACTCACTCTCTGAAACCACAAGTCCCAGGTCTTTGATATTTGGTATGAAGCTTCATCTAGTGGACCCCTACCAAGATTGTTCATATTATAGTGCCGGGGCCAAAAATGCCCCCGCCCCGGGGCCCTTTGGTTTTACATAGGCTTATATAGGGAAAATCTTTAAAAATCTTCTTCTCTGAAACCACAAGGCTCAGGTCTTTGATATTTGGTATGAAGCTTCATCTAGTGGACCCCTCTCAAGATTGTTAAAATTATAGTGCTGGGGCCAAAAATGCCCCCGCCCCGGGGCCCTTTGGTTTTACATAGGCTTATATAGGGAAAATCTTTAAAAATCGTTTTCTCTGAAACCACAAGGCCCAGGACTTTGATATTTGGTATGAGGCTTCATCTAGTGGACCCCTACCAAGATTGTTCAAATTATAGTGCTGGGACAAAAAAATGCCCCCGCCACGGGGCCCTTTGGTTTTACATTGGCTTATATAGGGAAAATCTTAAAAAATCTTCTTCTCTGAAACCACAAGTCCCAGGTCTTTGATATTTGGTATGAAGCTTCATCTAGTGGACCCCTACCAAGATTGTTCATATTATAGTGCCGGGGCCAAAAATGCCCCCGCCCCGGGGCCCTTTGGTTTTACATAGGCTTATATTGGGAAAATCTTTAAAAATCTTCTTCTCTGAAACCACAAGGCCCAGGTCTTTGATATTTGGTATGAAGCTTCATCTAGTGACCCCTACCAATATTGATCAAATTATAGTGCTGGGACAAAAAATGCCCCCGCCACGGGGCCCTTTGGTTTCACAAAGGCTTACATAGGGAAAATCTTTAAAAATCTTCTTCTCTGAAACCACAAGGCCCATGTCTTTGATATTTGGTATGAAGCTTCATCTAGTGGACCCCTACCATGATTGTTGAAATTATAGTGCTGGGGCCAAAAATGCCCCCGCCATGGGGCCCTTTGGTTTTACATAGGCTTATATAGGGAAAATCTTTAAAAATCTTCTTCTCTGAAACCGCTAGGCCCAGGTCTTTGATATTTGATGTGTAGCTTCATCTAGTCGACCTTTGCCAAGATTGTTCAAATTATAGCCTTTGTTGATGTTTGGTATGAAGCTTCACCTTTAAGACCTCCCTCAACATTATGCCCTGGGGCCAATTATGGCCCTCTCTGGGGCCCACTTGTTACACTATGGATCAGGTGAGCGATCCAGGGCCATCATGGCCCTCTTGTTAGAAAAACTTTGTCATCGCTCTAGCGCTTACATTTCTTCACCGATTTCAATATAACTTCACACAAATGTTCCTTATGACAATATCTCGAGCGATTTCAACTTTCAAGGTCAAGGTCTCTGTGGCTATTTTTAGAAAAACTTTGTCATTGCTCTAACGACTACATTTCATCACTGATATCAATATAATTTCACACAAATGTTCCTTATGACAATACCTCGAGCGAGTTCAACTTTCAAGGTCAAGGTCACTGTGGCTATTTTTAGAAAACCTTTGTCATTGCTCTAGCGCTTACACTTTTTCACCAATTTCAATATAACTTCTCACAAATGTTCCTGATGACAAGGTCACGCACTTAGAAAATTTTGTGACAACATGGATTTTCGGGGTGAGGCGGGGCATCTGTGTCGTCTGGACGCATTTCTAGTTTATATCTCAAAAACGGTCAATTTTCTGATGAAACTTTGTGATATTATCCATATTAATACGAAAACCATAGGTTTTGGGTGCTCGTTCGAACCGCCTCATTAACGAGTACCCACAACCTATGTCTAGGAGCAGAAATAAAGAAAATAATATATACCCCCATAAACCCCTGTTTTCTCTGTATAAAGTGGGGTGTAAGAGGTGTTCATTTCACAGACTTGTTAGCGTAATGTTTCTCGCTGAATGTGTTGATCAAAACTCTACAATAAAAAACTCAATAACAAAAATGTTATCGCCGACAAACGCGGCAAAAAAAAAAAAAAAATAAAAAATTCGACTAGTTATATCTAGGGATGAAAACTATAATACAAGCATCCACTATTGCATCAACCATAGTGTTCAACCTAATGTTTAAGTTCATTTCTCAAGAATTATAAGAGCTTCATTGATGATACTGATTACAAGCTTGCATCTGGCAACGTTTTTTTTTAAGCATCAATGTTTGAGCTTGGCCTAGATTTCATCGTTGGGTGACTTTACGCCCTCACAGGCGCGACATAGCCTTCGGCTTATTTCTTATGTTTTTCCTAGTTTATTGTGTTTTTATTTTCAGCTATCACGGCACAACAGATGTCACTGTACAACAAAAGGGCTGATTAGACAGTTTTCACTTACCCTACATGAACATGTATAAACCCATTATTACAAAATGAAATGCATGCCACAAAAGAATAACAGAATATTTCTGCGTGTGACAATTTAAACACCTCGGCCATGTAGGAACTTAATGTTGATTTTCTTGTAGACGGAAACGAAAGGCAAGCGAAATTGCATCTAATGTACAATACCTTTAACAACGTTACTTCAGAAATGGTTTCTTTAACATATGACAATATCTCGGTCATGTTCGAATATGGGTCATGTCAGGTCAAAAAGTAGGTCAGTAGGTCAAACAAGTAGGTCAAATCATAGAAAAAACCTTTAACACAAGAGGCCATAGTTTTGGTCCGATCATCATCAAAATTGCTCCGAATGATCATCTTGACAATATCTCAGTCAAGTTCGAATATGGGTCATGTCGCGTCAAAAAGTGGGTCAGCAGGTCAAATCATAGAAAATCTTGTGAACACACTAGAGGACACAGTTTTGTTCCGATCATCCTCAAACTTGCTCAGAATGATAGTCTTGACAATATCTTGGTCAAGATCGAATATCGGTCATGTTGGATCAAAAAGTAGATCAGTAGGTCAAATCATAGAAAAACCTTGTGAACACACTAGAGCCCACAGTTTTGATCCGACCATCATCAAACTTGCTCAGAATGATCATCCTGACAATATCTCGGTAAGTTCGATTCCGGGTCATGTCGGGTCAAAAAATAGGTCAGTAGGTCAAATAGTATAAAAAAAACCTTGTAAACACTCTATAGGCCACAGTTTTGGTGCAATCATCATAAAACTTGCTCAGAATGATCATCTGGACAATATCTCAGTTAAGTTTAAATATGGGTCATGTCAAATCAAAACGTAGACCAGTAGGTTATTTTGTCATAACTTTTGAACCGTTTGAGATAGAGACTTCCTATTTGGCATGTATGTTCCTTGTGACAAGGTTTTCCCAATCATTCAAAATAATTTGACCCATCACCTTGACCTTTGACATACTTTGTCATAACTTTTTAAGTATTTTAAATACAGCCTTCATATTTGGCATTTAGCTTCCTTGTGACAAGGATTTCCTAATCATACATAAAATGATATGTGACCTTTACCTTTACATTTGACCTACATTATCATAACTTTTGAACCATGTGAGATAGTGCCTTCATATTTGGCATGTATGTTCCTTGTGAAAGGTCTTCCTACCCATGCAAAAACTTTTGTCTTATGACCTTGACCGTTGACCTATTTTATCATAATTTTGAAGCATTTGAGATAGAGCCTTCACATTTGGCATGTAGTTTCCTTGTGTCATACAAAAATGACTTGTGACCTTGACTGACATGTGACCTACTTCATCATAACTTTTGAACAATTTGAGGTAGAGCCTCCATATTTGGCATGTATGTTTTTGTGGCAACGACTTACACCCATACACAAATTTTGACCTGTGGCCTTGACATTTGGCCTTCTTTCGCATAACTTATGAAATATTTAAGATAGAGCCTTCATATTTGGCATGTAGGGTCCTTGTGACAAGGGCTTCACAAATGTGCAAAATTTTTGACCTGTGGCCTTGACCTTTGATCGTTTTTGTCATAACTTTTGAACCATTTAAGATAGAGCCTTCATAAATTGCATGTATGTTCCTTGTGACAAGGTCTTCCCATTCATGCAAAAAAATCTGTCCTTGACCGTGATCTGTGACCTATTTAATCATAACTTTGGAACCATTTGAGATAGAGCCTTCATTTTTGGCATGTATATTTCTTGTGACAATGGCTTCACATCCATACAAAAAGTTTGACCTGTGACCTTGACCTTTGACCTACTTTATCCTAACGTTTTAACCATTTGAGATAGAGCCTTCATATTTGGCATGTATTTTCCTTCTGACAAGGCACCTTACTGTATTACCTACCATTTCATTTCTACAGTGTGGATCAGGTGAGCGATCCAGAGCCATCATGTCTCTCTTGTTTAAAATATTTTATCAATAATGGATCAAAGGCATAGGATCTGTATTGTCTTTTGCTGAGTCTACACTGTTATGCTTTGTATAACGTCCCTTTTGTTGGACGCTTCTTTTGCTGCACGAGATTTATCCATATTTAGATATCGTTTTAAATGGGCTAGTTATGTGTTTACATTTTGATAGTTTGAGTGACAGACATGGACTTAGTCCTATCACGAAAAGACGCCCATACAAATACATTGTAAACTTTACTGCGGTAAAAAATATAATTTTAAGATGAAAATTTGTGATATTTTTCTTATTTCTGCTCAAAATATAGATTGTGGGTACTCGTTAGAACCGCCTCGATAAGGCGGTTCTAACGAGTAACCACAATCTATATTTTAGAGCAGAAATAAGAAAAATAAGGTTTACCCCTGTAAATCCCGGTTTTTCTATATTAAAGAGGGGTTCAAAGGGGTCATAATTATTAGACGTGTTTTCGTGATGTTTTTCGAAAATTTAAAAAATTGTAAAAAAATCCGTCTGATTAGCGCAGAAGTATACAATTCTGGAGGCTGACTCCTTTACGAGAAGTTGGCGGAGTTTTTCCTCTACAGCCATTACGATAACACAACCGTGCATCATAGTGCATTTTTTTGCCCCCGCATCATATGATGCCGGGGGCATATAGTTTTTCGGTTTTCCGTATGTGCGTACATGTGTACGTCCGTCTGTACGTGCGTGTATACGTACGTACGTACGTATGTACGTACGTGATCATGTAACCTCAGGTTAAAGTTTTTGTAACAGGTAGAGCCTGAACTTTTAGAACTCATATTTTCCTAACCATTTGATGCAACTGGTTCATCTTTGGTATGATGATAGATATAGGTCCAAATTTTATTAAGCAATTACCCCTCCCATGCCTGTGACCTCAAGGTCAAGGTCACAGACTTAGAAATTTTCAATGTAAAAGACTCAGATTAAGGTTTTTGTAACAGGTAGACTTGAATATTTTAGAACTCATATTTTCCAAACCATTGGATGGAATTGGTTCATATTTGGTATGATTATAGATATAGGTCCAAAGTTTTATTCAACGATACCCCCACCCATGCCAATGGCCTCAAGGTCAAGGTCATGGACTTAGAAATTTTCAATGTAAAAGACTCAGGTTAAGGTTTTTGTAACAGGTAGACTTGAACATTTTAGAACTCATATTTTCCAAACCATTTGATGGAATTGGTTCATATTTGGTATGATTATAGATATAGGTCCAAAGTTTTATTCAACGATACCCCCACCCATGCCCATGGCCTCAAGGTCAAGGTCATGGACTTAGACACTTTCCATGTTAAAGACTCCAGTTAAGGTATTTGTACCTGGTAGAACCTGAACTTTTATGATGGGTTTGGTTCATATGATGATAAATATAGGTTCAATGTTTTATTCAGCAATACCCCCACCCATGCCTATGACCTCAAGGTCAAGGTCACAGATGTGAAAGATTTTAAAGAGCTCAAATTTTCCAAACTACATTATGGATTTGGCTTATGTATGCTATGATGATAGTTACAGGTCCAAATGTTTATTTGGCAATACCCCAACTCATGCCTATGGCTTCAAGGTCAAGGTCACAGACTTAGAAAATTTTAATTAGATATTTTAAGAGTTGATATTTTCCAAATCGTGCGATGGATTGAGTTGATATTTGGTATGATGTTAGATACCTGTCCATTTTATTCAGCGATACCCCCACCCATGCCCATGAGCTCAAGGTCAAGGTCACTTAAAAACTTAAAAATCTTAAAATCTTTAATTATCCCCTCGCACAACATAGCTCTATCGTCTATATTTCTTCACTGATTTCAATATAACTTCACACAAGTGTTCCTTATGAAGAAATCTCCAGCGAGTTCGTCTTTCAAGGTCATGAACTCAAGGTCACTGTGGCTATTTTTAGAAAACTTTGTCATCGCTCTCGCGCCTACATTTCTTCACCAATTTCAATATAACTTCACACAAATGTTCCTTATGACAATATCTCGAGCCATTTCGACTTTCAAGGTCAAGATCACTGTGGCTATTTTTAGAAAAACTTTGTCATCGCTCTAGCGCATGCATTTCTTCACTGGTTTCAAAATAACTTCACACAAATGTTCCTTATGATAATACCTCAAAAGAGTTTGAGTTTCAAGGTCAAGGTCACTGTGGCTATTTTTAGAAAAACTTTGTCATTGCTCTAGCGCTTACATTTTTTCACCAATTTCAATATTACTTCACACAAATGTTCCTTATGACAATATCTCTAGCAAGTTCCACTTTCAAGGTCACGGTCACTGTGGCTATTTTTAGAAAAACTTTGTCATCGCTCTAGCGCTTACATTTCTTCACTGATTTCAATATAACTTCACACAAATGTTCCTTATGACAATATCTCGAGCGATTTCAACTTTCAAGGTCAAGGTCACTGTGGCTATTTTTAGAAAAACTTTGTCATTGCTCTAACGACTACATTTCATCACTGATTTCAATATAATTACACACAAATGTTCCTTATGACAATACCTCGAGCGAGTTCGACTTTCAAGGTCAAGGTCACTGTGGCTATTTTTAGAAAACCTTTGTCATTGCTCTAGCGCTTACACTTTTTCACCAATTTCAATATAACTTCTCACAAATGTTCCTGATGACAAGGTCACGCACTTAGAAAATTTTGTGACAACATGGATTTTCGGGGTGAGGCGGGGCATCTGTGTCGTCTGGACGCATTTCTAGTTTATATCCCAAAAAACGGTCAATTTTCTGATGAAACTTTGTGATATTATCCATATTAATACGAAAACCATAGGTTTTGGGTGCTCGTTCGAACCGCCTCATTAACGAGTACCCACAACCTATGTCTAGGAGCAGAAATAAAGAAAATAATATATACCCCCATAAACCCCTGTTTTCTCTGTATAAAGTGGAGTGTAAGGGGTGTTCATTTCACAGACTTGTTAGCGTAATGTTTCTCGCTGAATGTGTTGATCAAAACCCTATAATAAAAAACTCAATAACAAAAATGTTATCGCCGACAAACGCGGCAAAAAAAAATTAAAAAATTCGACTTTAGTTATATCTAGGGATGAAAACTATAATACAAACATCCACTATTGCATCAACCATAGTGTTCAACCTAATGTTTAAGTTCATTTCACAAGAATTATAAGAGCTTCATTGATGATACTGATTACAAGCTTGCATCTGGCAACGTTTTTCTTTAAGCATCAATGTTTGACCTTGGCCTAGATTTCATCGTTGGGTGACTTTACGCCCCCACAGGCGCGACATAGCCTTCGGCTTATTTCTTATGTTTTTCCTAGTTTCTTGTGTTTTTATTTTCAGCTGTCACGGCACAACAGATGTCACTGTACAACAAAAGGGCTGATTAGACAGTTTTCACTTACCCTACATGAACATGTATACACCCATTATTACAAAATGAAATGCATGCCACAAAAGAATAACAGAATATTTCTGCGTGTGACAATTTAAACACCTCGGCCATGAAGGAACTTAATGTTGATTTTCTTGTAGACGGAAACGAAGAGAAACATACATGTAGCTTTTATACATCACGCATGTGAATTCTGATAAATCGATCTCACCATCTGACATACTGAGGAGGATATCAGCTGACAGATAGCTTTGTGAACGCTGGGGTGGACCATGCGGACATTCATTTTCAGTCATATGAGCCGAGAGACTATACAATGGTGTCACTGACGGAAAACAAAATTTATGCATGTATGCGTGAGATATAGTCTGCCATCCATTTTATAGCACCTTGCTGGCACATATATTCTGAACTTTAAGAAATCTTTCAGACATAAAGTACATGATATCACTAGACGACACTTTCTGACGAAAAGTATGTAGATAAATTACACTGTTAACAACACAAATGTTTGTTAAAACATTCGAACAGAATTTGCATAGAAGTATATGTTTACCCAATAAACACTTATAACTTACTGAATGGAAAAAAAATCACCAGGTATTCGCCTGAGCCTGGTACATGTAATGGAATAAACAACGAAACACAGCAGTAAGCAAGTCAAGATCAAGTGTGAGAAAAGTTGTAAATAATTTAAAAAAATACAAAGCTCAAAAACCACATTTCAATCTATACCGGTGCAAAACCTCATAGATGTAAGCTGTGCAGTAAAACGTTTACATGTTCGAGCAACTTGACTTATCATATGTTAATCCATACTGTTGAGAAACCTCATAGATTTGAATCACCACATGCACTGCATGATGCTTCCACGCAGAGCTGATTCAGGCCCGCACACTAGTACTGGTTAACCGCTTAGGGGATCTAAGCCTGTCCAGGAACCGCGGTGCTAGGTGGACCGTCCATGCTTATAAACCCTATTGGTTTCATTGGGCGACAGGGCTTGAGATGTCATTTCATCTCAATGTCGGGTAAAAGTCCCACAAAATTGGAAGCAACGTCTCCAAAATGACCTTTACAGTGTTGACGGGGACGTTAAACCTCAAATCAAACAAACAAATCAAATCACCACATGCTGATCCATACTGGTGAGAAACTTCATAGTTGTGAGTTCTGCAGTGAAACGGTTTCACGTTTGAATGGCCTCAAAACCACATGTTAATCCACATTAGTGAGAAACCTGATCGATGTGAGCTCTGAATTAAAACGTTTACAAGTTCGAGCGGCCTCAAAAACCATATGTTAATCCATACTGGTGAGAAACCTCATAGATGTGAGATATGCAGTAAATCATTCACACATTCGGGGCACCTCAATCGCCACATGTTACTCCATTCTTGTGAGAAACCTCATAGGTGTGAGCTGTGTAGTAAAACGTTTACAAGTTCGGGCGGCCTCAAATACCACAGGATGGCCCATACTGATGAGAAACAACATACATGTGGATTATGCAGTAAATCAGTTGTAACATCGGGCAATCTAAGTAGTCACATGTCAATTCATACTGGTAAGAAACCTCATAGATGTGAGCTATGCAGTAAAACTTTTACAAGATCGAGCAACCTCAAAGCCCACAGGCTGACCCACACTGGTTGGAAACAGTATACATGTGGATTGTGTAGTAAATCGTTTACAAGGTCGAGCAGGCTGAGAAGACACATGCTGGTCCATACTGGTGAGAAACCTCACAGATGTGAGATATGCAGTAAATCATTTACACAGTCGAGCGGCCTTAATCACCACATGTTAATCCATACTGTTGAGAAACCTTATAGATGTGATCTCTGCAGTAAAACGTTTGGAATATTGGGCGCCCTTAATGACCACATGCTAATCCATTCTGGTGAGAAACCTCATAGATGTGAGCTGTGCAGTAAAGCGTTTACAAGATCGAACGCGCTGAAACAGCACATGTTAATCCATACTGGTGTGAAACCTCACAGATGTGAGATATGCAGTAAGTCCTTCTCACATTCGAGCAACCTCAAATGCCACATGTTAATCCATTCTGGTGAGAAACCGCATAGATGTGAGCTGTGCAGTAAAACGTTTAGAAGTTCGGGCGGCCTTAATTACCACAGGTTAATCCATTCTGGTGAGAAACCTCATAGATGTGACTTGTGCACTAAAACGTTTACAAGTTCGGGCGGCCTCAAATACCACATGATGGCACATACTGGTGAGAAACAGCATACATGTGTATTATGCAGTAAATCATTTAGGCAGAGTTTAGTTATATTCGCCCTGGTTAAGACTACACATATGCCATTTTGGGGTGTTTCTGATCAATAAAGAAGTTATTTGTTTGATTTAAGGTTTAACGTCCACATCCACATCAACACTGTATAGGTCAGACGTTGCTTCCAATTTTTCGGGAATTTTACCCGATATTTAGATGAAATGACAGCTCAAGCACCGTCGCCCCATGAAACCAATAGGGTTTATAAGCATGGACGGTCCGACTCGTACCGCTTTGCCTGGGCAGACTTAGATCATCTAAGCGGTTTACCAGTACTCGTGTGCAGACGTATTCACCTCTGCGTGGAAGCATCATGCAGCCCATCTATTTCTTCAAGCCCCGATGGGCGGGGGCCGAATAAAGAAGTTATTTTTGTTATAGAAACTATCTTAACGCATTTCTTTGACGACATTGAACTGGCTAGTGCTTTTTTACAGCAAGCACAATCCAACGAGTTAAGGAGAGGCCAATCTAATAACAGTGGGTGTGGGTGAAACTGGTGACTACCGTGGTAATAGGACATTTCGTGCCGGAGACGTTTTGTCCCAAACTGTCACAAAACCGGGACGCGATAGTTCCTATTCCGCATTTATTCTACTTAGGTGTTCTAAGAGGGGATAGGTAAGGGCGAATAAAGACTACCATTTTATTGATACCTTATTAATATAGGGGATGGTGACCACTTTAGAAACTATTTGCAACTGATTCTGATTGCTTTGTATTTGATGTTCTTGTAAACATCGATATATCATTTATAAATTTATATAGTTTAAATACTTGCAAGATATGATAAAGATTTTTTTTCTGAAATGGAAATTAATAACAACCACAAAAACAATTAAAACAATTTTGGTGAGCAAACAGTCCCACAGTACCCGGGCTGTAGTTAATGTCTTCTGTTAAGATTTTTGCTTTGGATCAAAGACATGAAAACCGTCAAGTGTGCAAATTTTCTGGGTCAGATTAGCTAGTTTCATCAAATTAGGCCTCGTCAATGACCCCCAATATATTCTGGCCCTACTTTATTTTAGAGAAATTTGCAGTATAGATACGAAAAATATCAGGGATTTTCATCTGAAAACTAGCCATTTTGGAGATGTGAAAAATGCACTATGTCGCACGGATGTGTTAGCGTAATGTCTACCCATCACTTCCAATCCATTCATGAGACGGTAAGTTCTGCAATGGAAGGTCAGGTGGTTTTTCTCCGAATACTCCGGTTTTTGCACACCTCGGGTCGAAATAAGAGAAACTAGAGCTGGTGTTTATGAAACACTATGCCCCCAACACTGCTTGCTCCTAGTTGAAAAGGTAATACTTCACATGGTTAAAGTGAGATCCATTCATCAATTTTCAAGGCGCAGCTTTGATACTTTTTGAGTTATATTGCCAACCAGATTTCATAAAAAAATTTCACAAGGGCCATATCTCATGAAAGGGACATACTCAGAGAGAGAGAGAGAGAGAGAGAGAGAGAGAGAGAGAGAGAGAGAAAGAGAGAGAGAGAGAGAGAGAGAGAAAAAAACACATGTCATCTATTCCATATATAAACTTAAAAAAAATCGCATACATGGCTCTAAAGATATGCTATGCATCACAAATCATACAATGTACCTATGCCCAAATTTACGAAGAGTTTTGGAATCCTAGATTGTGGGTACCCATGACAACCGCCTCGTTTACGCAGTTTTGACGAGCGCTTACAATTTATGTTTGAAAAGATTTTCACCAGTATGTTACACAGGTGATAGAATAATAACCTAAATATAAAAAGGCTTGTGTGGTTTCAACGCCAAAAAAGTTGAAGATCAACCTGAACATCCATGCACTTTGATCAGCGCCCTTGTTTTTTTTTTTTTTTTTTTTTTTTTTTTGCTGATTAGATTGTATATTGCCTCTAGTTTCTATTTTTCTTTTAATTTCAAGACTCTCTCACTTCATCTGCGTGCATGTGCGTGTGTGCGTGCGTGTGTGTGTGTGTGTGTAACACATAGTCATATGATTATCATGGAATGATATTGCACTTCAAGTTATCAATAAGAAAATGGTAGCTATACAGAGTGGGCAAATTGTATTCAAGTTCCCCTTTGACTTTCTGAAAACCTAGAAGATAACACCAGTGGTGGAGTTAATTTTACAACTCAGGCATTTGCAGGTAAATTATGTCCAGCAATGAGTCTCATGGGAGGTGTGCAGACCGTTCGGAGAGTAATTTATATGTGTCTGTCTGATATTCACCCTGGAAGAATGGGGTCCCTCTTTAAGCGGGTATACACTATTTTTCTTTTTTCTGCTGTTTGGTTTGATATTTAACACCCCTGCAAACATTATTTAGGTCATTTTACAGGCGTTTCTTCCAAATTCCGGCGCGTATCATGGTAGTTAAACTGCAAACATAGGTTGTGGGTGCTCGTTAGAACCGCTTCGTTGAGGTGGTCAATGAGGTGGTTCTAACGAGTACCCACAACCTATGTCTTGTATAAGAATTAGAAAAAAATAATGTATACCCCGTAAACCCCAGTTTTCTCTATATATAGTGGGGGTTAGGTGGATTCACTTATTCACGTGATGTGATGCTTCCACGCAGAGCTGAAACCAGCCCGCACACGAGTACTGGTAAACCGCTTAGAGGATCTAAGCCTGCCTAGACAACGCGGTGCGAGTCGGCCCGTCCATGCTTATAAACCCTATTGGTTTTATTGGGCGGAAGGGCTTGAGATGTCATTTCATCTTAATGTCGGGTAAAAGTCCCACAAAATTGGAAGCAACGTCTTCAAAATGACATTTACAGTGTTGACAGGGACGTTAAACTTCAAATCAAACAAAGAAACTAAACATCGAATCGATGTTAGTTCGACGTTGGTCGGTTGTAAAGTGATGAAAAAGGTGGATACTATATCAAATTGTCATTTTAATCTATCAGTCGAAACAGTACAGACTATTCCATTATTTAATCTTTTTAACCTACAATTTTCAAAGTCTACACTTGGCTTTAGGAAAAGAATGAAGGTCACACCCTGCATATGTGGCATATTATTGTCACTTCAACATTTTCTCCAGACCTATCTTTTGTAACCATTGTTAAAGCATTTTACACACCAAATCTGCACAATTTCATTTTCACTTCAGGAATGGATTTTAATATGTAATAAATGCAGTTAACCTCAATGTAACCCCATGCCAGATATAGTGTATTGGCTCTGAAACTTGAAGATTTTTGACCGCAGGCAATCTGCACCCCTGTCTTATCTGCTATTACCGGAGTGGGCCTATTTAGTCCTGCGCCAGAATTGATTGACAGGTTTTCAAGCCAAAAGTTCAATCGTTTGTTGGCGATTGCTAACCGCCGAAATCTTAGACAAGCTAACCTAACAATAGAATGTCGACAACAACAGAGTTAACTTCCTTGACGGGGCGTTACTAAGCTGCGCATACAAAGAAAGGGCTAGAGGTTGCTTCTTGTTGTTTAATAGCTTCATTAGTAAGCCTGACTCTGGAATTCATTACGCAAACATGCCTGTACAAATACATTGTGAATTTTACCATCTAAAAACGAATTTTTTAAATGAAAAATTGTGATATTTTCCTTATTTCTGCTCAAAATATAGATTGTGAGTACACGTTAGAACCGCCGCAATGAGGCGGTTCTACACGTTAGAACCACCGCAATGAGGCGGTTCTAACGATTACCGACAATCTATAATTCAGAGCAGAAATAAGAAAAATAAGGTTTACCCCCTGTAAACCACAGTTTTATTTTATAAAAGGAGGGTTCATGGATGTAAGAATCATATAGGCGTGTTTTCGTGATGTAATGTTGAATCAGAATGAACCAAGGATCTTTGGGTGTTCCTTGTCTACATATAGACTTTTATCATATTGCTGTGAAATTCTTGTCGGACATGCATTGTATTTAAATAATATACAAAATATGTACGTTTCTGAAAAATCTTGGCCTAAAAGTACAATATTCCCAGCCTAGGCTAGGACAATATGCATGTATGGTTACTTTCTGTGATCCATATAAACAATGCGTATGCGAATAGCTGCACAACGTGAAACTGACAGGCTAGTTTTTCTTTTCTATTCTGTCATAAATACACGTGTCAACACGAACCGAATTCTTTGTCAAACCACCAGCGTATTTTTCCGTATTTTTGCAAATGTATATAAACCAATATGCATGCGTTTTTTGCGCAAGGTTTGCCGCACAAGCTGCGTATTTTTTTCTGTATTTTTAAACAATACGTCCTTCAATACATACACATTTTGCTGCGTAACATTTGTTGCATCCGCTGCTTATTTCTTCTGTATTTTTCAAAAAAAAGTTCTCCAATACGCACGCGTCTTGTTGCGTAAACTTTGTCACACCAGTTTCTTATTATTTCCGTATTTGCGCACAAGACGGACGTAAATACGTACTGTATTGCCAGTGTATCAGTATGTATTGATGTAAATTCGCATTGCGTATTTGTCCTTATTTTGTTCATTTTTCACTGTGCCTGAAACCCAAGTTTTGCTACATAAAAGTTGGGTCCAATGGGGTCAAATTTGTATAGGCTTGTTTTCATGATGACAGTTATAACATATTTTGATGCTTTATACGTTAATAGACCAGAACAGAACTTTATTATGTTAATTGTACATCTCAGGCCACATAAGCAGCATATAAGAATAAACATATCATAAGGTGCCAAATAATCATAACAGAATTCGCCGTCTTCATCAAAGGGCTTAAAACATATATCACCTCCATAATTAAAGACGCTCGCATTTAAGCGCATTTTCTTACCTAATTATGGTCATGCACCGGCACTTAGTTAATCACCGACAAACAAAAAAGATAACTCCAGCAAAAGTGATTAACGGTGAATGATTAACGGATCATTAACGTGTGGTGATCTTTGTTTGTTTGTATTGGAGTTTTACGGCCCCGTCAACACTATTTAGGTCATTTTTGAGTCGGTCAGTTTACCTATCCACACTTTACCTGGACATACTTACACGTAAGCGGTTAACCAGTACAGTGCACATTCTTTCGCCAGAAACTGACATCTGCCCCTTCTAAAATCAGCGGAAGGTAGAGAATGACGTAGAAAAAAATCATGTTCAATCTCCTCGAAAGAATGTTGCCGACCCCGGCAGGTATCGAACCCGCGTCCACCTGATTACCAGTCAGACGCGCATCCGGCTGAGCTATCGAGGCCGGCGTGTAATGATCTAATTATGTCTCCCCCGAAATTTTTTTTTTCGGAGAGACATATTGTTTTTTCCCCCGGTGTCTGTCTGTCTGTCTGTCCGTCTGTCTGTCTGTCCTTTAACTTGAAAACCGTTCGAGCTATCTTCACGAAACTTCATAGAAATAGTAATCAGCATTAGACGACGTGCAGTGTGCAAGAACTATAACTCTCGCATTTATAGTTTTTGAATTATCTCCCTTGGAAGTTTGTTGGTATGTATATATATATGGGCAAATCGTGTCCGGTCAATAAATTTCTTATTTTCAGATGGATTTTAAAATTACTCGGCAGAAATATTAACAACCATAAGACGATGTGTGGTACGCATGAGGCAGGACGGTACCTCAAAGTTCAAGGTCATACTTAGAGGTCAAAGGTAAAAAAGGGGCCTCTTTTCGTGTTTGGTCAATAATTTTCTTATTTTGAGATGGATTTTAAAATTACTTGGCAGAAATATTAACAACTATGAGACGATGTGTCGTGCATATGCGGCAGGTCGATACCTCAAAGGTCAAGGTCATACTTAGAGGTCAAAGTTCAAAAAAGGGGCTTTTTTCGTGTTTGGTCAATAACTTTCTTATTATGAGATGGATTTTGAAATTACTTGGCAGAAATGTTAACCAATAAAAGACAATGTGTTGCCTGCATTACCCAGGTTGGTACCTCAAAGGTCAAGGTCATACTTAGAGGTCAAAGGTAAAAAGGGGCCTTTTTTCGGGTTTGTCAATAACTAGCTTATTTTAGATAGAATTTGAAGTTATTTGGCAAAAAATGTTAACTTTCATGAGACGATGTGTTGCATGCATGATTCAATTTGGTACCTAAAATGTCAAGGTCATACATAGAGGTTAAAGGTCAAAAAGAGGCATTTTTTCGTGTTCGGTCAATAACTTTCTGTTTTTAGATGGATTTTGAAATTGCTTGGCAGAAATGTTAACCACCATGAGATGATGTGTTGCACGCATGACCCAGTTTGGTACCTGAAAGGTCAAGGTCATACATAGAGGTTAAAGGTAAAAAGGGGCCTTTTTGTGTTCTGTCAATAACTTTTGTATTTTTAGACGGAATTATGAAATTACTTGTCAGAAATGTTAACCACCATGAGAAGATGTGTTGCGTGCATGACTCAAGTTGGTACCTCAAATGTCAAGGTCGTACTAAAAGGTCAAAGGACAAAAAGGGCCTTTTTAGTGTTCAGTCAATAACTTTCTTATTCCTGGATAGATTGTGAAATTAATTGGCAGAAATATTAACCATCATGAGACAATATGGTGCACGCTAGACCCAGGTCGGTACCTCCAAGATCAAGGTCATACTAAGAGGTCAGAGGTAATAAAAGTTTGTTTTTTTGTGTCCAGTCAATAACTTTTTATTTCTGGATGGACTTTATTAAGTAACCTTGCAGAAATGTTCACTGTCATTAGAACATGAGTCATGTGCAAGACCAAGGTCCATACCTCCAATGTCAAGGTCATACCTAGAGGTCAAAGGTAAAAAAGGGACAGTCATAACTTCCTTATTCTTTGATGGATTATGAAATTATTTGGCAGAAATGTTAACCATCATGAGACGATGTGTTGTACCTCAAAGGTCAATTCCACACTTAGAGATCAAAGGTTAAAAAAAGGCTTTTTTGTATACGGCCAATAACTTTTTTATTTTTCTATGAGCATTTTTAAAGTTACTTTGCAGAAATGTTCATCTTCATTAGATGATGTGTTGCACCCAAGACCCAGCTCAATACGTCCAATGTCAATGTTATACTTAGAGGTCAAAAACGGGGGCGACATCTGTGTTTTTGTAGAAAAAACAAATTCTAGTTTACTGCTTTAAAAAGCCAACATTTATAGTGTGAAATAACTAAATAAAACACATTGGATGACATTGTGACTGCAGAAGGTTCTTATCTACGCAGACTCTGGTTAGACTGCACGCATGTGCAGGATGACCTGCGTCTTTCCTCATAAAACAAACGACATGGAAACATGGAGCAGCATACGCGTTCATTCATTACGATAATTTATCGCTGTTATGTCTTTGTATGTCGCTGTTGCTGACGCATGTTCGTGCAAGTCTCAAAGATTTTGAAGGTTCGTGCAATCCTTAAAGATTATGATTAGACGGCATGCAAGTGCACGATGTTCTACTTCTTCACGTGTCACATACAGACATGCACAATTTAAGATCATGATGCGCATCCCATAAGCAAGAATACTCGTACTACAGGTACTAATCCACACTTATCTGTCACTTCTGTGACGTCACAGCCAGTCGCTAGTTTTCATACAGGTAATACTAGGAAAATGTATAGAGTTATATAGGAGCCCATCATTTAACTAATAAACTCTTTTATTTTCATTTCTACAAGATATTATTATAACCTCGCATTTGATAGAAACATGTATCTGCTTCATTTTGGTACCAAATTTGTTGAAATAAAATAAATTTTAAAGTGGCCCAGATTCTAATGAATGCCACTGGGGTATTTCCCTATTAAGTCTTTGTATTTTACAACAAAAATGAAAAATAGCCTTAATTCAAAGGCTCAAAAGTCATATTTGTTAAAATTTCTCCTTGCGCTATAACCTCTCATTAGAAAGGTCTATTTAATATCTATATTCATATGGTAAAGAATTTAGAAAAACAGTTTATTAAAAGTGGCCCACAGGTTGTAGAAAATAGCTATATTTGAAGTTTCGGATCAAAAATGTGTTCGGATTACACAGACGCGGGACTTGTATACACAGGATGTTAGAATGAATCGCAAAAGAAGTTATAAGAATTGAAAATCGGTATCAATATGGATAATATTATTGATAGAATTAGAAAGAATATTTTGCTTTAAGAAAACAAATATACATTCAAAACTTTGCACTCATAACTAATTTATTTATTTTTGTTAATGTAAAATTATGTTTTTAATTAGCAACCTTTTGAAGCTTGTTTTAAGATTTGCGATAATTATATTTTCGCCTAGGAAAACTACTAACTGCTTAATTAGAAAAATTGAAGGATACGATGTATATTTCCACCATTACGAAAATGCACCTATACAAATACATTGTAAATTTCACGGCCAACTTACAACAATTTAAGAAAGAAGTTCTTTCTTATTTCTGCTCTTAATTATAGATCGAGGGTATACGCGTTAGAATGACGATGTTGACTCAATAGAACAGTCAAACGTATGATTTTAAGCTCAAAAGTTTTTTTTTTTTATTTTTATCTCATTTCTGCTCAAAATAAAGATTGTGGGTACTTGTTAAAATCGCCTCACTGAGTCGGTTCTAACGAGTAACCACAGTCCATGTTTTCAGCAGAAATAAGATAATTAATGTTTGTGAGGGTCAAATAATTTTCAGTTTTTGACGGTAAAATTTTCAATCTACATTTGAATAGGCATGCTTAGGTAAAATTTGTTAGATTATACACCAGTCCTGTAGATGCAGTGTTTTATTTGTTGTGTTTAGAAAACTTTAATGTTCTCGATAAGTTATAACTTATATAATAGGATGCATATTTCCATCATTACGAAAACACGCCTTTTCAAATAATTTCACGGTCAAAACCAACAATTGTAAGAAAAAATATGATGTTTTTCTTATATATATATATATAATTTGTAAGGTACGCGGTAGAACTGCCTCTGCGAGGCGGTTCTAACGAGTACCCACAATCTATATTTTAGAGCCGAAATAAGAAAAATGAGCACCCTGAATTTATGGTTCGTGGCTCAAAGTCATACAAAAGAAGTAATAATCTTTCGTCTGGATCGTGGCATTTTTCTCTTTTAAAGTCCAAACATAGTGATTCTTTTTGTTACGAGATGGAATAGGAAACCTCTCTGGTGCTTATGCACATCTAAATTATTTTAGTAGATATATGGTAGGGCGGTGCGAGTGAAATATTTTAGGTGAAATATGGTACGCAAACTATGCGGCTCCATGAACAAGTCATGCACATATCATACGATGTATGCATGAGTGGTTTATAGCGAGCTGTTTTTACAATACAGGGGGCCGCTAAAAGGCCGAGTCCTATAAAATTTGCCTAAAATCGCCAACCGCCAAATTGTGCCATATATGATTTTTATTCCCGTCACGTGTTGTGTGGGTGTTCGTTTTGACAGGAGTCATGTCATTGATTATAGGCTCGTTTCATCAATTTTTCCTATGGGAAATGTACTATTTGAACGCAAATCCATTATCTACTCGATTTTGCTATCTGGCTTCGTTTGTGGCCGGTATCTCCACCTCGCCACGAATTGAGCAAGGTAATAAGAGAAGGCATGATTTTCCGGTAGTATTCATAGATATATAAACCCTGGAAAAAGCGGACACTTTAGCAGCAGGTCAAGTTGTAAGAGTGAACGCAACATTGTGACGGGGAAATAGAAAGTATATTGAAAGGCATAACAATGTGTGACCTGCTGCTCCCTGCTTCATAGCAGCAGGTACTGGTACGACGCTAGGCGTTAGGGTCCAGCAAGGGCGGACAGACCGCCGTAGTCAGCGCCTACCAGGATAGAAGCAGATTCTTCTAAATCATTGTTCGTTGTAAACAAATGTGATCATGGAAGAGGTCAACTTACCTTATTTGGACGATCACTAAATGTCTGATCAGCAAACGTGATCGCTAATCCTAGGATTATCAACTATGTTGATAGACTAGTTTTACTAGTTCGCGAGAGGAAGTGTCACGCGAGTGGGGGATTCACCCTAAGTTATAAACTGGCCAGTCGCGTCTTGTGTTGATTCTTTTTTTTTGTTTTTCTTGTTGTTTTTGTTGTTTGCTTCTGTAGGTATTCACGTCACCCGTTCCGAGCACAGAACAGTGTTTTGCCTTCGGAGCGGACGTCGTGAGTTGGCTACAGAAGCAACAATTTGTGATGTTTTATGTTAGTAAGTGTTGTATGTAGATACTGTAAATAATTCATGTCATTCATCTAACATCTTTCTTGTGCCTTACCCCACAGCTGCCCGTACACCTGTCAGAGATCACGCTCGGTTGTCTTGTCAGCATGGGGGTTTGCGGGACGCCGTAAACCCACATGTAACATTTGGTGTCAGAAAAGTGAGGATTTGATCTCTGGCTGGTGTTCCCGGCTGTGGAACAGCACATTGATACTCTGAATCATCAATTTAAAAAAAAAAAAAATGTATTGACAGCCACATTTAGAAATTAACTTGAATCTTCCTTCCTGCGTTGATGAAGTGCGAAACCCATGTATTCAACTGAATGGATACTGACAAGTCGATAATTTCTGAGCAGGAAGGCAAGGCAAACCCCACTTTTTCTTGGTAACGAAAAACTTAAGTAGACCCCACTTAATTGTGTTACCTGACATTCTACTAAGTTAAATTGGAGTTACTAATTGATCTTACCCACACATGGTTCTGACGTAGTGACGTTAACAATTTACTGACGTTGACATAACGGTAGCGTTAATATTTACGCTGTGGCTTGAGGTTAGGTATGACGTAATAGAAACATTAATGGTGACTTGTTATGATCGGAGTTTTGTAATGTGATGAAACTTCGGATTGTAGCATTTTACTGTAAACGTCGTCAGTTTATGACGTCATATTAGACTACCAGTACGCAACGTCATACTGTGCTGAAAGCATTTGACATTTCAAATCGCGTGTGCTTTAATAACTAACGTTTTAGTTAGATTAACGCGTATAACACATATCTTAACGTTTTAGTTAAGCCCATTCAATCATCACTGATCATAACTGATCAGTTTATAGTGGTTTTGATAGTAACGTGAGATTTACGTTATCAATAATGGAGCGTTTAATGCAAATGGGAAAGGACTTAGGTTATGAGGGGAAGGAGTTACAAGGTTTTGTTAAAGAGCAGCAAGATATTGAGCGGGCAGAAAGGCAAGAGCAAAGGGATTTAGAAAGGTTAAGGTCTGAAGAAAAGGAAAAGGAAAGGGCAGAAAAAGAAAAGGAAAGGGTACATGAACTAGCTAAGTTAGAAGTAGAAGCAAAGGAAAAGGAAAGGGTACATGAACTAGCTAAGTTAGAGGAAAAGGAAAAGGAAAGGGCACATGAACTAGCTATGTTGAATGTTAATAAGGAACTTGAAATGGCACGCATCAAGACTGAAAGGGAGGCAAAAGAGATTAGTGAGGCCCATTTAGAACAAATAAAACATGGGTTTGAGCTACAGCATCAAGAATTAAGGAATCAGTTAGAAATGCAGAGAGCGAAGCTCGAGCTAGAATTTGAAAAGCAAAAAGCTGAGAAGGTGGCTCATGCCCGGGATCCTAAGTTACCTTATTTTGAAGAGGGTAAAGATAAAATGGATAGTTATTTATCTAGGTTTGAGAAATATGCTACGGCTAATAAATGGGATAAGAGTGTTTGGGCCGCGTATTTAAGTGCATTGCTTAAAGGGCGCGCACTTGATGTATATGACCGGTTGTCAAATGAGGATGCGGCGGATTATGAAAAGTTAAAGGACGCTTTATTAAAGAATTTTGACATGACAGAGCGCGGATTTAGGAAACAGTTTCGTTATAGTAGGCCCGAGAAATCAGAAACGTTCATACAGTTCAGTAGTAGACTGAGAAGTTATTTAGAAAAATGGCTTAATATGGCAAAGATAGAAAAATCTTTTCCGGCTGTCTGTGATTTCATGGCAAGGGATCAGTTCCTGGAGTCATGTAATAGAGAACTGTATGTGCATCTGAAGCCAAAACAGTTTGGTAATTTAGATGAAATGGCTGGGGAGGCAGATTTGTTTGCAGAAGCGCGCGGGGGCGTATATAGTTGCATTAATAAGGGGCAACGCGATAATAGAGGCGCAGCGCAGGGTAAACAGGACAAAGTTGACTCGAACAAACCGAGTGGTAGACCGGATATCAAGTGTAGCATATGTGGTAAGGGGCATTTAACAATTAAATGTTTTAAGAACCCCGACAGGAAACAATTGTATAGCGCAGAGGTAGGAGCAACTGGAGTTGGGGATAGCGGTGTTAAGGAAAATTTTAACACACGCGTAGAGACTCAAGGTTCTCAGGTTAAGAATGAGAATACGCAGAATGTAGGTCGTGGTTATACACGTGGTCGTGGTAATTTTAGAGGGTCTTTTCGCGGACGCGGTAAAAATAATAGCACACCACGTGGCGCAGCACACCAAGTTAGTTTTTGTCAGACGGAAGTAACTAGGAAAGGTGATGAGATTGGAAGTAGTTTTGAAAATAAGGTTGGTGATCCTTTGATTTCGGATAGGGAGGAGTGTAGTAAGGAAACTAGGGAAGGTGTCTGTTACTTCTTAAAGGCAAGGTTACCGACGGCACAAGGATTGGTTAATAATAAAAAGGTGGTTGTATTAAGAGATACTGGGTGTACAGGCTGTGTCGTTCGGAGAAGTTTGGTTTCGGATAGTCAGTTAATAGGGAAGGAATCAAATGTTACGTTGATTGATGAATCCACACAAAGGTATCCTTTGGCAATGATTGACATTGATTGTCCTTTTTTCACTGGGAAAACTGAAGCTTTGTGTATGGATGATACGTTGTACGATTTGGTTATCGGTAACATTGATGGATCAAAACTTCCTGATATGTCTCATTTCTCAGCTGCGGCTGTAACTAGGTCTCAAACTAGGCAGGATGAGAAGCCTTACAGGAAACTTAAGGTTCCCGATCAGATCATTAACGATGACAAGGAGGCTTTCAAGCAAGCTCAGGTTGATGATCCAACTTTGGAAAACATCAGGAAAAGGGTTGTATCTGGGAACAAGACTGTGAGTCGTGGTTTAAACCGAGGTGAAACTAGGTTTATTGAGAAAAAAGGGTTGGCATATAGGGAGTTCACCAAGGGTAACAAAGTCTCTTTCCAACTTGTGGTCCCTCAAAGTTTCCGAGGAAAGGTGTTGAAACTGGCTCATGAAACGCTTATGTCTGGACATATGGGTATTAGGAAGACATTGGATAGAGTTGTAACTGAGTTTTACTGGCCCGGTATTTGCGGTGATGTCGCTAGATTTTGTAAATCTTGTGATATTTGTCAGAGAACTATTCAGAAAGGTCGGGTCACTAAAGTACCTCTAGGAAAAATGCCATTGATTGATACGCCATTTAAGAGGGTGGCAGTGGACATAGTTGGTCCAATTGAGCCTCGATCTGATAGGAAATCTCGGTATATTTTAACCATGATAGATTATGCGACAAGGTACCCAGAGGCGATAGCTTTACCGAGTATTGAGACGGAACGTGTCGCGGAAGCGCTTATTGAAATGTTTAGTAGGGTTGGCATTCCTGATGAAATGTTGACTGATTGTGGATCACAGTTTACTGCTGAGGTAATGAAGGAAGTCAGCAGACTTCTTTCTCTTCAACAGTTAACGTGTAGTCCGAGACACCCAATTTGCAACGGACTGATAGAGCGTTTCCACGCTACGTTAAAGCAGATGTTACGTCGCATGTGTGCTGAACGTCCAAAAGATTGGGATAAATATCTTCCAGCCTTATTATTTGCGGTAAGGGAAGTCCCACAAGAGTCTTTAGGATACTCCCCTTTTGAGTTGTTTTATGGACGTAACGTCAGAGGTCCAATGGCAATATTAAGAGAATTATGGGCTGAAGAGGTACGCGATGAGCAAGTTCTTTCGACGTATCAATACGTTATTGAGCTTAGGGAACGGTTAGAGCAGACATGCAAATTAGCGCGTGATAATTTAAAGAAGGTTCAGATTAAGCAGAAAGCTTATTATGATAAAGGCGCGAGGTCGCGTAAATTTGACGTCGGCGACAAAGTACTGTTGTTACTACCGACAGACAGTAATAAATTATTGCTTCAATGGAAAGGTCCTTATGAAGTGGTTGAGGTAGTGAACAGAATGGATTATAAGATTGACGTCAATGGAAATGTTAACACATATCACGCTAACATACTGAAGCAATATGTGGAACGTCAGAATGTGACGTCACATTGCTTGCTTTCTGTAGAGTCCATTCCGTCAACTGAAAATGATGACGTTGACGAATTCTCATTGGAAGATTGCGCTTTTCCTACTGCAAAGCAACCAGAGACGTTTAAGGACGTCAATATTTCAGAAATGTTAACGCAGGATCAGCGTAAAGAAATAGAGACGTTGATAAAAGAATACCCGGACGTACTGTCCAGTGTACCAGGACGAACTGACCAAATAGAACACGACATAAAGTTGCTGACGACGGAACCAGTGAGGTCAAAAGGTTATGCCATACCATATAAAGTACGGGATGTAATGGAAAAGGAAATTCAAGATATGTTAGATTTAGGAGTTATTGAGCCATCAATATCTCCATATTCATCCCCTGTAGTACTTGTCCCTAAAAAAGATGGTTCGGTGCGGTTCTGCATTGACTTCCGTAAACTTAATAAAGTGACGGAGTTCGATGCAGAACCAATGCCAAATATGGAGGAGGTTATAAATAGAATGTCGGGGCACAAATACTTTAGCAAATTAGATTTGTCAAAAGGTTATTGGCAGGTAAAAATGACGTCTAAGGCAAAACCCCTAACTGCGTTCGAAACCCCCAAAGGCTTGTTTCAATTCAAAACTATGCCCTTCGGTTTGGTAAACTCAGGAGCAACATTTTGCAGGTTGATGAGAAAGATTCTGTCCGAACTTTCTAACGTTGATAGCTTCGTCGATGATATGTGGATCTTTACCGAAACTTGGAAAGACCACTTGACGTCATTACGTGAAGTTTTAGATAGACTCAGGACAGCCAAGTTGACGGCAAAACCTTCCAAGTGTATGATTGGGTATAGCAGTATCGAATGTCTTGGTCACAGTGTAGCTGCTCAGTCAGTTAGACCGCAAGAAGACAAGATACAAGCTATAAAGGATGCTCCTCGACCTTCTACTAAGAGACAAATAAAGTCATTTCTTGGGTTGGCTGGTTTCTACCGCCGTTTCATTCCAAATTTCTCATCTATCGCTTCCCCTTTGACAGATTTAACTAAGAAAAGTAGACCAAACAAGATCACAGACTGGCAGGACCATCATGAAAAGGCTTTTCAGACCCTGAAGAATAGACTCACGTCTAGTCCTATTCTTCGTCTTCCTATCTTTCATGATGGGAATCCGTTCATACTCCGGACGGACGCTTCTGATGTTGGTATAGGAGCCGTTTTGCTCCAAGAATTTGAAGGGGAAGGACGACTTCCCATTGCTTATGCCAGCAAGAAACTTTTGCCTCGTGAGAAAAACTATTCTGTAATAGAGAAGGAATGTTTGGCTATTATCTGGGGTGTTGAGAAATTTCGCAAGTATCTTTACGGAGTAGAATTCCTGCTTGAGACAGACCACAAGCCCTTGTCTTATATGCAAACAGCAAAAGTTCTCAATCCTCGAATTATGCGTTGGGCAATGAAACTACAGCCGTATAGATTTCGGATTGTTGCAATTCGGGGCCAGGAAAATTTGGGGGCAGACTACCTTAGTAGGTAATTCTTCGCACGGTTGTTGTGTAAATAGCTGTCTTGTTTAGATAGGTTCATCCTATTCCATCTCTATACACAAAGAAAAAACATTTCTGATTGTTTTTTCTCCAAAAGGGGAAACCTTTGTTACGAGATGGAATAGGAAACCTCTCTGGTGCTTATGCACATCTAAATTATTTTAGTAGATATATGGTAGGGCGGTGCGAGTGAAATATTTTAGGTGAAATATGGTACGCAAACTATGCGGCTCCATGAACAAGTCATGCACATATCATACGATGTATGCATGAGTGGTTTATAGCGAGCTGTTTTTACAATACAGGGGGCCGCTAAAAGGCCGAGTCCTATAAAATTTGCCTAAAATCGCCAACCGCCAAATTGTGCCATATATGATTTTTATTCCCGTCACGTGTTGTGTGGGTGTTCGTTTTGACAGGAGTCATGTCATTGATTATAGGCTCGTTTCATCAATTTTTCCTATGGGAAATGTACTATTTGAACGCAAATCCATTATCTACTCGATTTTGCTATCTGGCTTCGTTTGTGGCCGGTATCTCCACCTCGCCACGAATTGAGCAAGGTAATAAGAGAAGGCATGATTTTCCGGTAGTATTCATAGATATATAAACCCTGGAAAAAGCGGACACTTTAGCAGCAGGTCAAGTTGTAAGAGTGAACGCAACATTGTGACGGGGAAATAGAAAGTAAATTGAAAGGCATAACAATGTGTGACCTGCTGCTCCCTGCTTCATAGCAGCAGGTACTGGTACGACGCTAGGCGTTAGGGTCCAGCAAGGGCGGACAGACCGCCGTAGTCAGCGCCTACCAGGATAGAAGCAGATTCTTCTAAATCATTGTTCGTTGTAAACAAATGTGATCATGGAAGAGGTCAACTTACCTTATTTGGACGATCACTAAATGTCTGATCAGCAAACGTGATCGCTAATCCTAGGATTATCAACTATGTTGATAGACTAGTTTTACTAGTTCGCGAGAGGAAGTGTCACGCGAGTGGGGGATTCACCCTAAGTTATAAACTGGCCAGTCGCGTCTTGTGTTGATTCTTTTTTTTTGTTTTTCTTGTTGTTTTTGTTGTTTGCTTCTGTAGGTATTCACGTCACCCGTTCCGAGCACAGAACAGTGTTTTGCCTTCGGAGCGGACGTCGTGAGTTGGCTACAGAAGCAACAATTTGTGATGTTTTATGTTAGTAAGTGTTGTATGTAGATACTGTAAATAATTCATGTCATTCATCTAACATCTTTCTTGTGCCTTACCCCACAGCTGCCCGTACACCTGTCAGAGATCACGCTCGGTTGTCTTGTCAGCATGGGGGTTTGCGGGACGCCGTAAACCCACATGTAACACTTTTCTTTGTCTCATTAATTAATTTTAATATTCTCTCGGCCCCGATAGCTCAGTTGGTAGTGTGTGCGCTCCGGGGAACGGGAGGTCACGGGTTCGATCCCGGGCCGCGACATACCAAAGTCGTTAACAATGGTACTAGCTGCTCCTCGCTTGGCACTCAGATTTACGGGGTAGAGCTAGGACTGGTCGACCCAGTGTCAAGCTAATGTGACTGGGTGTGGTATCCTGTAATGTGTCTGGGACATGATACTTCAGTGAGGCAGCACTATAAAAGTGAGCAATGGTCTCCCTGTCGCAACCAGACACCGTCGTGATATGACTGAAAAATTGTTGAAAGCGACGTTAAACCCGAATTCACACACACACTGGGCCTAGCCGAAATAAAATATTAAATTTGGCAAAATATCTCATTTGTGCAATCGTTTCAGAAGCTGTGTTTCTTTCACGCATTAATCCCTTAAATTACAATATACCAATATACAATGTTGTCATTTTTAAATGAAAAATACACAATGGTTCACCCGAGGGCTATGCTATGAAATTGATGTTTATGTCAAAAGGTGTGTGTGTGTGGGGGGGGGGGGGGGGGGCGGGGGCGTGATATACCGCACAAGACCACGTTAGTTTTATGGGGGCGTGATATACCGCACAAGACCACGTTAGTTTTATGGATTGTTTGATTATCTTAATTACATAGACAAAAAAGTGAGGTTTATAGTGGACTTGTGCTATATATAAGGTTGACAAATTCCGGTCGATACAAAATCGGTTAAACTGATATAGACGAACAGAGCTATAGTTGCTTTAATGAGCACATCGAAGTGTAGGAAGAGCTCTTCATATCAGGAATTAGACTGGAGTTTAAAGGCCTTCTCAACACTTTTTCCTAACGCAAGACCACGTTAGTTTTATGGATTGTTTGATTATCTTAATTACAAAGACAAAAAATGAGGTTTATAATGACAAACAAACCACAAACCAATTTTTTTACATTGCATTAACCCTTATCCTGCTGTTCACGACAACCCCTAACTTTGCAAACAGTGTAGATCCCGATCAGATTAGTTCTGAAAAAGCCATCTGATCAGGATCTATACTGGTTGTCTACCAGTTTGTGAATTTGAACGAAAACAGTATACAATGTAGTCTGATTGGCTGATAGTATAGATGTAACTTATTATATTATTCTTGTTTGAACAGCCTCGTCGAGGCGTTTCTAACGAGTATCCGCAATGTATGTTATATGCAGAAATATTAAAATTATCAGGCTTTTTTAAGCTGAAAATTTCTATTTTAGGGTGGTAAAAGTTTTAATATACTATAATGTGAGTATAGGCTGCTTTCGTTGTGTCTTGTTTAAATCTTAAAGTAAGAAAATTACGACACAAACCCACTTTCTTTATTCTGAAATGACTGAGGATGTTTCGGTGTATATTGAAATAACGTGAGTTGCTCGCCTAGGGCGTCCGATATATGTTTATCCAAAGTTTGTGAGTGTTGTGCATTAACCCATTTTGTACCGAATCCCACAAAACGGGTTAGATCAGACGCCACAGAGTTCGGCTTTTGTTCAGGATCTTCTTTTTGCAAAAAGTTCAACCATTTTTTTTTATTTTTCAAATATATTTAGAAAACACTTCACACCATCAAGTTTTGAAATGGACGTGTGCTATATATAAGGTTGACAAATTCCTGTCAGTACAAAATGGGTTAATCTGATATAGACGACAGAGCTTTAGTTGCTTTAATTAGCACATCCCAGTGTAGGTAGAGCTCTTCATATCAGAAATTAGACTGGAGTTTAAAGGCCTTCACAACACTTTTTTGTCATATCGAGCTGTCAGTTTACCCATCCCCACTTTTCTGCTGAGTATACGTAAGCGATTAACCAGTATAGCGCACATTCTTTTGTTTGAAACTGACAGCTGCCCTTTTGAAACAGTGGAAGAAAGAGAATGAATGTATGGAAGATTGCATGATCAATTTCCACGAAAGAATATAGCCGTATCCGGCAGGTATCGAACCCGCATCCTTCTGATCACTAATCATTCGCGCATGCGACTGAGCTACCGAGGCCGGCTTCAGAAATAAGTCAACTCCCATGTAAAATTAGGTATTCATATATGGTTATTTAAAATAAATTTTCCATAACAAAGAAAAAGAAAAAAAAAATCAAAAAAAGCCGCGACGTGATTTTAAGCAATGTGGCATTGGCGACTAGCATAGACTCAGATCAGATACTGCGCTTAAGCCAGTGCAGTCTGATCAGAGACTTTGGTACGCGGAAGCAATGCAATTCATAGAACCGTTATTGAATCAGTAAACATGCAGGCTGATCTTGTCTTCACCTTAAAAACTACCACATTATTTGAAATCCTGTGTCAAAGCTGAATTCCAAACATACGCCACCGTGTCTACTAGGGCCTATGTTCGGATATATAATTGTTTTACGGCGTAACAGTCCTCACTAGAGGCTACAGCTTTATAAATGACATGTCATTACTTTTACGCCGAATTTCATTAATTAAATAAATTATTTCATATATTGTCATCATTACGTTTCTTTTATTGTTTACCAAGGGCCACAATATAAAAAGGAACAAAAATGACATGAATATACCCATGAAATATATAAAAAAGAAATATATATGTTTCTTTGTTTGATTTGAGGTTTAACGTCCCCGTCAACACTGTAAAGGTCATTTTGGAGACGTTGCTTCCACTTGTGTGGAATGACACCGATAGGGTTTATTAGCATGGACGGTCCGCCACGCACCGCGGTTCCTGGACAGGCTTAGACCCTCCAAGCGGTTTAGGTGGCACTACAGTAAAAAAAATCCCCTTACTCACAATGTAAATTGGGGCATATTCCATGTTCTACCACATTTCAGCAAGTCTAATGCTTCCATTATGAGGCATATAATTTGACAGGCTGACCATTTACCTTCCAGAAGAAGCTAAAAAATATGTATGCTGTGCGGCATATTTTGGCCTTTTTGGCAGCCAGTGTCAACAAACCCATACCGCAGCGAATAAATCCAGGCATTTCCAGTGGCCAGTCAGCACAATTTTATGGTTCAATTTAAATCAGCTGCATTTTACAATAGCAACTACCTACTAATATTTCTTCTAATAAACAATAATACTTCTCAGAAAAATAATGGCTTAGCACCAGATCCAATCAGAAGCAGCAGAATATTCAATTCTGTACTGAAAGCTCTCCCCAAAGCAAGTGCAGCTTTCATAAAGACCAATTATTTACTGTAGTGCAACCTATACCAAACCCTAATTTCTTTATGATCCACCAAAAGAATTGCCAAACACAAGTTTAGACCATATCTAATAATATAGTCATGCATAATTAATGTTCAGTGACAAAGAATCTTTAAACTTTGCGAATAAGTTATCGCTTCCAGATTCTACGATGAAAGCCGGACAAACCATGTTTTGTGAAAAAGCGCAAAGTTTACCTCTTTCCAGAATGGAACCCAGAAACCGGCTGGCATCAGTGCTTCTTCTCAGATGTCTTTGGAATACTTTAATCCTAAAATGCACTAAATCATGTCCTATTAGCAGCCATGCTAGCAATTTTGGCTGTTCTCACACCTATACCCCCTAATTTCAGTAAAAATTGGCATTTTGAGGATATTTTGGGGACAAAACCTTGATGAAAATGATTATAAATGCCTTAATGCCATGAGAAATGTCTGAATATATCTATTCAAATCTTGTAACATGAACCCAACCAGTAAGAACTTACAACGGCTGAGAAAACTCATTGCAATATTGCAGCGGGCTGTTCGGAGAGACAATTTTGAAATTTTGCATTGGCTTGAGACCCTTGTCTAATGCCAAGTAACCTCAGTGTTATATTCAATATTGAGTATTTTCTTTTTCTTGTGTTCCTGTTTAGACATTTACTGCAGGTCTGCTTTCCAAACAGACCAATGACAACTGATTTACATGGCTTTTAAGTACCCCCCCCCCCCCCCCCTCCAATTACATGGAACAGAAGCAAAAACTTATAAAATACACCCAGTTAGTCCTAAATTAGCACTAAACTTACAATTTGTACAGTTTCTGTGACAAAATACATGCCAGGAAGATCCACTTTAAGATACAGAATTGGAGGGAACTTATTATGTGTGAAAATATTATGTAATGAATGAAAACATTAGAGGGGAGCTGATTTTTCTACTTTCGGTTTAGGTGGCACTACAGTAAAAAAAATCCCCTTACTCACAATGTAAATTGGGGCATATTCCATGTTCTACCACATTTCAGCAAGTCTAATGCTTCCATTATGAGGCATATAATTTGACAGGCTGACCATTTACCTTCCAGAAGAAGCTAAAAAATATGTATGCTGTGCGGCATATTTTGGCCTTTTTGGCAGCCAGTGTCAACAAACCCATACCGCAGCGAATAAATCCAGGCATTTCCAGTGGCCAGTCAGCACAATTTTATGGTTCAATTTAAATCAGCTGCATTTTACAATAGCAACTACCTACTAATATTTCTTCTAATAAACAATAATACTTCTCAGAAAAATAATGGCTTAGCACCAGATCCAATCAGAAGCAGCAGAATATTCAATTCTGTACTGAAAGCTCTCCCCAAAGCAAGTGCAGCTTTCATAAAGACCAATTATTTACTGTAGTGCAACCTTTACCAGTACTGGTGTGCGGGCCGGATTCAGCTCTGCGTGGAAGCATCATGCAGCCCATATATTTCTTCAAGCCCCTATGGGCGGGGGCTAAATTTTGGATTAACGGCCGGGCCAAGAATATTTAATTTATATCGAGGACAAAACATCGTTAGCAAAACATGCCTTTTTAAGCCTATATAAAATATCTGAATTTTTCAAATTGAAATTTTCGGTGGCAAAATTTACAATGTATATCCATACTAATTATAACAGGGCACTAGATTGTGTATTGTAATTCAAACCGGGAGGTGTGAAACTTTTATTACACACTATCAACACAGGTAAACGACGCTATCTCGACTACGGTCTAAGAGTATTTATTGATGTCAATCAAATATGGGATATCGGTAATCTGGGTGACAGTTCCTGTAGTACGAAAATTCCTGGTAATGCATTCTATAAGATTATGACAGACATGCGGATGCGATCTGCACATATTGATCGCACTGATCTGCAGGCTGTTTTGTATTCGCTAGTATAACAATGGCATGCATCGCCTCCTATCTTCGGGGCTTGAAGAAAAAGATGGGCTGCATGATGCTTTCACGCAGAGCTGAAACCGACCCGCACACGAGTACTGGTAAACCGCTTAGAGGATCTAAGCCTGCCCAGCCAAAGCGGTGCGAGTTGGCCCGTCCATCCTTATAAACCCTATTGGTTTCATCGGGCGGAAGGGCTTGAGATGTCATTTCATCTCAATGTCGGGTAAAAGTCCCACAAAATTGGAAGCAACGTCTCCAAAATGACTTTTACTGTGTTGACGGGGACGTTAAACCTCAAATCAAACAAACAAACAAACACAACAATGGCATGCAGTGATTCTGAACAGCATGCGAAACATTTAATGGGTAGCCCTGTGAATGCTCCAACAATTTTATATGATCAGCCTGTACCAGTCGTTGTGATCTGTCTTCGCTGTTCAAAGGAGTACTCTATGGTTTCTGCGCTGTTTATAACGAAACGAGCGAAGATAGCAATAGCACAGGCTGATCTATGATATAAAATATTAAAATGAAATGCATTGAAATTGTGAGGGGAAAAATCGGACCGAAACGACCCACCAATTTGACCGAGACAAAAACATCCGGAATGAGTTTTCGGGAGCGATTAAATAACCTTGAAGCTCCCATCGCAAGCAAACTTAAATAAATTAGTATAAACTAAACAACCTACCCGTAAAATTGATCCGAAACGACCCAGGACCAAACGACCCTGGGTCCGAAACGACCTGCGATCGTTTGGAATTGATGTATGTATTATACAATAAAGTAGAAGTAAAACAAAGATCAGGAATTGATACAATTAACTTACTCCACCCATAAAAGACACCAAAGGGAAAGAAATACAAACATTAAGCGACCAGACCATAATGGAAACCTAAACAAAGGAGGGCCATAAGGACAGTTACTTTCCCACAAAATGGCAATATGGCCATCCAAAACTAAAAGACACAAGTGATACACACAGTAAGTAACAAACAACAACATAAATAAATCGCCACAGAAGAGCCGCCTTGGAACGGTCAGTGGAAGATTTCCACTGGGGGGCTTAAATCGATTTTACGTGGCCACAATCCTCGCCCTTACTTCCGTCGCGATTTAGACAAATAATTTGTTCAGTCCGCATGAAGGCCTCCTAACTCATCAGTGCAACATCTCCGTGAACACAAAAAACAAAGAACCACAGAGGTGAGACAACGGTGAGGACTCGACAGCAAGAAACCACTGAAATGCTGGAGACCATCAGTTAGACTCCGACGTTTAAAGGCATTTATTCTATAACAGTAGAACACACCGTGTGTCATAATTGTTTTATTGCCCCCCCCCCCCCCCCCCCCCCCCCCCCCCGCCCCTGTGATATACTGACTATAGCAGATCAAAGGCGGCCCTTAATAGGGTGATTAGTAGCTCTTGTTGTATCCCCTGACTGAGGCACTTAAGAGGAAAATCAGTAACGTACCCAGTCAACAGTAACTTGTAATTTATTGATTTTCCACAAGGAGGCCCCTTACCTGTTGAATACAGAGGACTTCTCTTCAGTCAGCTCTGAGGGCTACATAATATTATGTAATGAAATGATAGTCCTCAATAATCAAGAATAAATGCCTTTAAACAAAAACAACAACAACAAACGAACAAAACCCGAAAAAAAAATCGAGTTGGCTACGTTAATGTGTCGAAATCAGAACACCTTCACACTCGTAATTCATTCAAATTCTGTTTATGTTTGAACGTACAAATGGAACCGCCAACATGTCCAACGGTTAAAAAACTGATAGAATGATGCAAACAAGAGATTGACTTTACCATAAAATAAAGTATTAATAATAATAAAACGGACGAAGACTAGCTGAAAATGTGCAGTTGCAGCTGTAAACATTTTATGTGTGACAGAGTGATCTTCGCATCATCACTGTAACCCAAAATAGTTTCATCGACTCCCGGTAAGCAACCATTGTTTTATTTTCATTTTATACCAGTCTAAGGAGGTTTAACATTATCAATATAATAAATAACGCAGACCAAAAATAGTTTAAAGAAAAAAAAAACGTTAGACTAAACTCTAAAATATTAAATTGGACGTGTCTAAATTACGGTACCCTCGACTCAGGTACCGGCACTCTAGCCAAGTGAGTGAGTGAGTTTTAGTTTTACGTCCCACCAACAGCTAAGGTCATAAGGAGACGGGACCTCGGTTTAAAGACTCATCCGAAAGTCTGGAGAAGCCCGGGATCGATCCTGCGATCCCTGGTTTACAAGGCGAGTAGCGTAACCACTGCACCACGGAGGCTTCTCACTCTAGCCAAGTCTGATAGGGCTGGATAGAGTGCGGGTGATAAAATAAATCAGTAGGCACAAGTAATAAGAGCTAAGAAGAAAAAATCGCAGAAGAAATAAGATTCATGCAAAGGAAAAAAAAAAAAAAGACTGGAAGTGGTTAACTCGGGACAAAATTTGAAAACTTGAGAAGTGAGATCAAGACGAATATAAAAAATTAGCATCATTTGTATGTGAATTAGTGAGCAACTTGGTAGGTGATGTAAAGGCAAATCCAAGAAACTTCTACAGATAGATATCAATAGTCAGAAGAAAGACAGGCAAGGCAATAAAAGAGGAGGGAACTGGGTTGCCTAATCAGACACTGAAAGTGCAGAGGAACTATATGGTCAATTCAATGATGCGTTTAATACAACTGAGGTCACAGAGGTTCCATTGACTAGAAGATCGGCCCCATTCATGGATAATATTGTTGTGTCATCGGCAGGAGTGATCAAGCTACTTAAAGGCTTAAACCCCACTAAAGCTTTAGGACCTGATGAGCTTCATCCTAGAGTCCTGAAGGAACTAGCAATAGAGTTAGGTCCAGTTTTTTTGCTCACCTGTTTCAACAGTCTCTTGATACGTGTGAAATCCCCCCCAAAAAATGGCTTCTAACGAACATTTGCCCACTCTTTAAAAAAGGAGATAGGACTCTTGTCCGTAATTATCGCCCGGTGTCTCTGACTTGTGCTCTGTGTAGTTTGCTTGAACATATAGTCTGCTCAAACATCATGGCCCACTTGGATGAGCATAAACTTCTCGTCAGACAGGCAACATGCATCTAGGAAAAGGCATAGTTGTGAAACTCAGTCGAGTGAGTGAGTGAGTATTTGAGTTTTACGTCCCACCAACAACTAAGGTCATACGGAGACGCGACCTCGGTTAAAAGACTCATCCGAAAGTCTGGAGAAGCCCGGGATCGATCCTGCGACCCCTGGTTTACAAGGCGAGTAGCGTAACCACTTCATCCGAAACTCAGTCGAGCAAAGATATTAATGACTGGGCAAAAATCTTGGACAAAGGGGGACAGATAGACACGTTTATTCTGGACTTCGAGAAAGCTTTTGACACCCCATCACATGAACTACTTAAATCTTAGTTATCTGTTTATGGAATTGAGAGGGGGGGAGGGGATACTCTCAAATGGATAGATTCTTTCCTTTGCTACAGAAAACAGCGTGTTGTTGTTAATGGTGACTCTTCAGGGTGGGCACCAGTTTGTCTGGAGTCCCGCAAGGGACTGTTCTTGGTTCACTGTTATTCTCCCTGTACATTAATTATATTTCCACTGACATTGACTCAGAGATAAGACTGTTCGCAGATGACTGTGTTTGCTACCGGGAAATTAGAGATACAGATGACTCGCTGAAACTTCTGAATGATATTTGTAGATAAATTCGGATGTTGGGCTCGAAAATGGGGCTTGAGATTTTAGCCCGTTAAATGCAATATTATGCAAATAACTAGAAAGAGATCAAATATAATTGAGGCTTCTTACACCTTAGAGGGATCTATCCTCGAGAGCGTGGTTTCATTAAATACCTTGCGGGTGACACACATGATTTTAGATGGAATGCACATATTAGCAACATGTGTACAAAGGCAAATAGAACACTTGGTTTCCTGAGGCGAAATCTTTATCTGTATCCTCAGGATGTAAAAGAGGCAGCATATAAAGTAGATAAAAACAGGTAAATATAAAGGACTTGTTCGCCCAATCTTGGAATATGGTAGATGTATCTGGGACCCCGGCTGGGTCCTTAATGAAGAAATTGAAAAAGTTAGAATAGAGCTGATAGATTTGTAAAAAGGAATTACTGCTTTGAAACTGGGAGCACGACTGGAATACTAGGAAAATTAAGATGGGAGTCTCTCAAGAAAAGGAGAAAAGACAGTTGGCTCATACTATTATACAAAGGTTAAAGGGTGCTGCCAGCATCCCAACAAATGGCCTTGTTTCTCCAGCTAGTCACTGTAGAAATCATCATTCATTGGCGTTTCAGAGTGAGTGAGTGTTTGAGTTTTACGTCCATCCAACAGCTAAGGTCATACGGAGACGGGACCTCGGTTTAAAGACTCATCCGAAAGTCTGGAGAAGCCTGGGGTTGATCCTGCGATCCCTGGTTTACAAGGCGAGTAGCGTAACCACTACACCACGGAGGCTTCTAATTGGCGTTTCAGAACCTTGCTGCAAGAACTGACATTTGTAAGGAATCATTCTTCCCTCGAACCTTCAGAGATTGGAATGCCCTTCCCGATTCGATTATTGCAACGGCTGAAGGTGCTGAGGACTGTGTAGCTAACTTTACCTCTTTGTTGAGAACTAGGGACTAACTTCCCATCACAGGTCCTGGTGTATTAATGTCATTTTACGTGTCACCAATAACAATTCTGATTCTGAGTAATTTCATCATCTGAATTGCTGTGACTGGTCCACATATGTTGTAGGCCGTGGCTAGCCGTCCGGTACCGGTGTTACAGACCGGTTCTTCCCCCTCCAGTCAGTTTCGTCCCCACCCAGTCAGTTCTCCCACCTGAAATTTTTAGAACCATAGTCAACGAGTAATTTATGCCTCACAAATTGTTAAAAAATTTGAAAAGAAACCATTCTGAATTAGTTTTGAGTCTTTACAGCTTGAATGGTAAACTTTTCTCTATGCCATACAAGACATGGAGGTCCAAGGGAATTTTCATCTCAATTCCAGGAGCCCCCGCCCATAGGGACTTGAAGAAATATATGGGCTGCATGATGCTTCCACGCAGAGCTGAATCTGGCCCGCAAACTAGTACTGGTAAACCGCTTAGAGGATCTAAGTAAAGTAGAAGTAAAACAAAAATCAGGAATCGATACAATTAACTTACTCCACCCACCAAAGACACCAAAGGGAAAGAAACACAAACATAAAGCGATCAGACCATAATGAAAACCTAAACAAAGGATGGCCATAAGGACAGTTACTTTCCCACAAAATGGCCAAATGACCATCCAAAATAAAAAGACACAAGTGATACACACAGTAAGTAGTAACAAACAACATTATAAATAAACCGCCCCAGAAGAACCGCCTTGGAACGGTCAGTGGAAAGAATTCCACTGGGGGGCTTAAATCGATTTTGCGTGGCCACAATCCTCGCCCTTACTTCCATCGTGTCCAGGAACCGCGGTGTGAGGCGGACCGTCCATGCTAATAAACCCTATTGGTTTCATTAGGCGACAGGGCTTCATGTGTCATTTCATCTCAATGTCGGGTAAAGGTCCCACAAAATTGGAATCAACGTCTCCAAATTGACCTTTACAGTGTTGACGGGAACGTTAAACCTCAAAGCAAACAAACAAACCAAATCTCAATTCCAGTATCAATGATTAATTTTCTTAGCTTTTTTTGACAGTAGATAAACAGATATAATGAGCAACAAATCTTTAGTGCTCAAATCTAAATATACTTTGGAAAGTGGGGGGTGGGGAACAACTGGGCCGGCCTATTTCTTCCCCACCCCAGATTTGTGTTTTTACTAAAAATTCTTGTGATAAATTGTCTTCGTTTTTAAGACATATTACATTTTTTTTTTTTTTTTTTTGGTTTGGGTTTTACGGCCCTTTCAAGATTATTTCACTCATATCGAGCCGATCGTTAATCAGAGGTGGGCGAAAACCGGAGTACCCGGAGAAAAACCACCTGACCTTCCGTTGCAGAACTTGGCGTCTCACACGTGGCCCGAGCGAGGCTCGAACCTACGGCGGTGAGAGACCTAATGACTAAGAGTCAGCGCTCTTATCCACTAGGCCACGGAGGCCCGTAAGACATATTACATAAATTGGTATAAACTAAACAGATATAATAGGCAACAAATGTTTGATGCTGAAATTTCAATAGAATTTGGAGACCAGGGGGTTGGGAAGAACTGGGCCGGCCCAGTTCTTCCCCACCTCAGATTGCACTGTTTATTAATTATTCTTGTGATAAATTTCCTTTGCTTTTTACATGTTTTAGGACAAAAATTAGTATAAACTTAAAACATATAATAATAAACAAATCTTGGGAGCTCAAATATAAATAGAATTTGGATACTGGGGGTGGGGAAGAACTGCGCCGGTCCAATTCCCCCACCCCAGATGTTTGTTCAATTATAATTCTTGTGATAAATTTTCTTTACTTTTTTAAGTCATAAATTGGTATAAACTTAACAGACATAATAAGCAACAGATATTTGGAACTTAAATCTTAATAGAATTTGGAGACTGGGGGTGGGGAAGAACTGGGCCGGCCCAGATTTTTCTGTTCACTAAAAAATTCTTGTGATAAAAAATCTTCGTTTTTAAGACATACACTGGTATTTACTAAACAGATAATAATTAACAAATGTTTGACGCTCAAACCTAAATAGAATTTGGAGACTATGGTTGGGGAAGAACTGGGTCGGCCCGTTTCTTCTCCACCCTTGGTATGTTTTACTGTTAAGTCAATTATATCATTGCTGCCCTGTCCCTTGAAATAATAACATTATCCCAAAGATTCCCGAAATCCTAGGAAAGGGCCTCATTTCTGTCCCGGGTAAGTCTTATACAAAATGCAAACGCATGTGCAGATAAGTGCAATTCAGAGAAGGGGTTAGGGTCTCTTTTCTGTTCCGGGAAAATCTTACGCCAAATGCAAACGCATGTGCAGGTCAGTGCAAGTCAGAGAAAGGGCCAGACCGGCGCCCCAGCTCCATTTATTACGAAAACACCTGTTGAAGTATGTTGAACAATTTACCACCAAAATATTAATGTTTTCAAATAAAAGAATCTGATATTGTACACATGTTGGCTTAAAGTATAGATGAAACCGCCCTGGCGAGACAGTTCTGTCGTGTACCCACAATCGATTCTGAGTAGAAATAAGAAACATTGTGTTCCCCTTTTTATATAAACATGATAAAAGTGGGTATCCCTGCCCTACATCATAGTGTAGTTTATATTTTCTTGTCCTTTGGGATCATTGATTCTGTTGTGGAATTTTTAAAATATTTGACAGTTTGAGGGCTACTGATGAGGCCTAAATGGCCGAAACTGGCTAGTCCGGTCCAGAAAACATGTACACCCCATATTGTCCAGTTCTGTGGTGTATTCCTTGATTCCAAAGGATAACCCTTTCTAGAACATATTTAATGTGATCGAATTTATATAGACAATTTTTGTGATGAAACCGATGGCTTTGGTTTCATCAGAAGTCAGCAGTCCCAAAAATATAATTCAACCAGCTCGTGTGAATTCCAACGACCTGATTGTGCAGATACTGATCGACTCCTTTATCCCCAATCAAACTCACAAACCTGACATCCCCACAATAAGAAATGGACTACTCCAAAATCATTGGCAAGCGGTGCAGACCCTGATCAGACGCCACAGAACGTGGCGTTCGATCTGGGTCTACACTATTAGCTTAAAGTACATGCATATTTTGCACCGCTAACAAAACAAACCTGACATCTCCACAATAGGAAATGAGCTACTCCAGAATTAATAAGTGGAAGATTCAATTGCCATATAGGGGTAAGTCTCAGACACTATATCAGCTTTAGAGTTATAACAAGAAACAAGCCTGCCCAGGAAAATTACAGCGAGTCGGTCCGTCCATGCTTATAAACCCTATTTGTTTCATTGGGCGGCAGGGATTGAGATTTAATGAATACACACTATGCTGCAATGTTGGTCTTTAGTTTTGTCCTTGGATATTAAGCAGTCTACTTGTTCAGATTTTTGAACAGGGACTGTGAGGGCGAAAATTGATAACTTGGTAGCTGTGACATCGGAGCCACCTGAGATGCCTGAGACTGAGCTAGAGTAAATACTGCTGCATCTGGATCAAAGTTGCCGGCTGATGCACCAGTATCAGATATGTCTTCAGTGTCCATTGTATTAGCATTAATAGTCTGAGTCATCTCAGCGACCCGACTAGGACAAATGCCGTTTTCTATAAAATATTTAATTTCATTTTCTATTTTTGTCGAATCTTCATGGCCCAGTAAATGACAGTGTTGACTCTTACAAATGCGGTCTCTTACCGCTCTTGATTCGCGATGGTCATGTGTGAGACGCCAAGTTATGCAAAGGAAGGTCAGAGTACAACTGTTTTGGTGCGAAAGAAATTGGCTCGATAATGACCATAGAAGGGTCTCAAAACCCCAATTAGATAACTGGTTTTATTTCAGGAGAAAGGGCCTTGTGTTCGAACCCGGTCTTCTCTAGACTTTGTGATGAGTCATTAAACCGAGAGTCCGTCTCCATATGACCTAAGCTGTTGGCGGGAGGGAAAACTCAAACACACACACTGTCACACACATATTTCGTGAGAAAGTTTAAAACAGTACGTCAAAAGATATTACATGTAAAATGATTGTACAAACTCCATAGCTCGCCCCTAACCAAAACCATAGTTCCGCCATTTACGCCAGCACGAATCATTGTCTAATTCAGCACTTTTGCTGTTGCTTATTGGCACATCCTTAAAAATAAATGCATAAAGATACCGGTAGTATATTATGCTTCATAGCATGTCAGTGGCTCGACCTACAGCTGCCTGTCTCGTACAAATGTTTAAAGTCAAGGTGTTCAAGTTATAGAAGTTCTACTGTAGAATGTGTTTCTTAGAGAGTTCATTTTAGGGCATGTTAACGTGGTCTATATGGTTATTGTCGTGCCTGCTATTAGCATGGCGCGATTTGAGCGCCTGGTTTTCCGTCCGTCCGTTCGTCCGTCCGTTTTCCAAGGCGTCAACATTGGCGACCACCCTAGCGTTCACCCTTATGGTCAAGTTAATTTCTCAAGAACTATAAGAGTATCATTAATGATACTTGGTACAAACTTGTATCTGGGGATGGCAACTTAAATGCAAGCATCCATATTTGACATTAACCTACATTTCATGGTTCAATGACTTTGTGAAATTTTGCGATAACCCTAGCGTTCATGCTTATGGGCAAGTTCGTCCATATTTGACCTTGACCTACGTTTTATGGTCCACTGACAACTGGAAAAGTTTGCGACCACCATAGCGTTCGCCCCTATGGTCAGTTTTATTTCAAAAGAACTATTAGGCCTTTATTAATGATACTTAGTACATAAAGTCGATTTTTTAATCTTTTTTTGTCCCGTTTTTCGGCGATAACTTTTTTATTATAGACTTTTGATCAACACACCCAGCGAGAAAGTTGTAGAGGAGAAGTTCCGCCAACTTCTCAAAAAGGTTGCATGCCCCTTAGTTATCTTAGCCGTGCTGTAATCAGATGGAGATTTCTACAATTTCAAGTTTGTGCAAAATTTTCTGTTGATGATACTGAGTACAAGCTTGCATCTACGAATGGCAACGTTTTTTTTTTTTAAGCATCAGTGTTTGACCTTGGCCTAGATTTCATCGTTCGGTGACTTTGCGTCCCCACAGGCGCGACATAGCCTTTGGCTTATTTCTTATGTTTCTCTTAGTTTCTTGTGTTTTTATTTTCAGCTGTCACGGCACATCAGATGTCACGGCACAACCAAAGGGCTGATTAGACAGTTTTCACGAAACCTACATGAACATGTATAAACACATTAATACAAAATAAAATGCTGGCCACAAAAGAAAAACAGAATATTTCTCCGTGTGACAATTTGATAATTTAAACACCTCGGCCATGAAGGAACTTAATGTTGATTTTCTTGTAGACAAAAACGTAGAGAAACATACATTTAGTTATTATACATCATGCATGTGAATTCTGATAAATCGTTCTCACCACCAGACATACTGAGCAGAATATCAGCGGACATATAGCTATGTGAACACTGGCGTGGGCCATGCGGACATTTATTTTCAGTCATATGAGCCGAGAGACTATACAATGGTTTCGCTGACGAAAAACAAAAGTTATGCATGTATGTGTGAGATATAGTCTGTCATCCATTTTTATAGCAGCTTACTGCCAGTTACTAGCACTAACATTCTGAACCTTAAGAAATCTTTCAGACATAAGATACATGCTATCACTAGACGACACTTTCTGATGGAAAAGTATGTAGATAAATTACACTGTTAACAAGACACATGTTTGTTAAAACATTCAAACAGAATATGCAAAGTAGTGTATGTTAAACAATAGAACACTCATAACATACTGAATGGAAACAACCACTAGATTATCGTCTAAACCTGTAATCGTACATGTAATGGATTAAACATGGAACTACAGCAGTAAGAAAGTCAAGATCAAGTGTGAGAAAAGTGGTAAATCATTTAAAAAATACAAAGCTCAAAAACCACATGTTAATGAGCTGTGCTGTAAAACGTTTACATACTCGAGCAACCTGACTCATACTATGTTAATCCATACTGTTGAGAAACCCCATAGATGTGAGCTGTGCAGTAAAACGTTTGTATAAGTTCGAGCATCCTCAATCACCACACGCTAATCCATACTGGCGAGAAACATCAAAGATATATACGTTTCCATGTTCGGTTAATCCACATTAGTGAGAAACCTGATCGATGTGAGCTGTGCAGTTAAACTTTTACAAGTTCGAGTGGCCGCAAAAACCAAATGTTAATCCATACTGGTGAGAAACCCGACATATGTGAGTTCTGCAGTAAATCATTCACACATTTGTGCCACCTCAATCGACACCTGCTAATCCATACTGGTGAGAAACCTCATAGATGTGAGTTGTGCAGTATAACGTTTACAAGATCGAGCGACCTCAATCACCACTTGTTAATCCATACTGGTAAAAAACCTCACAGATATGAGATATGCAGTAAATCATTCACGATTTCGGGCGTTCTCAATCGCCACATGTTAATCCATACTGGTGAGAAACCTGATAGATGTGAGCTGTGTAGCAAAACTTTTACAAGTTTGAGTGGCCTCAAATACCTAAGGATGGCCCACACTGGTGTGAAACAGCATACATGTCGATTATGCGGTAAATCAGTTGTAACATCGGACAATCTAAGTAGTCACATGTCAGTTTATACCGGTAAGAAACCTAATAGATGTGAGCTGTGCAGTAAAACGCTTGCAAGATCGACCAGCCTCAAAGACCACAGGCTGACCCACACTGGTGAGAAACAGTATACATGTGGATTATGCAGTAAATCGTTTACAAGATCGAACGATCTCAAACAGCACATGTTAATCCATACTGGTGAGAAACCTCACAGATGTGAGATATGCAGTAAATCATTCACACAATCAAGCCACCTCAATTGCCACATGTTAATCCATACTGGTGAGAAACCTTATAGATGTGAGCTGTGCAGTAAAACGTTTAGAAGTTCGTGCGGCCTCAATCACCATATGTTAATCCATACTGGTGAGAAACCTCATAGATGTGAGCTGTGCAGTAAAACGTTTAGAAGTTCGGGCGGCCTCAATCGCCACATGTTAATCCATACTGGTGAGAAACCTCATAGATGTGAGCTGTGCAGTAAAACGTTTAGAAGTTCGAGCAACCTCAGTCACCACATGTTAATCCATACTGGTGAGAAACCTCACAGATGTGAGATATGCAGTAAATCATTCACACATTCGGGCCACCTCAATTGCCACATGTTAATCCATACTGGTGAGAAACCACATAGATGTAAGCTGTGCAGTAAACGGTTTAGAAGTTCGGGCGCCCTCAGTTACCACATGTTAATCCATACTCGTGAGAAACTTTATAGATGTGAGCTGTGCAGTAAATCATTTACAAAGTCGAGCAACCTCAGTTATCACATGTTAATTCATGCTGCTGAGAAATCTCATAGATGTGAGCTGTGCAGTAAAACGTTTATAAGTTCGAGCGGTCTCAAAGACCACATGATTGCCGCACACTGGTGAGAAACCGCATGCAAAATGATTATGTTTGTTTGATTTGAGGTTTAACGTCCCCGTCAACACACTATAGGTCATTTTGGAGACGTTGCTTCCAATTTTGTGGGACTTTTACCCGATATTGAGATGAAATGACATCTCATGACCTGTCGTCCAATGAAACCAATAGGGTTTATAAGCATTTATAAGTCGGCCCGACTGGCACGGCTTTGCCAGGTCAGGCATAGATCCTCTATGCGGTTTACCAGTACTCGTGTGTGGGTCGGTTTCAGCTCTGCTTTGAAGCTTCATGCAGCCCATCTATTTCTTCAAGCCCCGATCTGCGGGGGCCGATGCGGATTATGCAGTTAATCATGTGCAAGGTCGAACAAGCTCAGTGGACACATGTTAGTTTATACTAATTTATTTTAGTTCGATTGCGATGAAAGCTTTAAGCTTATTGAATCGCTCTCGAACACTCATTCCGGGTGTTTTCACGCGCGCGAGAGAGAGAGGCAGTGGCTTTAAGACCACTGCTACCCATTTACACCTGGGTGGAGTGGGGCAGTGTCATTACGTGTCTTGCCCAAGGACACACCTCGATACCGGTGGCGGATTCGAACGCACAACCTCTCGATTATGAGTCGAACGCGCTAACCACTGCGCTATCGAGGCTGATGTTGATCCATACTGGTGAGAAACCTCATAGATGTGAAGCCACAGGATGACCCACACTCTGATGAGACATAGCGTATTTGTGGAGTATGCAGTTAATCGTTTATTTAGTAGACACATGTTGATACATACTAGTGAGAATCCTCACCGATGTGAGCTACAGTACTCATACTGGGGAGAAACATCACAGATGTGAGCTACAGTACACCGTCCATACTGGTGACTGCATTTTAATGCTTTGTTTCGTTTTGATCTGTTCAAATTGTAAACATTAGTAATAAGTATCACTTAAGATTGTTTCGAGCAGATGTATCTCTGAAAGAATTGGCGATCAAAAAAGTATAAAATTTATCCGTTTTTCTGCTGAACATGACAATCACTGCCTTTGCAAACAGAGCAGATCCAGATCAGAGATTCGATCTGATCCGGATCTTTACTGTTTGTCATGAAATTTGGGTGAAATGATACATTGAAACATTTGTTTTGTTTGTTTATATTGCAGCTTAACGGCCCTATCAACGCTATTTTAGGTCATTTTTGAGCCGGTCAGTTTACGTATCCACACTTTACCTGGACTGACATATACATTAGTGGTTAACCAGTACCGTGTCAGAACGGACAATTGCCCTTCTTGAATCAGCGGAAGGGAGAGAATGAACGTAGAAAAAATTTCATGATCATTCTTCACAAACGAATATCGCCGACCCCGGCTGGTATCAAAGTAGATGTAAAACAAAGATAAGGAATCGATACAATTAACTTACTCCACCCACCAAAGACACCAAAGGGAAAGAAACACAAACATTAAGCGACCAAACCATAATGGAAACCTAAACAAAGGAAGGCCATAAGGACAGTTACTTTCCCACAAAATGGCCATATGGCCATCCAAAATTAAAAGACACAAGTGATACACACAGTAAGTAACAAACAACAACATAAATAAATCGCCACAGAAGAGCCGCCTTGTAACGGTCAGTGGAAGATTTCCACTTGGGGGCTTAAATCGATTTTACGTGGCCACAATCCTCGCCCTTACTTCCGTCGCGATTTAGACAAATAATTTGTTCAGTCCGCATGAAGGCCTCCTAATTCATCAGTGCAACATCTCCGTGAACACAAAAATCAAAGAACCACAGAGGTGAGACAACGGTGAGAAAACTGACACTTTCTTGTACGGTCACTTTCGACGTACAGGTCATTCTGTAAATAACATTGTTATACAACCAGTGGAAAAACTTTATTACGATGCAAATTCTACATCTAGATTCAAAATAATCCAAAAACATGAAGCTGAACTGAAATGAATTAAATTTTTACAGACCCCTTTTCCACTGGGATTTAATGACAACATTTATCATGAGGGTAATATTTCCAGAATGCCGGTCTTTGATATTTTCTCGCTCCAGGAATGTCGAAAACGCAGAACTAGATCTCACGGCACCAGGAAAAATGGTAACTTTAAACGTAAATCACGTGCGTTTAAACGAAACAATACTAGACTGAAGTGACTGTCAATTATATTATTAAATCATGGACGCCACTCTATGCTTTCATTTTTAAGTTCATTACCCGTTTCTGTTCTACGTATTCTGGACACCGAGGCGAATAAATTCTACGATAGTTCTCATCAGTTATATGATGCGGCTCTCTTAACTAGAGGCTATACTCAGCATACTCTCCGTCCTAACATTGATTCTGAAATTAATCATAAACGCCATTTTTTCAAAATATCCTTCATTAATAAGGGTATGGATTTTATAGATTTGCCCAGTATCTTCCGTGAGAGATCGGTGCTTTCTTCCATTCCTGCTTATTTTCAAAATACTGAAACACCTATAATTTGCTAAATAAACTTGTTGTAGATCTTGATATTGATACTAATACTCCTGATTCATGTGATTGTAAAAACTCAAAGTATTGCTATCCTGCTGCTGGTCATTTAATTACTGGCAATTTGAAAATTATTCCTGCTTCTAGGATAAGGAATATAATTTCTAAAGGACCGAAATATCGGTTTCCTTCTGAAATTGATTTCAGTAAATGTAGAGATGAAATCGCTGCTTCCTTGAATGAATTGGGTAATCGATGGTGTAAGCGAGAGTATGTTGAGCATAAAGCCCTTAAGGACTGGAAACTTAGCATTTTAAAACTAGTGAATAAACGCATTTCTTTCTATTCCCAAAATACTAACTTATTACCTCCTAAGCCCAAGACGTCTTTACGTCATCTTAAACTAGGTATTCAAGAATTTCATAAGAAATTTGTTTCGGCCCCTGCAGACAAGGCCGCTAACAACGTCGTCGTTGTGTGACGGCTCCACTATGTTCACACAATTAAGAAGGAGCTTGGTGGTACTAAGGCCTATGAACTTCAGCCTTTAGCTGAAGAGAGAGCTATAGTAGATAAACATGTTTGTCATTCAGCCACCACGTTTGCTGTGTGTGTTAAAGAAGGCCAAGACAAGCTTCCTACGCTATACTGGTTACCAAAACTTCATAAAAGACCTTACAAAGCACGGTTTATTGCAAATTCTAGCTCTTGCACTACCACTGAACTTTCTAAATTATTAACTTCCTGTCTTACTGCTATTAAAACGCATGTGATTAAATATTGTGATAAAGTCTTTGAAAGATCAGGAAGAAATCTGTTTTGGTCTATAAAAAATTCGAATGAGGTTTTAAATAAATTGAAATCCAGACATTTTCGTGCTTCAAGTCTGTCTACTTACGATTTTTCCACTCTTTACACTACACTTCCTCATAATCTTAAAACTGAAAGACACAAGTTATACACACAGTCAGTAACAAAGAACAACATAAATTAATCGCCACAGAAGAACCGCCTTGGAACGGTCAGTGGAAAGATTTCCACTGGGGGGGGGGGGGGGCTTAAATCGATTTTATATGGCCAAAATCCTCGCCCTTACTTCAGTCGCGATTTAGAAAATAATTTGTTCAGTCCGCATGAAGGCCTCCTAACTCATCAGTGCAACATCTCCGTGAACACAAATAATCAAAGAACCACAGAGGTGAGACAACGGTGAGGACTCGACAGCAAGAAGACACTGAAATGCTGGAGCAAAAGAAAACCAACAGTTAGACTCCGATGGGCCCGACCTGAGACAGAGCATCAGGCACCAATCAACATTACCTTGAATTAGATCTCTTTAATTCTCAATAAGCCTTTACATTGGGACCGTCATAGAATCTGAGGCCTGACCAACCGGCGTGCAATTTAAGAGGGAAGCAAAGTTGCCAACCGTGATTGGGTTAACTACCATGCATGCAGTCTGTCGTATAACATCCCTGTTGTACCCAATCTTTTTATATCGAAGAATGATTTTACGAAATTGGGTGCTGAAGTCATTGCGGTTATATATTTTTCTGAATTTATATACTAAGTCACCGTATAATTCGGGTTCCGATAGACCTTGTGGCAGAAGAGATTTAAGTCCAATATCGAATTTTGAAATTAAATCAGAATGGTGTCTATAAAATTTTGAAAAGGCTTTGCGTAGTTTATGGTACCGATAACCCTGATTAAGAAGTTTAGCCTTTAATAATTTATTACGAGTGTTGAAGTCAGTTACATGACTACACACTCCAGCCAATCGAATTAATTGCGAAATATAAATGCCATAGGATGGCGCACGAGGAACATCTACATCCAAAAAAGGAAAATTTACAATCTCAAAATCAAAGTCATCATGTTTATCATAAATTTTGTACGAAACAAACCCGTCTACAATAGATAGATGTAAATCCAAAACTGGGGCCTCTGTATCAGAAGAATTTGCTTTATTTAACTGAAGTTCAAGGGGGTAAATCTGACTGATCAAACCATCGAAATAGGTATTATCAATATTTAATAAATCATCTAAATATCTAGAAGTGGAGCTAAAAGCTTCAATAATTTCAGATTGGTTATCAATGGAAAGCGACAACATGAAGTCTCTTTCATAACAATACAAGAACAGATCAGCCACAAGAGGTGCGCAATTCGTACCCATCGGAATGCCCACCATTTGTCGAAATAACTTAGTACAGAATCTATTAGGAAAAAAAAAAAAAAAAAAAAAATAGGTGTGTTTCAGGTCACAGCTTGAAAAAATTAGGTGGGGAAGGTCGATTTATTTATTTTTTTTTTTTTTTTGTCTTAATTTTTTCTTTTGTTTATACACTGTATAGAGCATTTCTGCGGAACTACATGTATTTAAAGATGCATAAACTTTGATGTAAAGGTACAATCAAATAAAAACTGAAACATGAATTATATTCTATGTATTTATTTTTTCCATTACAATTGAGCCAGGGCAAAGCAAATCTTAGAATTATTTGCTTTTGGCTTTACGGCCCTTTCAAGATTATTTCACTCATATCGAAAAATGTTGTTAATTCATGGATAATTTTCCTCATGTCTCAAGGACATCATGTGGGTACTCATTTGAACCATCTCACCAAGACAGTTAAAATGAATACCTGCAACATGTTTTCGTTGAGAAATAAGGAAAATTATTCTGCAATTATCATCATTTACAGTCTACTGTGGGCTTGCACTGTTTGCTTATGCCATGTCTGAGGAAAGCCATTCTTATATAAGTCAACTCTAGAAACATTTTCCCAAAGGTGAAATGTGATTTCTGATGCACATGCAATTGTATATCAAAATAATTGTTATGACCATCCTTGAGGGGTATTTTGGTGAAATATTCTCCCTAAGCAAGCTGACTTCTCACGATCTTGAGCTAAGGGAGAAGTGAAAATGTATAGATTATGTAAGAGAATCTAAAATTTGGACCAAAACTTCGCCTTGAAATCCAGAAATTATGGCAAACTTCTCCCCGTCGGCAACCTCAAGGATGGTCTTTACACATGTACATCCTACGATATACTGCAGGAGGCCTGACATCCTTATATAAGCCATGATGTAGGAAAAGAGGTTATTGCTAAAATCTGACCATTTAGGTTCAGTCTGATCTAATAGGCATGCTCTGCTTCGCTGACAGTGACAGTCACCTGCGTGGTAGGTTCAAATCTTGATTCAGCCTCACCACAGTATGGGAGCGGATGTGAACGGGTATTTGCGATTGAAAAAAAATCCCAGATCAAACAAAAAAATGCCCAAACTACCATGTTGGAGTTAGCGCTATCACATTGTTATAGGGAGATAAATCAAATACCATGACATCTAGAATCGTGGTTCTTGCGAATCACATGCTACACCATCCTCCCAATAACGCAAGTGACTGATTGTCCACTGTACAAATCGCAAGTCCTGTTCAATCGCAAATGTTCGTTCACTTCTGATCTGATCTGATCTGAATTATTACTGGTGACACGTCAAATGACATCCATTCACCAGGACCTGTGAAAAGAGAAGTTAGTCCCTAGCTCTCACCAAAGAAGTAAACTGAGCTACACTGTCCTTTGCACCTTCGGCGGATGAAACAATTGAATCCGGAAGGGCATTCCAATCTCTTCCGCTCCCATACTGTGCTCACAGAGCCGGGTGATGCTTGGTCGTTGCAGGACTAGACGCTCCCCCTAGCCTGACAAGGTACTGACCTAAAGAAGTGCCCCAAATACGATTGAAAACATACTTTACCGCAAAGGATTCTGAATTCTTCAGGTCGATACTACAATGGGCAACCATAACGCTACCATCCTTTCCAGTGGGAGGATGGTGTAGCTCGAAAACTTGATTTATCGTTTTCTTGTGAGGAACGAGCTCAAAACAAGTTTTAGGTGCCGACAAATGCTCACATTTCTTATATTTCAATGCAAGAAGTGAAATCGCGCCCAACTGCGCTGCCATTTTGAGAGTAGTAAACACCGAAACGCTCGGAAACTGAGCGAATTAGAACAAATAAACCGCAACCGCTCGCGTAGTTCCGAGTCGTTTCGCCCTGCGATTTTTTTACGAGTTTCGCCCCGCGATTTTTTTTTTTTTTTTTTTTTTTTTGGCAATAAAAAATTTAGGGTCGGGCCTAAAACTTAGGTAGGGTCGGGAAACCGGAAACACACCTATTATTTTTTTGGCCTAATATAAATATTGTCAAGTAGAAAGGTGAGGGCATCACACACTTTCTGACATGACCAAAGTGTATAATTCTTATGCTCTTTAGAAGTGAAAAATGCATTTCTGACATTACATGCAAGATAGAGAGAAGCTTCTCTGTGAAAAACCCATTCAATTAAATCATTAAGCTTTTCTTTTATTTTTATAAGATTATGAGGACGTGTAGTGTAAAGAGTGGAAAAAATCTTAAGTAGACAGACTTGAAGCACGAAAATGTCTGGATTTCAATTTATTGAAAACCTCATTCGAATTTTTTATAGACCAAAATAGATTTCTTCCTGATCTTTCAAAGACTTTATCACAATATTTAATCACATGCGTTTTAATAGCAGTAAGACAGGAAGTTAATAATTTAGAAAGTTCAGTGGTAGTGCAAGAGCTAGAATTTGCAATAAACCGTGTTTTGTAAGGTCTTTTATGAAGTTTTGGTAACCAGTATAGCGTAGGAAGCTTATCTTGGCCTTCGGTAACACACACAGCAAACTTGGTGGCTGAATGACAAACATGTTTATCTACTATAGCTCTCTCTTCAGCTAAATGCTGAAGTTCATAGGCCTCAGTACCACCGAGCTCCTGCTTAAGCGTGTTAACATAATGGAGCCGTCACACAACGACGACGTTGTTAGCGGCCGTGTCTGCAGGGGCCAAAACAAACTTCTTATGAAATTCTTGAATACCTAGTTTTAGATGACGTAAAGACGTCTTAGGCTTAGGAGGTAAGAAGTTAGTATTTTGAGAATAGAAGTAATGCGTTTATTCACTAGTTTTAAAATGCCAAGTGTCCAGTCCTTAAGGACTTTATGCTCAACATACTCTCGCTTACACCATCGATTACCGAATTCATTCAAGGAAGCAGCGTTTTCATCTCTTCATTTACTGAAATCAATTTTAGAAGGAAACCGATATTTCGGTCCTTTAGAAATTATATTCCTTATCCTAGAATCAGGAATAATTTTCAAATTGCCAGTAATTACATGACCAACAGCAGGATAGCAATACACTGAGTTTTTACAATCACATGAATCAGGAGTATTAGTATCAATATCAAGATCTGAAACAAGTTTATTGAAATTAACAATGATAGATCTAACAGGTTTGTTATATTTATAGCAAGTTATAGGTGTTTCAGTATTTTGAAAATAAGCAGGAATGGAAGAAAGCACCGAGCTCTCACGGAAGATACTGGGCAAATCTATAAAATCCATACTCTTATTAATGAAGGATATTTTGAAGAAAAGGCGTTTATGATTAATTTCAGAATAAATGTAAGGACGGAGAGTATGCTGAGTATAGCCTCTAGTTAAGAGAGCCGCATCATATAACTGATGAGAACTATCGTAGAATGTATTCGCCTCGGTGTCCAGAAGACGTAAAACAAACGGGTAATGAACTTAAAAATGAAAGCATAGAGTGGCGTCCATGATTTAATTATATAATTGACAGTAACTTCAGTCTAGTATTGTTTCATTTAAACGCACGTAATTTACGTTTAAAGTTACCATTTTTCCTGGTGCCGTGAGATCTAGTTCTGCGTTTTCGACATTCCAGGAGCGAGAAAATATCAAAGTCCGGCATTCTGGAAATATTACCCTCATTATAAATGTTGTCATTAAGTCCCAGTGTAAAAGGTGTCTAATGATTTAATACATTTCAGTTCATCCTCATGTCTTTTGATAATTTTGAATCTAGATGTAGAATTTGCATCGTAATAAAGTTTTTCCACTGGTTGTATAACAATGTTATTTACAGAATGACCTGTACGTCGAAAGTGACGGTACAAGAAAGTGTCAGTTTTCTTAGGCTTACTCATTCTACGATAATGCTCGTTCAATCTAGTTTTAGGCATGCGGTTAGTTTGACCGACGTACTGCATAATACAGTTTGCTGTGCGTCATGTAATTAGATAAATTAAATCTGTAGACTGTCATGTCAAATCAGACATGTTAACTACAGAAAAGCGTCTACCGTTTACAGATGAAGTAACGGTAGACGCAGTGCTTAAATGCGAACAACTTCTGCACCTCTTGGCATTGCACTTAGAAATACTAGGATACATTCCACTTCTTTTCCACGGATTAGTATATTTTCGAATGATGGGCGATTTGAGAGGAGATAGTCTTGTACTATGACTACTCCCAAAACATTGGTATTGCCTGCTCCATTGAGATTAACTGAAGTTACAGAAGACAAATTTAAGGGTCTAACCAATACCGAAGGCAAAATACTATTAAAGTTCTTAATAGAATGGGAAATCCGTACAGAAGAAGCAGAGTGTAACCTAAGGGGTGATATTGATATTTTAAATGTATTTGTGATACTCATGTGGGTTTATAAGGTTTTGATACCGTCAAAACTAAAGCGATCTTCATACCGGTCATTAAATAAAACAGCATATAAAATTACTGATGATAGTTCCTTCGAATAGAAGGAAGGTACAACAAAAGCCCACAAAACATCTTAGTCTACTTAAAGTCCAGGGATGTCAAATAAGCAGTTGTTATACAACGAGGAACGAACATCGGTTTAATAATGACCTTCAACAGGTATCTAAAGGATGTCAATTGATGGAACAGTGAAAAGCAATTGCATCAGCAATCCCTGAGGATTGGAAAAATAAGAGCATTAAATGTATGTATGGGGATACCTTTTACAGCCGCCACACGGCACAAACAAAACAGTCCTGATATGCAAAGTAGAAGTAAAACAAAGATCAGGAATCGATACAATTAACTTACTCCACCCACCAAAGACACCAAAGGGAAAGAAACACAAACATTAAGCGACCAGACCATAATGGAAACCTAAACAAAAGAAGGCCATAAGGGCAGTTACTTTCCCACAAAATTGTCATATGGCCATCCAAAATAAAAAGACACAAGTGATACACAAAGTAAGTAACAAACAACAACATAAATAAATCGCCACATAAGAACCGCCTTCTGCTTCTACCTGATCAGAGTCAGAGGCGTATCCGTCTGAGCTACCGAGGCCAGCTGATACATTGTTACTAGTAATTTGATTGATCGATAAAATTGGGTGAGGCTAAATTAAATTATTCAGCAGGATAATGGTTAAGGCTCTAGAGTTCATCGCTATGATTACACTGGCCATGGGCCCATTAGCTACCATAGAATTAAATTGAAAAAAAAAAAACACTTTAAAGTGGAAAAAAAATGAAAAGTCTTCTTCTCTGAAACCATAAGGCCCAGAGCTTAGGTATTTAGCTTGTATCAATATTGAGTGGTCGCCTACCTGAATCCTGCCAAATATGCCCTTGAGATCCAAATTCGTCAAATCCTGTGCCCCCCTATCTCCAATAAACTTGCAATAGTAAAACAAAGCTTCATAAATCTTCTTCTCTGAAACCATGAAGTGCACACCTTAGATATTTAGTATATAGCAACATAAAATGTTCGCCTACATAAATCCTGGCAACCATGCCATATGGGCCAAACTGGCCACGACTCGGGGCTCCTTAGCTCGTATAGACTTATAATGGATTAATTTCAAAAATCTTCTCTGAAACCACAGGACCCAGAGCTTAGATTTTGAGCATGTAACAACGGCAAGAGGTCAAACAAGCCACTGGGTCCCAATGGGCTACGCCCCGGGGCGCCTTAGCTCCCATATACTCATAATGGAAAATAGCTTCAAAAATCTTCTCTGAAACTATGACGCACTGAGCTTAGATGTTTAGTATCTAGCAACATAATATAGCCACCTACATAATTCCTGCCAACCCTGCCCCTAGGGTATAAATTGGCCACGCCGGAGCTCATCAGCCACCATAGACTTATAATGGAAAAAAATCAAAACTCTTCTTCTCTGAAACCATAAGGCCCATAGCTTAGATATTTATTATGTAATAACCTTAAAGTGGACAAAAAAATAAAACATCAAAAATCTTCTTCTCTGAAAACATAAGGCCCAGAGCTTAGGTATTTAGCTTGTAGCAATGTTGAGTGGCCACCTACATAAATCCTGCCCATTATGTCCCCGGGATCCAAATTGGCCACACCCCAGGGCTCTTTAGCTCTAATGGACTTGCAATTGGAAAAGCTTCAAAATTTGTCTCTGAAACCACAGGGCGCAGGGCTTAAATATATAGCATGTAGCAACGTCAAGTAGCCACCTACATAAATCCTGCCGACAATGCCCCTGGGGTCAACATGGTCCCGGCCATTGGCCAATTAGCTCCCATAGACTCTTAATGAAACTAGAAATGCGTCCTTAGGACACGGATGCCCCCGCCTGAATATATGTCTATGTTCGTATTCATCCATAGAAAGTTATTGACCGTGTTTAAGTTTTGGACCCTTTTTTCACGTTTGACCTCTGAGCATGACCTTGACCTTGTAGGTAAGGACATTGGTTTTGTGTGAGGCAGATTATCTCATTATAGCCAACAGTTCTGCCAAATAATTTCAAAATCCATCCAGAGATAAGAAAGTTATTGACTGCGTTTAAGTTTCGGACCATTTTTTTACCTTTGACCTCTAAGTATGACCTTGACCTTGGAGGCACGGATCTGGGTTTGCACGTGACACATCGTCTCACGATGGTTAACATTTCTTCAAAGTAATTTCAAAATCAATCCAGAAATAAGTAAGTTATTGACTGCGTTTAAGTTTCGGACTCTTTTTTGACCTTTGACCTCTAAGTATGACCTTGACCTTGGAGGTACGGACCTTGGTTTTGCACATGACACATCGTCTCACGATGGTTAACATTTCTACAAAGAAATTTCAAAATCCATACAGAAATAAGAAATTTATTGACTGCGTTCAAGTTTCGGACCCTTTTTTTAACCTTTGACCTCTAAGTATGACCTTGACCTTGGAGGTACGGACCTGGGTTTTGCACTTGACACTTCGACTCATGATGGTTAACATTTCTGTCGAGTAATTTTAAAGTCCATCAAGAAATAAGGAAGTTATTGACTGCGTTTAAGTTTCGGACGCACGGACGAACGGACGGACAGGGGCAACGCTATATGCCCTTTCCACAATTCTTCGAAAGGCGGGGCATAAAAAAAACTTCAAAAATCTTAGTCCCAGATGTTAGATATTCAGTTTGTAGCAACATGAAATTGTCACCTAAATAAATCGTGCCAACCTTGCCCCTTGGGTCAAAATTAGCCCATTAGCTTCGATAGATTTAAAATAAAAAACAAAAAAAAACTTTAAAATGGAAAAAAAATCTTGTCTGAAACCATAAGGGCAAGCTTAGATATTTAGCATGTAGCGACGTCGAATTGTCGCCTACAAGAATCCTGCCAATCATGCCACTGAACATGCTGAAGTGCAAATTGACCAGATTACTCCAATAAACTTATAAATGTAAGGTGTAAATGGGTAGCAGTGGTGTAAAAGCCACTGCCTCTGGAATGCGTGTTCGAGAGCGATTCAATAAGCTTGCAGCTTTCATCGCAATCGAACTAAAATAAATTAGTATAAACTAATAAACTTGTAAAGGAAAAAGCTACAAAAATCTTCTTCTCAGAAGCCATGAAGTACAAACCTTAGATATTTAGCATATAGCAAAATAAAATGATCGACTAGATAAATCCTGCCAACCATGCCTTTTGGATCAAAATTGGCCAATCCCCAGGGCTCATTAGCTCCTATAGACTTATACTGCCAAAAAAATCAGACATCTCCGAAATCATAAGGCCAAGAGCTTAGATATTTAGTATGTAGTATTGTCAAGTATCCTTCTAACCATGCCCCTGGAGTCCGAATTGGCCCTGCCCCAGGGCTCCTTAGCTCACATAGACTTAAAATGGATTAACTTCAAAAATCTTCTTTGAAACCACAGGACCCAGATTTTTTATTGATTTGAGGTTAAACGTCCCCATCAACACAGTGTAGTTATTTTGGAGATGTTACCTCCAACTTTGTTTGACTTTTAACCGACATTGAGATGAACTAACATCTGAAGCCCTGCCATCCAAAGAAACCAGTAGGGTTTGTATGCTTGGACGATCACACTGGCACCACTTTTCCTGGGCAGGCTAAGAACCACTAAAGTTGTTTACCAGTACTCATGTGCAGTCGGTTCCAGCTCTGCATAGAAGCACTATGTAGCCCAATCTATTCCTTCAAGCCCCGATGGGCATTCTTAAAGGCATTTATTCTTGATTATTGAGAACTATCATTTCATCACATAATATTATGTAGCCCTCAGTGCTGACTGCAGAGAAAATTATCTGCAGAGAAAATTATCTGTCTTCAACAGGTAAGGGACACCTTGGGGAAAATTAATTATTTAATAATTGTTGACTAGAGTGTACATTATTAATTTTCCCCTTAAATGCCCCAGTCAGGGGATTCAATATCACCCTATTAAGTGCCGCCTTTGATCTGCTGTAGTCAATATATCACAAGGGGCAATAAAACAATTATGAAAACACAGTGTGTCCAACTGTTACAGGAATAAATGCTTTAATACACCATTAATGATTTTCTAGAACACAGGTGAGCGATATAGGGCCATTTTGCCCTCTTGTTTCTTTTTTCTATTGGGTTAAACACTTATTGTTTTTCTTGTACTTCTTTTCTTGTATGTACATGTATATTAAATGGAGAAAGTATCATATGTTTGTTTATTCGTCGACATCTACGTTCTGTAAATTTGGTGCATACATGTAGCATTCCTGATACTTTTGTGATGATGGTTTGATGAGTTTGAAGTTTAACGGCCCAGTCAACGCTGCTAAGGTCATATTAAGTAATGAAATATGTAAAACATATAGAACGGAATTTCGGCTGTGTTCCTTGCGCCATGCCACATAACTCAAACTTGTGGCGTATGTGTTGGGTGTGGGGGAGTTGGGGAGTGAAAAGTGTTTCGGAACGGAGTCATGTGGCATATCAAATCAAAGGGTTCGATTAGTGAAATATAGTACATGTACATTTTTACCCCGTGGTCAGATTGGGGCCATTGGGAGGTGTCCAAAGGTCAGATGTCAATAAAATACAATTACAAAAACAAAAATTGTAGATTGTGCTGTCAAACTTTGAAGTAATAAGTAATGAAATGTCTAAAACATATTGAACGGGACTTTGTCTGTGACCCAAGGGGCTGAACCTTGGGAGTGTGTGGGGAGGGGGTGCGGTCTAGTGGGCATGTTCTTTTGAAATATGCTGTTATTTGGCTGAACCTTGGGAGTGCGTATGATGTTATTTGGTACTTGGTACTTAGTCCCTGTGGAGAAAGCGTGGAGGGGATTTGCGATGGCATGACATCGACCGCATCCTAGTTTTTGTTTTAGCTCACCTGTCACGTAGTGACGAGGTGTGCTTTTGGGATCACTTTTCATGCGTTCGTGCGTCCGTCCTTGCGTGCGTAAACTTGTTTCTTCAAACGCTATCCCCTAAACCACTGGTCGAATTTTGACCAAACTTCACAGGAATAATTCTTAGATGGTCCCCTTCAAAGTTGTTCAAATGCTTCCGGTTAGAAGCCTCCATGGTGCAGTGGTTACGCTACTCGCCTTGTAAACCAGGGATCGCAGGATCGATCCCGGGCTTCTCCAGACTTTCTTTTAACCGAGGTCCCGTCTCCGTATGACCTTAGCTGTTGGTGGGACGTAAAACTAAAACTCACTCACTCAAATGCTTCCGGTCCGTTGCACATCAAGGTCACAGAAGCCAAAAATAGATTTTTTTTCACCAAAAACTTCAAAAAATCTTCTCCTCTGAAACCACAAGGCCCAGGTCTTTGATATTTGATATGAAGCTTAATCTAGTGGACCCCTACCAAGATTGTTCAAATTATAGCCCTGGGGCCAAAAATGCCCCCGCCCCGGTACCCTTTGTTTTTACATAGGATTATATAGGGAAAATCTTTAAAAATCTTCTTCTCTGAAACCACAAGGCCCAGTCTTTGATATTTGCTATGAAGCTTCATCTAGTGGACCCCTACCAAGATTGTTCAAATTATAGTGCTGGGGCCAAAAATGCCCCCGCCCCTGCCCCCGGGGCCCTTTGGTTTTACATGGGCTTAGATAGGGAAAATCTTTAAAAACATCTTCTTCTATGAAACCGTAAGTCCCAGGTCTTTGATATTTGGTATGAAGCTTCATCTAGTGGACCCCTATCAAAATTGGTCAAATTGAAGTGCTGGGGCCAAAAATGCCCCTGCCCCGGTACCCTTTGGTTTTACATAGAAATCTTTAAAATCTTCTCTTAATAGAAGTAGAGGCAATGATCAGGAATCGATTCAATTAACCCACAGCTCCCATCCGAGACAACAAAGGAAAGAAACACAAACATGAAGCAACAGATCCCATCGGAAACACCAACAGCGGAAAGCCAAAAGGACAGTTATTTTTCCACAAAATGGCAAAAAAGCTATCCAAAATAAAATGATATAAGCGACACAAACACCCAAAGACAAACCATTACAAAAATAAACCGCGACAGAAGAACCGCCTTGGAGCGGTCAGCGGAAACGAATTCCACTGGGGGGGGGGGGGGGGTATTTTAATCGATTTTACGTGACCACAATCCTCGCCCTTATTTCCGTCGCGATTTAGACAAATAATTTGTTCAGTCCACATGAAGGCCTCCTAACTCATCAATGCAACATTGCCGAGAACACAAAATCAAACAACCGCAGAGATGAAACAACGGTGAGGACTCGACAGCAAGAAACCACTGAAATGCTGGAGCAAAAGAAAACCAACAGTTAGACTCCGATGGACCCGACCAGAGACAGAGCATCAGGCACCAACCAACATTACATAAAATTAGATTCTCTCTACGTCTCAGTGTTACGAGTCAGGCGTAGCAGAAAGAAAAAGCAAACAAGCCTTTGGGAAAAATTTTACAAATTTATTTTACAAACTTTTTTTTTTACCTGTAGAAGTAAGTAAATTAAGTGTACTTAGCTCTGTTATGAAATATCCTTGAATGAATCTATTTTCCTTGATCCCACAGAATTCACAGTCCTAAATGAAATATAATATCCTTTAACAATCCAACACAGAATTTAGAAATAACTTTTCTTAAAAGCCCAAACATCAAACTCCAAAGTCTGACTCAATGAGAAAAATCAAGCTCTTTTATTGACCCTAAGATTTCTTTAGAATGTACCACAGGGCGGTGGAAGATTCTAAAGAAAGATGTTTTCTTTCATTTATAAACAAGATGTTTACAAATATATGACTCCTTTCTAGAATAATCTTTAAAAAGATATTTTTTATAGCACTATTAGGTCATCCAGTCGGGTGAAAGTGGGAATCAAAAAAAATAAATTCTTATACATAACGCTCCCCCTCTTCGAGGAAAAGAAAGATTTATGTAATAAAGCTTTCTTTAGCTTTAAGAATAATAAAATATTGAACATAGCATTTAAAATTACTTGTATCTACAATCCACTTCAGTATGAAAGAAAAACACAATTCCTGGCACTGCTCAAGCTCTTGAAAGGGCATCAGGGATAATGTTATCTCTCCCTCTGATATGCAATATGTCTAAATTATATTCTTGTAGCATAAGACTCCACCTGAGCAACCGCTGATTTTTGTTTTTCATTTGATGTATGAAAGTCAGTAGATTGTGATCACTGAAAACAACAATCGGTGTAGCAGTAGGAGTAAAAAAAAATAAAATAAACTTCGAAATGTTGCAGACCAAGAATCAGAGACAAGCTCTCTTTCTCTATGGTAGAGTAATTTCTCTGATGCTTATTAAACTTTTTTGGAAAAGTAGCAAACTGGATGATCCACACCAGTTCGTCTTCCTGCAACAAAACACTACCTGCACCTACGTCACTAGCAACTACAGCTAGCTTAAGCTCCTTTTCAAAGTTTTGTTCTAAGAGAACTGGTTCACTCTTGAGTATGGATTTAAGCTTATCAAAAGCATTTTGACATGTTGCATTCCAATGGAATTTTGTTCTTTTGCTGAGCAGATTTGTCAAAGGCTCAGCAATGACAGAGAAATTATTACGGAACTTTCTGTTATAATCAGCCATACCAAGAAATCGCATCAGCTGTCTTTTGCACGTGGGTACGGGAAAATTTGAGATAGCCTCAACTTTAGCATCAATGGGTTTCACGTGACATTGACCTACAACATGACCTAGAAATGTCAAACTTGCATGGCAGAATTCACTTTTAGCAAGATTGATTGCCAATTTGGCATTACTCAGTCTATCAAAGAATGCTCTAATAGTCCCAAGATGTTGATTCCACTGGTCATTGTATATGATAGCGTCATCGATATAAGCACTGCAGCCTTCCAGCCCTGCAATTACCATGTTTATTAAGCGCTGAAATGTTACCGAAGAGTTTTTCGTTCCAAATGGCATGCCTTAATAGTTGAATAATCCGTCTGTGTTGTAAATGCCAAAACCTCCTTTGCTCTATCTGTGAGTGGAATTTGCCAAAATCATTTCAGAAGGTCGAATTTAGTTATGTATTTGTCATTCCCGATGTAATCAATGCAGTCATCCATTCTTGGAATTGGAAAGCTATCTGCTTTACTTAAGGAATTAACTTTCATAAAATCTGTACACATACGATATGTCCCATCAGGTTTTGGTACAAGAATACAAGGATAACTCCATTCACTTTGGCTTGGTTCAATAAAGTCATTGTCCAATAAATACTGAACTTCTTCTTTAAGATATTTTTATGCTCCGCATCGTATGATGCCGGGGCATATTGGTTTTCGGTTTTCCGTACGTGTGTACATGTGTACGTCCGTCTGTATGTATGTGTGTACGTACGTACGTACGTACCTGATCCTGTAACCTCAGGTTAAAGTTTTTGTAACAGGTAGAGCCTGAACTTTTAGAACTCATATTTTCCTAACCATTTGATGGAACTGGTTTATCTTTGGTATGATGATATATATAGGTCCAAAGTTTTATTAAGCAATACCCCCACCCATGCCTGTGACCCCAATGTCAAGGTCACAGCCTTAGAGATTTTCAATGTTAAAGACTCAGGTTAAGGTTTTTGTAATAGGTAGACTTGAACGTTTTAGAACTCATATTTTCCAAACCATATGATGGAATTGGTTCATATTTGGTATGATTATAGATATAGGTCCAAAGTTTTATTCAGCGATACCCCCAGCCATGCCTATGGCCTCAAGGTCAAGGTCATGGACTTAGAAATTTTCCATGTTAAAGACTCCAGTTAAGGTATTTGTACCTGGTAGAACCTGAACTTTTATGATGGCTTTGGTTCATATGATGATAGATATGGGTACAGTGTTTTATTCAGTAATACCCCCACCCATGCCTATGACCTCAAGGTCAAGGTCACAGACTTAGACAATTTTAATGTGAAAGATTTTAAAGAGCTCAAATTTTCCAAACTATATTATGGATTTGGCTTATGTATGCTATGATGGTAGATACAGGTTCAAATGTTTATTTGACAATACCCCCACTCATGCCTATGGCTTCAAGGTCAAGGTCACAGACTTAGAAAATTTTAATTAGATATTTTAACAGTTGTTTTTTTCCAAATCAGGCGATGGATCGAGTTGATATTTGGTATGATGTTAGATACCTGTCCATTTTTTTTAGCGATACCCCCATCCATGCCCATGAGCTCAAGGTCAAGGTCACAGACTTAATTTTTTTTAATTATCCCCTCGCACAACATAGCTCTAGCGTCTATATTTCTTCACTGATTTCAATATAACTTCACACAAATGTTCCTTATAACAATATCTCAAGCGAGTTTGACTTTCAAGGTCATGACCTCAAAGTCATGGTCACTGGCTATTTTTAGAAAAACTTTGTCATCGCTCTAGCGCCTACATTTCTCCACCAATTTCAATATAACTTCACACAAATGTTCCTTATAAAAATATCTCAAGCGAGTTCGACTTTCAAGATCATGGCCTCAAGGTCAAGGTCGCTGTGGCTAATCTTAGAAAATCTTTGTCATCGCTCTAGTGCCTACATTTCTTCACTGATTTCAATATATCTTCACACAAATGTTCCTTATGACAATATCTCGAGCGAGTTCTTCTTTCAAGGTCATGACCTCAAGGTCAAGGTCACTGTGGCTATTTTATGAAAAACTTTGGCATCGCTCTAGCGCCCACATTTCTTCACCAATTTCAAAATAACTTCACACAAATGTTCCTTATAAAAATAGCTCGAGCAATTTCAACTTTCAAGGTCATGGCCTCTAGGTCACTGTGGCTATTTTTAGAAAAACTTTGTCATTGCTCTAGCGCTTACATTTCTTCACCGATTTCAATATAACTTCACACAAATGTTCCTTATGACAATATCTCTAGCGAGTTCCACTTTCAAGGTCAAGGTAACTGTGGCTATTTTTAGAAAACTTTGTCATCGCTCTAGCTCTTACATTTCTTCACCGATTTCAATATAACTTCACACAAATGTTCCTTATGACAATATCTGGAGCCATTTCGACTTTCGAGGTCAAGGTCACTGCAGTTATTTTTTTAAAAAACTTTGTCATCGCTCTAGCGCCTGCATTTCTTCACTGGTTTCAAAATAGCTTCACACAAATGTTCCTTATGACAATACCTCGAAAGAGTTTGACTTTCAAGGTCAAGGTCACTGTGGCTATTTTAGAAAAACTTTGTCATTGCTCCTGCGCTTACATTTTTTCACCAATTTCAATATAACTTCACACAAATGTTCCTTATGACAATATCTCTAGCAAGTTCCACTTTGAAGGTCAAGGTCGCTGTGGCTATTTTTAGAAACACTTTGTCATCGCTCTAGCGCCTGCATTGCTTCACTTTTTTCAAAATAGCTTCACACAAATGTTCCCTATGACAATATCTCGAACGAGTTTGACTTTCAAGGTCACTGTGGCTATTTTTAGAAAAACTTTGTCATTGCTCTAGCGCTTACATTTTTTTCACCAATTTCAATATTACTTCGTGAAATATTTTGTCTTTCCGTGTTGGAATGTCAGAAAATAAGTGTTAATATTCAAATATCAGCTGCTTCAGTTCATTCCGTTGATCTGGCTCTAGATGTGACAGTTTCTGGTCGAGATTCCTCAAAAATGTCAGAATTCTGAAGTTTTGATGATGTGGGTTCCGATTTCACTGAATTAATATCCTCACAGTCATTGTCACACGAATTAAGTGGAACAGGGCTAACTAGATTGACTGATGTTGAAGATGCATTGTCCCTATCAATGTATTCCTGAAGCTTCTTAATATGGCACAGCTGCTTTAGCTTGCGCCTCCCATGAGTGTTTATTATGTAATTTACGTCACTGATCTTTTTGTCTACAGTGTATGGACCATAATATCAGGCTTGCAAAGATTTTCCAGGTATAGGCAAAAGAGCTAGTACCTTATCACCTGGTTTAAAATTCCTTTCTTTTGTCCCTATGTCATATTGCTGTTTCATTTTCCTTTGGGCTGACTGAAGATTGGTCCGAGCAGCCTCACAAGCTTTTGAAAGTCTACTTTTGAAATCCGACACATACTGAAGTAAATTCAAGGCAGGGTCATCATTAGAGAGAAATTTCTCTTTCAGAAGTTTCAAAGGACCACGAACAGTATGGCCAAATACTAATTCAAATGGACTGAAGCCAAGAGATTCTTGCACAGATTCTCTAACAGCAAATAAAAGCAGATGGATGCATTCATCCCAATCCTTCTCTGTGTCAAAGCAATATGATCTTATGATGTTTTTCAATGTTTTGTGGAATGTTTCAAGGGCGCCTTGACTTTCAGGATGATAGGCCGATGACTTACACTGTACAATGCCTGGTTCATGCACTACTTGTTGAAAAATAACAGATATGAAATTTGAACCTTGGTCTGACTGAATAGATTTGGGAAGGTGAAAAACTTCACTAAGGCCTTAACGATTGTCTTAGTTTTGATATTATTTAATGGAATGGCTTCAGGAAAACGTGTGGAAGCACACATAACAGTCAAAAGATATTCACAGCCATACTTAGTTCTGGGCAAGGGACCCACATAGTCTATAATTATTCGACTGAAAGGTTCACCAAAAGCAGGTATAGGCTGCAATGAGCCTTAGGTAAAGACTGATTGGGTTTTCTTACCATTTGGCATGTATGGCAGGACCTACAATGCAGATAAACATCTGATTTTAACCCAGGCCAGTAAAATGATTAAGAATCTTGTGATAGGTTTTAAATGTCCTGACATGGGAGTTTCATGTGCCAAGTTTAATATTTCGGGACAGTAAACCCGTGGAACCACTATCTGGTGGTTGACAGTCCACTCGTTTTCTGCTGAGAAGTCCATTTTTTCATAAGAATGTCATTTTTGACATAATAACAGACTGGGACCTGAGATACTTCCTGCTCATCTAAAGCCCTTTCAAACAAAGGCGAGATTTCAGGATCCTTGTGCTGCTCTATAGCTAGTTGAGACCCGGACATTTTGGCATGGCCTAGATCGAAAGATGAGTTATTCTCATGAAAATCTGTCTGTTTATCAGGCAGGCTTGAAGACAGAGACCTTGTTATCTCGTCTTTAAAAGACTGACCCAAAAAGGTATCAGTAAAATCAAAATCCTGTTTCCTATCGGCTTGCTTGGCCTTACGTGCCATAGCCCTTGTGTCGACACAAGACGGATAAAGATCAGGATTTTCCTGCTCAATGGGATCAGGCGGTTGATCACTACAAGGATTAGAAGTTTAAACTGGGTTTACCACAACCTTATCTCCAGCTAAGTCATTGCCTAGCAATAAATGAACACCTTTAAAAGGTAAAGAAGGTCTAATACCAACAGCCACTGAACGGGATACCAAGTCTTATGACAAATACTTGTTATGAAGCGGAACATTAACAACTCCACAGTCCACATCCTGAATAACAACACGTTGGCCCAAAGAAGTCTTCTCAGAAAAAGGCAGAGTATCTGCTAGAATAAGAGATTTAGAAGCTCCAGTATCTCGTTAGATTTTGATAGGGGTAGGATGGCCATAACTGTCACCATTTAGTGACAAAAAACCATCTGATAAGAATGGTTCATACATCTCCATAACTGAATCAGTCTCAGATAATTTGGTATCAGAAAGAGTTTCCTCCCTTACACAAGACTGTGGTTTTGGCCTTATAGAATTCAAGCCTGTAGGCTTAAGGTCTTATCCTTCCATCCTCCTCTTCAATTTCAAACATTCCGAGATCAAATGACCTGTATTTTAACAATAAGTTCAAACTACTTGAGATTGAGATAAAGGATCCTGGTTTTTGCTATCATCAGAAATTTTGGAAGGATTCTGACTTTTATTTTCACCAGAGGTTTTGAAAGGATTCTTGCTTTTTTTTCACCAGGAGGTTTGGGTATATGAGTAAATGTATGGCTATAAATGCCAGATGGATTACTGGGGTAGAATCTTGGACCTGTCTGTGGGTAATAAGGCTTTCTAGGATAAGGCCTCTTCACAAATGAAACCTTATGAGTCAAAGCACAATCATCTGCCAAACGAGAAGTTTCAACCTGTTTTTCATCGAGAAACGACACAATATCCTAATTCATGCACCACTTTAACTCTTCAACAAGGACAAGCTATCAAAGTTCGTCATGATCCGAACCTACCGTTTTAGAAGACACCATCTATCAAGTAACTTCTCTTTCGTTGAGCAATTTCTACATGGGTTTGGGAAATTTCCTTTTTACAGTTCCTAAATATTTGCTGGTAAGCCTCAGGGACCAACCCATATGCCTTAAGAAAAAGTTCTTTTACCAAATTATAGCCTGAGCTTTGCTCAACAATCAGCTGAGTGTAAATATCTCGAGCTTTCCCAACTACAACACTCTGCAAAAGCAAGTTCAAATGCTCTTTTGACCATTTTAAATTTTCTGCGTCTTTCTCAAAATGCAAGAAATACTTCTCTACCACTTTTTTCTGATTTGTTGATTTGTTTGATTTGAGGTTTAACGTCCCCGTCAACACTGTAAAAGTCATTTTGGAGACGTTGCTTCCAATTTTGTGGGACTTTTACCCGACATTGAGATGAAATGACATCTCAAGCCCTGTCGCCAAATGAAACCAATAGGGTTTATTAGCATGGACGGTCCACCACGCACCGCGGTTCCTGGACAGGCTTAGATTTAAATCCCCTTTTTGGATTTACATTTATCTATTGAAGATGGATTTGTTTCTTGCAAAATTTATGATAAACGTGATGATTTTGATTTCGAGATTGTAAATTTTCCTTTTCGGACGGTGATGTTCCTCGTGCGACATCGTACGGGGTTTATATTTCGCAGTCAATTCGATTCGCTAGAGTGTCTAGTCATGTATCCGACTTCAAGACTCGTTATACATTATTAACCGCTAAACTTCTTAATCAGGGGTATCGGTATCATAAACTACGTAAAGCTATTTCTAAGTTATATAGACGTCATTCTGATTTGGTTTCAAAATTCAACGTTGGACTTAAAACACTTCTGCAACATGGCCTATCGGAACCCGAATTCTATGGTGACTTAGTATATAAATTTAGAAAAATACATGCCTGTAATGACTTTAGTACCCGATTTCGTAAAATCGTTCGTCGATTTTTAAAGATTGGGTACAACATAAATGTTATAAAACAGACTGCATGCATGGTGGTTAACCCAATCACGGTTGGCAACTTTGATTCCCTCTTTCATTGCACGCCGGTGGGTCGGGCTTAAGATTATATGACGGTTCCAGCGTAAAAGCATAAATGGAATTTTATTTTAGTATTCTTAATGTTGGTTGGCGCCTGATGCTCCGTCTTTGGTCGGGCCCCTCGGAGTCTAACTGTTGGTTTTCAATTCTGTTGTTGTATGCTGTCGAGTTCTCAACCTTGTTTCTTCTCTGTAGTTTTTTTACTTGTATGTTCTCGGAGATATTACACTGATGAGTTAGGAAGCCTTCAAGCGGACTAAACAAAATTAGTGTATACCGCGACAGAAATAAGGGCGAGGATTATGGCCATGTAAAATCGATTTAAGCCCCCCAAGTGGAATTCTTTCCACTGACCGTTCCAAGGCGGTTCTTCTGTTGCGGTTTGTTTATGTTGTTGTTTGTTACTTGCTTTGTGTATCACTTGTGTCTTATTATTTTGGATGGTCATTTGGCAATTTTGTGGGAAAATAACTGTCCTTATGGCCTTCCTTTGTTTAGGTTTCCATTATGATCTGGTCGCTTCATGTTTGTGTTTCTTTCCCTTGTAATTGTAACGATTCCTGATCTTTGTTTTACTTCTACTTAGATCCTCTAAGCGGTTTACCAGTACTAGTGTGCGGGCCGGATTCAGCTCTGCGTGGAAGCATCATGCATCCCCATATATTTCTTCAAGCCCCCTTTTCCTGAAACGGAGGAACTAATCTGATATGCTTTGTGGCATGAAAGTAACTGCCAGAGTCAAAACAGCGGTATGTTTTACTCTATCTTGACCCTGGAGTTCCAGTTCCTTCATATGTAACTGAAATTGCCATTTTTCTCTTTCTATTTCAAGTCGCTCTTCGTTCTCCCTTTTTGTCTTTCTGAATGCGTTGCTCCATTTCTTTTTGTTTTTCTTCCTTTTCTAATTTTCAATTCGAATACGTTCTATTTCTAATTTTTCCACCAGCATTTGGCTCAGCATTTCTCTTTCTTTTTTCTTGTCTCTTTCTTTCATTTCTAATCTTAACTTATCTAATTAAAGTTGCCTTCCAATTTCAATTTGTCACATTTGCAATTCAGTATGGGAGACCATAATGAGAGACAAAGCAGATGGATAAAAAAGTACTTCATCAACCAAACACTGTAGCAAAATATTTTTAATTTCGTGTTTTTTTTTTTTTTTTTTTTTTTTTTTGGTTTTGTTTTTATGCTTGTTTTGTCAGCAGTGACCCAATAATGGGAAGCAATATCTAGCAAATCTGTCCATTTGGCCAGATTAAACAGCACCTAGGAAGGCTGAGCTGAAGCAAATTTTCGATGATTGTTCTATTTTTAGCTATGGCGGTCATTTTGTTCATCGGAGTGGGGTCATTTTATCTATAATAGTTTTGGTATAGGGTCATCTTCGCAACATTCCTGTGAAGTTTTAATGAACTTGGCCTAAGGGTACAGAAGTTGTCGTTTGAAGATTTGTTTTTATTTATAGCTCTGGTGGCCATCTTGTTCGTCAGAGCGGAACGAGTTTAGCTAAGTTGGAAGGGAGTCACCTAGGCAACACTTCTGTGAAGTTTGAATCCAATTGGTCCAGGGTTTAGGACGTTCGCGTTTGAAGCAAATTTACTATGTTTTTTTTTTTTTATTTTTAGCTCTGATGGCCATTTTACTCATTGGGATGGAACCGACTTAGCTATTTTGGTAGAGAGTCACCTAAGCAACATTCCCATGAAGTTTGAAATTGACCCAAGGGTACAGGAGGTGTTGGGGTTTAAATATATTTTTTTTATTTTTTGGCTCTTGTGGCCATCTTGTCTTGTCCTGTCTTGTCTTGTCTTGATATAAATTCTGCCCTTGTAGGCACACCTTATAATGTTACAGGTCTATAAAATTTATACGGTTTATCATAAAAATACCAAACACCAGTTTAGCGGAACCTAAACCTTGATAAGACCTCCACCAGCTCACACACAAAGCATGGTAAGTGAAGTCAGTAGAATAGCCTCGAGCTAAAATACACAAATAAGCATAGAAAGAAAACTGCTTTAATTGGACACCATAGGGATTTGATAAAATATGTTCACAACAAAAGTTAATTTAGCAAAAATAGAACAAGCGAACTTGTGTTCAGGCCAGGTTTCCATTTGACATTCCGGACTACAGTTCTGAGAAATTTTACACCTTGAATACTTTTTAAGAGGCTTAAATTTTGGTCCACAACTGCAGTTGGCACAAAATTTAGCTAAGGAAAAAGATTCGTGTACCCCTTCAATGTCATCGTCACCGTCCATGGTTCTTGGACTCTGAACAGTGTCTCTTACAGAAACACAAATTCGCTGTGGTTCCAAGTCACTACTGGTGTATGTATGGTTGGGAACATAAATTGCATACATATCATAAGCTTCTCTGGCACAAGTATTCAGGGGTTCTCCTGTCTCTCCTTTCTACTGCTGCCCAGAATCTTCCAGTTCAGAAGGAACGGTCTTGTAGGCGGGAATGGCAGGGTCCAGAGTGGATACTGAGGGGGTTGGGAAGTGGTCTTGTTCTTACGCTTTCGTTTCTTGTACTCTGTCCTCCTCGCTTTATCCCTTGCACGCTGAGCCTGAGATAATAACTTGCAGTTAAGTTGGTTTTCCGATTACAAAGGGTTGCATGTTATTGTTTACACTTGTACATTTGGTGCCTGAAAAGTAAGTCCAGTCTATGTAGGTCTATAATATGTTAGTGGAAGGTGTTGTATTTCACTACCGATTATAATGTGTGCAGTTAATAGACCCCCTTTATTAGCTTACTAGAATAGCTGGTTACGGTATAAATTAGTATGTTGCTTATGTTGCTATATTGAATGCTAAAGGCAGGATAGTATAAAACCCTCGAGTAACGGCCGGGAGCCGGTAGTAAAATCCGGGAATTAATCTTGACAATCAAATAAAGGTATTAAACAATCACCTATCTGGATGGGCCAACAATTAGAATATAGACTCTTCTTTAAAGTGCATATAAGATTAAACATGATTATTAAGTTATTTTCCAGATAAACAACGAAATATAAGACCATGTCGCAAAATTTGCAGCCGGGATTGTAAAATGTAAAAATAAAGTCATTTCATCACGGCGACTAGTAAATAAATGACCCGGGAGTAGTCCGGGAGTAATTTGTTGCGGGAAATCGGCGCAGATTTGCTTTATTCTCGGCCTGATTGCTCATATCACATACATTTCTTAAACGTTAGTCAGAATAAGTGCAGTTTAGAGTATTTATTTACTTGTGATATCTGGACACACCACCAACCCTAGCCCCCACCCCTCCTGTGCCTATAATTTAAGAGACTTTTGATTATGTGTTCAGGGAACATTTAAAGTTTAAAATCCTGCGCTATTTATTTTATGAAAAAGACGGCATAAATTTTCTCCGGAGGCTGATCAGCACCCTTGAAATTGCTATTAGCTGTCAGGGTAGTACGAATACCAAACATCGCGAAAATACGTGTCTAAAACTTTGACCCCCTTAACCCCCATTTTTATTGTAAAACTGGAAGTTTTTTCTCTGCTCAAAAACATAGATTCTGGGTACTTATTTGAACCGCCTCGCAGATTCTTCTTTCGAGTATCCGCTATCAGTGTTTTTAGGAAACAGATTACGGGTACTCGTTTGAACCGCCTCGCCGATTGTTCAATCGAGTACCTTTGAGGAAACATAAATTATGGGTATTTTTGATACTTTCCATATTTTTGCTCAAAACATAGAGTTTGGGTACTCGTTAGAACAGCATCGGCAAGACGGTTTTTTCGAGAACCACAATCTATGTTTTGAGCAGAAATATGGAAAATATCAAAACAATTGTTGAAAAACAAAAATATTGGATGTTGAAAGAGTGTTCTTTCTCATAGTAGTCACACACCCAGGAACACTCTTCACCCTTTTGCACTCCCATACAGCTCAAATGATACCATGTTCGACACTGTCTGTTCTAACAACCAATCATGTCATCGACAAAATCAGGCAAACCACATCTGCACTTGTTTTATTTATGTCAATTTTTACTTGTTTTAGCCTAAAATATTCCTTTGAAAATGACCCAAAATGCCCCATTTTAAACAAATAAATTAATAAAATAAATAAATAAAATATAAATAAATAAATACTCCATCACTTTTCATTCTGACAAATGTTTAAAAATGTCTGTGGCACGGGCAATCAGGCAAATCTGCGCCGATTTCATGCAAGTGCACGATGGTCTACTTCTTCACGTGTCTTGTACAGACATGCACAATTTAAGATCATGATGCGCATCCTTTCTATAAGATTTTGACAGCCATGCGGTAGTAGTGTATAGGGATCCATATTATGCTAGTTTCTGATGCCTGTTCTCCTGTTCCAATATGGCCGACAAATTGCACAATCTTTCGTCATCACAAGAGTCGGGAGTTCTGGGAGGATTGCACAACGTGACGTAATAGCCAAAATGGCGGTGTACAGATTTCCGGTTCCTGTTATTTCATCACATTGACAGAAACCACCCACCTATTTGGCCGAAACGATCTACCCCAAAAATTGATCAGAAACGACTCAGGCCGAAACGACCCAGGACCGAACGGCCCGGGTCCGAAACGAATCATGGCCGAAACGTCCCGCGATCATTTGAATTTGATGTATATGTATTATACAATAAAGTAAAGTTTAAACAAAAACAAACAACAACAGCAACAAACGAACTAAACAGAAAAAAAAAAACAACGAGAAAAAAAACTGAGTTGGCTACAATCAGAATCACATAACTCACACTCGTAATTCCTTCAAATTCTGTTTACGTCTGAGCGCACAAATGGAACCTCTAACGAATACAAAACTGATACAAACAAGAGATTGACTTTACCATAAAAATAAAGTAATAATAATAATAAAACAGCAATGATTCGTATGTTTAAGGACGGAGACGAGCTGAAAATCTGCAGTTGCAGCTGTAAACATTTTGTGTGTGACAGAGTGATCTTTGCACCAGCAATGTAACCCAAAATAGTTTCGTCCACTCACGGTAAGCACTTTGTTTTTTTTTCATGTTATACCAGTCTAAGGAGGTTAAACATTAACAATTCAATAAATAAATGGCAATATCCTGATTCTTTCCCGTCCGGGAACTACATATTTCTGAATTTATATTTATAGCTATATATTTAATGTATTTTTAATAACCCGTATGTGGGACCAGGACAAGGAAGAAGTCTTACCTGGGTAAATGGTTGATAATCTCCCTGGCAGAGGCACTGGTCTGGTTGGTTAGAGTGGCTCAGCTAGACTGAGGAGCGTGGTCTGTTCTGCATGATTTTCTCGCTTCCCGGGTTCCATGTTTTATTCAAGTGGGTAAAACCCATCACCTTCCGGTCGGCGTTTCTGGATAGCTCACGACACAACACTCCTCCCCACTTTATCTTGAAGGCCTTGTCACCAGCTGCCAGGTTCATCCTTGAGTGGGACTGATGTCCCACCGTTTCTCAAGTGAGACTGATGTCCCACTGACACTTCGGGCTTGGACGAGACTAGAAGTCTCAGTCTATTGTCTGGCTTGAAGGAGACGAAGAAGCCTCACTTGCAAGCTGCTGTGTTGAGTCTAGCTTGTTATTTGACAGCTTGAGCGGACAAAGAAGACACACTCAATTTGCTGTCTGGCCATCTCGTTAAGTCCAACAGATTTCGAACTAGAAGTCCAGAAATCGTGACAGAACTAGAAGCTCAATGTCATTTAGTGGACTATTACAGAAATCCGCGGATAGACTGCCGTCTAGAAGACACATTTCTGGATTTGTGCGATCTAGAAAATCAATCTTTCCTTCATTCTTAGTGGATACTTCCAAAACATCAGCACAGTTTGTTAACCAGTGAACTTAAGTAATCAGTAAACCTAATGGTTACCGGGTAATTCTTTATCCGTGTGCATCTTCTAGTAACAATTTGTCTTTCATCTCTGTGGTTGTCTCCTTATGGCATATCCCATTATTTTTCCTCCCTGCCCAGCTAATTGTACCTGAATGAAGCCACCCACATTTACCGTGAACCTGACCCATTAAACATCTGGCCTGGTGCAGTTATGATAACCACCGCAGGGCAAAACTACAGCTTGTGTGTCAGATAGATACATTTTCTGTTTACCTGACCCCGAGACCCAACGTCCCCATCAACACCACCTAGGCCACCCCGGAGACGCCGCCCTCAACCCTGCATGACCCTTACCAGAGATGAAATGATATCTCAATTCCTGACACCCAAGGAAACCAGCATAGCCTATACATGTATGCATCGACAGTCAGACTTGCACTACCCCGTCCAAGCAGGCCCTGAACCCCTAAGTAGATTACTAGTACTCATGTGCGGTATGCTGCACATGGCATCAGAGGATCTGAATTCCTTAACTGTCTGAACTTCAATGTTAAGCTTTATTGGGATAATCCCTCAACCCATTAAGCTAGCTGACCCTTGAGGCTCCCTGAACATTAAAAACCATGTTAAACTTGAATGAGCCTCAGGGATTATTTTGGGCAGGGCCATGGGGCCATAGTCCCATCAGTTTTGAAAATGGCCCCTTGTTTTGGAAAGCAGGGGCCATTTTTACATGGGGAGAGATAGGGAGTAGTCATTCGGAAGCTAGTTCTTTCTGCTTTTTAGTCAAAATGGCCCCATCAGCATTTTCACCAGAATTATCCCTGGAGCCTTTCTCACTTTCAGAATCTTGCCTAGAAGATAGTACCCAAGATAACTGGTAAACAATACTGTGGCTAAACAGAGTTCTAGTTAATTCCAAACTTGGAGTAATTTACTCCCACTTTGTCATTTCTGACTCCCAACTTTTTGAAAAGTATGGTAAAACTCCAACTTTTTCTGGAATACTGCATTTTTACTCCAATTTTAAAAACCCTGGGGAGAACCCTGCTAAAATCTCATTCCTGTTCATTCAAATGTGTTTTTAACGGAGGCAAAGAGAAACTGCTATTTATAAGCCTATACTCTTTCAACTCCAGCTAAAATCTATCATTCAAGCGCGTCTTTCTTATGGAGGCAAAGAGAAACTGCTATTTACAAGCCTATACTCTTTCAACTCCAGCTAAAGTCTTCAATTCGTTCAATTGCATCTTTCTTTAAAATGGAGGCAAAAAGAAACTGCTATTTAAAAGCCTATACTTCTTCTACTCCATTTTAAACTTGCAAACGTTTGGAAGCATTCACATATCAAAATAAAGGGACCTGTATCATTAGGTTTGGACAAATTTTCTTTGCTGTTTTAAAAGCCTTATTTGCCATCATTATTTTGACTATTTTTGCCTGTCATAGTTTGCATTTGTCAAATTACTTGCTATTTCCTTGCCTTTCACTTAACTGTAAGCTTTTCCTAGTGGCTAGAAGCCTACTTAAGAAACTTTTCATCAAGCCATTTCAAAATTTAGTATAGAAGTAAGACAACTGGTTCTTCCACCAATGTTCTGTAACTACCAACGTGGATCATTAAATTTGATGTTTCATTCTTCTGTCATTCCGATTCTTGTCCATCAATTCCATCAGCAGTCAGTCGTTGTACCCGGGATTCTGTTAGTGAGCTGACTGTTAATGGAAAACACCTTTTCTTTCCCCATTGGAATGTCTCTTTCCTTCCACAGCTTGGAATTTGCACTGGTGTTGTACTCTATTAAGAACAGCTTTCATACTTCTAGAATGCTCAAAAACCTGCTTGGCTGTCTCTTCATCAGCACATCCCTGACAGAATTTTGAAATAGCCTCCTGCATCTGACGCTTTTCAGGCTGGTCTCTAAATGTAGCAGTGGCAAGGGTCAGAACTTGGTCAGCTTGTCTTCCAAAGATCTTTCCTGTCTTGAAATGATTGCCGGAATTTCATTCTTGCTGTTTTCCAATCTATCCTCAAATCTCTTCCCAGTCCTGCAGTGATTGCGAAGAAATCCAAAGCTTTGCCCTCTAAAGACCAATTAAGGTAATCATAACATTCTCTGTCAAATCATTTTATTGCTGACCAGCAGCTTTCAAACTTGTGTCTGTCAGAAAAACATCCAGCACACATTTCCATCAAATTCATGTTCTTTGGAAGCTGTTTCAGATCACCACGCCTCTCTCTCCATGAGTGTCTAGAAGACCCCTCAGGAGATATGTTATCATCACTCGCTTTTTCCCACATCAGTGCGGTATGCCATGGTGACCTTGACCTAGAAGTACTAGCATTAGTGTCCTGACACGCTCGACCTTGAATATGTCCTTGGTGACCTTGACATCCGGTGTCGAGCATATGATCTTTTATGCGACCCTGACCTTGCATATCTGGAGCATGACCTTAGCTTGTCATGCTTTCTTGACCTTGACCCGTCATACTTTCTTGATGGTGACCTTGGCCTGCCATGCCTTCTGGAAGAGTCAACCTGCCATGCCTTCTATGTGTCCTTGACATGTTATGCCTTCTAGATGTCCTTGACATTCCATGCCTTCTTGAAGGGGACCTTGACGCTTCACGTCCTCTTGAAGGTGACTGACCTTCCTTACCCTCCTGAAGGTGACCTTGACATCATGACCTCGAAGGTGATTTCCTCATATCATGTCATCTTGAAGGCGTTCTTGACCTGTCATGCCTTCTAGAAAGTGACCTTGACAATTCCTGTCTTCTTGAAGGGGAGCTTAACCTTCCATGCCTCCTAGGTGGCTTGACAATTCCTGTCTTCATGATGGTGAACTTGGCCTTCCCGCCTAGGTGACCTTGACAATTTCTGTCTCCTTGAAGGTGGGCCCGACCTTCCATGCCTTCTAGAAGGTGTCTCCAGTCTTGGCTTAATCTGCCCTCTTTTGGTTGTTCCTGACCTTTAACCCATGGAGTTTAACCCTGGTCTGGTTTGCCTTCTTGACGATGACCGTAAACGTCTGGACTCTTCGAACTTCCTACCATGTGATCTTGACCATGAATGTCTTTTACGGCTGTAGGAATTATATTCACTGGCATGAGGCCTATCTTTTTTCTTCTTACATAGTCCATTTTCATATCTGCTTTCGGAGAGACCAAAGACTATTTTTTCACGTGAAACTATTTTTTCATTCTTGTCTGATGGTGTCAACCAAAGCGCATGTGTCTAGAAGACTCCAAGCACTAAGGTGAACCATCTGACTGATCAGTCACTTTCTGTTAATTCTTAAACTCTTTCTGAAATCCAATGCATGTCCTCTTTTGTTCCTTCCTAGCCATGAGGATTAGAAATCAACTCCATGACTGCTCTACTGTTCTTGGCAATGGGGATTAGAAATCAACCCAATTAGCTCTACTCTTCCTAGCCATGAGGATTAGAAATCAACTGCATGACTGCTCTACTACTGTTCTTGGTCATGGGGATTAGAAATCAACGCCATGCCCACTACATTCTTCTATCAATTCTGTTCACGTGAAAGCATTTCTTCATCCTTTGACTGATGGTGTCGTCCGGCGCCTGTGTATCTAGAAGGCGACTAATGCTCCATCAAGCCATCTGCCTGGTCAATAATCTTTGCCTCAACATTTGCTATCTTATTTGTGCAAGGAGTGACAAATACAAACTTCTGTAAGTGTAATAAAAATATTTCAAGAATATTCTCTGTGTATAGAATACTCCAGAGATTCTTTCCCAAAATATTTATCCTTTTTTTTTTTCTGGCTTTTCGACAGGCAGAACACTTTTCAATAATTTTCGCGTATAGAATACTGCGAAAACCCTAGAAAAGTCTGTCTTTTAAGTGATAAGCAGTTATTTACTAATAATTTTGAGAATATATTACAGTCGAGTCCGGCAATTTTGCGCGGCCGTTTATTTTGCGCACCCTGCATTCGCAGTTTCACGAACTGTATGGTCTGTATCCCTAATTATCAGTTCCACTATTATCCGTGCATCGACATTAAGTTTAACTTAGCCCAGAAAAAGATGGGCCTGCACATGCAGATAGTTTCGCGGAATTTTTCAATTTTCTCAAAATACGAAATTTTAAAAGTCAAGACAGTTTAAAACTAGCCAAAGGTGCTATTCCCTTTGTATCTAAACTTACTGCTTCTGACAACATTGCAGAAGAACGAATCAACAACTTATGAGTCAACCCTCATGTTCAAACTGTTCAAAAAACATATTGTGCGCAATGTTAGGTGACAACATTGGTAGTTCAATTTCAAGGGGTTATCCCTTCATAGTATTCTTTGTCCTGTATATTAATAACTTCAGAAGCCAATTTTCATTGCAGCTGGTCGATAGGGAAATGTTGCAATGTTGTTGACTGTGACAATTGAGTGATGACTTGAACAAAGTCACACGTAGCTATAAAAACTTTATATGCGCAATGTTACCGGACTGCACCGTACTTCTAAAACGTTAGAACAATGCTTTTTAATAGATGGCTGGCTTCTTTTAAGTAATAAGCAGTTCTTTTTAACTATTTTGGGTATAGAATACTCCTAAAATGTAAGAACTAAGCTTTTTCAATATATGGCTGTTTGCCAATACTTTTCAATACAACAAATTTGAAGAAAAAGGACTATTTTCGGTTTAGAAAACTCAAGAAAATAACCCTTTCTCGTCTGCAACCAACCAACCAACCCTTTCTTCAAAAATGCAGACATCTATGTGTCACCAATTTTATTCAAGAAAGTACTTTGTGTATAGAATACGCCAAAGATTTTACGTAGGTTTCTTGAATTAATACCACAATGATACAGGTTAGGGATTTCTTTTATAATAATGGTCGCGTATAAAATACAGCGAACAATCGAAGAAAAGTACATGTAAATCTTGGTTTAGAAAACACAGAGATTACCTTTTCTTCTTTCTTGACAACCAAGTATTCCTCTGCCATTCCACGGAGAAAATCAGCCACCCAACCAGGCAAAACTAAACCCCAACTGGCAAGGGACAATTTAGAATTTTTCCAAACTAAAAATTACCCCAAGAAAAAACTGGCAGAAGGCAAACAAAAATCAATCCAATTAGCTAAACTTAAATTAATTTAAGACTGCCTTAAGAATTGGATCATTCAGCTAAATGCCAAACTCACCGGTTGTCCCCAAAACTGACCGGCTCCACGTTGTTGAAAAAATAAACAGGCCAAACCAAGAAGCTAAATGCCTCAAGACTTCACCTGCCTACAATTTCAACCTGTCAGGCTATCAAGAGTTGAACCCTTCACAGTTCCCTCTGTAAACAAAAGGAACCGCGTATCATGTTCACCGTCCCCCACGTCCGAAAACGTGAAGTAAATCTGAACCCTTCACAATCCCCAACGTTAAAAAAATAACGAAGTGGACCGCGTATCATGTTCACCGTCCCTCACGAATCCGAGGATAACTCGTGAAGTAGTAATACACCTCTAACGAAATGACCGGAGAATTCCCCCTTCCGTTTTATCGCTCGTCGCCAAATAATGTATTTTTAATAGCCCGTATGTGGGACCAGGACAAGGAAGAAGTCTTACCTGGGTAAATGGTTGATAATCTCCCTGGCAGAGGCACTGGTCTGGTTGGTTAGAGTGGCTCAGCTAGACTGAGGAGCGTGGTCTGTTCTGCATGATTTTCTCGCTTCCCGGGTTCCATGTTTTATTCAAGTGGGTAAAACCCATCACCTTCCGGTCGGCGTTTCTGGATAGCTCACGACACAACATATTTATTTTTAGCTAAATACGCCAGTTATGTGTGAATCTTCGTTATTTAAGGACTATACAAAATGGCTGACAACCTCACTGGCACTTGAACAGTTGTATGTTGTATATATATCTATTATACTAACATGGTCAATCACGAAATGCTTACCACATCAGGTTTTCTCTCGTCGTTTACTATCAAAATCGGACATTCACGAATCCGCCTCTATGGAAGTGTGTAGAAGAGATCCAAATGTGTCTGCATCGATACAGAAATTGAACTGCCACTCTGAAGTCTGTGAGATGTTCGATCAGTTTCTACTGAAAATGTCCTAAACGACAAGTTGATGCACCATTTTTGACGTGCTGTTTCCCGACACGCTGGTTCCCTGTTTTAACTGTAGGATACCCCCAAGCTGCCCTAAGACGAGCAAGTTCACCGAAGATGTGCATTAGGCGAGAGATAGAAAGAAATAAATCAACACTACTATTTCTTAAATGTCCTTTTGGCTTTCCGGTAGAGATGTTTCCATTAGGGTCTAGTTATTTCATGTTTGTGTTTCTTTCCCTTTCGAGTCTTTGATCTTTCTTTCTTTCTTTTCAACTTATAGTTATACTGTAGGTGTGCATTACATACACATCAAGTTTGCAGGATAAAAGCCTACAAAGTATTTAAGTAACCATGTAATTACAGTAGGCGTCTTAAACCTGCACAGGGCATGACTCTTCCTGCACACGGGGCTCCAGTTAATGTCCTGATCCGAAGACCAAGACATCCTAATGGCTATCTATCTTTTTATACTGAGTCGGTCATATTTGGCCATTACCTCAGTTGGGTGCGTAGCTAAATTTAGAATTTAGCTGAAAAAAGGGAGTCACTGAATGTGTCATTAAAATTATTTATAATCTGAATAACAGGTATACTAAAACACATACCTCTGAATCTCAATTTATTTTACACTGTATGGGCTTTGAACTCCTCTGCAGTCTTAGCATTCACCACAGAAGAGGGAAGAATATCTTGGTATCACCATCACTGACGATCTTGATTGGGGTCAACATATCTCAGAGATTACATCTAAAGCAACTAGGACTTTAGGATTCCTTAGACGGAACTTGGCTTTTGCACCTAGGCAGACAAAGGATGTTGCATATAAAACATTGGTTCGCCCTCAACTTGAATATGCATCACCCATTTGGCACCCCTGTGTTAAAACTCAGACTCAGCAGGTGGAGAATGTGCAGAGGACAGCTGCTCGATGGACCTGTAGGCGATGGCGAAATAGAAGTAGCGTTGGTGACATGCTTAATGAGCTAGAGTGGCCGTCCCTGGAGGCCCGTCGTAAGCAGTCCTCTTTAACCTTCTTCTACAAGATACACTCTGGTTCAGTGTCTATTGATAAAGATATGTACTTGACCCCTGTAACAGTGTCGATCCAAACAAGGGCATCAAAAGTAAACGACTCACAATATCGTAGATACCAGTCCTATAGTGATGCCCTGAAGAACTTGTTCTTTCCTAGAAGTATTCCCCAATGGAATAGTCTTCCCTCCTCTGCGGTGAATGCCAAGTCCGCAGAAGAGTTTAAAGCCCGCACAGTGTAAGATTGGGACTCAGAGGTATGTGTTTCAATACGAATACTGTAACCAGTACATTCAATGATAGCATATTACTGTACTTCCCGCAAGATTTTTGGCCGGACGCCCGGTACCGGGTGTGCCTCTCAAGGAGGAAACCTCCAACAACAAGAGAGCAATGTCACATGACTTCCTGTGACACTTCAGAATTTTTCCTTGCGGCCATCTTGGTGGATGTGTTTCAGTTTTGTTCTCAAACAAATCTTTTTACATCGGCATTATGTTTTGCTTTCTTCTACCATTGGTCGTAGGGAAGTGCTCCCGCTGGATTTTACTGTGTTTTGTGCTACAGTTTTATTCATTATTTGGATTATTTTGGATTAATTTGGACTTAGTGAATTCCTTTCACGTGAGTTCTTTCCATTTTATTTTTCTTTGTTATGCCACAAGTGCTGGGTTCTTGTGGTCTCACAAATGACAGTGGATTTCCACTCTTCTTGTCTTGCTTACTCTAGTGCAGTGTTGACAATAATGTGATATTTGTATAAATTTGTCTCTTGATATTTGGTATTCTGCTATTGGTAGGTGGTCTTATCTTTCCAGGATGCCAAGAAACAAGACAGTATTCTTCGTCATTCTTCGAAGTGTCTAAGAGGCAAATGATGACGTTTCCAGTCATCTAGGCTCTGGGGCAGAGGAAGTCCCTTCAGTTCGAACCGACGACGTTGTGTCAAACGTTCGTTCTGATAAATTTTCATCAGGCCGGGCTGACGACGTTGTGTCAAATGTCCGGTCTGAAAGTCGCCATTCAGGGATAATTCAGTTGGGTGAACTTGGAATCATCCCTTCTCCAGGCAACCAACGACCAGACGAGTTTTCTTCCAGTCATGAGATCTTACCCGGTCATTCCCGGTCGGTAAATCAAGACGTTCATAAAGGCTCTGGGGATGAGGTTTCCGGTCTCTTGAACTGTTCTGGTCAGACAGCTGTTTTCCGGACATTTCCGGGTCACACTAATAACCGGGTGTCCGGAAATTCATTGACCCGGTCCGGTCGACGTCTAGGACCGGGATCCCGGTCTGGGCTGGGTGTCTCAATATCCCAGTCCGGTCAAAATAAGAAAGACCACCGGGACAAAAGAAGAAGGGTTTCATCTTCTAATTATGACTCAGATGAATCTTTTTCTTCAAGGTATCATTTGAATCTAGTTCTTCTGTGTCTCGTTCCAAGGGTAGACATAGGAGACATTCCTAGAGGAAGAAGTCTCATCGCTATAGGTCTCACTCTAGAGATTCGTATAGTGGGAGAGAAGTAGATATCATTCTAGGTCTCATCCACATGTAGGAAAGAGATCCAGAAGTCCTCATCACACTAAAGGTTGAAAACGGTCTCATGAAAACCGCCGACAGTCTAGCAGATCTTCCTCCCTGCAAGGAAAAAAGAGACGAAATTCTTGTTCTCTTTCTTCTGAGAGGGATATTATTCAGAACGTTATTTCAGGAACAGTAACTGATAATGAATTTGAAGGGGAAGTGGTACCTCTCCGACCAGGAAGTCCGTTCACGCTAACTCGACTAGAGTTAAGAACAAAACTTCTTCTCTTAATTTTTCTGAAAGCTGTTCTGTTATTTCTGATGATGAGGATGAGAAAAAAATTTTCATATGCAGAGACTATTGAAGAGGTCTTCAGATTTCTTCCAGTCTCTATTTGTCCACGGAAGAATGAGTATTCGACTCCTTCAAAACCTAGACGGGGTATTGACTTACTTAATCCTTCTGTGAATTAAGAGTCTTCAACTTTACCCCAATTTCAGTTGGCAAAAGATATTCTTAATCTTGTTCAGTCACATGTTACTGACAAGGTTAAATTGGAGCCTTGTTGGGCGGCACCCATTAACCTAGAGAAGGAGCTTGGTACTCATATGAAGTTTTACAAACTTCATAATGAACAATTTCCTTCAAGTGTTCCAAAAAATAGACAAAGATGCATCGAAGCTGGATTTGTCTTCTTCTGGAACTGTCAGTGTTTCAACCAAGTTTCTTGAAACGATGGAATGTCATGCAAGGAGCGTTATATCCATCAATTCTTATGCAGACTTTTTTGCAACATCAGCGTTTTTAACCCTTTTATAGAACATATTTAGTGCCATGCAATCTGAAGATATGGACACTAATATGCTTCTTAGATTAGTAGAGACATTTGTCAATTGTCTCAAACATTCTACAAATTTATCAGTGCTTATGGCAGTGTAACTTCTGTTTTTGTAGGAGGGAGTTGGCCATTTCACGTCTAAGATTCTCACTATGCTTCCAATGACAGTTTGAGATCTTTACCTTTTTCTGCAGATACCCTTTTGTGGTAAAATCACAGAAATTCAAAAGGCTAATTCAGAAACGCATCAACAGGAACTTATTGCGGAATCGGTCTTGAAACCTAGCACTTCGCAATCTCAAACATTTTCTTTCAGAACTCTACAGAGTACTATAAAGAAACAAGATCCTAAAAAGGTTTCTCCCATCCATTCCCCCTAGACAGGGACCAGTCTGGAGTGAAACGGGTGGTTATAGTTTTCTCATGGCGGAGACAGGCGAGAAGGTGCCAGTCGGTCTCCCCCCGTAAAGAATCCTCCTCTGATAGAAGACACTGAAATTTGCTCTCCTCTGTCCTCTAAGGGATCTACCGGTAGGACAATGGGTCCTTTCTGTCGTAAGCCATGGCTACAAGATTCCTTGCGACAGAAAAACAATACTTTCCCCACTCCCACAGTTCTTCAAGCAGTCACAAAGTCCAGCTCTAGAAGAACAGGTTCAGGAACTCTTACAAAGAGGGCAGTGGAGAGTATAAATCCGAAAGAACCCGGTTTTTACTCACAAATTTTCTTGGTTCCAAAAGAACGGAAAATTAAGACTGATAATCGATCTGTCCAAACTGAACAAGTTCTTGACTTTTCAGTTATTCAGTGTTGAAACAGTAAACAAGGTCACTAACGCGATTTATCCAAACGATTGGGCAATATTGCTGGATCTGACAGTCTCATACCTGCACATACCAATCTATGTGTCGTTCTCGGAAGTATCTCCGGTTTTTGTCTGAAGGGTCGAGTGTTTCAATTCATAGCTCTCCTTTTTGGACTTGCAACGAGTTCTTCAGTCTTTACTCGGTTGATGGTTGCCATAGCAACATATCTACGAGTTCGTGCAATCATTCTTCTACCTTATCGGGACGACTGTCTTGTCAGGAATCAGTGTCGTCTCTATCTGATCAAGGACCAGAAGTTTACTCTCAGATTGATCACATCTCTAGGCTTCATCATCAATCAAGAGAAGTCGGAACTAGTTCCATCCCATAACTTCTTTTTCATAGGGATGGAATTTGTCACCCAAGACAATATTGTGAGAGTCCCTTGGGGCAGAGTTCTAGGTATTTACACCTAATATCTTGGTTTCTGAAACAAGCTGTTGTCACAACAAGAATGTTTCTTTCCCTTTTGGGGAAATTGAGTGCATCTGCTCAGTTTGTGGTTTTAGGCAGACTGCATCTTCGTCCCCTTCAGATGGCATTGTTCGCCTAATGGAAACCACATTTGTTTCCACTGGAACACAATCTGTGGTCTAAGATCAAATGAAAAATCATCTGAAATGGTGGTTTGACAGGAAGAGATTTATTCAGGGGGTTGTTCTAAAACAACTTCTTCCAGTGCTCACAGCCTTCACAGATGCGAGTTGTTCAGGCTGGGGTGCAAACTTGGAACCGGAAGGACTCATGTATCATGGAGTCTGGCAACATATCAACTTTCTAGGATGAATGCCATTCTTCTAGCTCTCAAAAAGTGTCAACACATTCTGTCCAATTTGTCAGTGATGATAGCCACAGACAATTCGTCTTCTGTTGTGCTTACATCCAACACGAGGGCGGTACCCACTCTCCAACCTTATGCATGGAGGTATTGGAGACCCATCTTTGGTGTCACGAGAGAGAAATTTTCTCTCAGAGTCCGGCACATACCCGGGAAAAGACATGCAATTTTCTGATGACAGGACACTCCAACATCAATCTATTTGCAACACGTCTGAACAACAGACTTCTGTTGTATATGTCCCCAGTTCCGGACAGCAATGCGCTAGCGATAGATGCTATGTCCATGAATTGGGACAGGATTCACGCATATGCGTTTCCTCCCTTTCACATCATTCTAGTAATTCTATCAAGACTCGCATACACCGGTGCTAGATAGTGCTAATTGATCCTTTTGGCCTCGAGAACTTGGTTCCCGGAGTTGCTACATCTGTCAGTAGCTCGTCCTAATTCTCTACCAATAATTCCCGGTTTGTTAACTCAAAAACCGGAAGGATCGTGATTTCTCCTCAAAATCCCCAGTCTCTGTCATTCTCGCCTGGATCTTATCAAACGATCCATTACAGATAGAAATTTTCGGGAAAAGTTGCCGATCACGTTTCTAAAGCAAGAAGACCTTCTACAGGAAGGTGTACGAGACCTTCTACAGGAAGGTGTACGAGACCTTCTACAGGAAGGTGTACGAGGCCTTCTACAGGAAGGTGTATGAGACCTTCTACAGGAAGGTATGTGGGACAAAATGGGGCGTATTTACCAGTTGGGTAGTAAAAATTACTCCTGACAAGGCCTCTGCTTCAAATGTAGCACACTGCTTGCTCTACCAATTTGAAGTTAAAATTGTCAAATCAGTACTATGAAAGGCTATAGAGCTATGATTTCTAATACTTTAAAGTTCAAGTCTGGCACAAATGTTGGGTCTGACCCTATCATTTCTGAACTTATAAAGCTCTTGAATTACAGAGACCAGTTTCCTTAATGTGACTTAGCCTGCGTTCTTTTTGCTTTATGTAAAGAACCATTTGAACCTTTACATAAGGCTCCCTTATTAAATCTCACACCGAAGACTGTGTTCTTACTAGCTATGACTACAGCAAGCAGAGTTAGTGAGATTCATGCATTCTCGGTTGACTCAGAACATATCAGATTCAACAAGTCAGACGGTTCTGTCTCTCTCAGAACTAAGCCAGGTTTTCTACCTTAAACCAATTACCATCTAAATGTCCAGATGATTTTTTGGTTCCAAAGTTTGCTAAATCTGTAAATAAGGAAAGACTTTAACAGGTTCCTTTGTCCTATTAGAGCGCTTAAATGTTATGTCAAACAGACAGAACCTTTAAGAAAGGGCAGGAAAGTGTCTTTCTTCCTATCAAAGGAGACCATGATATTTACAAGGGTTCTATCTCTGGATGGATCTCTTCTGTAATAGATTAGCTTACAAGTTTTATCTAAGAGAAAATTAAGTTTGCTAAACATTAGAGCTCATGAAGTTTGGGCATTAGCTACTTCTTGGGCGTATTTTAGTAAAATACCTCTTGAAGAGGTAATCAGAGCTGCTGTTTGGTCAAACCTATCTGTGTTTGCCAAGTTCTATGTCAGAGATCACCGAAAACAGTCTCAGAATCTTCTGCTTTTGGGTCCTGTGGTCACAGCCCAAAAAGTGGTGGGGGGAGACGTCGGTTCTTCCAGTCACAGCTGCTAACCAGGATCATTCCTATCTGATGCCTGGACCATAACCGTAAACAGGTGATTAGATAGTGTCTGATGCCATGGATATTCAGAGATTGAAATGGTGGAAATTTAGGAAAATTTTTCCTTTAAATTTCTTTTAACCATTATTTTCTAAGTTTATTTAAGAGCAATCTCTGAAGTGGCCCAACGCTTCGGTACGGGTGTTTTCATGTGGGAGAATTTCCATCCCACCAACCTTTATTCTGCTATCATTGAATGTACTGGTTACAGTATTCGTATTGAAATTTAATTTTTTAAATTAAAATTCGTTTCAATAGAATACTTACCAGTACATTCAATTAGAATGCCCGCCTCCCTGGTTCCCCTCCAATTCTTATATTCCATTTATTTTGGAAAAATTCTGAAGTGTCACAGGAAGTCATGTGACATTGCTCTCTTGTTGTTGGAGGTTTCCTCCTTGAGAGGCACACCCGGTACCGGGCGTCCGGCCAAAAATCTTGCGGGAAGTACAGTAATATGCTATCATTGAATGTACTGGTAAGTATTCTATTGAAACGAATTTTAATTTAAAAAATTAAATTTTAGGATACCTCTGTTATGCAGATTGTAAATAGTTTTAAGGACGCATCCAGTGCCTCTCTCTTTTTTTCCAGCTAAATTCTAAATTTAGCCACCCAATCAACTGAGGTAATTACTGGCCAGATATGACCGACTCAGTATAAGAAGATAGATAGATAGATAGATAGATAGATAGATAGATAGATAGATAGATAGATAGATAGATAGAAGACTATTCCAGTGGGGAATAGTCCTATGAAAAAAAGGAATTTTTCAGGGCATCACTATAGGACTCTTACCTATGATATTGTGAGTTGTTTACTTTTGATGCCCTTGTTACGGTTGAAGGGGTCAAGTATTTGTCTTTATTAATGGCCACTGTACCTGAATGTATCTTATAGAAGAAAGGTTAAAGAGGACTGCTCACGACGGGCCTCTAGGGAGGGTCATTCTAGCTCGTTAAGCATGTCACCGACGCTACATCTATTGAGCCATCGTCTGCAGGCCCAATGAGCAGCTGTCCTCTGCACCTTCTCCACCTGCTGAATCTGAGTTTTAACATAGGTATGCTAAATCGGTGATGCATATTCAAGCTGAGGGCGAACCAATGTTTTATATGCAACATCCTTTGTCTGCGTAGGTGCAAAAGCCAAGTTACGTCTAAGAAATCCTAAAGTCCTAGTTGCTTTTGATATTATTTCTGAAATGTGTTGACCCCAGTTAAGATCATCAGTGATTGTGATAACAAGATATTTGGCGAATTGAACCTGCTCCAAAATTTGCTAGTGTAGTGTATAGTCAAACTTAACTTGTTTGTCCTGAGGGTGTCGTGACACCCTCATTGAATGACATTTTGGACAGATTGAACTTCATCTGCGAATCAGCCTCCCACTGTGCTAGTTGATTCAGGTCATCTTGTAAAATAAGACAGCCAGAAGAAGAATATATATTCCTATACAGGACACAATCATCAGCAATCAAACGGACAGGTGACCTGATATTTTCAGGGAGATTATTGATAAATATCGAGAAGAGGACTGGTCCAAGGACCGAACCTTGGGGGACACCAGATAAAACAGGGACTGGATCAGACGCTTTGCCATCAAGAACAACTTGTTGTGAGGGCCCTGAGAGCCATGAGTTAAACCACCTATGTGTGGATCCTCTTATCCCACAGTAATCCAATTCATACAATAGCCTTCTGTGAGGTACCTTGTAAAAGGCCTTAGCGAAATCCATGATAATCAAGTCAGTCTGTTTGTGGCCACGGTTTATGGTCCCATCCAGATTGCTCACAATGTAATGGTAAAATTGAACTAATTGAGTTTCGCAAGACCTTTGAATTAAAAAAACCGTGTTGACTGTCAGCAAGAATGCTCTCAAAGGCTAGGTGCTTGTTGATGTTGCTATTTAAACTATTATATGCTCCAGGGTTTTGCAACAGGTGCATATTAGCGACACTGGTCTATAATTTGCTGCATCATATTTTTCTCCTTTTTATAGACCGGGGTAACATTAGCACTCTAGACACTTTGAAAAAACCTTTTGACACACCACCTCATGAACTACCAAAAAGCAAAAGGTAAAGAGACAGTAACATGAAATAACTAGACCCCAATGAAAACTTCAATAGCGGGAAGCCAAAATGTGGTGTTGTAACTTTTTTTTTATTTATTTCTACCCATCTCCTTATGCACACCTTCGGTGAACTGGCTCCTCTTAGGACAGCTTTGGGTATCCTACAGTTAAAACAGGGAACCAGCGTGTCGGGAAACAGCACGTCAAAAATGGTGCATCAATTTGTCGTTTAGGACATTTTCAGTAGAAATTGATCGAATATCTCATAGACTTTAGAGTGGCAGTTCAATTTCTGTATCGATGCACACACATTAGGATCTCTCCTTCACACTTCCATAGAGGCGGATTCGTGAATGTCCGATTTTGACAGTTAACGACGAGAGAAAAGTAGAAGTAAAACAAAGATCAGGAATTGATACAATTAACTTACTCCATCCATAAAAGACACCAAAGGGAAAGAAATACAAACATTAAGCGACCAGACCATAATGGAAACCTAAACAAAGGAAGGCCATATGGACAGTTACTTTCCCACAAAATGGCCATATGGCCATCCAAAATTAAAAGACACAAGTGATACACACAGTATCTTATGCAGCAAATTATAGACCAGTGTCGCTAATATGCACCTGTTGCAAAACCCTGGAGCATATAATAGTTTAAATAGCAACATCAACAAGCACCTAGCCTTTGCCTGATGTGGCAAGCATTTCGTGATTGACCATGTTAGTTTTATAGATATATATATACAGCATACAACTGTTCAAGTGCCAGTGGACAACCTGTATTGAAAATTTGACAAGTGTGAAGATGAAAATTGTTTTAAAAAGAAATTATGACTAATATGATTGTTTTGTGATTTAACCATGAAAGCATAACATTTTGGCTTTATGTAGCTCTATTGCTACTAACATTTAGTTTTCAAAAGGCAAAGACATCAGGATGAAAATTGTCAAATTTCAAACGTCACTGCAGAGCTGTCATTTCATCCAATGTTTCTTTTCAGCACAAATCAGTCCTTTGTATAACCTCTCCTAACAAAACCTACCAATGATTTTCAAAAATTCTTTCCCATTACAAAATTGACCAAATTTTCATCTTGCCACCTCCATGCACTTGAACTTGAAGACACATGGCGGCTCTTGAGCACATGGTGAAAACATTTAAACAAAAAGAAAGTAGTTCCTTCTATTTACCGTGGTCTGAATTGGTCATAACCTCTTGAGAGTTTGTTATAACTGAGGTTTAATGCCCCATCAGCACTATTGAGGTTATTTTAGCGATGATGCTTCAAATTTTGCGGGAGTTTACTCGACATTCGAGATGAAATGACATCTCAAGCCCTGCCACCCAATGAAACCAAAATGTTTTATTACTTACACCACTTTGCCTGCGCAGGCTTTGTTCTTCTAAATGGTATCAGTACTCATACAATGTATGGTCAGAGTCAGCTCTGCGTGGAAGCACCGTGCAGCCTGATGTATAAATCCAAGCCCCTATCGCCATGATGGCCGGGGTCCCAACCTCTGGAGAGTAAAAAATGTACTGTTTTCATTCTTTACCTATTGTATACAAAATCGAATCTTCCACTTCACAGGCACTTGTTTCAAAGAACAAAAATATACCCTCTACCTTCTCAAGGTAGAGGGTAGATTTTTTTTTCTCTTAAACAAGTGCCTGTCTCAAGGTAGAGGGTAGATTTTTTCCTCTATGAAACAAGTGCCTGTGTTCCACTTTATATAATAGCGCAGGTCCATTTTTTAAAATTTAGGAATGCCAGGTTGTGTTTCTCTCCAAAATGTATTTAAAAATGGCTGAACTTTATGCAAACAGTGTAGGCCCTGATCAGATGCTGCATTATGCTCTCCTTCTTTTATGTGATGTGAGTTTCCACACTGTCACTGACTTTATACTGTGGATCAAAAAAACAAACTTTCATGGAGACTGACTGTGAATTTTTGTCTACTGACATTCTATCACTTCATCCGATATATGTAGGGCAGTTGTCATTTTCTTACATAAAATTACTTTGCACTGATTAACAGCTTATGTACAAGCCAGCTCATAAAAAGTTAACGTCCCCAATCCGAAGGAATTAGGATGCTGTCTCTGGTGCAAGAAACCCCCATCCCTGGTTTGAACCCCAAAAGCGGTAATTTTCGTGTCCGATCATGCTCCACTGGCATCATTAGCAGGGATGAATGCCACATAGTGCACTGTCCTTCGGGTCGGAATGTTAACTGGAAGTCCTCTATGCAAGAACCCCCCGTGCAAGTTAAAAAATCCCTACTGTAATTACATGAATTTGTACGCTTTCATCCTGCAAACCTGGAATGTATTTAATGTACACCTGAAAATCTGCTCCGAGTAATGGTCAAAGATGAAAGACCGATCACATTATCAGTAGAAAGATAACAGTTTACCATGACACAATGCAACCACCATACATAATAATAAATTTCCTTGTTCAAGAACCGTGGCTAATTTTCAAAGAACTTTTCCAGAAACAGTTAAAATAAAGAAATATCCCGGTCTGCAAAATATATCGATAAATGCTGTTTTTATCTGTTTTAATGTTGCTTTTCATTTTAATAAAATTTGTCACGTGACAACAAATCTTCAGTGTCTGTTTACACTGCTAAAGTACGCGGTTTCCATCTTCATTTCCAAAACCCATATAGTGTGTGACATGGCTACCGGTGTGGAATTCGAAAAACTAAAATGATATCCCTATTACCGCAAAACTGATATCATGATCAATGCCAAAAACACTTACAAATATGAAGAAAACGTTATTGCTTCTGTCTGCTAAATGTGTGTTTTTTCGCCATTTATATTCTGCTGGATCCCGGGTGCTTTGATTCGACCCGTTTTATGACAATGACGCTTTCTAGTGACGAATACCAGTCCGAGAGAAAGCGGATACAACCGAATTACCATTTAATGGACGGTACATACGCAAAACAATAAAACATAAAAACAGTCATAATGCCGAAAAAGGTGGTCGTAAATCATTTTGCTAAAACAGAACTTAAAGAGCTTTATTAAATTGTAATTATTGTATGATATTCATCAAGTTTTATCCCGTTTTTTACTACATGCGCAATTACACAAATCAGCTGAAACAGTGATGAGGTCGTCAAGAAAAGTGACAGAACAACGACAGATTTCTCTATTGTAAACAAACCGAAGTCAGTATTTTGAAAGACGTTTAAAACACCTGAAGCAAAATGACATGAAGATCAAGTTGATGATTCTGCAAAGCCATTGATTAAGCAATTGCAAGAGGTAACTGTCATCATCCGATCTCGACTGACAGGGAAATACTTGGGGTTTGATTTTCACTAAATCCTGGGTAAGAATTTTCTCGAAATCCAAGATGGCGATGAAATTTACCATGTGGTATACGGTGAAATTTTCACAAAAGTGCTTAAAAATGTAGAAAGTAAGAACGTTATGCCTCGTCTTTGCTATTTTAGAGTACATAACTAAAAATCATAATATTTTAAGGATGAGTGCTCCTGCCTTGTGGGTATCCTTGTTTGAGAATTTAGGGGATTTTGCCTCATTTTGGACAATAAATCTTCGTCTGGTGGTCTTATAGGACCATTGTTTGGTCTTGAACAGTAGTTTTTGAATTTGCTTTACATAATGTATTTGCTTTTGAACTTATATTGCAACCCATAGTGCTGGGTAACAATTTGGAAAATCTTAGTTTATTTTGCATTGCAGTCTAGATGTGTGATTACTATATACCTTAATGTAACACTTTTTTCTAGTTTTGATTCTTCTACTATTAGAAGCTGGAGCTGTTGAGAGCAATCCAGGTCCAGACAATGAGCACTCGTTATCAATCCTTCATCCAAATATTAGGAGCATACGAAAAAAATGCTTATATACAATATCATCTTTCCGATTTTAACATCTTATGCTTCTCTGAGACGCATCTCGACGCCAACGTATCCTCTGAACTACTCACTATTTCAATTTATTTTAGTGAACCGTAAAGGAAAGACAGGAATATGTATGGAGGTGGATTGCTTTGTTATATAAGTTCTAGCCTCCGGCACCGACGTAGACCTGATTTAGAAATATTCTGTGCTGAATCAATTTGGACAGAAGTCGATGTTTATCAGGATAGCTTATTGATAGGTTTATTTTACAGTCCAACCACTGCAGATAGTAATTTCTTTAATAATTTTAATGCAAATATCGAAAAAGCCTCGGAAATTAGTATAAAAATTTATACTTGTAGGATATTTAAATGAAGATTTGCTTAACATGAACTACCGTAATCTGCGAGATATTTTATTAATTAACTTTATGGAGAATGTTATAAACGTTCCAACAAGGCAAAATGCGATTCTTGATCCGATCATAATTTATGATGATACGTCCAATACAGATTCGGAGTAATAGATACACCGAATCATATTTCTGATCACAAAGCAACTTACTTAATTATTCCTTTTCACTATGAAATTCATGCAGCATACACAAGGCAAGTCTGCTTCTATAAAAGAGCGAATTTTGACAGTCTTAAACATCAAGTTGGAAATTATGATTGGAGTTGTTTGAATGAGGGTTCCTTGAACGAAGCCCGCGTCAAATTCACAAATATTTTTCTTTATATGGTAAAATCATGCATACCTTCAAAACCAGTAGTAATAAGACCGAATGATAAACCTTGGTATGGTCATGAAATTAGACATTTTTGTCTACTAAACGCGATAGGGTGAAAAAGAAACTTAATACATCAGACAGCCGCTACCTGAGAGAACAATACAAAAAACTACGAAATAAAGTAAATAACTTGAAAAAGCATGCTAAAGAAAAATTTTATAACAATCTAGAATCTTCCATAAGCGACTTTTATAGTAATGATAAAAACAATTTTGGAATATTATTCGCCACTTTGTTAAGAACAATGGCAATACTAGCTCAATACCTCCTTTGAAAACTAATCAAAATACTTACTGTTATTCAGAGCAAGACAAAACTGAATGTTTAAATGAATTCTTCACATCCATCTCTACAATTCAGGATGACAACTGCGACTTGCCTGCTTTTGAGATGAAATGCCAAAAATAAGTTATTAACTATAGAATGTTCTCCTGAAGAAATAAAGTCATTAATAGAAATGTTGAACCCAAACAAAGCCAGTGGACCTGATGGAATAAATAATAAGATGTTAACACTTGTTGCTAAAGAGGTGGCGGTGCCTTTGAGTATTTTATTCAATATGTCATTTAGGGAGGGTAAATTTGCAGAAAGATGGAAAAATTTAAATGTTATTCCACTGCCGAAAAAAGGTAACAGTTCTGATCCATCAGATTTTAGACCAGTATCTCTTTTATGTGGACCAGGAAAATTGCAAGAACGAATCGTGTTTAAACATATTTATAACTTTTTAAATGAAAATGATCTTATTTATAAATACCAGTCCGGATTTTTACCGAATCATTCTACCACTTTTCAGTTAATTGATATTTACCACAATATTTGCAAAGCTATTGATAATAATCAATTTTACTTGCATGGTATTCTGCTATGTGTCGAAAGCATTCGTCAGAGTTTGGCACAAGGGACTCATTTTTAAACTTAAACAATTTGGAATAGATGGAGAAGAGCTAAAATTGATTTCAAATTATTTAGATAATAGACAACAACGAGTAGTTATTAAATCGTCTAGGTCAGGCTTTAGAAATATTAATGCTGGAGTCCCACAGGGATCGGTATTAGGTCCATTGTTATTTTTAGTCTATGTAAATGAAATCGCTGAATCTCTGTTAAGTTTGAGACTATTTGCTGATGACAGTTCCTTGTTTTGTTCTGCTTCTAACATCCGTGATATCGAAGGAATTATTAACCATGACCTTCAGGTACTAGTTGCGTGGGCTAAATGTTGGCTAATAAATTTCAATCTGGCTAAAACAGAAGCAATCCTCTTTACGCTTAAACAGGTGGGGCAATTTCCCAACTTGATGTTTGATAATGACCAAATACCGTTCGTGGAATTTCATAAACATCTTGGATTGACTTTAAGTAAAAACGGACAATGGCATGGGCACATTCAAAACATATTAACAAGTGCTGCAAAGGTTGTAAGTATAATAAGAAAAATAAAATTTACGCTCACTAGAACTGCGCTAAACCAAATATATCTTTCATATGTACTACCTGTTATTGTTTGTTTGTTTGATTGGTTTTAGGTTAAACGTCCCCGTCAACACTGTAAAGGTCATTTTGGAGACGTTGCTTCCAATTTTGTGGGAATTTTACCCGACATTGAGATGAAATGACTATCAATTCCTGTTGCCCAATGAAACCTATAGGGTTGGTTAGCATGGACGGTCCACCTCGCAGTACGGTTCCTGGACAGGCTTAGATCCTCTAAGCGGTTTACCAGTACTAGTGTGCGGGTCGGATTCAGCTCTGCGTGGAAGCATCATGCAGTCCATATATTTCTTCAAGCCCCTTTGGGCGGGGGCCGACCTATTATTGAGTATTATTCCATCGTCTGGGATTGATGTTGTATCCAAGACTCAAATGCTTTCGAAAAGCTTCAAAATGAGGCTGCTAGAATAGTAACTGGTCTCACGAGATCGGTTTCTTTGGTTAATTTGTACAGGGAATGTGGCTGGCCATCATTAGCAGATAGACGCAAACAACAAAAAATGAATTTTATGTACAGATCAACAAATGAGTTAGTTCCAAGCTACATAACTGATTTAATCCCTCCTGTTATAAGGGAATCTACCAATTATCCTCTGAGAAATCCAAATAATATTACTCAACTGTTTTGTCGTACTGAACTATTTAGGAAATCTTGTATACCGTCAGGAATAACGTTGTGGAATTCTCTGGACGAAAACTTACGCAACAGCCCTTCCGTAAATTCATTTAAATACCCGACAAAAATACACCATCTAGATGTTCAAAAAGTACCGCCTCACTATATTAATGGTGACAGATATTTGTCAGTTATGCATTCTAGAATTCGAAACAATTGTAGTAACTTATCAAATGATTTGTATATTAACCACTTAACAATGAATCCTAGAAGCCTCCGTGGTGCAGTTGTTACGCTACTCGCCTTGTAAACCAGGGATCGCAGGATCGATCCCGGGCTTCTTCAGACTTTCGGATGAGTCTTTAAACCGAGGTCCCGTCTCCGTATGACCTTAGCTGTTGGTGGGACGTAAAACTAAAACTCACTCACTTAACAATGAATCCACTTTGTATATGTAACCAAGAAATAGAAACCGCAGAACACTATTTCTTTCTATGCTCTAAATATGAAAACGAACGGTTGACATTTTTCAATGAAACGCGCGAGTTACACCCCTTGAATATCAACCTGGTTTTATTTGGAGATGATCACATAATCCTCGAAAGTAATTCTACACTTTTTAGAGCTATCAGAAGTTACATTAAAAATACGAAACGATTTTCTGATTAGTATTTAAGTAGATTCCAATCACTCCCTGCTCACCCGATAAGGCGCACAATATTTATCACTTATTTATTTATTTATGTATTGGTTCGTTCATGTCATTATCACGTGACTATAATTTATTGATGTCATTCTGTAGGGGAAGGGTCGTTACTAATGTTGAGAGAACTTGTGACCCAACCCCATTGCACACATATATATGTAAAAGTTGCAATAAAATATGTTTATACAAATATATATATATATATATATATATATATATATATATTTCTCAAGCAAAAAAAAAATAAAATAAAAAAAAAATAACGTATAATCTGAACTCTATTTTCTTGATCTGAATGGTTCAGACGCTTGCATTAAATTTTAGGGCGGCACAAATGCATTTCTGTTTACGGGAATGTTTGTCTACCGAAAAGAATCAGGACTAGTATACATACGAACGAAAGTAAAGAAACGAATATTCCGTCTACGGTGGGGGTAGGTAACCCCTAGTGTCTTAAAGGGTCTTCTATGGGGACTTTCCAGGAGTAAAAGAGGCTAGGGATATTTAGGGGTATTTAAGATTTAGATTTTTTTCTTTCACATTTTACACGGGACAGTTTGTACCTGACAGTTTGTATACGGGAAAGTTTGTATATGGGAAAGAATCAGGACTATTATATATACGAGGAAACTAAATAAACTAATATTTCGTTTCCAGTGGGGGAATGAATCCCGTAGTGTCTTGAAATACGTAGGGGTAGTAAAGATTTTGATTTTTTTTCTTTCATATTGTGACACGGGAAAGTTTGTATACGGGAACTAATCAGGACTATTATATATACGGACGAAACTAAAGAAACTAATATTCAGTCTCCTGTGGGGGTAGGTATCCCCTAGAGTCTTAAATGGTCTTCTTTGGGGGCTTTCCAGGAGGAAAAGGGGCTTGGAATATTTAGGGGTAGTAAAGATTTAGATTTTTTTTTCACATTTGACACGGGAAAGTTTGTATACGGGAAAGTTTGTATACGGGAAAGAATCAGGACTATTATATACGGACGAAACTAAAGAAACTAATATTCCGTCTCCTGTGGGGGAGGGTATCCACTAGTGTCTTAAAGCGTCTTCTTTGGGGACTTTCCAGGAGAAAAAGGCGCTAGGAATATTTAGGGGTAGTAAAGATTTAGACATTTTTTCTTTCACATTTGACACGTGAAAGTTTGTATACGGGAAAGAATCAGGACTATTATATATACAAACGAAAGTAAAGAAACTAATATTCCTTCTATTGTGGAGGAGGGTTTCCCCTAGTGTCTTAAAGTGTCTTCTTTGGGGACTTTCCAGGAGTAAAGGGGGCTTGGAATATTTAAGGGTAGTAAAGATTTAGACATTTGTCTTTCACATTTGACACGAGAAAGTTTGTATACAGGATAATTTGTATACGTGAAAGAATCAGGACTATTATATATACGGACAAAACTAAAGGAACTAACTTTCCGTCTCCTGTGAGGGAAGGTATCCTCTAGTGTCTTAAAGAGTCTTCTTTGTGGACTTTCCAGGAGTAAAATGGGCTAGGAATATCGAGGGGTGGTAAAGATTTACACATTTTTTCTTTCACATTTGACACGGGAAAGTTCGTATACGGGAAAGTTTGTATACGGGAAAGAATCGGGACTATTATATATAAGGACGAAACTAAATAAACTAATATTCCGACTCCTGTGGGGAGGGTATCCCCTAGTGTCTTAAAGGGTCTTCATTGGGTACTTTCCAGGAGTAAATGGGGCTAGGAATATTTCGAGGTAATAAAGATTAAGATATTTTCTTTCACATTTGACATAGGAAAGTTTGTATTCGAGAAAATTTGTATACGGGAAAGAATCAGGACTTTTATATATACGGATCGGGGAAGAATCTAAAGTAACTAATATTCCGTCTCCTGTTGGGGAAGGTATCCCCTAGTGTCTTAAACGGTCTTCTTTGGGGACATCCAGCAGTAAAATGGGCTAGGTATATTTATGGGTTGTAAAGATTTAGGCTTTTTTTCTTTCACATTTGACACGGGAAAGTTTGTATACGGGAAAGAATAAGGACTATTATATATACGGACGAAACTGAAAAAAAACTAATATTCCGTCCGCTGTGGGGCAGGGTATCCCCTAGTCTTTTAAAGCGTCTTCTTTGGGGACTTTCCAGGAGTACATGGGGCTAGGGATAGTAAAGATTTAGACATTTGTTTTTTTTTTTTTTTTTCACATTTGACACGGGGAAAGTTATATACGGGAAAGAATCAGGACTATTATATATACGAGCGAAAGTAAAGAAACTAATATTTCTTCTCCTGGGGGGGCCTCCGTGGCCTAATGGATAAGAGCGCTGACTCTTAGTCATTAGGTCTCTCACCGCCGTGGGTTCGAGCCTCGCTCGGGTCACGTGTGAGACGCCAAGTTCTGCAACGGAAGGTCAGGTGTTTTTTCTCCGGGTACTCCGGTTTTCGCCCACCTATGATTAACGACACGGGAAAGTTTGTATACGGGAAAGAATCAGGACTATTATACAAACGGACGAAACTAAATTTAAACTAATATTCCGTCTCTTGTGGGGAAGGTATCCCCTTGTGTCTTAAAGGGATTTCTTTGGGGACTTTCCGGGAGTAAAAGGGGCTAGGAATATTAAGAGGTAGTACAGATTTAGATATTTTTCTTTCACATTTGACACGGGAAATGTTGTATACGAGAAATTTTGTATACGGGAAAGAATCAGGACTATTATATATATGGAAGAATCTAAAGAAACTAATATTCCGTCTCATGTGCGGTTGGTATCCCCTAGTGTCTTAAAAGGTCTTCTTTGGGGACTTTCCAGGAGTAATAGGTCTAGGAATATTTAGGGGTAGTAAAGATTAAAGACATTTGTTTCTTTCACATTTGACAGGGGAAAGTTTGTATTTGGGTAGGTTTGTATACGGAAAAGAATCAGGACTGTTGTATATACAGACGAAACTAAACAAACATATATTCCGTCTCCAGTTGGGGAGGGTATCCACTAGTGTCTAAAAGGGTCTTCTTTGTGGACATTCCAGGAGTAAAAGCCGCTAGAAATATTTTGGGGTAGTAAAGATTTAGACATTTTTTCTGTCATATTTGGCACGGGAAAGTTTGTATACGGGAACATTTGTAAAAGGGAAAGAATCAGGACTATCATTTATATGGACGAAACTAAAGAAAGTAACATTCCGTCTCCTGTGGGGAAGGTATCCCCTAGTGTCTTAAAGGGTCTTCTTTGGGGACTTTCCAGGAGTAAAAGGGGATATGAATATTTAGGGGTATTAAAGATTTAGATATTTTTCTTTCACATTCGACACGGGAAAGTTTGTATACGGGAAAGAATCAGGACTATTATAAAAACGGACGAAACTAAAGAAACTAATATTGCATCTTCTGTGTGGGAAGGTATCCCCTAGTGTCTTAAAGTGTCTTCTTTGGGGACTTTCCAGGAGTAAAAGGGGCTAGGAATATTTAGGGGTAGTAAAGATTTAGACATTTTTCTTTCACATTTGACACGGGAATGTATGTATACGGGAAAGAATCAGGACTATTATATATACGGACGAAACTAAAGAACATAATACTCTGTCTCCTGTCGGGAAGGGTATCCTCTAGTGTTTTAAAGGGTCTGATTTGGGGACTTTCCATGAGTAAAAAGGGCTAGCAATATTTAGGGGTAGTAAAGATTTATACATTTTTTCTTTCGCATTTGACACGGGAAAGTTTATGTACGGGAAAGAAACTAAAGAAACTAATATTCCACCTCATGTTGGGGAGGGTATCCCTTAGTGTCTTTAAGGATCTTCTTTGGGGACTTTCCAGGAGTAAAAGGGGCTTGAATATTCAGGGGTTCTAAAGATTTAGACATTTTTTCTTTCATATTGTGACACGGGAAAGTTTGTATACGTTTAAGAATCAGTACTATTATATATACGGACGAAAATAAACTAAATAATATTCCGTCTTCTGAGGGGCAAGGTATCCCGAGTGTGTAAAAGTGTCTATTTCGTGACATTTCCGGGCGTAAAAGGGACTAGGAATATTTAGGAGACATTTTTTTCTTTCACTTTGACACGGGTACGGGGAAGAATCATTTACGGAATAAACTTAATATTCCAATGTCCAAAATGCTGAAATTTATATGCAAAGAGGGTTGACGCGTCGTTAAACACGAAATCATCACCAGCAGCTGAAATTTATAATCTTTAGATTACTATTCAAGATATAATTGGTCCAGTGAGATTGTGGCCATATTCCATTAGACGGCTGTTTTGAACACAAAATCTTAATCATTTTCAAAAAATTTTAATCTGTGCTTTTGTTTATGTCAATGGTTTAAACCCGGATATATTTTTCGAATGGGTCAGGATCATAGGACTTGGACCTGACATTGTTATTGATAAGCTTTTGCCCGAGAAGTACTGTTACTCCTTCAACCAAAGACTATAGGCGTATCCTTTGATTCTTTGAGAGTATCGGTACTCATAAATTCAAAACTGGGGTCGAATCTTCATCTGTCATCTCAGGATGGCTGCTAAGTGCACTTATATTAATTTCAGACGTGGCAATGGCCATATGTAAAAGACCTTAAACACATATTCTATCATCGTAACATACCGATATACATTTTCATGTTAATAAGCTGACGGACAGCAAAATGAAAAATTACTTTTTCTTCTAAAGAATGTAAATCCAGCTAATGAGGTCGTAATCTTCGCATGTGTTTTTGGAATTTCCCAGACGCCATTGAAGGCTCGTTTTGATCAGACTGTGCAGGCTGGTCGGAGTCTCCAGCCGTCACACAGATCATACTATCATCAAAACGTTTTCAAACTAATATTTTGTGTCTGCAGCGGCCTTATGTGCTACGCGTTCAAAGGCGGGGGAAATCTCCACTTATTGTAGCAACTGCATGCGATTTGTAAAAGGCGAGAAATTCATCGCTCAGCAAAAATACAATAAAACGTGCGACCAGTGAAGACTCAGATCAGCAAGCGCATCTGTGAAAGCTAATCAGTCTGTTCCGGTTGCTGTGTTTGCGTTCTTTTATGATGCGCTGCCAGTCATTAATCTTAATGTTCAAAGACGCCGGCGAGACATCTTAGGGAGTTAATTTGATCGGCTACTTGATATATAGTGGTAAATAAGCATTCACTGCGTGCTGGCCACCTGTTTTGTTTGTTTGATTTGAGATTTAACGTCCCCGTCAACACTGTAAAGGTCATTTTGGAGACGTTGCTTCCAATTTTGTAGGACTTTTACCCGACATTGGGATGAAATGACTTCTCAAGCCCTGTCGCCCAATGAAACCAATAGGGTTTATTGGCATGGACGGCCCGCCCGCACCGCGGTTCCTGGACAGGCTTAGATCCTCTAGGCGGTTTACCACTACTAGTGTGCGGGCCGGATATTCAGCTCTGCGTCGAGCATCATGCAGCCCATATATTTCTTCAAGCCCCTATGGGCGGGGGCCGTCTGGCCACCTGTGATTCACAATTAGATATATGAGTACCCAAGTATTACAGGTTAATCCTGCTATTGTGACTCAATAAATGTAATTTTGGTAATATGTATACGGAACACGGCGGACAAAGAGACCAGTCTGTGCAGCGGTGGTTCTATCTCAGACGTGCATTGACGACAATGTTGCGAGAAAAAAATACGTCGGGATGATAAAAGTGTGAAAAATAGAAGTGGAGTCAAAAGTAAACAACCACCATGCTGCAATAATCAAAGGCGCCGACATACACGTGTCGGAAAACGGCAATAAACAAGGTTTTTAAGCCTCCGGTTAAGAGTTTCCGCCACTGGTAAAAGGACGCGAAAAATGAGTCATGGGCGCAAAGTTTCTTGCATCTGCGGCCTGCGGACGCTAAGCAGAAAGAGCTAGCGCTTACACTGCCTGGTCGGATATATATTCGCTGTTACATTAATTATAACTTTCCTAGCCCAGTTGTTGTTGCTCCTGTTTTGTTTTTCCACAAAATACAGAGTAAGCCATTTCAACGTGAATTTCTGCGATTTGGGAGAAATAGCCGCCAGAAATTTCTCATGCATTTGGTTTTTATATCTTGCGTTTTTCGGAGAAACTTTGTCAGGTCCTCCACAAACTTAACTTTTTATCGTCTGCGCGTCTGTTTTGATATTTAATTCCTAACTACATGACAATGTGAATATGTAGATCTGTCGAACCCAATTTTAATCTCTCGACGATGACGTGTTTTATGCACGCTTGTCATAAAGTTACTGTTCCTGCTTCAGGCGTTGTTAATAAAGTTAATAATGCGGGCGGCTTTCCCTTAGATAAGAAATACCGTTACGTAATCACGCATCAATAATGGGTTTCCTAATCATTTTGTTAGTTGTCATAACTTGAGGCTGATTAAATAAAAGCTCAATATATGATCGTCAAAAGGTAAGGTTGAAGTGTTTCAGCTTAATTAAAACAAATGCCATCATTCACGAATGGGTGAATTTCGAATCGTTCTTGAAGATTAGAACAGTTTTTGTTGAAGACTATGATGCGGCGAAAATTACTGCGGTTTCGATTGTATTTTGTCAGGCGTCACGTTTTTTTCCCCTTTTTTCCATTGCCGATACGACTGCAATGGAACGACCTTGGCGTATCGCCAATTCGACGGTCGTATTTGGAACGACTTTCTTTTCATTTCTAGGCTTATTTGCTCGATTTTAGAGCCGTTTTTAATCTGCATACAGACTCTTTCGGCACTGTTCCGTCTATTTGAAAACAGTAGATACAATCTGTATGCTTTCAATGTTTCTAACGGCCGTTACGAGTACATCAACAGTACTGTAAGACATTATATTCATATTTTAAGCAGGCGTTAAAGTATGCGATTATATAAGGTAATTAGTCTACTTTCGTTCCATATTCTTATCACAATTTCATTTTCACCGTTTATTCCATTATGGCATACTTTTTCGGCCTACTTTTTCTTTCATTTACACGGATTATTCAGTTTTGACCTGAATATATCAGTAGTGTGAACACACTATTTTAACAACTGACTGTGTCTCAAACACACTCCAATACTGCAAGAAAGGTGCATTCTACCTGCAATATTGGACATATCGATATTCATGTCTTTTTTTTTTTTTTAAATATTTCCATTTGCTCAGGGCAGACTGAAAACAGTTTCCATGGCTAACTGGTTCCGCGCAGCATGTCAATAACGTATGCAAGCGCCTGAATGATCATGATCACATATTATTACGCCACATTTACTTATTTTCTGTTCCGTTGCCAAAGTTTCCCGTATTTAATTTTGACGGGAAAGAATCAGGATATTGCCAATAAAAAAATAACGCAGACAAAAAAAAATTTGAAAAAAAAAAAAAAATGTTAGTCTACACTCTAAAAATATTAAATTGAGTTGATCTTTCTTTTGAAAGTGCCGGTACCCTAGAATCTGAGGCTAGAGTGCCGGTACCGGCATTCTAGCCAAAAGTTTTACAATGCCGGTACCGGCATTCTAGCCAAAAAGTTCTATAATGCCGGTACCGGCACTCTAGCCAAGTCTTATAGGGCTGGCTTGAGTGCCGGTAATAAATTAATGTAGTAGGCACGAGCAATAAGAGATAAGAAGAAAAACTCGCAGAAGAAATATGATTCATGCAAAGGCAAAAAAGACTGGACGTGGTCAACTCAGGCGAAAATTTGAAAACTTGAGACGTGAGATCAAGACGGATATAAAAAATCAGCATGGTTTATATGTGAATAACTTGGTAGATGATGTAAAGGCAAACCCAAGAGACTTCTAGAGATATATCAGATATAGTCAGACGACAGACAGACAAGGTAATAAAAGTGGAGGGAACGGGATGCCGAATCAGACTTATTGAGAATTAGAGAGATCTAATTCAAGGTAATGTTGGTTGGTGCCTGATGCTCTGTCTCTGGTCGGGCCCATCGGAGTCTAACTGTTGGTTTTCTTTGGCTCCAGCATTTCAGTGGTTTCTTGCCGTTGAGTCCTCACCGTTGTCTCACCTCCGTGGTTCTTTGATTTTTGTGTTCACGGAGATGTTGCACTGATGAGTTAGGAGGCCTTCATGTGGACTGAACAAATTATTTGTCTAAATCGCGACGGAAGTAAGGACGAGGATTGTGGCCACGTAAAATCGATTTAAGCCCCCCGTTGGAAATCTTCCACTGACCGTTCCAAGGCGGCTCTTCTGTGGCGATTTATTTATGTTGTTGTTTGTTACTTACTGTGTGTATCACTTGTGTCTTTTAATTTTTGATGGCCATATGGCCATTTTGTGGGAAAGTAACTGTCCTTATGGCCTTCCTTTGTTTAGGTTTCCATTATGGTCTGGTCGCTTAATGTTTGTATTTCTTTCCCTTTGGTGTCTTTTATGGGTGGAGTAAGTTAATTGTATCAATTCCTGATCTTTGTTTTACTTCTGCTCTGAAAAGGCAGAGATACTAGATTGTCAATTAAATGATGCGTTTAATAAAACTGAGTTCGCGGAGGTTCCATTGACTAGAAAATCGGTCCAATTCATGGTTAATATTGTTGCGTCATCGACAGGAGTGATCAAGCTACTTAAGGACCTGATGAGCTTCATCTTAGAGTCCTGAAGGAACTAGCAATAGAGTTAGGTCCAGTTTTTGCTCACCTGTTTCAACAGTCTCTTGATACGAGTGAAATCCCCAAAGAATCGGTTCTAGCGAACATTTGCCCACTCTTCAAAAAAGGAGATAGGGCCCTTGCCCGTAATTATCGCCCTGTATCTCTAACTTTGTGTTCTGTGTAAATTGCTTGAACAAAAAGTCTGCTCACTTGGATGAGCATAAACTTCTGTCAGACAAACAACATGTATTTAGAAAAAAGGCATAGTTGTGAAACTCAGTTGAGCACAGTTATTAATGACTGGGAAAAATCTTGGGCAAAGGGGGACAGATAGACTTATTTAATCTGAACGTTGAGAAAGTTTTTGACACCCCACCACATGAACTACTTAAATCTAAGTTACTTGGTTATGGAATTGGGGGAAATACTCTCAGATGGATAGATTTTTTCCTTTACTACAGAAAACAGCGTGTTGTTGTTAATAGTGAATCTTCAGAGTGGGCACCAGTTTTGTCTGGAGTCCCACAAGGAACTGTTATTGGTCCACTGTTATTCTCCCTATACATCAACGATATTTCCACTCACATTGACTCAAAGTAAGACTGTTCGCATATGACTGTGATTGCTACAGAGAAATTAGAGATACAGAGGACTCGTTCAAACTTCAGAAAGATATAGATATATTAGGATGTTGGGCACGAAATTGGGGCATGAGATTTCAGCCAGTTAAATGTAATATCATGCAGATAAAAAAAAGAGAACAAATAAAATTGAGGCTTCTTAAACCTAAGAGGGAACTGCCCTCGAGAACGTGGATTCCATTAAATACCTTGGGGTGACACTCACACTCGCCCAATCTTGGAGTATGGTAGTTGTATCTGGGAACCCAGCGGAGTGTTCCTTAGTGAAGAAATTGAAAAAGTTCAGAATAGAGCTGCTAGATTTGTAGCAAGCAATTACTGCTTTCAAACTGGGAGCATCACTGGAATTCTAGGGAAATTAAGATGGGAGTCTCTCAAGAAAAGGAGAAAAGACAGTAGGCTCATACTTTTATACAAAGGTCTAAAGGGTGTTGCCAGCATCCCAACAGATGACCTTGTTCCCCAACTGTAGAAATTATCATTCATTGGCGTTTCAGAACCTTGCTGCAAGAACTGACATTTATAAGGAAGCAAATCATTAGAGATTTGAATGCCCTTCCCGATTCGATTATTTCAACGGCTGAAAGTGCTGAGGATTGTGTAGCTAAGTTTACCTCTTTGGTGAGAGCTGGGGACTAACTTCCCATCTCAGGTCCTGGTGTATGAATGTCATTTGATGTGTCACCAGTTACAATTCTGATTCTGATTAATTGCTGTGACTGGTCCACGTATGTTGTAGGCAGTAGCTAGCCGTCCGGTACCGGTGTTTTTGTTTGTTTGATTTGAGGTTTAACGTCCCGTCAACACTGTAAAGGTCATTTTGGAGACGTTGCTTCCAATTTTGAGGGACTTTTACCCGACATTGAGATGAAATGACATCTCAAGCCCTGTCGCCGAATGAAACCAATAGGGTTTTATTAGCATGGACGGTCCTCCTCGCACCGCGGTTCCTGGACAGGCTTAGATCCTCTAAGCGGTTTACCAGTACTAGTGTGCGGGCCGGATTCAGCTCTGCGCGGAAGCATCATGCAGCCCATATATTTCTTCAAGCCCCTGTGGGCGTGGGCTATAACAGGTCGGTTCTTCCTCCAGTCAGTTTCCTCCCCGGGGAAGAACCGGGCTAACCCATTTCTTCCCCGGGGGGTGGGGGGGGGAACTGACTAGTCACTAGTCAGTTACTTACCCACCCAGTCAGTTTCTTCCCCACCTGAAATTATTTTAGAACCATGGTCAACGAGTAATTTATCCCTCACAAATTGTCAAAAATTCCAAAAGAAACCATTCTGAATTAGTTTTGAGTCATTACAGCTTGAATGGCAAAATTTTCCTTATGCCATACAATACATGGAGGTCCAAGGAAATTTTCATCTTAAGTCCAGTATCTATGATTGACTTTCTTAGCTTTTTATAGCATACACAGATATATCAAGCAACACATCTTTAGTGCTCAAATCTAAATATACTTTGGAAAGTGGGGTTGGGGAAGAACTGGGCCGGTCTATTTCTTTCCCGGCCCAGTTCTCCCCACCCAGATTTTTCTGTTTACTAAAAATTCTTTTGATACATTTTCTTCGTTTTTAAGAAGCTAAACAGATATAATAAGCAACAAATGTTTGGTGCTGAAATTTCAATAGAATTTGGAGACTTGGGGGTGGGGAAGAACTGCGCCGGCCCAGTACTGCCCCACCTTCGATTGTTCTGTTTACTAATAATTCCTGCGATAAATTTCCTTTGCTTTTTATTACAAAAATTGTATATTAAACAAATTTTTAGAGCTCAACTATAAATATAATTTGGATACTGGTGGTGGGGGAGAATCTGGCCAGCCCAGTTCTCCCCACCCCAGATGTTTGTTTACTAATAATTATTGTGGTAAATTTTCTTTGCTTTTTAAGACATTAATTGGTATAAACTAAACGGACATAGTAAACAACAAATGTTTCGAACTTAAATCTTAACAGAATTTGGAGACTAGGGGGTGGGGAAGAATTGGGCCGGCCCGTTTCTTCCCCACCCTTTGGTAATGTTGAACCGTTATGTCAATTATATCTTTGCTGCCCTGTCCCTTGAAATAATAACATTTTCCCCAAGATTCCCGAAATCCTAGGAAAGGGCCTCATTTCTGTCCCGGGTAAGTCTTATACCAAATGCAAACGCATGTGCAGATCCGCGCAAAGGCAAGCGAAATGGCATCTAATGTACAATACCTTTAACAACGTTACTTCAGAAATGGTTTCTTTAACATATGACAATATCTCGGTCATGTTCGAATATGGGTCATGTCAGGTCATAAAGTAGGTCAGTAGGTCAAACCAGTAGGTCAAATCAGAGAAAAAACCTTGTGAACACAAGAGGTTGTAGTTTTGGTCCGATCATCATCAAAATTGCTCCGAATGATCATCTTGACAATATCTCAGTCAAATTCGAATATGGGTCATGTCGGGTCAAAAAGTGGGTCAGTAGGTCAAATCATAGAAAAGCCTTGTGAACACACTAGAGGACACAGTTTTGTTCCGATCATCCTCAAACTTGCTCAGAATGATAGTCTTGACAATATCTTGGTCAAGATCGAATATCGGTCATGTTGGATCAAAAAGTAGATCAGTAGGTCAAATCATAGAAAAACCTTGTGAACACACTAGAGCCCACAGTTTTGATCCGATCATCATCAAACTTGCTCAGAATGATCATCCTGACAATATCTCGGTCAAGTTCGAAGACGGGTCAAAAAATAGGTCAGTAGGTCAAATAATAGAAAAAACCTTGTAAACACTCTATAGGCCACAGTTTTGGTCCAATCATCATAAAACTTGCTCAGAATGATCATCTGGACAATAGCTCAGTTAAGTTTAAATATCGGTCATGTCAAATCAAAACGTAGACCAGTAGGTTATTTTGTCATAACTTTTGAACCGTTTGAGATAGAGACTTCATATTTGGCATGTATGTTCCTTGTGACAAGGTTTTCCCAACCATTGAAAACAATTTAACCCATCACCTTGACCTTTGACATACTTTGCCATAACTTTTTAAGTATTTTAAATACAGCCTTCATATTTGGCATTTAGCTTCCTTGTGACAAGCAATTCCTATTCATACATAAAAGGATATGTGACCTTTACCTTTACATTTGACCTACTTCATCATAACTTTTTAACCATGTGAGATAATGCCTTCATATTTGGCATTATGTTCCTTGTGAAAAGGTCTTCCTACCCATGCAAAAACTTTTGTCTTATGACCTATTTTGTCATAATTTTGAAGCATTTGAGATAGAGCCTTCACATTTGGCATGTAGTTTCCTTGTGGCATGCAAAAATAACTTGTGACCTTGACTGACATGTGACCTACTTCATCATAACTTTTGAATAATTTGAGGTAGAGCCTCCATATTTGGCATGTATGTTCCTTGTGGCAACGACTTACACCCATACACAAATTTTGACCTTTGGCCTTGACCTTTGGCCTTCTTTCGCATAACTTTTGAACCATTTAAGATAGAGCCTTCATATTTGGCATGTAGGGTCCTTGTGACAAGGGCTTCCCAAGTGTGCAAAATTTTTGACATGTGTCCTTGACCTTTGATTGTTTTTGTCATAAATTTTGAACCAAGTAAGATAGAGCCTTCATAAAATGCATGTATGTTCCTTGTGACAAGGTCTTCCCATTCATGCAAAAAAATCTGTCCTTGACCGTGATCTGTGACCTATTTAATCATAACTTTGGAACCATTTGAGAGAGAGCCTTCATTTTTGGCATGTATATTTCTTGTGACAATGTCTTCACATCCATACAAAAATTTTGACCTGTGACCTTGACCTTCTTTATCATAACGTTTTAACCATTTGAGATAGAGCCTTCATATTTGGCATGTATTTTCCTTCTGACAAGGCACCTTACTGTATTACCTACCATTTCATTTCTACAGTGTGGATCAGGTGAGCGATCCAGAGCCATCATGTCTCTCTTGTTTAAAATATTTTATCAATAATGGATCAAAGGCATAGGATCTGTATTGTCTTTTGCTGAGTAAAACAACGTATTTCAGACTTTTGACTGTCTACACTGTTATGCTTTGTATAACGTCCCTTTTGTTGGACGCTTCTTTTGCTGCACGAGATTTATCCATATTTAGATATGGTTTCAAATAAGCTAGTTATGTGTTTACATTTTGAAAGTTTGAGTGACAGAAATGGACTTAGTCCCATCACGAAAAGACGCCCATACAAATACATTGTAAACTTTACTGCCGTAAAAAAAAATATAATTTTAAGATGAAAATGTGTGATATTTTTCTTATTTCTGCTCAAAATATAGATTGTGGGTACTCGTAAGAACCGCCTCGATAAGGCGGTTCTAACGAGTAACCACAATCTATATTTTAGAGCAGAAATAAGAAAAATAAGGTTTACCCCTGTAAACCCCAGTTTTTCTATATTAAAGAGGGGTTTAAAGGGGTCATAATTATTAGACTTTCGTGATGTTTTTCGAAAATTTCAAAAATTGTAAAAAGTCCGCCTGATTAGCGCAGAAGTATACAATTCTGGAGGCTGGCTCCTTTACGAGAAGTTGGCGGAGTTTCTCCTCTACAGCCATTACGATAACACAACCGTGCATCATAGTGCATTTTTTTTATATCTCAAAAACGGTCAATTTTCTGAAGAAACTTTGTGATATTATCCTTATTAATACGAAAACCATAGGTTTTGGATGCTCGTTCGAACCGCCTCATTAACGAGTACCCACAACCTATGTCTAGGAGCAGAAATAAAGAAAATAATATATACCCCCATAAACCCCTGTTTTCTCTGTATAATGTGGAGTGTAAGGGGTGTTCATTTCACAGACTTGTTAGCGTGATGTTTCTCGCTGAATGTGTTGATCAAAACTCTATAATAAAAAAACTCAATAACAAAAATGTTATCGCCGACAAACGCGGCAAAAAAGATTAAAACATCGACTTTGGTTATATCTAGGGATGAAAACTATAATACAAGCATCCACTATTGCATCAACCATAGTGTTCAACCTAATGTTTAAGTTCATTTCTCAAGAATTATAAGAGCTTCATTGATGATACTGATTACAAGCTTGCATCTGGCAACGTTTTTTTGAGCATCAATGTTTGACCTTGGCCTAGATTTCATCGTTCGGTGACTTTGCGCCCCCACAGGCGCGACATAGCCTTCGGCTTATTTCTTATGTGTCTCTTAGTTTCTTGTGTTTTTATTTTCAGCTGTCACGGCACAACAGATGTCACGGTACAACCAAAGGGCTGATTAGACAGTTTTCACTTAACCAACATGCACATGTATAAGCACATTATTACAAAATAAAATGCATGCCACAAAAGAATAACAGAATATTTCTGCGTGTGACAATTTAAACACCTCGGCCATGAAGGAACTTCATATTGATTTTCTTGCAGACGGAAACGTAGAGAAACATACATGTAGCTATTATACATCACGCGTGTGAATTCTGATAAATCGATCTCACCATCAGGCATACTGATGAGAATATCAGCTGACAGATAGCTATGTGAACACTGGCGTGGACCATGCGGACATTCATTTTCAGTCATATGAGCCGAGAGACTATACAATGGTGTCACTGACGAAACACAAATTTATGCATGTATGTGTGAGATATAGTCTGCCATCCATTTTTATAGCAGCTTGCTGGCACATATATTCTGAACTTTAAGAAATCTTTCAGACATAAGGTACATGATATCACTAGACGACTCTTTCTGATGAAAAGTATGTAGATAAATTACACTGTTAACAAAACACGTTTGTTAAAACATTCAAACTGAATATGCAAAAAAGTATATGTTTACCCAATGAACACTGATAACATACTGAATGGAAACAATCGCTAGATATTCGTCTGAACCTGGCATCGTACATGTAATGGAATAAATATGGAACTACAGCAGTAAGAAGGTCGAGATCAAGTGTGAGAAAAGTGGTACATCATTTAAAAATACAAAGCTCAAAAACCACATTTTAATCTATACCGGTGCAAAACCTTGTACATGTCAGCTGTGCAGTAAAACGTTTACAAGTTCGAGGAACCTGACTCATCATATGTTAATCCATACTGTTGAGAAACCTCATAGATGTGAATCACCACATGCTGATCCATACTGGTGAGAAACATCATAGTTGTGAGTTCTGCAGTAAAACGGTTTCAAGTTCGAGTGGCCTCGAAAACCACATATTAATCCACATGAGTGAGAAACCTGATCGATGTGAGCTCTACAAGTGCGAGCGGCCTCAAAAACCACATGTTAATCCATACTGGTGAAAACCTCACAGATGTATAATATACAGCAAATCATTCACACATTCGAGGCACCTCAATCGCTACATGTTAATCCATACTTATGAGGAACCTCATAGATGTGAGCTGTGCAGTAAAACGTTTACAAGTTCGGGTGGCCTCAAATACCACCGGGTGAACCACACTGATGAGAAACAGCATACATGTGGATTATGCAGTAAATCAGTTATAACATCGGGCAATCTAAGCAGTCACATGTCAATTCATACTGGTAAGAAACCTCATAGATCTGAGCTATGCAGTAAAACGTTTACAAGATCGAGCAGCCTCAAAGCCCACAGGCTGACCCACACTGTTGGCAAACAGTATACATGTGGATTATGTAGTAAACCGTTTACATGGCCGAGCAAGCTGAGAAGCTGGTGAGAAACCTCACAGATGTGAGATATGCAGTAAATCATTTGCACAGTCGAGCGGCCTCAATCGCCACATGTTAATCCATACTTTTGAGAAACTTTATAGATGTGACCTCTGCAATAAAACGTTTGGAAGATTGGGCGGCCTCAATGACCACATGCCAATCCATACTGGTGAGAAACCTTATAGATGTGAAATGTGTAGTAAAACGTTTGCAAATTCGAAAGTGCTCAAACAGCACATGTTAATCCATACTGGTGAGAAACCTCACAGATGTAAGATATGCAGTAAATCCTTCTCACGTACGAGCCACCTCAATCGCCACATGTTGACCCATTCTGGTGAGAGACCTCATAGATGTAAGCTGTGCAATAAAACATTTAGAAGTTCGGGCGGCCTTTATTACCACATGTTTATCCATTCTGGTGAGAAACCTCATAGATGTGACTTGTGCACTAAAACGTTTATAGGGTCGGGCGGCCTCAAATACCACATGATGGCCCATGCTGGTGAGAAACAGCATACATGTGTATTATGCAGTAAATCATTTGTAACATCGGGCAATCTAAGTAATCACATTGCAATTCATACTGGAAAGAAACCTCATAGATGTGAGCTGTGCAATAAAACGTTTACAAGATTGAGCAGCCTCAAAGACCACAAGCTGACCCACACTGGTGAGAAACAGTGCATATGTGGACTATGCAGTAAATCATTTACAACGTCGAGCAACCTGAGAAAACACATGCTGATCCATACTGGTGAGAAACCTCACAGATGTGTCATATGCAGTAAATCATTTGCACTGCCGAGCGGCCTCAATCACCACATGTTAATCCATACTGTTGAGAAACCTTATAGATGTGATATCTGCAGCAAAATGTTTGGAAGTTTTGTAGTTCTCAATAACCACATGCTAGTCCATACTGGTGAGAAACCTTATAGATGTGAACTGTGTAGTAAAACGTTTACAAGATCGACCGATCTCAAACAGCACATGTTAATCCATACTGGTGAGAAACCTAACAGATGCGACATATGCAGTAAATCATTCATACATTCGGGCCACCTTAAGTGCCACATGCTAACCCATACTGATGAGAAACCTCATAGATGTAAGCTTTGCAGTAAATCGTTTAGGAGATCGAACGATCTCAAAAGGCACATGTTAATCCATACTGGTGAGAAACCTCACAAATGTGAGATATGCAGTAAATCATTCACACATTCGGGCCACCTTAAGTGCCACATGCTAATCCATTCTGTTGAGAAACCTCATAGGTAAATCGTTTACACAGTCGAGCCGCCTCAGTTATCACGTGTTAATCCATACTGATGAGAAGCCTCATAGATGTGAGCTGTGCAGTAAAACGTTTACAAGTTCGAGCAGTCTCAAAGACCACAGGCTGACCACACACTGGTGAGAAACCGCATACATGTTCGAGCAAGCTCAGTAGCTACGTGTTGACCCATATTAGTGAGAAACCTCATAGATGAGAAACGAGGTCTAAAAGGCCACAGGATGACCCACACTCTGATGAGAAATAGCATACCTGTGGGTTATTCAGTAAATAGCTTATTTAGTAGACACATGTTGATCCATACTGGTGAAAAACCACACAGATGTGAGCTACAGTACACCACCCGTACTGGCGAGTAGCCTTACAAATATGAGCTACAGTACATCACCCATACTGGTGAGAAACCTCACAGATGTGAGCTGCAGTACCCCACTCATACCGGTGAAACCTCGCAGATGTGAGCAATAGTACACCAGCCATACTGGTGACTGCACTTTAATGCTTTTGCTTCGTTTTGATCTGTTCAAATAGTAAAATTAACTATAAGTATCGCTTAAGATTGTTTCGAGCAGATGTATCGCTTAAAGATTTCGCAATCAAAAAAGTATAAAATTTAACCGTTTTTGTCCCACCTGTTTTAGCAGGAAGACATACGTAGGCGTGCAAGATTCCGTCCGTCCAGTTGTCTGTCTGTCCGTCCGTACGTTCATCCGGTTGTCCATCCGTCTTTCCGTCAACATTTTACACTGGGTGTCTTGTCATCGAAACTCCTCCTCCTTGAAACTTCGAGTGTGTTTTTGCCATGGTATGAGGATGTGCATGTGGTTTGGACTTTATCGTCCGTTCAATGTGTGTCACTTTTTCCAAATTGTGAACTTAGTCATTTTTATGCCCCCGCATCGTATGATGCCGGGGGCATATAGTTTTTCGGTTTTCCGTACGTGCGTCCGTGGGTACGTGCGTACGTGCGTCCGGTTTCCGAGCGTACGAAAGTGTGTACGTACGTACGTACGTAATCCCGTTAGACTCAGGTTAAGGTTTTTGTACAAGGTAGAACTTGAGCTCATATTTTCCAAACCATACAATAGATTTGGTTTATATTTAGTATGATGATAGATATAGGTCCAAAGTTTTATTCAGCAATACCCCCACCCATACCCTAGACCTCAAGGTCAAGGTCGTGGACTTTGAAATTTTTAACGTTTAAGACCCAGGTTAAGGTATTTGTACCAGGTAGAACTTGAGCTCATATTTTCCAAACCGTGTAATGAATTTGGTTTATATTCGGTATGATGATAGATATAGGACTGAAGTTTTATTCAGCAATACACCCACTCATACCCATGACCTCAAGGTCAAGGTCATGGACTTGAAATTTTTAATGTTTAAGACCCAGGTTAAGGTATTTGTACCAGGTAGAACTTGAGCTCATATTTTCATAACCATACAATGGATTTGGTTTATATTTACTATGATGATACATATAGGTCCAATGGTTTATTCAGCAATACCCCCACCCATACCCATGACCTCAAGGTCAAGGTCATAGAATTAGAAAATTTTTAATGTTTAAGACTTTGGTTAAGGTATTTGTACCACCAATTTCAATAAACTTCACACAAGTGTTCCTTATAAAAATATCTCGTGCAGGTTCGACTTTTAAGGTCATGGCCTCAAGATCAAGGACACAGAGGTTATTTTTAGAAAAACTTTGTCATTGCTCTAGCGCCTACATTTCTTCACTGATTTCAATATAAGTTCACACAAATGTTCCTTATGACAATATCTTGAGTGAGTTCGACTTTCAAGGTCATCACCTCAAGGTCAAGGTCACAGTGGCTATTTTTAGAAAAACTTTGTCATTGCTCTAGCGCCTACATTTCTTCACCAATTTCAATATAACTTCATGCAAATGTTCCTTATGACAATATCTCAAGCTATTTTGACTTTCAAGTTCAAGGTCACTGTGGCTATTTTTAGAAAAACTTTGTCTTCGCTCTAGCGCTTACATTTCTTGACTAATTTCAATATAACTTCACACAAATGTTCCTTATGACAATATCTCTAGCGAGTTTCACTTTCAAGGTCAAGGTCACTGTGGCTATTTTTTGAAAAACTTTGTCACCCCTCTAGCGCTTACATTTCTTCACCGATTTCAAAATAACTTCACACAAATGTTCCTTATGACAATATCTCAAGCGATTTCGACTTTTAACGTCAAGGACATTATTGGTGGAACGCCGAAACTCGCACAGATTGGTATTTGCACCACTTAAAGATTAATGTGCTAAGCGGTGGCATCTGTGTACTTTGGACACATTTCTAGTTAACCTTCAACTGATATATGTTAGGCACCTTTTGTCATCGCAACTCCTCTTGTAGTTTTATACCGATCATTTTGAAACTTTGCGTGTGCTTTCGCCATGGTTTGAGGATGTGCATGTGGTTTCGACATAATTCTCAGATTTTTTTTTTCTCATTTTTTTGCACATTGTGAGCTTAGTCATTTTTTGGCTTCAGTTGGTATACAGTAGGTAACTCTTGTCATCGCAACTCCTCTTACAGTTTTATATCGATCATTTTGAAACTTTGTGTGTGTTTTTGCCATGGTATGTGGATGCGCATGTGGTTTGGACTTTATCTTCGGATCAACTTTTATCACTTTTTCCACATTGTGAACTGAGTCATTTTTAACCTTCAATTGATATATGATAGGTACCTTTTGTCACCGCAACTCCTCTAATAGTTTTATACCAATCATTTCGAAACTTTGCATGTGTTTTTGCCATGGTATGAGGATGTGCATGTGGTTTCGACATAATTCTAAGAATATTTTTTTCGCTTTTTATTGTGAACTTAGTCATTTTTGAGCTTCAATTGATATACCATAGGTACCTCTTGTCATCGCAACTCCTCTTACAGATTTTTACATATCATTATGAGACTTTGCATGTGCTTTCACCATGGTAGAAGATGTGCATGTGGTTTGGACATAATTCTCGAAATATTTTATTCCACTTTTTGCACATAGTGAATTTAGTCATTTTAACCTTCAATTGATATACAGGAGGTACCTCGTTGTCACCGCAAATCCTCTTACAGTTTTATACTAATCATTTTGAAACTTTGCATGTGTTTTTGCCATGGCATGAGGCTCTGCATGTGGTTTGGACTTAATCTTCGGATCAATTTTTGTCACTTTTTCCACATTGTGAACTTAGTCATTGTTAACCTTCAGTTGATATAGGATAGGTACCTCGTCATCGCAATTCCTCTTACAATTTTATACCAATCATTTTGAAACTTAGCTTGTGTTTTCTCCATGTTATGAGGATGTTCATATGCTTTGGATATAATTCTTAGATCATTTTAGTTCATTTTGTCACGTTATGAACTTTGTCAGTTTTTTTACCTCACATATATAGGCTATGGATTCTTTTCAAAGTCCTATATTCATTTCTTCTGCCTTAAATAAACTTTATTTTTTTTTGTGTTGTGCAGGTGGGGAGCAGGTGCGACATCAACTTCACGAAGTTGAATTTCTGGTTCTGCTGAACATGACACCTTTGCAAACAGAGTAGATCCAGATCAGAGACTCGATCTGATCCGGATCGTTACTGTTTGTCATGAAATGTGAGTGAAATTATACATTGAACCAGTTGTTTCGTTTGTATTGGAGCTGAACGGCCCAGTCAACACGATTGTAGGTCATTTTTTGAGCCGGTCAGTTTACTTATCCATACTTTTCCTGGACAGGCTTATGTCTTTTTAAAAGGAAAACGAAAAAGTGAACAAAATAAAAGACGAGAGACACTTGTGTCTTTTTATTTTGGATGGCCATTTGGCCATTTTGTGGGAAAGTAACTGCCCTTATGGCCATCCTTTGTTTAGGTTTCCATTATGGTCTGGTCGCTTCATGTTTGTGTTTTTTCCCCTTTGGTGTCTTTGATGGGTGGAGTAAGTTAATTGTATCGATTCCTGATCTTTGTTTTACTTCTACTTTTTATACATAAGTGGTTAACCAGTACCATGTGCACATTCTTTCACCAGAAGCTGAAATGTGCCCTTCTTGAATAAGCGGAAGGGAGAGAATAAACGTAGAAAAAAATCAGGATTAATCTTCACAAAAGAATGTTGCCGTCCCCGGCTGGTATCAAATCCGCGTTTACGTGATCACCAGTCAGAGGCGTATCCGACTGAGCAACCGAGGCCGGCTGATACATTGTTCCAAGTAATTTGATTGATCGATAAACAGCAATGGGTGAGGCTAAATTAAATTATTCAGCAGGATAAGGATTAAGGTTCTAGAGTTCGTAGCTATGATAACACTCCCATGTTCTAAAAGAGAGTCTGCATTTCTTCTCTCGTCTTTTATTGTGTTCACTTTTTCGTTTTCCTTTTTATTGTTTTTATGGCCCTTTCAAGATTTTTGAGGCGGCTCTGCCGAGTGGTCACAATCTATGGCCTTGAGCAAAAAATGAAACAAAATGACTACCCCAGCCACCACCTCCAATTGAAATCCTAGCAGGGATGATTATATGGGTAACCATGGCACGATGTTCTTGTTTTACGATTGTTCCACAAAGCAAATCAACAGGTTTTGGCGTTTGGTGAATTTTATTCGCCCCGTCAGCTGAAACATTAATTTATACATGTATACCATGCGCATTTACATGTACATGTGTATGTACATGTACAAAGTCGTATATTTTTTTTTTTGGGGGGGGGGGAGGTAGGGGGGGGGGGGGCGATGGCCCCATAGTGATTAGAACAGAGTGAAATTGTCTTACTGCAAAATCCCGATGAAATTGTCTAACTGCAAAATGCCGATTTTGTACAGGAAACCATAGGGGCTTTAAGAAATATATGGGCTGCATGATGCTTTCACGAAGAGCTGAATCCGGCCTGCACACTAGTACTGGTAAACCGCTTAGAGGATCTAAGCCTGTCCAGGAACCGCGGTGCGAGGCGGACCGTCCATGCTAATAAACCCTATTGGTTTCATTGGGCGATAGGGCTTGAGATGTCATTTCATCTCAATGTCGGGTAAAAGTCCCACAAAATTGGAAGCAACGTCTCTAAAATGACCTTTACAGTGTTGACGGGGACGTTAACCTCAAATCAAACAAATAAATGTACAGGAAACCCAAAACGGGTAATTGGCAAACAGTGCAGATCCAGATCAAATGCCGCCCTCTGCAGCGTATGATCTGGGCCTACACTGTTTGCAAATAATTTACTATTTTAAAAATGAATTTTTAAGAAACCACAACCCAGCATCCTAAAATTTGAAATGATCTTTTGCTCACATAATGTAGCAGATTCCATTCAGTACAAAATGTTTTAAAAGTACTCAGTTATATAAAAAAATAGCAGAGGTCAATTATATTCTGTACACCAATCTAACAATAGCGGTTGATGGTAAAAGAGTGCAGGTCCAAATCAAATGCCGCCGCCTGCGGCGTCTGATCGGGGCCTACGCTGTTTGCAAACAGTTAACCTATTTGAGGAAAACACAACCTGACATCCCTAAATTTTAAAATGAGTTTGTGCTTCTTTAGGTAGCAGATCCCATTCAGTTTGAAAATGGGCATTAGCAAGTATAGCAGAGTTCAGTTATATTCTCCTTGGTTAAGACTACACGTATGTCATTTTTGGGGTGTTTCTGATCAATAAAAAGTACAAGTAAAACAAAGATCAGGAATCGATACAATTAACTTACTCCACCCATCAAAGACACCAAAGGAAGTTATTTGTTTGATTTAAGGTTTATCGTCCCCAACAGCACTGTATAAGTCATTTTGGAGACGTTGCTTCCAATTTTGTGGGACTTTTAACCGACATTGAGATGAAATGACATCTCAAGTCCTGTCGCCCAATGAAACCAATAGGGTTATAAGCATGGACGGCCCGACTCGTACCGCTTTGCCTGGGCAAACTTAGATCATCTAAGCGGTTTACCAGTACTCGTGTGCAGACGGATTCAGCTCTGCGTGGAAGCATCATGCATCCCATCTATTTCTTTAAGCCCCGATGGGCGGGGCCGAATAAAGAAGGTATTTTTGTTATAGAACATATCTTAATGCATTTCGTTGACGACATTGAACTGGCTAGTGCTTTTGACAGCATGCACAATCGAACGAGTAGGATTTTATGGAGAGACCAACCTAATAACAGTGGGTGTGGTAAAACTGGTGACTACCGTGGTAATAGGACGTTTCGTGCCGGATACGTTTTGCCCCAAACTTTCACAAAACCGGGACCCGATTGTTCCTATTCCGCAATTAATCTACTTAGGTGTTCTAAGTTGGAATAGTTGATGGGGAATCAAGTGACACCCATTTATTTAATACATTACAGGGTCACTGATGAGGCTTTATTAGCCGACACTACGTAGTATGGCCCATCTTCTTTCTTATGAATGTTTTCATTGCTCTTAAAGGAACTCATTTTTGAGTTTTATTTGCCTTCACTGCAGCTGGTGTTGTGCCGTGTGGCGACCGTAAAACGTCTCCCCGTACATCAACAATAGTGCAGTTTATATTTTACTTTTGGTCCTTTGAGATCATCGTGAATATTCTGAGAAATCAGAAATAAATTATTGATTTAGACTCATTCTAGACAGGTTTTTAATTATTTGGACCCCATTTTGATTTATATCTTTCTTTGAATCGACTGCCTATTCGAAATTCGCAAAATTGCAGTATGTTTCCTCTGGCTTTCTTTGCCGGATCATTACAGGGTCACTGATGAGGCTTTATAAGCCGAAACTACGTAGTATGGCCCATCTTCTTTCTAATGATTGTTTTCGTTGCTCTTAAAGGAACCTATTTCTAATTTTATTTTGCCTTCACTGCAGCTTGTGTTGTGCCGGGTGGCGGCCGTAAAACGTCTCCCCGTACATTAACCATAGTGCAGTTTATATTTTACTTTTGGTCCTTTGAGATCATCGTGAATATTCTGAGAAATCAGAAATAAATTATTGATTTAGACTCATTCTAGACAGGTTTTTAATTATTTGGACCCAATTTTTATTTATATCAGTCTTTGAATCGACTGCCTATTCGAAATTCGCAAAATTGCAGTATGTTTCCTCTGGCTTTCTTTGCCGGATCATTACAGTGTCACGGATGATGCTTTATTAGCCGAAACTACGTAGTATGGCCCATCTTCTTTCTTATGAATGTTTTCATTGTTCTAAAAGGAACTCATTTTTGACTTTTATTTGCCTTCACTGCAGCTGGTGTTGTGCCGGGTGGCGGCCGTAAAACGTCTCCCCGTACATTAACCATAGTGCAGTTTATATTTTACTTTTGGTCCTTTGAGATCATCGTGAATATTCTGAGAAATCAGAAATGAATTATTGATTTAAACTCATTCTAGACAGGTTTTTAATTATTTGGACCCCATTTTGATTTATATCTTTCTTTGAATCGACTGACTATTCGAAATTCGCAAAATTGCAGTATGTTTCCTCTGGCTTTCTTTGCCGGATCATTACATGGTCACTGATGAGGCTTTATTAGCCGAAACTACATAGTATGGCCCATCTTCTTTCTTATGAATGTTTTCATTGCTCTTAAAGGAACCCGTTTTTGATTTTTATTTATTAATAAAGGGGATGGTGAAAGAGACCACTTTAGAAACTATTTGCAACAGATTATGATTGCTTTGTTTTTGATATTCTTGTAAACATCGATATATCACTTATGAATTTATATACATGTAGTTTAAATACTTGCAAGATATGATTTTTTTTTTCTAAAATGGAAATTAATAACAACTACATCAATAACGAAAACAATTTTGGTGATCCAACAGTCCCTCACTACCTGGGCTGTAGTTAATGTCTTCTGTTTCGATTTCTGTTTTGGATCAAATAAAAATCAAAAATGAGTTGCTTTAAGAGCAATGAAAACATTCATAAGAAAGGAGATGGGTTATACTACGTAGTTTCGGCTAATAAAGCCTCATCAGTGAACCTGTAATAGACATGAAAAGCGTCAAGTGTACAAATTTTCTGGGTCAGATTAGCTAGTTTCATCAAATTAGGCCTCATCAGTACCCGCCAATATATTCTGGCCCTATTTCAACTACTATATTCTTTAAGCCGGATTAAAAAAATAACTGCTAACAAGATGCAAAAATTGCCTAATGCTATCAGAAGATTACAAACCATCGCCCCATCAGCACTATCAGCGCTTTGATTCTTTGTTCTGCTATTGTTTTTCTTGTAGTGATTTTCTTGTATATACATGTATATTAAATGGAGAAAATATTATATGTTTGTTTATTCGTCGTCCTCAACGTTCTGTAACTTTGGTGCATACATGTAGCATTCCTGTTACTTTTGTGATGATGGTTTGATCAGCTTGATGTTTAACGGCCCAGTCAATGCTGTTTAGGTCATATCAAGTAAAGAAATATGTAAAACAAATTGAACGGAATTCCGGCTGTGTTCCTTTTGCCATGCCACAGAGCTCGAATTTGTGTCGTCTGTGGGTGTGCGGGGAGTTGGGGAGTGAAAAGTGTTTCGGAACGGAGTCATGTGGCATATCAAATCAAAGGGTTTGAATAGTGAAATAAAGTACAGGTAAAATTTCTACCCCGTGGCCAGATTGGGGCCCTTTGGAGGTGTCCAAAGGTCAGATGTCTATAAAATCCAATTACAAAGTCAATTTTATAGATGTTGGTGTCAAACTTTGCAGAAGTAATGAGTAATGAAATGTCTGAAACATATTGAACGGGACTTTTTCTGTGACCCCAGGTCATGCCCCAGCGACTGAACCTTGTGAGGGGGCGATCTAGGGTACATTGTTCTTTTGACATATGTTGTTATTTTGGTACTTGGTACTTAGTCTCTGTGGAGGAAGCTTGGGGATTTGTAATGGCATGCTATCGACCGCATCCTAGTTATGTTGTTGTTGGTGTTGTTTTCAATGGACACACAAGCTCCGAGTCACATTATCGCGTATCGTGTCCTTTATGATGATGCACATTGTGGGTAGACACAGCAGTTCTAATATATGATGTGAGAAGCAGTCATTGGGGCAACGTAAAATCGTTTAAGCCACCCCCAGAGGAATTCGTTTCCGTTGACCGTTCCAAGACGGTTCTTCTGTCGCGGTTATTTTTGTTATTGTTTGTCTTTGGGTATTTGTGTCGCTTATAGTATTTTATTTTGGCTAGCCTAATGGCCATTTTGTGAGAAAGTAACTGTCCTTTTGGCTTTCCGTTGTTGGTGTTTCCGTTGGAGTATGTTGCTTCATGTTTGTGGTTCTTTCCCTTTGGTATCTCTGATGGGAGCTGTGGGTTAATTGGATCGATTCCTGATCATTGCCTCCTTTTTTAGCTCTTCTGTCACGTAGTGACGATGTAAGGTTTTTGGGTCACTTTTTGTCTGTCATGAGTGCGTGCATCCGTCAGTGTGTAAACAATTTCTTCAAACAATATCTCCCAAACCACATATAGGATTTAGACCAAACTTCACACGAATTATCCTTAGGTGGTCCCCTTTGGAAGTTGTTCAAATGGTTCCGGTCAATTCCACATCTAGGTCACAGGAGCAAAAACTAGACCTTTTTTGCTGAAAACTTACAAAATCTTCTCTGAAACTGTAAGGTCCAGGCCTTGAATATTTGGTATGAAGCTACATCTAGTGGACCTCTACTAAGACTGTTCAAATTGTAGCCATGGGGCAAAAATGCCCCTGCCCCGGGGCCCTCACGTTTTACATATATAGGGTATGTTTTTTAAAATCTTCTTCTCTGAAACCCCAAGGCCCAGGTCTTTGATAGTTGGTGTGAAGCTTCATCTAGTGGACCACTAACTAAATTATAGCGCTAGGGCCAAAAATTCTCCCGCCTCGGGACCCTTTGGTTTTACATAGACTTACATAGGGAAAATCTTTAAAAATCTTCTCTGAAACTGCAAGGCCCAGGTCTTTGATATTTGGTTTGAAGCTTCATCTAGTGGACCTCTACCAAGATTGTTCAAATTATAGCCCTGGGGCCAAAATGCCCCTGCCCCTGGACCCTTTGGTTTTACATAGACTTATAGAGAGAAAATATTTTAAAATCTTCTTCTCTGAAACTACAAGGCCCAGGTCTTTAATATTTGGTGTTTATCCTCATCTAGTGGACCTCTATCAAGATTGTTTAAATTAAAGCCTTCATGCGGGCTGAACAAATTATTTGTCTAAATCAAGACGGAAGCAAGTGTGAAGATTGTGGCCACGTAAAATCAATTTAAGCCCCCAGTGGGATTCGTTTCACTGACCGTTCCAAGGTACTACGTCTGTCGAAGTTTATTTTAGTTATGGCTTGTCTTAGAGTGTGTGTATTGCTTGTATTGTTTTGCTTTGGATAGCCAATGGGCCAGCTTGTGAGAATGTAACTGGCTTTACGCTAGTGATGTTTTCATTAGGGTCTGATTGTTTCATATTTGTGTTTCTTTCCCTTGGTTTCTCTGATGGGAGCTGTGGGTTAATTGTATAGATTCCTAATCATTGCCTTCACTTCTATTATGTAGGGAATGACTTTAATATTATTCTTCTCTGAAACCGCAAGGGCCAGGTCTTTGATATTTTGGTGTTTAGCTTCATCTGGTGGACCTCTGCCAAGAATGTTCAAATTATAGCCATGGGGCCTAAAATGCCCCTGCCTCGGGGCCCTTTGGTTTATAAATAGACTTATAAAGAGAAAATATTTTAAAATCTTCTTCTCTGAAACCACAATGTCCAGGGCTTAAATTTCCGCTACATAGACTAATATGGCGGAAATTTAAAAAAAAATCTTCTTTGTAACTGCAAGTCCGAGGTCTGTGATTTTTTTGTGAACCTTCATCTATTGGAATGTCTGAAACCAGAAGGCTCAGGTCTCTGATATTTGGTATGAAGCTTCAACTAGTGGACCTCTATCAAGATTATTCAAATTATAGGCCTGGGGCCAAAAAAGCCCCCTCTACCTGGGCCCACTGGTTTTGCATTGACTTTTTAGGGAAACTTTTTATAAATATTCTTGTCTGAAACCAGAAGGTTCAGCTCTTTGATATTTGGTGTGTTGCTTTGTCTATTGGACCTCGACCAAGATTGATCAAAATATAGCCCTGAGGCCAAAAATGGCTCCGCCCTGGGACCCACTGGTTTTACGTATTAGAAAGCCTTTGAAAATCTTCTTGTGTGAAACCAGAAGGCCGAGATTGTTCAAATTATAGCCCTAGGGCCCGCAGGTTTTGTATAGACTTATATAGGAAAAACCTTTAAAAATCTTCTTTTGTCTGAAACCAGAAGGCCCTGGTCTTTGATAATTGGTATGAAGCTTCACCTTTTAGACCACTACCAATATTATTCAAATTGAAGCCATGGGGTCAATAATGGCTCTTCTCGGGGCAAACTTGTTCCCCTTGGTTCAGGTGAGCGATCCAGGGCCATCATGGCCCTCTTGTTAATATACATGTAACTTAAAGAGAGGGTTTGAGTTTACGTCTTACCAATAGATGAGGTCATACGGAGACGGGTCCCCGTCTTAGAGACTCATCCGAAAGCTGTGAGAAGCCCGGGATCGATCCTGCAACCCATGGTTTGCAAGGCGAGTAGCATAACCACTACGCCATGGCGGCTATTATAATTTAATGAGAAAAGCTTATGCTGATCAAACCAAGAAAATGTGAAAGGTGTAATGAATCTGGGGGACTGTCTCCCCATGCGTGGCATTATTAAGAATGTTTCACATCTTTTGGTATATATACTGATCCTGATTCTTCCCCGTAGACATTCTTCCCCTTGCAAATAGTGCGCATAATCTCTTTCTTTAACACCGTATAACCCAAGGAAAAACCTTCCGAGCCCTTTTTCCTACCGGAAAAGTCCCCAAAATAAACCCTTTAAGAATCTGGGGAACTGTCTCCCCTGCGTGGCATTATTAAGAACGTTTCACATCTTATAAGGTATATATACTGATCCTGAATCTTCCCCGTATACATTCTTCCCCGTGCAAATAGTGCCCATATTCTCTTTCTTTAACACCGTATAACCCAGAATAAATCTTCCGAGCCCCTTTTCCTATAGGAATAGTTCCCAAAATAAACCCTTTAAGAATCACGGAATCTAGCTCCCCTACAAAAGGGGTGTCATGTGCAAGAGCCACAACTGTTGGTGCTGTGGTATTTGAGGTATCTACCCTTCAAATATAACAGTATGACCAGCTTGCGATCACCATATCTCCAATACCCTTTGAGACAATATATTGATGGTACTTTGTACAGAAATACATGAGCTTAAGCAGGCATGTCATGCACAAGAACCAGAATTCTGAGTGCCCTGTTTTTTAATTATCTCTCCTGACAGTATAATCTTGTGATGGCCATAACTGCAATACTTTTGTGACATATTGCTGGTTTAATTCTGGTGCACTTTCTATTGGTGAACAATCTTCTTAAGGCCATATTGGCTTTTGGTCGGAGGATTTGCCATCTCTTCCGATGGCTGTTTTTTGGTTTATATACTCGTCCTGATTCTTCCCCGTATACATTCTTTCCCATGCAAATAGTGCGCATTTTTTCTTTCTTTAACACCGTATAACACCAGGAAAAACCTTCCGAGCCCCTTTTCCTACCGGAAAAGTCTCCAAAATAAACCCGTTAAGAATCTGTGGAACTATCTCCCCTGCGTGGCATTATTAAGAATGTTTCACATCTTTTGGTATATGTACTGATTCTGATTCTTCCCCGTATACATTCTTCCCCGTATATATCGTCTGCTGAGTGCAATAACGATGAAACTGACATATTGGCCAAAATATTATTTTTTTTTCATTTATGGGTGCTTTAGGACTGGACACACTTGGTAAGTAAGTACTACAGCTGGAGTCTGCCTAAATCATGATTTATTTCAGCATTTTGGAATTTTTTTGTAAGTTACACCGTTTTTGCTCCGACTTTTAGAAAACAAGTTGGCGCAAAAACAATGTAAGTGCACTTACCCATTTTTGCACAAAGTTTTTGATACATCAAAAATATTGAATCATGTTGCTTGATATTTCAGAATAAGCATGTAAGTACCATGCAGAATGTATAACATGTGACCAATTACCTACCAAGTGCCATTAATTTACTGCTTTACCATTTAAAAGGCAAAGAAATAAGGTTTGGACATTTACACCGTTTTAACGCTGAATGCACTTACACCGTTTTTGCATCAAAAACATTCGGTGCAGAAATGGTGTACCAACCCTTAAATACTAAATATTTCTTTTCAAATGCCATTTATTCAACAATAAACAGCACACACAAATGAAAGAAATCGCCATGAAGTTAAGAAACCAGCTTACAGAAGGTTTTTCTATGCCTCATCTGAAATTTGCGAGAAGCCCGGGATCGATCCTGCGACCCATGGTTTACAAGGCGAGTAGCATAACCACTACACCATGGCGGCTACTATAATTTATACATACATACATACATACATACATACAAACATACATACATACCGGCCCCGATAGCTCAGTTGGTAGAGTGTCCGCTCCGGGGAACGGGAGGTCTGGGGTTCGACCCCGGGCCGCGACATACCAAAGTCGTTAAAAATGGTACTAGCTGCTCCTCGTTTGGCACTCAGATTTACGGGGTAGAGCTAGGACTGGTCGATCCAGTGTCAGGATAATGTGACTGGATGTGGTATCATGTAATGTGTCTGGGACATGATACTTCAGTGAGGTAGCACTATAAATGTGAGCATTGAGCTCCCTGTCGCAACCAGACACCGTCGTGATATGACTGAAAAATTGTTGAAAGCGACGTTAAACCCGATTTCACACACACACACACACATACATACGTGCGTACATACCCATGCACGCATACACCCATCCATACGTGCACACATTCAGGCAAGCATGTGCACATACATGCATTCAGACACTCATGAATGCATGGCAAAAAATGCCGCATGCATGCACACACACACATCTATACATGTACACACTCAGGCATACATGCGCACATACATGCATTCACATACTCATGCATGCATGCAAACACACACACACACACACACACACACATGTACATAACACATACATGCATGCATGCATGCAAGCACACACACACCTGCACACACACACACATACATGTATGCATGCACACATTTAGGCGTGCATGCATGCACACACACACACACACACACACACACACACTCATGTATGCATGCACTCACACATAACTTGTTCAACTTAGGCCCCTATAGACGAGCTATGCTGCCTTCTGGTAACTTTTGATGAAGAGTTTCACTCTACTTACCCTACGAATAAGCAGAGTTAAAAAAAACTTAACCGGTTCCCAGCTCAAAAAATGTGACACTAGTACATATTGCTATTTTAATAATAAAATCAAATGCCCCCCCCCCCCCACATACACACACATGCACAATCCCTTACACCATGATTCATTGATAGACTGAGCCTGTTCACACAAAACCTCTTGTCACCCCCACCCCACCCCCCAGCAAAACCCCTTGTCACAGCCTCAACCCACCCTCTCCCCTGCCTATCCCCTTGTCACCATGATTCATTGATAATTAGACTGAGCCTGTTCCCTCACAACCTGTTGTCACCCCACAAACCCTAGTCACCATGAGTCATTGATAGTTAGACTCATTCTGTTCACACACTCACACACAACCTGTTGTCTACCCGTTCCCCCCCCCCCCCCCACACACACACATACAACTCCTTGTATCCATGAGACATTGATAGTTAAACTGAGCCTGGACCTAACCCACGATGTCAAAGTGATCAACACCACCCTACCATTTCTGTTGTGCAATAAAGATCCGGTGAGCGATCAAGGGTAACCCTCTTGTTAACCATGCCGAAGTAAGAGAATGAGATGTTCTTAGCTCTGTTATGAAATATCATTGGATGAATTTATTTTCCTTGATCCCACAGAATTCACAGCCCGAAATTAGAAAAAGTATCCTTAAACAATCCAACACAGATTTTCAGAAATAACTTTTCTGAAACAGCCAAACTCCAAATTCAGGCCCCAAAAAATCAAGTTCTTATATAGACTCAAGATTCTCTGGAAAGTTCCAGAGGGCTGTGGGATAAGATTAGGTAATTTTCTAGAAATAAAGCTCCCCGAGCTTTCGTGAAGATTCCAAAGTACTTTTCCTTGTGAACAAAGTGTTTACCAACTGATCTTAATCTGTGACACATACTTCTTTAAGAAGAATAAACAAGATATAAACAGCATTATTAGGTCACCAGTGGGTTGAAAGTGGGAATCAGAAAAATAAATTTTTATACATAACACTCCCCCTCTTCCAGGAAAAGAAAAATTTATGTAATAAAGCTTTCGTTTGCTTGTAGAACAATAAAATATTGAAAATTGCATTAAAATTACATGTGTCTACAACCCACTTCAGTATGTAAGAAAACACAATACCTGACATTGTTCAAGCTCTTCAAATGGCACCAGCGATAATCTTATCTCTCCCTCTGATATGTCTAAAGTATACTCTTACAGCAGGCTCCACCTGAGCAACCGCTGATTTTTTTGTTCATTCTATGTATGAAAATCAGTGGATTATGCTCACTGAAAACGACAGTCGGTGCAGCAGTAGAAGTAAGATAAACTTCGAAATGTTGCAGACTGATTCTTGCTCTGTAACTGTCTATGTTAGAGAATTAATCCTTCTAGGAGTCTGTAAACATCTTTTTCCTTTCAAGTTCTGGTATAAGAATAATAGGAAAATTCTATTCCAATCATTGTCCAGCAAATACTGAACTTCTTCATAAAAAGCTTCTTGTTTCTTAGTATTCATCCTGTGTAGGTGCTGTTTAACAGGTTTAGAACCATTTATGTGAACATCGTCAAATATTATATCTGCCCGGGTTGGAATGTCAGTAAATAAGTGTTCATAATAAAAAAGAATCAGCTGTTTCAGTTCATTCCTTTGATATGGTTCTAGATGTGACAGTTTCTTCCCTCAGAATATCAATATCAGAATTCTATAGTTTTGATTGGGTGTGATCAGACTTCTCTTTTAACTAGAGGTAACCGTTATACTCAGCATGCTTTTCGTCCTTTCATCGATTCTGAAATTAATCACAAACGTCATTACATCAAAATATCCTTCATTAATAATGGTTTGGATTCTATAGATTACCTTGTATCTTCCGGGACAGTTCGGTTATTTCAACCATTTCTGCTTATTTTCAAAATACTGAAACACCCATAATTTGCTATAAATACAAAAAGTAGAAGTGAAACAAGATCAGGAATCTATACAATTAACTTACTCCACCCACCAAAGACACCAAAGGGAAAGACATGAAGCGACCAGACCATAATGGAAACCTAAACAAAGGATTTCCATATGGACAGTTACTTTCCCACAAAATGGTCAAATGGCCATCCAAAATAAAAAGACACAAGTGATACACACAGTAAGTAGTAACAAACAACAACACAAACAAACCGCCACAGAAGAACCGCCTAGGAACGGTCAGTGGAAAGACTTCCACTGGGAGGGGGGCTTTACGTGGCCACAATCCTCGCCCTAACCTCCGTCGCGATTAAGACAAATAATTTGTTCAGTCCGCATGAAGGCCTCCTAACTCATCAGTGCAACATCTCCGTGAACACAAATAATCAAAGAACTACAGAAGCGAGACAACGGTGAGGACTCGACAGCAAGAAACCACTGAAATGCTGGAGCAAAAGAAAACCAACAGTTAGACTCCGATGGGCCCAACCAGAGACAGAGCATCAGGCACAAATCAGCATTACCAAAAATTAGATCTCTCTAATTCTCAATAAGCCTTTAGGTTGGAACCGTCATAGAATCTGAGGTCTGACCCACCGGCGTGCAATTAAAGAGGGAAGCAAAGTTGCCAACCGTGATTGGGTTAACTACCATGCATACAGTGTGTCGTATAACATCCATGATGTACCCAATTCTTTTTATATTGAAGAATGATTTTACGAAATTGGGTGCTGAAGTCATTGCGGTTATATATTTTTCTGAATTTATACACTAAGTCACCATAAAATTCGGGCACCGATAGACCTTATTGCAGAAGAGAATTAAGTCCAATATTGAATTTTGAAATTAAATCAGAATGGCGTCTATAAAATTTTGAAAAGGCTTTGCATAGTTTATGGTACCGATTACACTGATTAAGAAGTTTAGCCGTTAATAATTTATTACGAGTGTTGAGGTCAGTTACATGACTACACACTCTAGCAAATCGAATTAATTGCGAAATATAAACGCCATAGGATGGGGCACGAGGAACATCACCATCCAAAAAAGGAAAATTTATAATCTAAAAATCAAAGTCATCGCGTTTATTATATTTTTTGCACGAAACAAACCCATCTACAATAGATGTAAATCCAAAAACGGGGCCTCGGTATCAGAAGAATTTGCTTTATTTAAATGAAGCTCCTGGGGGTAAATCTGACTGATCAGACCATCGAAATAGGTATTATCAAAATTTAATAACTCATCTAAATATCTAGAAGTGGAGCTAAAAGCTTCAATAATTTCAGATTGGTTATCAATGGAAAGCGACAACATGAAGTCTCTTTCATAACAATACAAGAACAAATCAGCCACAATAGGTGCGCAATTCGTACTCATTGGACTACCCACAATTTGTCTTAATAACTTAGTACCGAATCTAATATAAATATTGTCAAGTAGAAAGGTGAGGGCATCACACACTTTCTGACATGACCAAAGTGTATAATTCTTATGCTCTTTAGAAATGAAAATGCATTTCTGACATAACATGCTAGATAGAGAGAATCTTCTCTGTGAAAAGTCCATTCAATTAAGTCATTAAGCTTTTCTTTTATACGATTATGAGGAAGTGTAGTGTAAAGAGTGGAAAAATCGTAAGTAGACAGACTTGAAGCACGAAAACGTCTGGATTTCAATTATTTAAAACCTCATTCGATTTTTTTTATAGACCGAAACAGATTTCTTCCTGATCCTTCAATGACTTTATACACTTTAACGGCTAAACTCCTTAATCAGGGTTATCGGTACCATAAACTACGCAAAGCATTTTCAAAATTTTATAGACGCCATTCTGATTTAATTTCAAAATTCAATATTGGATTTAAATCTCGTCTGCAACAAGGTCTATCGGAACCCGAATTTTATGGTGACTTAGTATATAAATTCAGAAAAATATATAACCGCAATGACTTCAGCACCCAATTTCGTAAAATCGTTCTTCGATATAAAAAGATTGGGTACAACATGGATGTTATACGACAGACTGCATGCATGGTAGTTAACCCAATCACGGTTGGCACCTTTGCTTCCCTCTTTAATTGCACGCCGGTGGGTCAGGCCTCAGATTCTATGACGGCTCCAACGTAAAAGCTTATTTAGAATTAGAGAGATCTAATTCTTGGTAATGTTGGTTGGTGCCTGATGCTCTGTCTCTAGTCGGGCCCATCGGAGTCTAACTGTTGGTTTTCTTTTGCTCCAGCATTTCAGTGGTTTCTTGCTGTCGAGTCCCCACCGTTATCTCACCTCTGTGGTTCTTTGATTTTTGTGTTCACGGAGATGTTGCACTGATGAGTTAGGAGGCCTTCATGCGGACTGAACAAATTATTTGTCTAAATCGCGACGGAAGTAAGGGCGAGGATTGTGGCCACGTAAAATCGATTTAAGCCCCCCAGTGGAAATCTTTCCACTGACCGTTCCAAGGCGGTTCTTCTGTGGCGATTTATTTATGTAGTTGTTTATTACTTACTGTGTGTATCACTTGTGTCTTTTAATTTTGGATGGCCATATGGCCATTTTGTGGGAAAGTAACTGTCCTTATGGCCTTCCTTTGTTTAGGTTTCCATTATGGTCTGGTCGCTTAATGTTTGTATTTCTTTCCCTTTGGTGGATGGAGTAAGTTAATTGTATCGATTCCTGATCTTTGTTTTACTTCTACTTTTTATCACAATATTTAATCACATGCGTTTTAATAGCAGAAAGACAGGAAGTTAATAATTTAGAAAGTTCAGTGGTATTGCAAGAGCTAGAATTTGCAATAAACCTGTTTGATATATCATTTGTAATTTTAATAAACTTGTTTCTGATCTTGATATTGACACTAACACACCCGATACATGTGATTGTAAAAATTCAGCGTATTGCTATCCTGCTGGTGGTCATATTATTACTGGCAATTTCGTTAAACCCGAATTCACACACACATTACTGGCAATTTATAAATTATTCCTGATTCTAGGATACGTAATATAATATCTGAAGGACCGAAATATCGATTTCCTTCTAAAATTGATTTCAACGAGAGTATGTTGAGCATAACGCTCTTACGGAATTGAAACTTAGCATTCTGAAATTAGAGAAAAACTCATTTCTTTTTATTACCTCCTAAACCTAAGACGTCTTTACGTCACCTTAAACTAGGTATTCAAGAATTTCATAGGAAGTTTGTTTTGGCTCCAGCTGACAAGGCCGCTAATAATGTGGTCGTTGTTTGACGGCTTCACTATGTTAACACTCTTCAGCAAGAACTTGGTGGTACTAAGTCCTATGAACTTCAGCCTTTAGCTGTAGAGGGCTTTAGTTGATGGCCACATTTGTCATTCAGCCACCAAGTTTGCTGTCTGTGTTACAGAAGGCCAAGACAAGCTGCGAGGATTGTGGCCACGTAAAATCGATTTAAGCCCCCCAGTGGAAATCTTCCACTGACCGTTCCAAGGCGGCTCTTCTGTGGCGATTTATTTATGTTGTTGTTTGTTACTTACTGTGTGTATCACTTGTGTCTTTTAATTTTGGATGGCCATATGGCCATTTTGTGGGAAAGTAACTGTCCTTATGGCCTTCCTTTGTTTAGGTTTCCATTATGGTCTGGTCGCTTAATGTTTGTATTTCTTTCCCTTTGGTGTCTTTTATGGGTGGAGTAAGTTAATTGTATCAATTCCTGATCTTTGTTTTACTTCTACTTTCCTACTTTACATTGGTTACCTAAACTTCATAAAAGACCATACAAAGCACGGGTTATTGCAAATTCAAGCTCTTGTACCACCTATGAACTCTCCAAATTATTAACTTCATGTTTTACTGCCATATAAAACTTGTGATAAAATATTGCGACCAAGTCTTCAAAAGTTCAGGTAGAAATCTGTTTTGTTCTATAAAAAATCTGATGAAGTTTTAAATAAATCGAAATCTAGGCGTTTTCGTGCTTCAAGTCTGTCTACATATGATTTATCCACCCTTTACACTACCCTGCACTCATAGTCATATAAAAGAAAAACGTAATGATTTAATTGAATTGACATTTCACAGGGAAGGCTCCCTCTATCTTGTATGTAATGTAAGAAATGCTTTTTTTCAATTCTGAAGAGCATAAAAATTATACTTTATGGTCATATCAGAGTGTGTGTGAAGCTCTCGCCTTTCTACTTGACAATATTTACATGAGATTTGGTAGGCGTCTCTTGCCTGATGCCTCCAGTTGACCTGTCTCATGAGCTACGTCGGTCGGTGTGTGCTCGGAGGGGGATGTGCTGTGTTTGCCGGGTCTTGTCCATCATCCGTTTCGGTTTCAAAACTTTGGGGTTTAGACACACTGATGAAGATTAAATATCAGAAAGGCATCTGTGCCACTAAATTTGGTATAGTTGCGCATTAATTGGTACTAAGTTATTTAGACAAGTTTAGGGTACTCCGATGGGTGCTACGTGCGCACCACTTGTGGCTGATCTGTTTTTGTTTTGTTATAAGAGAGACTTCATGATGTCCCTTTCTGCTGAAAACCAGTCGGAAATCATTGAAGAATTTAGCTCCACTTCTAGATATTTGGATGATTTATTAAATATTGATAATACCTATTTCGATGGTTTGATCAGTCAAATTTACCCAACAGAAAATCAGTAAAATAAAGCAAATTCTTCTGATACCGAGGCCCCGTTTTTCGATTTACATCTATCTATTGTAGATGGGTTTGTTTCTTGCCAAATGTATGATGACCGCGATGATTTTGATATTGAGATTTTAAACTTTCCATTTTTGGATGGTGATGTTCCTCGTGCACAGTCCTATGGCGTTTATATTTCGCAGTTTACTTCGACTTGCCAGAGTGTGTAGTCATGTAACTGACTTCAACACTCGTAATAAATTGTTAACGGCTAAACTTCTTAATCAGGGTTATCGGCCATAAACTACGCAAAGCCTTTTCAAAATTTTATAGACGTCAATTTGGTTTAATTTCAAAATTCAATATTGGACTCAAATCTCTTCTGCAACAAGGTCTATCGGAACCCGAATTTTATGGTGACTTCGTTTTTATAAATTCAAAAAAATATACAACCGCAATGACTTCAGCACCCAGTTTCGTAAAATCATTCTTCGATATAAAAAGATTGGGTACAACATACTTGTTATACGACAGGCTGCATGCATGGTAGTTAACCCAATCACTGTTGACAACTTTGCTTCCCTCTTTGATTGTACGCCGGTTGGTCAGGCCTCAGATTCTATGGCGGTTCCAGCGTAAAGGCTTGCTGAGAATTAGAGCGATCTAATTTAATGTAAAGTTGATTGGTGCCTGATACTCTGTCTCTGGATGGGCCCATCGGAGTCTAACTGTTGGTTTTCCTTTGCTCAAGCATTTCAGTGGTTTTGTGCTGTCGAGTCCTCACCGTTTTTTCATCCTGTGGTTGTTTGATATTTCGTGTTCACGGAGATGTTGCACTGATGAGTTAGGAGGCCTTCATGCGGACTGAACACATTATTTGTCTAAATCGCGACGGAATTAAGGGCGAGGATTGTGGCCACGTAAAATCCATTTAAGCCCCCCCCCCCCCCCCCCCCCCGGTGGAATTCGTTTCCGCTGACTGTTCCAAGGCGATTCTTCTGTCGCGGTTTATTTTTGTTATGGTTTGTCTTTAGGTGTTTGTGTCGCTTATATTATTTTATTTTGGATAGCCTATTGGCCATTTTGTGGGAAAGTAATTGTCCTTTTGGCTTTCCGCTGTTGATGTTTCCATTGGGGTTTGTTGTTTCATGTCTGTGTTTCTGTCCCTTTGGTGTCTCTGTTGGAAGCTGTGGGTTAATTGTTTCGATTCCTGATCATTGCCTCCACTTCTATTACATTGAATGAATATCCTCACAGTCATTGTCACATGAATCAAGTGGAACAGAGCTTACGAGATTGACTGATGTTATAGATGTATTGTCCCTATCTATGCATTCATTAAGCATGTCAATATGACACAAATGCTTTAGCCTGCGCCTCCCAGGAGTGTCAATTATGTAATTTACATACCTGACCTTTTTGTCTACAGTGTATGGACCATAATACCACAGATTTTCAAGGAATAGGCCAAAGGGTTAGTACCTTACCACCTAGTTTTGAATTCCGTTCTTTTGTACCTGTGTAAAATAATTGTTTCATTTTTCTTTGGGCTAATTGTAGATTGGTCCGAGCAGCCTCACAAGTTTGTGGATGTCATGTTTTGTAATCAGACACGTACTCAAGTAAATTTAAGGAAGTGTTATAATTGGAGAAAACATTTCTCTTTCAGTAGTTTCAAAAGACCACGAACAGTATGGCCAAATACTAATTTAAATGGACTGAAGCCAAGAGATTCTTGCTCAGATTCTCTTAACAGAAAATTAAAGCAAATGGATGCTTTCATCCCAATCCGTCTCTGTGTTAAAGCAATTAGATCTTATCATGTTTTTCAATGTTTGATGAAATGTTTCAAGGACGACCTGACTTTCAGGATGATATGCCGATGACTTATACTGAACAATGCCAACTACTTACTGTATGTATCACTTGTGTCTTTTTATTTTGGATGGCCATATGGCCATTTTGTGGGAAAGTGACTGTCCTTATGGCCTTCCTTTCGTTTAGGTTTCGATTATGGTCTGGTCGCTTAATGTTTGTGTTTCTTTCCCGTTGGTGTCTTTGATGGGTGGAGTAATTTAATTGTATCGATTCCTGATCTTTGTTTTACTTCTACTTTCCATGCATAACTTGTTGAAAATTTCCAGGCATAAGATTTTAACCTTGGTCTGACTGAATAGTTTTGAGCAGACCAACACAGGTGAAAAACATTACTAAGGCCTTGACAATTGTCTTAGTTTTGATATTTCTAAGTTGAATGGCTTCAGGAAGACGTGTGGAAGCACACACGATGGTCAAAAGATATTCACAACCAGACATAGTTCTGGGCAGGGGACCTACATAGTCTATAATTATTCGACTGAAAGGTTCATTAAAAACAGGTATAGACTGTATATGAGCCTTAAGTGTAGTCTGAATTGGTTTTCCTACAATTTGACATGTATGACAGGACATAAAATGTTGAGAAACCCTTGGAACCACTATCTGGTTGTTAACAGTCCACACATCTTCTGCTGAGACATCTGGACGACACCATTTTCTCATTAAAATGTCATTATTGACATAATAAAAGACTGGGACCTGAGATACTTCCTGTTCGACTAAAGCCTATTCAAATAGGCGGAATTTCAGGACCTTGTGCTGTTATAAAGAAAATTTTGACCCGGATATTCTATCAGGACCTAGATTAAGGGATGAGTGATTCTCTCGAAAATCTGTCTTCTCATCAGGCAGACTTGAAGACAGAGACCGTGTTATCTCGTCATTAACAGACTGGCAAAAAGCTGGCAGTTAAATCAAAATCCTGTTTTCCAACGGTTTGTTTGGCCTTACGTGTCACAGCCAGTGTGACTTCAAAGGACGGATAAAGATCAGGAATTTCCTGCTCAATGGGATCAGGTGGTTGTTCACTGCAAAGATTAGAAGTCAAACATGGGTTTACCACAACCTTATCTCCAGCTAAGTCATTGCCTAGCAACAAACGAACGCCTTTAAAAGGTAAATACGTTCTAATACCATCAGCCAATGAACCCGATACCAAGTCTGATGGCTAATAAATGTTATAAAACGGAACATTAACAAATCCACATTCCACACCCTGAATAAGGCCACTTTGGCCCATAGAAGTCTTCTCAGAAAATAGGCTTAGTATCTGCAAGAATAAGAGATTGAGAAGCTCCGTAATCTGTCAAGATTTTAAAAGGTTTAGGATGGGCATAAGTGTTACCACTTAGTGACACAAAACCATCTGCTAGGAATGGTTCATAAATATCCATAACAGAATCAGTCTCAGATAATTTGGTATCAGAAAGAGTTTCCTCCCTTACACAAGAATATGGGTTTGGCCTTAAAGAGGTCAAGCCTGCAGGCTTAAGCTCTTCTTGTCTTTCCATCCTCCTCTTCAATTTTAAACATTCCGAGATCAAATGACCTGTATTTTTACAATAAATTCAAACAACTTGAGATTGGGATAAAGGATTCTGGTCTTTGCTATCATCAGAAATTATGGAAGGATTCTGGCTTTTATTTTTACCAGAAGTTTTGGAAGGATTCTGGCCTTTTATTTTCACCAGAAGGTTTGGGTATATGAGTAAATGTATTGCTATAACTGACGGATGGATTACTGGGAAAGAATCTTGGACCTGTCTGTGGGTAATAAGGCTTTCTATGATAAGGCCTCTTCACGAATGAAACCTTATGAGTCAAACCATAATCACCTGCCAAACGAGAAGCTTCGTCTAAAGTTTCAACCTGTTTTTCATCGAGAAAAGACTCAATATCTGAATTTATGCACCGTTTAAACTCTTCAACAAGATCAAGCTGTTATAGTTTTCATGACCAGAGGCTACCTTTTTAGAAGAACACCATCTATCAAATAACTGCTCTTTAGTTGAGCAAATTCTACATGGGTTTGGGAAATTTCCTTTTTACAGTTCCTAAATTTCTGCCTGTAAGCCTCAAGGACCAACTCATATGCCTTAAGAATAAGTTTTTTTTTACCAAATTATAGTCTGAGCTTTGCTTCACAGTCAGCTGAGTGTAAATGTCTTGAGCTTTCCCAACTACAACACTCTGCAAAAGCAAGGTCAAATACTCTTTTGACTATTTTAAAATTTCAGCTACTTTCTCAAAATGCAAGAAATACTTCTCTACCATTTTTCCTGAAACGGACGAAGTAATCTGATGTGCTGTGTGGTATCAAAGTAACTGCCAGAGCCAAAAACAGGGGTATGTTTTACACTATCTTGACACTGGAGTTCCAGTTCCTTCATATGTAATTGAAATTGCCTTTTTTCTCTTTCTATTTCAAGTCGCTCTTCTTTCTCTATTTTTTTTTCTTTCTAAAGGCGTTGCTCCATTTCTCTTTGTTTTTCTTCCTGTTCTAATTTTCTTTTCGAATACGTTCTTCCATTTCTTATTTTTCCATCTGCATTTGTCTTAGCATTTCTCTTTTTTTTTCCTTGTCTCTTTCTTTCATTTCTAACATTAACTTCTCTAATTCAAGTTGCCTTCCAATTTTAGTTTGTATCATTTGCAATTCAGTATGGGAGATCATAATGAGAGACAAAGCAGATGGATAAAAAAGTTCTTCATCAACCAAAAACTGTAGCAAAATATTTTTAATTTCATGTTTTTTTTTTTTTTTTTGGTTGTTTTTTTTTTTTTTATTATGCTTGTTTTGACAGCAGTGACCCCAAAATGGGAAGCAATATTTAGCAAATATGTCCGTTTGGCCAGATTAAACAGCACCTGGGAAGGCAGAGCTAAAGCAAATTTTCGACGGTTTTTCTTTTTTTAGCTCTGACGGCCATTTTGTTCATTGGAGTGGGATCATTTTATCTATTTTGGTATAGGGTAATCTAAGCAACATTCCTATCAAGTTTGAATGAAATTGGCCTAAGGGTACAGGAGAAGTTATCGTTTGAAGATTTCTTTTATCGCTCTGGGAGCAATCTTGTTCGACAGAGCGGAACGATTTTAGCTATTTTGGTAGGGATTCACCTAGGCAACATTCCTGTGAAGTTTGAATCCAGTTGGCCCAAGGGTTTAGAACGAGTTCGCGTTTGAAGCAAATTCACGATGTTTTTTTTTTCTTTCTATTTTTAGCTCTGGTGATCATTTTGCTCATTGGAATGGAACCGTTTTAGCTATTTGCTCATTGGAATGGAACCGTTTAGCTATATTGGTAGAGAGTCACCTAAGCAACATTCCCATGAAGTTTGAATGAAATTGGCCTAGAGTACAGGAAGAGTTGGCGTTTAAAGATATTTTTTTATTTTGAGCTCTTGTGGCCATCTTGTTCATCGGAGCGGATTTTAGCTATCATTACAATAACGCACTCGTGAGATATAGTGAATTTTTCACATATCAAAAATGGCTACTTTTTCTATGAAAATCATTGATATATATTTTCCTATTTCTACTATAAACAAAGGTTGTGGGTGCTCGTTAGAACCGCCTCATTGAGGCGGTTCTAACAAGTACCCACAACCTATGTGTTGGAGCAGAAGTACGAAAAATAATGTTTACCCCGTTAACCCCAGTTTTCTATATATAAAATGGGGTTTAGGGGGTCTTTATTTTACGGACTTGTTCAGTTGTTGTTTGGTGGGGGGGTGCACCAAGGTAATATTAATTCTGTGATTCGCCAAAGGATTTAGGAGAAGTTCGCATTTAAATCAAATTGTTGACGACGCACGACTGACGACGGACCTTCACTCTTCACTGATCACAACGGACCTTCACTCTTCACTGATCACAATAGCTCACCACGAGCACTTCGTGCTCAGGTTAGCTAATCAATATAGCAAAGATAATAACTTTCAGTTTCTGTTGTCGGAGGATAAGAAGTCAGTGACGTAAAAGAGTATACCACTACATGTAGGTTTCACGGGTTGCACCGTTACCATTTTCATACCAATCGTTGGCTTGCAAGACAGACTATACCGTAAAAATTACCATAACCAAAGTGTCGTTACCTTTTGACAACAGTGGACAATGCTTAATAACACAAACATTCGCTGACGTCACTTTCAACTTATCTTCCGACAACAGTAAGTTGTTTTCCGATTACAAAGGATTGCATGTTATTGTTTACACTTGCAAATTACGTGCCTGTAGTTGGTAACTCGAAGCCATCGTAAATATATCAACTTAAGATGTACTTAAGACATACTTAAGGTGACCACCGTAAAATTTATGGTCTCGTTATGCCGGTAACTGAAAACCTGTCGTATCGTTTCCATAAAGTTACGACCATCTTACCACTTACGATTTACCTGTGTATTTTTAGTCTCGTGCAAAAAGCTTCGGAAACCTTTGTAAGCCAGGGCATAGCAAAATAAAATAACGCTTACTATCTTACTATAAATGATAACACCGGGGTTTGTTTAACAACAAGGCAGCTTTGTTGGAGCCTTTTCTGCTAAACAAGTCTTGGTTAGCGGTATCATAATAGGCAGGTTTCTAAATAAACTATGAAATGAGAAACAATGACACAACTGGCGACCCCTTCTCTACATTTCCTCCTGATCTGCCATGCCTGAGCTCATATCAGCACCAATTACTTGAAAGTGTCTTAAACAAATTGTGCAACAGCCAAAAATGTATATCTTTCAAAAATGGCAGAGACAAAAAATACAAAAAAGAAGCGAAAACCAAACTATACACAGGAAGATTAAGAAACACTTGTAGACGAAGTTAATGAAAGGAAGACATTGTTATTTGAAAAGTTCAATGACACTTTTTCAAATGAAAAGAAAAACAAAGCTTGAAGAGATCTGACAACAAAAGTAAATGCTGTTGCAACAACAGAGAGGGGAACAGAAGATATAAGAAAAAATGGTACGATTACTCAAGCAATGTTAAAACAAAGGCGGCAAAGAAAGAAGTGAGCAGAAGATAGACTGGTGGAGGTAGGGACAGCACCCCCTTCCCCCACGTGTGAGACACAATATGGGATTAAATCATGCTGTCTCGAGGAAGGTTTTGAATAACAAAATTCCCACGCGAGGAATCCCATGGTCCCTTGAGAAACTTTTTCTGATCGCTATCATTTCATGAAAACTTACTTGTGCGCGAAAAAGGTGTTAAGTAGGAAGCGATAAATAGAAAGTAGAAATAGGAAATATGAAGTGAGCAGTCATGACCGCTATTTCTCAAAAACAAGGACGATCATGGTCAGTAGTACACTTATTGTACAGGCTATACTATCTTTTACCTTATTTCTTTTTTTTTTTTCTTTTCTTCCTTTGTTGACACGACTATTACATACACAAATAAACAGCTTGTACATAATAATTACGTGCTACATATATACATGTTTATCGGAGATGTCTAGATCTTTGTTCACATGCATTTTTATACAGGTAATTCTGCTAAATATAGCATATACCTGCCTTGATACAATACCATAAAATACATGTATCGCATATCATCACTAAAAGAAACCCTGTGTGCCGAGAAAAAAGTAGATAGATGTACAACTTCTTTTCTTATGCTTCTATGTAGTGTCTGTTTCTTTCGCAATAGTTAAGATGAGGTTACGGCATGCCTGAGTTGTCCGTAATTTTACGATATGGTTAAGTTGTCTCCATAAATTACGGTACTTTCGAGTTACTCACACAAATCGCTACTCGTGAGGTGATTAAGATATACTTATGGTAGTCGTAAGCCTTGAGAGAGCTTCGACTTACAAACCCCTGATAAGTAAGTCCGGTCTATGTAGGCCCACTATAGATTAGTGGAAGGTATTGTAGGTCAATACCGATTATTTGGTCCAGTTAATGGACATCCTTTATAAGATTACTAGAATGGCTGGTTACGGTATAAATTAGGCGTAAAAATAGCTGTGTTTCCGCTAACATGCTGAAAAAATCGGTCGGTAGGTAGGAGATTTTTTTTTATTTTATTTTTTCTCCCGAAAAAAACAGGGTCGGTGTATATTTTTATATGATTTTGTTTTTGTACATGCTTTTTGTTAATATTATTGTCATGTTGAGACTTGAACCGAATGTCATTATTCATTTTAGATGCTCAGAAATGTCAGCTCTGTATTTTGGAAGTTTTTTGTTTGTTTGTTTGATTTGAGGTTTAACGTCCCCGTCAACACTGTATAAGTCATTTTGGAGACGTTCCTTTCAATTTTGCGGGACTTTTACCCGACATTGAGATGAAATGACATCTCAAGCCCTGTCGCCCAAATAAACCAATATGGTTTGTAAGCATGGGCGGTCCGACTCACACCGCTTTGCCTGGGCAGGCTTACAATCCTCTGAACCGTTTACCAGTATCCATGTGTGGTCGGATTCAGCTCTGCATGGAAGCATCATGCCGCCCATCTATTTCTTCAAGCCCCGATGGGCGGTATTTTGGAAGGTACTAAATGCCAAAAGCTAAAAAAAGGTAATTAAAACGCGAAATTACGATGGGAAAATGCAAAGACGACACTGGGTTAGGTAGGAAAGTGAAAATGGTAGGGTCGGTGTTTTGAGTTTGTTCTTTTATTGACAAAACTAGTAGGGCCGGATGGGTATGAAGCAGGGTCGGTCGGGTTCGCGAAAACATGGCTATTTTTGTTATTTGGCCTTCGTATGATGCCATATTGAATGCTAAAAGCATCAGCTCTTTGCGTTGAATAGTAAATAAATAAAAATATACATTAACGTTGATAAGCATTTTTAACGGACCTCCAAGAGCACTGACTCTTTATCATTATGGCTCTCATCGCATTGTTTCGAGCCCGGCTCAGGTTGACGCCAAGTTCTGCAACAGAAGGTCGGGTGGTTTTTCTCCGGGTACACCGGTTTTCGCCCACTTTTAATTAACGATCGACTCGATATGAGTGAAATAATCTTGAAAGGGCCGTTACCCCCTCCCCTGATTGCGTTTACTATGCGTCCACGTCGAGTGCAGTTGCAGATGTAAAAAAATATAATATTCAACATAGTTGTCTGCCTTAGCGTTATGTTTAACCTGCACGTTGGAGGACTCTTCCAACTTTAGCCTACCGGGGAGATGCTTGGTTGAACAGTTGATGTAAGAAAGTTATTTTTATGTTTTAACCCATATTTGTCTAGGAATCCGGGTCGTTTCGCCGGGTCGTTTCGCCCTGTCACGGCATGTGTCGGGGACGGAATTTGGCTTTTGCTCTAACTAGTCTTCGGCAGACAAAGGATAATGCAAACAAAACTTTGGTTCGACCTCAACTCGAGTATGCATTACCATCCCCATGTTAAAACTCCGGTTCAACAGGTTGAGAAGATGCCCGAGGGGTCGGATATAAAGGCCGAGGCCGGGCCGAGGCGCCGAGCAAAAAGTGCCGATCTGAAGGTTTTATATTTCATCTCTTGTTATAATTAAGATATATATAGTAGTCAGTTCGGTATAAAACTATTATAAATACTCTACTACTCAAAGTTTGATAGGGATCACTTTTTATATACCAAATTTTGCACTGAAAATTTAAAATTTCTTGACATAATTTGTACTCGGTATATTGGTAAATATCTGAAACAGAAACTCATGTGCAGTTCAGTACTCATAGAGTTGCACACTTCTCACACTTCGCAAATGAATTCATGTACCCCCAAAATCTTTCGTAGCACTGCTTAACAACAGACCAATCAAACTTGTCAGTGTTACTTTACCAAGCGTAAAATGGACTTCATTTGAGTTTATGAAACACTAAAATGCCTAGAGGACAATTAAGAAACCGTCTGAGCCCCGAAGAAATGAATCATGGCGTCGGAATGTTGGAATCTGGCGTCTTTTAACGTCGTGTTGCTGGGATTATGAATGTGTCTCAGAGCGTGGTTTCCCGAATGTGGAGTCGGCATCTTACCCATGGAAATCCTTCACACAGACACGGAGGGGTCGAGAAAGGGATACAACTCAACGTCGGGGCCGTTTCTTGTTGATTCAGTCTCGACGTCAACAGTCCCTGAACGCTACGTGTTTGTATTACGAGCTTAGGAACGGAACTGGAGTACGAATTTCTGCACAAACTGTCAGAAACGGGTTCCACGAGTTCGGACTTAATGACATGAGGCCTGCTGTACGTGTTCCGTTGACGAGACAGCACGTGCTAGACCGGTTAGACTTTGCCAGACCTAACGTCAGGTGGACGGTTCATGACTTGACGCCAGTACTGTTTCCTGAGGAGTCCAGATTCTGTCTAAACTTCACTTATAAACGTCAATTAGTGTGGCGAATGTCTAAAGAGCGATTCGATGACTTGGATGTGGCAGAGCATGATCACTATGGAAAGGGGTCAGTCATGGTTTGGGCTGGGATAAACGTGAATGGTAACACTGACTTGTACGTCGTTGAAAACGGAACGTTAATGGCAGTGAGGTACTGTAATGCTATTCTTGATGAGTTTGTGAGACCATGTGCAGATGCTATCGGCCCGGACTTTATTCTGATGGACGATAATGCCCGTCCCAACCGTGCCAACGTCACTGATTCCTATCTGGAACGTTAGACAATCGTTCGTATGGACTGGCCTACTCGGTCACCGGACTTAAATCCGATTGAGCATGCGCAGGGCATGCTTCAGCGTGCTGTGTCAGCCCGACCTGTGCATCCGAGGACTTTACAGGAGCTCAAAGATGCATTGGTTGCTGAATGAAAGCTGATTCAACAAAACCGGATACAGACTCGGATTACGAGCATGCGCAGGCGATGTCGTACTGTAATTGATGCCCGTGGACGCGGTACATGTTATTAGGCACGTTTGTCTAAACACATTTGGAAATTTGTGAAAAATCAGTTGTCCAAATCCCTTCGTGTTACGGCAAATTTTGGGGGTGCCAAGACGGTTGCTGTTGTCACGCTTGAATGCAGCACCAGCTGACAAAATTATTCACTAGGTTTTGTGAAGGATACGTGTGTTATCATTATGTATCAAATTTGGATTCAGCTGATTAATTCATCCAAAAATTATTTTGCATTAAAAAGTGATCCCTATCAAACTTTGAGTAGTATATATATGATAACTGCACGAAGGTTCATAACTATACATTTGTTTATTTTTTTTCCGAAATAGATGGGTATAAATACCAAGGCCGGGAAAAATGTTAATATGTCTTAATTTCTTGCAATTTTACGGTTCTAGTACCTCTTTTTGCCCTGATAATATTTAAATCTGATTATTTTTATCATGTGTACCTACAAGATATGATTAACATATCAAAATCAGCTTAAATGATCAAATTTCTTATTTTCTTATGGTTTCTATTTTTAGGTTAAGTTAACTAAAGGGAACGACCGAAATGTACCGAAAAGGAAAAAAAAAGTATTGTTTACTCCTATCTGGTTTTAAAGAAATATAAAATTTGATTGTCACATTAGTTAACATGGTTGTGTATATTAAAATGAAGAAAAAAAAATGTTATTTTTTATTTTTCTTTAATTATAGCTGGCAGTAAACAAAAACTTTATTCCCTCTCGGTCGTTTTCTTTAATTAAGTCAATCTAAATGTAGAAACAATTCGAAAATTAGAAAATTGATAATTAATGGTAGTCGTATATGTTTGTTTTATTATCATTCCCCCGGCATACTAAATATGTCAGTGGTATATAGTTTTCGTCTTTCCGTCCGTTCTTGGTTGGTTGGTTCGTTCGTACTTAACCCCTGTCCCGCCGTTCCATCACGAAAACACGTTTATATAATTTTGAACCCCACTTTTATATAGTAAAACTGGGGTTTACAGGGATAAACCTTATTTTTCATATTTCCGCTTTAAAATATAGATTGTGGGTTCTCGTTAGAACCGCCTCGACGAGGTGGTTCTAACGAGTACCAACAATCTATATTTTGAGCAGAAATAAGAAAAATATCACAATTTTTCATATGAAAATTTTAGTTTTTTTCGGCGATAAAGTTTACAATGTACTTGTATGGGTGTGTTTTCGTAATGCGTCAACCTTTACATGTATGTCAAAGTTTTGCATTAAACTTTTTTGATTACTCATATCTCTATAACCACATGTTACTTTCGTAAAGGATATCTCTATAGCATTACCTTTCATATGGAATATCTGAGCCCCTGGGTCAATCCCCTGGGTGGGCTGTCCATCCGTTTGTCAACTTTTACTTCAAAGTTTTGTATTAAACCTTTTGGATTGTTCATATCTCAGTAACCACATGTTAGATTCTCTTCATATTTGGTAAAATATATCTCTATAGCATTACCTTTCATTTGCAATATCTCAGCACGTGGGGGAATCCCCTGTGTGGGCTGTCTGTCCGTCCGTCCGTTCATCAACTTCTACGTCAAGGTTTTGTGTTAAACCTTTTTGATTGCTCATATCTCCGTAACCACATGTTAGATTATCTTCATATTTGGTAACGCATATCTCTATAGAATTACCTTTCATGTGGAATATCTAAGCCCCTGGGTCAAGCCCTTTGGCGGTTTGTCCATCTGTTCGTCATCTTTTACATCAATTTTTTGTGTTAAACATTTTCATTGCTGACATCTCTGTAATCTTTGTTAGATTCTCTTCATATTTGGTAGAGGATATCTCTATAGCATTACTTTTATATGGGATATGGCCTGTATATGCAAAGAAGCTTTTGACATTCAATTGCCATTTTTAGCTTAGGCGATGGCACTGCCGGGAATATATGTGCCCCAATGGGCACTTTGTCTAGTTTTTCTATGGACAAATGACGACAATAATCGGCCTTGGCTCTTATACCCCTCGATTTCGGAAAAAAAAACGGTAATTACAAGAAAATAAAACAATGTAGAGATATGAACCTTCGTACAGTTATCAAGTATTTTATTTATAATACTTCGATATCAAACTGATACCAAACTGACCACAATATATATCTTAATTATAACAAGGGACGAACCATAAAATATTGGGATCGGCGTTTTTTGGCTCGGCCCGGTGCGGCCTTGGTTTTATACCCGACCTGCCCGATGGACCTTGCGGCGATGGCGGAACAGAAGTAGTGTTGGTGAAATGCTCGATGAGCTGGAGTGGCCATCGTTGGAGGTCCGTCGTGAGAGTCCTCTTTAAACTTCTTTTATATGATACACCCTGACACAGTGTCTCTTAATTAAGATAAAAACTTGACCCTTGTGACTACTTCAACTCAAACAAGGGCATCAAAAGTAAACAACAGTCAATATCGTAGGTACCAGGCCTATTCACCTTTTTTTGCATTATCTGCTAATTCCTAGTCTGCAGGTATCCAGTGTTGAAAAAAAAGAAACAGGTAACCAGACCCCCTTGACCTTGAAATGTCAGCGGGATCTGTTTACCTGTTTTTCCAATATTGACAATGTGCAAGCTGGGAGCCAGCAAATAATGCAAATATGGTGAGTAGTGATGCCCTGAAGAATTCTTTCTTCCCTAGAACTATTTCTCAGTGGAGTAGTCTTCCCTTCCTCTATTGTAAATGCCAAAACTGCAGAATAGTTCAAAGCCCGCATGGTGTAGATTGGGACCTGGAGGTTTTTGTTTTAGAACACCCCTGAAAGCAGATTGTAAATAGTTGTATAGTTGTAAGAACTCATCCAGTGATTTTTTTATAAATTCTAAATTTTGGGCACCACCCAACTGAGGTAATGACCAAGTATGACCGACTCAGTATATGAAGATAGATAGATATGGGTGGAATGTTTCGCCGTTATCGGGCGAGTCGTTTCGCCCGTGAGTCGTTTCGCCCAAGGGGCCAACTGGTTTTACATGTTGGCTGAGAATCACTGATGAGGCCTAATTGGCCGAAACTAGATAGTCTGGCCCAGAAACACCTTGAACACTTCAGTTTTCAGTTCTGTTCTGTAGTCCTTGCTTCAAAAGGGTAACCCTTTTATAAGCTCACCTGAGCCAAAGGCTCCTGGAAGCTATTGTGATCAGTCACCGTCCATCCTCGTCGTCGTCCGTCCGTGATGTCCGTCCGTCCAACATCGTCTCCTAAACCAATGAACAGATTTTAACCAAACTTGTAAGAAATGATCTTTAGGTGGTCCTCTCTCAAAGTTGTTCAAAGAATGCCATGTCGTGCAGAACTCTGGTTGCCAAGGCCACAAAAATGGGAAAATAAGAACAAAAACCATCGAAAATCTTCTTGTCTGAAACCAGAAGGCCCAGGTCTTTGATATTTGGTATGAAGTTTCACCTAGTGGACCTCTACCAATGTTAATCGAATTATAGACCTGCCCCCCCCCCCCCCCCCCCGCACCAGGGCCTACTGGTTTTACATAGGCTTATATAGGGAAAACTTATAAAAATCTTCTTGTCTGAAACCAGAAAGCCCAGATCTGTGATATTTCTTAAGAAGCTGCATCTAGTGGTCGTCTACCAACAATCCAACAATGTTCAAATGATAGCCCTGGAGCCAAAAATGCCCCCGCACAGGGCCTACTGGTTTTACATTGGCTTATAGGGAAATCATTTAAAAATCTTCTTGTCTGAAACCAGAAGGCCCAGGTCTGTGATATTTGGTACGAAGCTTTATCTAATGGACCTCTTCCAAGAGTGTAATAGTATATCCCTGAGGCCAAAAATGCCCCCGTACCAGGGCCTACTGGTTTTACTTAAGCTTATCCTTGCTTCCAAATGGTACCCTTTTTAGAACATATTTAACGTCACTACAGCTGTTGTCTGGGCATGTGTTGCGGCCGTAAAAAGTCTCTCTGCACTACATTATAGTGTAGTTTTTTCTTGTCCTTTGGGATCATTGATTCCATTGTGGATTTTTTAAAAATGTTTGAGGGTCACGGATTAGGCCTAAACGGCCGAAACTAACTAGTGTGGCCCAGAAAACATGTACACTCCATATTTTCTAGTTCTGTGGTGCTTTCCTTGCTTCCAAAGGATAACCCGGTATTCGGTATGAAGCTTCATCTAGTGCATCTCTACCAAGATTGTTCCAATTATAGCCCTGGGTCCACAAATACCCCCGTACCAGGGCCCTCTGGTTTTACATTGGCATATACATGTATAGGGAAAACCTTTGAAAAATTCTTGACTGAAACCAGAAGGCCCTGGTCTTTGATATTTGGTATGAAGCTTCATATAGTGGATCTCTACCAGGATTGTTCAAATTATAGCCATGACGCCAAATATTGCCCCGCCCCGTTGCCCACTGGCTTTACATAGACTTTCATAGAGAAAACATCTGAAAATCTTATTGTCTGAAACCGAAAGACCCAGGCCTTAGATATTTGGTATGAAGCATCATCTAGTGGACCTCTATCACGATTGTTCAAATCATAGCCTTGGGGCCAAAATTCACCCCCACCATGGGGCCCACTGGTCTAACATATACTTATATAGGGACCCGCCCCCGCCCATAGGGGCTTGAAGAAATATATGGGCTGCACAATGCTTCCACGCAGAGCTGAATCTAGCCCGCACACTAGTACTGGTAAACAGCTTAGAGGATCTAAGCCTGTCCAGGAACCGAGGTGCGAGGCGGACCGTCCATGCTAATAAATCCTATTGGTTTCATTGGGCGACAGGGCTTGAGATGTCATTTCATCTCAATGTCTGGTAAAAGTCCCACAAATTGGAAGCAACGTCTCCAAAATGACCTTTACAGTGTTGACGGGGACGTTAAACCTCAAATCAAACAAACAAACAAAACTTATATAGGGACAATTTTTAGAAAACTTCTTGTCCCAGGACTTTGATATTTGTCATTTAGTGGACCTCTACCAAAATTATGGACCTTGGGCCAAAAGTTGCCCTACCTGGGACCTACATGTAAATCTCTTAGCTCGTGTGAGTGATATATGACCATCATGGTCCTCTTGTTTTATTTAGGTTTGAGAAATACGCGACGGCTAACAAATGGGATAAGAGTGTTTGGGCCCCGTATTTAAGGGGCGCGCACTTGATGTGTATGACAGGTTGTCAAATTAGGATGCGGCAGATCATGATAAGTTAAACATGCCCTGTTTAAGAATTTTGATATAACAGCGCGGATATAGGAAGAAGTTTCGTTATAGTTTGCCCGAGAAATCGGAAATAGCCATGCAGTTCAGTAGTAGATTGAGAAGTTATTTAGAGGAATGGCTTAATATGGCAAATATCCGGCTGTCTGTGATTTCATGGCAAAGGATCAGTTCCAAAAGTCATGTTATAGAGAACTGTAAGTACGTTTGAAGCCGAAACATTTTGGTAATTCAGACGAAATGGCTAGAGAGGCAGATGTGTTTGCAGAAGCGCACGACGGCACGTTTTATTTGCATAAATAAGGGGCAACGTGATATCAGACGTGCAGCGCAGGGTAATCATTTTGTGGGAAAGAAACTGTCCTTTTGGCTTTTCGCTACTGATGTTTCAATTGGGGTCTATTTATTTCATGTTTGTGTTTCCCTTTGGTGTCACTGCTGGGAGCTGTGGGGTAATTGTATCGATTCCTGATCATTGCCGTCACTTCTATTTTTAAGGAAAATTTAAACACACGTATAGGTTCAAGTGCGTTGATTAAGAATGAGAATATGCAGAGTGTAGGCCTTGGCTCGAGGTCGTGGTTATTTCATGGGTTGTTTTCACGGACGCGGTAAGACGGACGGTGCACCACGGAGTGCCACGAATCAGATCAGTTCTTTCTAAAGTGGAAGTAAATAGGAAAGGTAATGATGAGATTGGAACTTTTTTTGAAGGTAACGTGGGTGGATCATTGAGTTCGTATCGGGGACAGTGTATAAGGAAACTAGGGAAAGTGTCTGTTTAAGAAATATATCAGCTCTAACTGTGATTTGTTGAGTAATAAATCACAGTTTTGAGGTCACTTGTAAAGTAGATCAAATCACGAGCGCGTAGCGCGCGTGATTTGTCTACTTACAACTGACCGACAAACTGTTATTTATTACTCAACAAATCACAGACTAGAGCTGATCTATTTCGATTCTAACACGCTGGAATCGGCAATATTGTTGTTGTTTCCTTCAAATCACACAACTTTTTGCCATTGTTAAAAAAAAAATTCGCTAAAATTATCGACTGAAAGACATGCATTTTTATACTTTTCTTACGTTTCGATGCGAGAAAATCACGTTACACCGTCTAACGTCAAGGAAATCGACTAGTAACGTCATAAATTTGCAGTTTTTACTGACGTCAGTCGTCACGCTCTTTCGAGCTGTGATTTGTTGCAGAATAAAACATAGTTAATTTCCATTGCCTATATATGCCGCTGTGTTAGAATACTTCTTAAAGTCAAGGTTACCGCCAGCACAAGGGTTGGTTAATACATGTACAAAGAAGGTTGTTGTATTAAGAGATATTAGGTGTACAGGTTGTGTCGTTAGGAGACATTTCGTTTCAGATGATTAGTTAATAGGGAAGGAGTCAGAGGTTTCATTGATTGATAAATTCACACAAAGGTATTCTTTGGCAATGATTGACATTGATTGTCATTTTTTCACTGGGAAAATTTAATATTTGTGCATGGTGATGATGACAAGGAGGCTTCGAAACAAGCTCAGGTTGATGATCCAACTTTGGAAAACATCAAGAAAAGGGTTGTATCTGGGAACAAGACTGTGAGTCGTGGCTTAAACCGAGGTATAACTAGGTTCGTTAGGAAAAACACATGATATATATAGGGAGTTATCTAAGAACAGCTAAGTTTCTTTACAACGTGTGGTTCCTCAAAGTTTCCGTGGTCAGGTTTTGAAACTGGCTCATGAAACGCTTATGTCTGGACATATGGGTATTAGGAAAACATTGGTTAGAGTTGTAACTGAATTTTACTGGCCCGGTTTTTGTGTGGACATGTCGTTAGATTTTGCAAACCTTGTGATATTTGTCAGAGAAGTCGGGTCACTCAAGTGTCTTTGGGAAAATGCCATTAATTGATGCGCCATTCAAGTGGGTGACCGTGGATAATAGGAAATCGAGATATATTTTAACAAAGATTGACTGCGCGACAAGCTTTCCAGAAGCGATACCGTTACCAAGTATTGAAACGGAAAGTGCCGTGGAAGCGCTTGTTGAAATGTTTAGCAGGATTGGCATCCCTGACGAAATGTTTACAGATTTTGGATCACAGCTCAGTGCTGAGGTTATGAAAGAAGTCAGCATACGAAGATAGACTAAATGCGCGAAAACGCCTTGACTGAAGTTTATTTAAAACTTCATAATAATTTTTATAGACCAAAACAGATTTCTTCCTGATCTTTCATAGACTTTGTGGCAATATTTAATCACATACTTTTTGATGGCAGTATGACTTTGCCAGGACAATTCGAAGACATTCATTCCCCAGATAAACTAAGTGACCACGATGTTGTCTCCGGATATTTAAAAATTCCCATCCCACCAATAAAGAAACCTCGGAGGAAGGTGTACTCATATCAGAAAGGTGACTATGAAACTATAAGGAAGGATGCACTCAGATTTGCAGAGGAGAATTACTTTAATGGTCATTCAGATGCTCGGTCTGTACAGGAGAATTTTGATTTGATAACTTCTTTCATTCATACTTCGGCCGAAAATCATATCCCCTCAAAAACTAGTAGGACTGTATCTTCTATTCCCTGGATCACTCCAGAGATAAGAAGGAAAATTCGCAGAAGGAATAAGATTCATGCAAAGGCAAAAAAGACGGGAAGTGGTAAACTCCGGACAAAATTTGAAAACTTGAGACGTGAAATCAAGTTTGATATAAAAAAAATCAGCATGATTTGTATGTGAATAACTTGGTAGGTGATGTAAAGGCAAATCCCAGAGACTTCTACAGATATATTAATAGCCAGAAGAAAGACAGGCAAGGTATCCCGCCCCTTAATAAAAGGGGAGGGGACGGGGTTGCTGAATCAGACTCTGAAAGGGCAGAGGAACTAGTTGGTCAATTCAATGATGCGTTTAATAAAACTGAGTTCACGGAGGTTCCATTGACTGGATGATCGGCCCCATTCATGAATAATATTGTTGTGACAGCTGCAGGAGTGATCAAATTACTTCAAGGCTTAAACCCCAGTAAGGCCTTAGGACCTGATGAGCTTCATCCTAGAGTCCTGAAGGAACTAGCAATTGAGTTGGGTCCAGTTTTTGCACACTTGTTTCAACAGTCTCTTGATACGGGTGAAATCCCCAAAGAATGGCTCTTAGCAAACATCTGTCCACTCTTTAAAAACGGAGATAGGGCTCTTGCCCGTAATTATCGCCCTGTGTCTCTGACTTGTGTTCTGTGTAAATTACTGGAACATATAGTCTGCTCGAACATCATGGCCCACTTGGACGAACATAAGCTTTTGTCAGACAGACAACATGCATTTAGGAAAAGGCACAGTTGTGAAACTCAGCTAAGCACAGTTATTAATGAATGGGCAAAAATCTTGGACAAAGCGGGGCAGGTGGACGCATTTAGTCTGGACTTCGAGAAGGCTTTTGACACCCCTCCTCATGAACTACTTAAATCTAAGTTATTTGGTTATGGAATTGGGGGAAAGACCCTCAAATGGATAGATTCCTTTCTTTGCTACAGAAAACAGCGGGTTGTTGTTAATGGTGAATCTTCGGAGTGGGCTCCAGTTTTGTCTGGAGTCCCGCAAGGGACCGTTCTTGGTCCACTTTTGTTCTCCGTGTACATCAATGATATTTCCACTGACATTGACTCAGAAATAAGACTGTTCGCAGATGACTGTGTTTGTTACCGGGAAATTAGAGATTCAGATGACTCATTGAAACTTCAGGCTGACATAGATAGATTAGGATGTTGGGCACGTAAATGGGGCATGAGATTTCAGCCAGTTAAATGCAATATTATGCAGATAACTAGGAAGAGATCTAATAAAGTTGAGGCTTCTTACACCTTAGAGGGAACGGTCCTCGAGAATGTGGACTCCATTAAATACCTTGGAGTGACACTCTCACACAACTTGAGATGAAATACTCATATTAGCAACATGTGTACTAAGGCAAATAGAACGCTTGGTTTCCTGAGGCGAAATCTTCATCAGTGCCCTAAGGATGTAAAAGAGGCAGCATATAGAGGTCTTGTTCGCCCAATCTTGGAATATGGTAGTTGTATCTGGGACCCCAGTGGAGTGGTCCTTAACGATGATATTGAGAACGTTCAGAATAGAGCTGCTAGATTTGTAACAGGCAATTACTGCTTTGAAACTGGGAGCATGACTGGAATACTTGGAAAATTGAAATGGGAGTCTCTCAAGAAAAGGAGAAAAGACAGTAGGCTAATCCTTTTATACAAAGGTCTAAAGGGTGCTGCCAGCATTCCAACAGATGACCTTGTTCCCCCAGCTAGACACTGTAGAAATCACCATTCGTTGGCGTTTCAGACCCTTAGCGCAAGAACTGACATTTATAAAGAGTCGTTCTTCCCCGGAACCATTAGAGATCGGAATGCCCTTCCTGATTCGCTTATTTCGACAGTTGAAGGTGCTGATGATTGTGTAGCTAAATTTACCTCTTTGGTTAGAGCTAGGGACTAATTTCCCACATCACATGTTCTGGTGTATGAATGTCATTTGACGCGTCGCCAGTAACAATTCTGATTCTGATTCTGACATGAAATTAGAAACTTCTGTTTTGGTACAAAAACTTGAAATAGCAAGAAACCGTGCTTTGTATGGTCTTTTGTGAAGTTTTGATAACCAATATAGCGCAGGAAACCTACATTGGTATTCTTTGGTAACCTGACGAAACCTCAACAAACCTGGGAATAAACGCATCCTTGGCCGTTTTAGACACTTGGCATCGACAAAGTACACGGCTGACACACGTGTCAACGATACTGTGCAAAACAAAGGCACTGATCAGGCTAACACGTGCCATCGATACCGTGCATGATAAAGACGCTTATTAGACTGACACGTGTTGTCGATACAGTGCTGGGCGAAAACATTGATCAGACTGGCACACGACATCAGTTCAGTGCACGACAGACATTAATAAGACTGACACATGTCGTCGATACAGTGGTCGACAGGGACACTGATCAGATAGACAGGTGACATTGATAGTGCACGTCAAAGACTGATCAGACTGACGCATGTCATCAATACAGTGCTCGTAAAAGATTATGGTCAGACTGACACGTGTCATGGATACAGTGCACGAGAAAGGCTCTAATCAGACAGACGCATGTCTTCGATACAGTTTACGACAGGGATACTGATCAGACTAGTTTCACGAAAGCTGAAACTACATCGGTAACCCTCATAGAAGGTCGAAGCTTGTCCGGGAAAACCAGTCCGAATCGGACCGCACATATACATAAACCATATTGGTTTCGATCAGCGGCATGGCCTGAGATATCAATTCATCTCATTGTCGGATAAATGTCTCACAAAATTTGTCGCGACGTTTCCAAAATAACCTAAATAGTGTTGAAGAGGACGTTAAACCTCATTTCAAACAAAACAAACTGTCAACGACGCAGTGCATGAAAAAGACATTGATCAGACTGACACGTGTCATCAAGACAGTGCACGATAAAGACACCGATTAGACTGACACGTATCATCGATACAGTCGGCGGGAAAGACACTGATAAAACTGTATGGTTGCAGACGCTTATTTATTTTTCCTCTAAGTGCACGTGCTGGCAAACCCCGTTTCGTTCGCCACGGCTATTATGAAGGTTGTGTTGTATTAACCAGCACGTTTATTTCAAACTTCTATTAATGGGGCGTCAATGATCACAATGGACATTTTCGTTATCCCTGACAATCTTCTGTAAATAACCTCTTCGTGCATTTCTGTGTTTTTCAGATTTTCTCAAGTGCCTCTACAACAACCTATAGCATTACTTAAGAAGAACAAGACAGCCTGGGACCCTTTCTGAAATTGTGTTTGAGTTAGTTCTAAACACGAGACACACTGCCAACGCACTAAAGCTAAAGTTAAAATAAAGACAAGATACGCAAACAATGTACTCAGTAGGGTGTTTGAACGGAGTTTAAGTGAGTGGAATTCACAAGAGAATATATCTGCATTTGACAATATTATAGCTTTAACGTATCAGACATGCAGGGCCATATTTCACATCTTCTTGATGGATTCTTTGTAACTGTTTATAGCCTTAAGACATCACAGTTACATGTATGATAATTCTCGTCTATCATTCTCTCTGTACACTAATAAATCATCCAAACTACCATCTGTACCTCATAGCAGTATTGTAACAATGAATAGAAGTCTAACATTACTTCTAAGATGATTAAATCAAAAGTTGCCACAAAAGTTAAATGTCGAACAATACTGGTGTGAACCCTCACAGAGATTAATAACGCGTATGAATCCATACATGCAACTAGTAGTTGTGGAGTAAGAGTAAATCATTTTGAGCTGGCGAGCTTCCTCGGAAACCACATGCTGAGCCATTTTTGTGAGAAAAACTCAGAGATGTAAAATTCTCTAATTTAGTAAGGGTGTGATGATTTATATTTATGAAACACCCCATATATGTGTACACAGGTGAGCAACCTGAAGAAACACTTATTGATCCGAACTGTAGAGAAACGTCAAAGAGATTACTAATACATGTAAGTCATAAATGTGGAGTGAGATATGCAGCTGTGATATATACATTTAATCAGTAACAGATTCCAGCAGCTTTAGTTAGCATGTGATGATTCATATTGGTGAGACATATCATATATGCAACCTCATGAAATACATTTTGGTCCAAACTGAAGAGAAACGTCATAGATGAGTAAACCAATTGCTCTGTCCAGCCACATTAGGGAATCATATGTTTATCAATACTGGCGGCAAACTTCATAAGTCAGTCGAGCAAATTTAAAAACATGTTGACCCATACTATCGAAAAACATCATACATGCGATCTATGCAGTAAATCATTTACCACGATTGGAGACATCAGAGTGCACATGTTTTCCCATACTGGTGAGAGACCTTATAGCTGTAAGATATGCAGTAAATCATTAACAAGACCGAGTACCCTCAGAGCTCACAATACTACACATACTGATGAGAAGCATCATTCATGTAAGATATGCGGTAAATCATTTAAATGGCTGCGCTACGTCAGGGTTCACATGTTGATTCATACTGGTGAGAAACCTTTTATTTGTAAGATATGCGGTAAATCATTCATTTGTGAGGCCACATGTTGACTCATACTGGTGAGAAACCTCATACATGTATAAAATGCTGTAAATCATTTCCCACGTCAAACCATCTCAGAAAGAACTCTTTTATTCATACTGGTGAGAAAAAACATGTCTGTGAGACTTGTGGTAAGCAATTCATGAAGTTATACCACCTCAAAAGACACAGGTCGGTGCATACTGGGCAAAAACCTTATAGTTGTGATTTATGTGGTAAATCATTCGTACAGTTTAACCACATAAAAATACACATGATGATCCATACTGGCGACAAACCTCATGTATGTGAGGTCTGCAAAAAATCATTTACCGGAATAAGCAGTCTAAGACAGCACATGATGATTCATACCGGTGATAAACCTTATTATTGTGGGACATGCGGTAAATCTTTTATACATTTAAATGAACTTAAAACGCATATGTTTATCCATACTGGCGAGAAACCTCATAGATGCGTCGTATGCAGGAAATCTTTTAGGTACATTGTACAGCTAAGGGAACATTTGCTGATCCACAGTGATGAGAAACTCCACAAATGAGTAATAAGATGTAATGTCTCACAGCACATACAGGGATTATACATCAGTCTGCATTGTCCTCTTCATTGTCGTCGTTACAACTCTTAATATCACCAAATAGCATTTTAAGTGATACATACATTTCATTTGAAGTTTGCAAATGATTTTCTTTGTCAAATGAAGGTGAATTTCGAGCATGGTAACATTGTTCACATTCAGGCTTAGTAATGGCTTTTCTGTTCGGCTAAGATTGTATGTTTGGTCTCTGTTTGGGCCCATCAGGGTCTAACTGTGGGTGTTCTTGTGCTCTAGCATTTCAGTGGTTTGTTGCTGTCAATTCCTCTTCGTTGTTTTATCTATGTGGTTGTTTGATTTTTGTGTTCTCGGAGATGCTGCAGTGATGAGTTAGGGAGCCTTCATGCAGACTGAACAAGTTGTTTGTCTAAATCGCGACGGAATCAAGGGTTAGAATTGTGGCTGACTAAAATCGATTTAAGCCCCCCCCAGTGAAAAACTTTTCACGGAGCGTTGCAAGGCTGTTCTTCTGTCGCGGTTTATTTTTGTGATGGTTTGTCTTTGAGTGTGTGTATCGCTTATATCTTTTTGTCTTGGATAGCCAGTTGACCATTTTGTGAGCATGTAACTGTCCTTTTTGGCTCTCCTTTATTGGTGTTTCCATCAGGGTCAAGTTATTTAATGTTTACGTTTCTTTCCTTTTGGTGTCTCTTATGGCCGGTATGGGTTAATTATATCGATTCCTGATCATTTCCTTCGCTTCTGTTGTTCAGACATCAGTTACCGTTTAATACGTTTTGAAGATATACATTGACTTTATTCAAATTTAGTAGACGTTTATATCATACAGATCAAGCCCAGTATAAGTATTTTTTTTAGCCGCGTTAGCTTCGTTTTGCGACCTAACCTTTAGTTTCTTGGTTGAACAATTGCGTTTGTATGAATTCTGTTGTTAAGATATTGGCCCCAGTTTCACAACTTTCGAAGGGATTTATTGATTTCATCAGAAAATTGCAAAATAACATATCGTAAAATACAGGTCCAGTTCGTTACTGGTAATCATTTGCAAAATATTTGGCCGAGTTATGTCCCTTAATCGACTTATCTTCTGTTGTGGTATTGATATAGGTTCCCCTTGAGTAACTTTTGCATCAATTGTTTTCATTTGGAGAAAGAAGTGAAGAAAATGATCATGAATCGTTACAATTAGCCCACAGCTCCCATCAGATACATCAAAGGGAAAAAACGCAAACATGAAACAACTAGACAGAAATGGAAACACCAATAGCGGAAAGCCAAAAGGACAGTTACTTTCCCAAAAATGGCCAACTGGCTATCCAAAACAAAATAATATAAGTGGTACACACACTCAAAGACAAAACATAGCAAAAAAAAAATGTTTTCATCCCATGAAGCTGAAACTTGGTCAATAGCAAGACCATGACCTGGTGTAGCACATAACATTTCCAGGTTACGGTCCACCAAATACTGACAACGTTATGCTCCTTTAAAAATGTTGTAAACTTTTGGTTTCCGGATACCACCTCCTACAGTTTTCATCTGATCACGCTGATACTTCAAAGATAGTAATACCATCACCTAATATAGCGCATTTTTATCCCCCGACCGAATAGGTTCGGGGGATATAGCGATCAGCCTGGCGTCCGTCCGTCCGTAGACGCAACCTTGTGATGGCCATAACTCCTATACCCTTTGAGATTCATTGATAGTTCTTGGCAGAATTGTTCATCAGGCTGAGACGGCGTGTCATACGCAAGAACCAGAACTCTGGATGCCATACTTTTTTAGTTATCTCCCCTTTTAATAAAATAGAATGACTACTTTGTGATGACCATAACTCCAATACCCTTTGAGATATATTGATCATACCTGGCACAGTTGTTCACAAGGCCGAGACGGTGTGTCATGCACAAGAACCACAACTCTGGCTGCCATGGTTTTTGAGTTATCTCCCCTTCCAATTAAATAGAGTCACTACCTTGTGATGGCCATAACTCCAATACCCTTTAAGATATATTGATGATACCTGGCACAGTTGTTCACAAGGCCGAGACGGTGTGTCATGCACAAGAACCACAACTCTGGCTGCCACAGTTTTTGAGTTATCTCCCCTTCCAATAAAATAGAGTGACTACCTTGTGATGGCCATAACTCCAATACCCTTTAAGATGTATTGATGATACCTGGCACAGTTGTTCACAAGGCCAAGACAATGTGTCATGTACAAGAACCACAACTTTGGGTGCCATGGTTTTTTAGTTATCTCCCCTTCCAATAAAATATAGTGACTACCTTGTGATGACCATAACTCCAATATCCTTTAAGATATATTGATGATACCTGGCACAGTTGTTCACAAGGCCGAGACGGTGTGTCATGCACAAGAACCACAACTCTGGCTGCCATGGTTTTTGAGTTATCTCCCCTTCCAATAAAATAGAGTAACTACATTGTGATGGCCATAACTCCAATACCCTTTAAGATGTATTGATGATACCTCGCACAGTTGTTCACAAGGCTGAGATGGTGTGTCATGCACAAGAACCACAACTCTGGCTGCCACAGATTTTGAGTTATCCCCCCTTCCAATAAAATAGAGTGACTACCTTGTGATGACCATAACTCCAATACCCTTTAAGATGTATTGATGATACCGGGCACAGTTGTTCACAAGGCCAAGACGGTGTGTCATGCACAAGAACCACAACTCTGGCTGCCATGGTTTTTGAGTTATCTCCCCTTCCAATAAAATTGAGTGACTACCTTGTGATGGCCATAACTCCAATACCCTTTAAGATATATTGATGATATCTGGCACAGTTGTTGACAAGGCAGAGACGGTGTGTCATGCACAAGAACCAGAACTCTGGCTGCCATGGTTTTTGAGTTATCTCCCGTTCCAATAAAATAGAATGACTACCTTGTGATGGCCATAACTCCAATACCCTTTAAGATATATTGATGATACCTGGCACAGTTGTTCACAAGGCCGAGACGGTGTGTCATGCACAAGAACCACAACTCTGGCTGCCACGGTTTTTGAGTTATCTCCTCTTCCAATAAAATAGAGTGACTACCTTGTGATGGCCATAACTCCAATACCCTTTAAGATGTATTGATGATACCTGGCACAGTTGTTGACAAGGCCAAGACGGTGTGTCATGTACAAGAACCACAACTCTGGGTGCCATGGTTTTTTTAGTTATCTCCCCTTCCAAAAATATAGAATCACTACCTTTTGATGGCCACATCACCAATATTCTTTGAGATATATTGATGGTACTTGGTACAGTTGTACATAAGGTTAAGCAGGTGTGTCACGTGCAAGAACCACAACTCTGGGTGCCCTGGTTTTTTCATTATCTCCCTTGATAATATAACCTTTTGATGGCCATAACTCCAATACCCTTTGAGATATACTGATGGTACTTGGCACAATTGTATACAAGGTTGAGACGACGCTTCATGCCTAAGAACCACAATTCTTGGTGTTATAATAAATATTTGAGTTATCTACCCTTCCAATATAACAGTATGACCAGCTTGTGATCTCCAACACCCTATGAGACATATTGATGGTACTTTGTACAGAAAGGCATAAGCTTTAGCAGGCATGTCATGCGCAAGAACCACAGTTCTGAGTACCCTGGTTTTTTAGTTATCTCTCCTGAAGTATAATCTTGTGATGGCCATAACTGCAATACTTTTGTGATATATTGCTGGTTTAATTCTGGTGCACTTTCTATTGGTGAACAATCTTCTGAAGGCCATATTGGCTTTTGGTCGGGGGATTTGCCATCTCTTCCGATGGCTATTTTCTTTCGAGGTTATAGTCTCCCAAATATTTACAGAGTTATGCCCCTTCGAGTATTTCTGTAAATATTTCGTTTCCGGATAACTCCTCCTACAATAAACAGCCGATCAAGCTGAAACTTGATATATAGTTCGGCCATGCTGTGGAGCAGTGCTTATTGTAAGAGCCGTACACTGGCCACATTATAGTGCTGTTGTCCGTGTGTTTGTAACGCCTCAACCCAAAAACGTAACGTCGGTTTTAACTTCAAAAGGATTTGCCCTACTCTCATTAAACTTCACACACATACCCACCATCACAAGAGCTATGTACTGACAAAGGAACCATACATATATTGCTTTTGTCCGTGTGTTTATCTTGCCTTAACCCAAAACCTTAACCTTGGCCATAACTTCAAAAGCATTTGCCTTTCTCTCACGAAAATTCACAAATACCTACCGTCACAAGACCTATTTTCTGACAAAAAAAGTGTACCATACCTCTTTGATAGCTCTGTAGGGCCATTTCTGACGGAGTCAGTGATCTTGTTTTTAGGTTATGGTCAAATAAATGAAAATAAAGTTATGTCCCTTTAAAAATTTCTTTACGCAATTAAGCCTGCAGTTTAGAACCGATCAAGCTGAAACTTGACATATAGTTAGACCAAGATGTGGAACAGCTCATATCATTACGATAACACACCTGTTAGACATAGTGCACTTTTTAACATCTACAAAATGGCTACTTTTCTGTAGAAATTATGTTATATTTTTCTTATTTATACTGCAAATATAGGTTGTGGGTGCTCGTTCGAACCGCCTCATTGAGGCTGTTCTAACGAGTTCCAACAACCTTTGCCTTGGGGCAGAAATAAGAAAAATAATGTATACCCCGTAAACCCTAGTTTTCTCTGTATAAAGTGGGGTTTACGGGGACGTTCATTTCACGGACTTGTTCACGTGATGTTATTTCAAGCTTACAACCCACCAAATATTTATAGAGTTATGCCCCTTTGAAAATCCCTGTGAGCATTTCATTTATGGCTAACTCTTCCTACAGTGAACATTAAATCAAGCTGAAAAATTGATATATAGTTTGGCCACAGTGTGCAGCAGCGCATATTGTTTCGAGGTGATGGCGTACCAGATATGCCCCTTTGTAGATTTCTGTGAGTATTTGGTGTGTGGCTAACTTCTCCCACAATTAATATCCGATGAAGCTGAAACTGCATATAGTTAGACCATTGTGTGGCTTATTGATTTAAGGTTACTGTCCACCAAATATTAATCGAGTTATGCCCTTTTGAAAAGTACACATTTTGTTTGTGGCTAACTTCTCCTGCAGGGAACATTCGATCTAGCAAAATCTTGAAATTAAGTTTGACTATGATGTGTAGCAGTGCGTATGGTTTAGATAGTATGGTCCACCAAATATTTATATAAGTATAACACTTCGAAAATATATGTAGACATTTTCATTTTTATCTAACTCCTACAAGTTAGATCCAATCAAGCTGAAACTTGATATGAAGTTAGACCATGATATGGAGCAGTTCTTATTGTTTCAAGGTTTCAGTCTAGCTGATATTAACTTGCTTCGGGTGTATAATGCCCCGCTTGCGGAGATCTTGTTTTATATTGAAGAATGATCCCACGAAATTGGGTGCTGAAGTCATTGCATTTTTATTTTTTCTGAATTTATATACAACGTCACCATACAATAGTAGTAGTATTCTTTATTTGAGTGACACGTGTCAATACAAACACAATTACACAGAATTAAAACTATTAACACGAACTAATAGCATATTGTTTGTATAGATATGAATCCAAGACACCCAGCTATATGGAATGGATTATGAGTCACTGTCACGATACCTGAAAATTCACTTGTATTGAGTGAAGACGACTAGTCCAAAGTAGAAGTAAAACAAAGATCAGGAATCGATACAATTAACTTACTCCACCCATCAAAGACACCAAAGGGAAAGAAACACAAACATTAAGCGACCAGACCATAACGGAAACCTAAACAAAGGAAGGCCATAAGGACAGTTACTTTCCCACAAAATGGCCATATGGCCATCAAAAATTAAAAGACACAAGTGATACGCACAGTAAGTAACAAACAACAACATAAATAAATCGCCACAGAAGAGCCGCCTTGGAACGGTCAGTGGAAGATTTCCACTGGGGGGCTTAAATCGATTTTACGTGGCCACAATCCTCGCCCTTACTTCCGTCGCGATTTAGACAAATAATTTGTTCAGTCCGCATGAAGGCCTCCAAACTCATCAGTGCAACATCTCCGTGAACACAAAAATCAAAGAACCACAGAGGTGAGACAACGGTGAGGACTCGACAGAAAGAAACCACTGAAATGCTGGAGCAAAAGAAAACCAACAGTTAGACTCCGATGAGCCCGACCAGAGACAGAGCATCAGGCACCAACCAACAAAGCCGGGTTTAGATGTTATACTCCGTATTCATTTTTTATATTATTTTGCCTCAGCGAGGCAATTCATAAAGTAGTCTTGCATAAAACAGCCTCATGGGTTAGGTATTTTCAATATCAATCCGAATGCCAAAAATGATCTGAATATTCAGAGAGGTTTGAACGTTATACTCTGTTAACATTTTTCTAAATATATATTGCATCGGTGAGGCCATTTATGAAATGATCTTGCATACGACAGTTTCTTGTGTTAGTTATTGTCAATATCAATCCATAGGAATATTTGAAGAGGTTTAGACATTATACTCCGTTATTATTATATAAAAATAAATTGCCTCGACGAGGCCATTTATGAAATGATCTGGCATTAATGCAATTTCTTTGGTTAGATATTGACAATACAGCACAGTGCACAGTCTTTTACCGGATACCAACAACTGCCCTTCTTGAATCAGCGAAAAGGATAGAATCACCGTGGAACAGATTTCACGATCAATCTCCTGGAAAGAATGTTGCCGAACTCGGCAGGTATCGAACTTGCGTCTTAGCTGATAATTTGCTTTATTTATGGTTACATGCCTAGGACGCAGACAGGTCGCTTTAAAAAAGTAACATTGTCCCTCCCCCCCCCCCCCCCCCCCCCCCAAAGTAACATTGTCCCTCCCCCCCCCCACACACACACACACATTAACCCATACTCTGAGTATATGTCTAGCAGCCTTTTTAGGGACAAACATAGCAGATTGTGGAGCGTGGTGGTTCAGTGGTATTGTGGAGCGCGGTGGTTCAGTGGTAAAGCATCGGCCTCGGGATCGAGAGGTACCGGGTTCGAACCCCACGAGCGGCAAGTGTTGTTTCCTTGAGCAGGTTCTACCCAGGAAAAGAGGGCCACGTGGAAGATTAGTACTAGTTTACTAAATGTGTTACCCTCTATAAATAAGGTCGATTATTATTATTATTATTATTATTACCCAGATCAGACACTACAACAAGTGGCGTCTCATCTGTGTCTAAACTGCAAATTGTACTGCTTACAATATAAGCCTTGACGTGCACCTGTCCAAACTCATTCCAACTGTCTTATTTTGGTAATACATTATCGACCCACACTGCGTACTTAACCCATTTTAAACGAATGGAATACTCAACACCTTATATCAGTATTGAATGAGTTCATTTTAAAATCAGGGCTGTCAGATTGTGACTTCCACGAAATATTTGACAAAAATGGCTGAACCTTTTTGTAAGTATGCAGTGAAGGTAATAATGAGACGCCGTGTTCTGTGGTATCTGATCTGGGTTTGTCCTGTTTGCAAGTTGTCAGGTTTGGGATTTTATGGTACAAATGGGTTGTAAACTGGGTTATATTAACTGAACTATAAAAAGATTAGACTGCTACACACTTCATCTATTAAAAATATTCATCTATTCCGTTTGAAATAGTGGTCTGTGAAGCAGTCTATAAGAAGAGATACCGCATGGCGTAATAATCTACTACGTTAACACGGGGTACTATGTTCTCACTGGTGATTGGGTCATATGCAGTAACACTGAAAGTAGTGCCGAAATCACTTCTCATCTCACTGGAGCTACGCTGCAACAGCTGCAGTACAATTCAGACGAATCTTTACACCAAGTTAACTAGGAGTTGACTACATTCAGACTACATTTTGACCCTAGAGTTGACTACAAGTTCACTCCCTAGTTAACTATAGTTCACTAGGGAGTTAACATGGAGTTAACTAATCCTTTGTCCTGTCATCAAACTCTTATCTGAGATTTGATTTGTATATAATTTCATAACTGAAAATTAAGATATGCATGGTTTCTACTATCAAATGAGTAATTAATTAAATGTACATTTAATTTCCTATATTAAGACCACATTTTTGGCTGACCAGATGTGGTCTTAATAATAGATTGTCTTAATAACAGATAAAAAATATCTAAAATGTTTTGGAGCAAGAATGGGAAACCTTTCACAAATTTCATAAGATGAAATACAAATCATTTTTAAATAAATTTTCAGTTGATTTATATTTTATGCGCATGTTTTTATAAAGCGAATTCCTTTTACTTTGCTTTCTTTTTGATACATTTACACATCTACTGTGTTATCTATCTATTTCTCTATAATAGGTAAAGCATTTTTTCCGTTTACTCCAGTTTTCGTCCACCTCTAATTAACAATTAAAATAAAACATCTGTATGACGTACAGGTTGAGGGTGCTTGTTAGAACTGCCTCACCGAGAACCCACAACATGTCTTGGAGCAGAAATAAGAAACAGTATAAACCTCTCTAAACCCCAGTTGTCTGCATATAAAGTTGAGTTTATGGAATGTTCACTTGTTAACATAATGAATCGCCTAGAAATAAGTGAAATCATCTTGAGGGGGCCGTAACCTTAAAAAATAGTTGGCATTGATGAATGTCATTAATTAACCCTTAAGATGCCAAGAAATGTTAAAAAACTCTGTCTCTTTATGTTGTCTGCTGCACCTTCTTGCAGGCAAAACAGAGTGGACCCTGATCATACAGCTCCTGGAGGAGCAGTCTGATCTTGGTCCACACTGTTTGTAAAAATGAATTTCAAAGTTAACAGCAGACGACAAAGCAGACGATAATTGTTGTGATTGGCGTCTTATGTGTTAATCCTGTTAAATCTACAGGTACGTATAGCTACAGGTAAGTGTACCGGTAAGTGTTTATTGTTAAACAAACATGGGACATGTGCTGCATCTTTCACTCATTAATAAATTGCCTTCAGTAATATTACTCTGGTGTTTTATTACAATGAAGGGCATATTGAATCAGTTTACCCGGTGTATACAGAATCTGATTTACTGTGCTTGAAAAAAAAATCTGATACATTACGATAACACATTAGTGTGTCATAGCGCAATCTTTTATGTCTTCAAAATGGCTACTTTTCTTGTGAAAATCAGTGATATTTTTCTTATTTATAGTGCAAACATTGGTTGTAGTTACTGGTTTGAACCGCCTCAGCGAGGCGGTTCTAACGAGTAACCACAACATATAAACATAGGTTGTAGGTACTCGTTTGAACCACCTCAGCGAGGCGGTTCTAACGAGTACCCACAACATATCTCGTGGAACAGAAATTATCTGAAAACATTCTTTTTTTTTTTTTTTTTTCGTGGGTAAAATTTACCAAGTATTTGAACAGGCGTGTTTTTGTAATGATTCTATATTTTATCAACCATCTTTTCTATATTTCTTTTGAGTTCGGGATTTCTCCACATTGGTTGAAACTGTGTATCTGTTTTCTAGAATTTCTAAAATATTTTCAGAGCCAAAATATTTTCTAATGTGAATATAGAAGGACTAAGCATGCCCAGGTAAAGTGTCATTTCATCTCAATGTCTGGTAAAAGCCCCAAAAAACTGGAAGCAGCGTCTCGAATATGACATAAATAGTGTTGACGGGGACGTTAGATCTCAAGTAAAACAAAAAACAAAAACACCGTGATCTGGTTCTTCACTGTCCACGCTTAAGTTTTGTATTAAGTTTTGTGCCCAAGCTTGTGATATTCAATATTACCTTCCTTTAACCCATATATGACAGTGGAATCTTCTAATTTATAAGTTTGGAGTGGTCCATTTCAAAATGACATAGTGTTGACGGGGCATCCGATCTGAGTGTAAACTTATTGCCACTGTCCCACAAATGGGACGCTTGGCATATACGGGTTAAATGTGGAAATGAGAAATAAAACGCATCAACATTTACCATTAGATGTTTATTGGCCCCTTATGTGGGAATAGACAATGTCTGTAGGATCCCTGTCATTTAATTAATCCTTACTCTGCTGAACATGAAACAATGTAAATCCAGATCATATGACCATCTGATCTGGATCTACACTGTCATTAAGTTTGCGAATTTTTAATGAATGCAATATGTGAAGTAATTTGTGTGGACTCTAATCAGTCTGATCAGGTCCCACATTGTTTACAAAATTGACTTTCAAAGTTACAAGCAGACGACAAAGCAGACAAAATTGTTGTGATTGACATCTTATGGGTTAATTATTCAGCAGGATAATGAAAGATTGCATCTGAAATTGTCATTTGTTTATGTTGTCTGCTGCTCTTCTCGTAAACTTTTCAAAACATATTTTCAAACTTTTCAAACATATTTATGCGTATAGTCAATCAGTGTGGACCCTGATCAGACTTCTCCAAGAGGAGCAGTCTAATTAGGTTCCATATTGTTTGAAAAATTTGACTTCTAAATTACCAGCAGATGGTTCAAAACAGGTTGTGGGTACTCGTTAGAACTGACTCAATGAGGCGGTTCTTTCAAATTCCCACTTCCTTTTTTAGAAGCCGAAATAAAAGAAAAATATATGTGATAATTGCCAGTTTAAAGCTATGAACAGGTTGTGGATGCTTATTAGAGCTGTCTCAATGAGGCGATTCTAATAAGTTCCCAATTAATAATGTTTGAAGCAGAAATAAAAAGACAAACTAGTCAACTGCCAACAGCCATGTTAAAGCCATGAACAGGTTATGGGTACTCATTTGAACTGTCTCAATGAGGCGATTCTAACAAGTTCTCACTTATTCCTTTTTTCTTTATATTTCCTCCCAAAAAACGCGTTAAAACCGCCTCACTGACGCGGTTATAACGAGTTCCCACAATGTATGTTTTGGCCAGAAATATAAAAATAAAAATCAGATTTATTATCTGAATTTTGTCTATTATTAGGTGGTAAAATTTTCAATATATTTGAATAGGTGTGTTTTCTTAGTGATGTATTGTAATGATAAAAATATTTTCTATGGCAAACGAAGATTCTAAGTTCATCTGCTTTGCTAGATCTCAGTCAAAACTATAATATGCCAGGATATCATATATCACGGCATATCGTCACAAACCATTTCTCTTATCACCTGCCAATAAATGACCACTTGAACCTCAGGGGATTAAGGCTGTTAAGGTGATGGTATTCATCTGATAAAATCAGATAATGACTTCTGATAAGAAGGGTTTAATCATTATAATCCACTTATGGATTACTTATGAATTTTGTTATTGGTCCTTAAACATATTAATTCATAGTATATTTTGTTCTTGAAAAACAAAATAAATAAATAAATAAATAAATGTCAATGTCACATCTACTGCTAACACCACTACTACTAATAGCAATAGTCACATAAAAAATTCTACTCAATTGAGATAAACATAAAAAATAGCACTACTACTACTACTAATAATAATAATAATAATAACAATAAATAAACCTGTGAATATTACTGCTGCTACTGCTCTCTGAAGATAAGTTGACAGTGACGTGAAAGAATAAACCACCACAGGCAGGTTTGTCAGGTTGTACCGTTATCATTTTCATACCCATCAATAGCTGGCAGGACAGACTATACCGTTATACTTATCATTACCGAAGCGCCGTTACCCTTTGGCAATAGTGGACAATGCTTAATAACAAAAACATTCGCTGACGTCACTCTCAACTTATCCTCCGACAACATTACTACTACTATTACTTATAACAATAATAATAACAATAACTAATAACAATAGTAACATAAATATTTCTACTTCATTGAAATAAATAATGAAATAAAAACTACTACAATTACTAATTACAGCCAAGCATGCTAGAGGTTTAAAATTAGACAGTGCAGTACCAGACTGAAATGTTTATTCTAGTAATGGTATACACATCTGTTCATTTTGTACCAGTAACCCCAAAACGGGCAATTGGCAAACAGTGCAGGCCCAGATCAGACGCCACAGAAAGGGGGCGTCTGATCAGGGCCAACGCTGTTTGCAAAAAGTTAAGCCATTTTCCGAATGGAGTTTGAGGGGGCACAGCTTGTCACCCCTGAACTTTGAGGTGGACTCGGGCTATATGTAGGAGAAAGATACATTTGGTACGAACCCTTTTGTACCAAATGGAATCTTCCTCGTTATATGTACCAGGGGTCAATTTCAAGGTTTAGGGGTGTTGGGGTGTGTTTTCATCAAGGTTTATTTGGGGGATGACTGAACTTTTAGCAAACAGTAGAGGCCCTGATCAGACGCCACTGATCTGGGCCTGCACTGTTTGCAAAAGTGAAATTTTCATGAATGGATATTCAGTTGCCATATGCTTTAGGCAATTAGTGAGGCTTATCAGTGTGAACCTGAGATTTATTGAAGTTCATTTTGACAAATGAAAATAAACAGAACTGTTGTTCTGGAGAGGCTAAAATGTCCATACCTGGATTTTCGGGGCACTTAAATCCAGGAGTATAACTTGAAATTCATTAACCCTTATCCCGCTGAACATGACAAATCCTAACTTTGCAAACAGCATAGATCCTGATCAGATGGTTTATGAAGAAGCCATCTGGTCAGGTTTGTTTGTTTGATTTGAGGTTTAACGTTCCCGTCAACACTGTAAATGTCATTTTGGAGACGTTGCTTCCAATTTTGTGGGAATTTTACCCGACATTGCGATGAAATGACATCTCAAGCCCTGTCGCCCAATGAAACCAACAGGGTTTATTAGCATGGACGGTCCCGCCTTGCTCAGCGGTTCCTGGACAGGCTTAGATCCTCTAAGCGGTTTACCAGTACTAGTGTGCGGGCCGGATTCAGCTCTGCGTGGAAGCATCATGCAGCCCATATATTTCTGCAAGCCCCTATGGGCAGGGGCTGTTTCATCTGGTCAGGAGCTACACTGTTTTTCATCCAAATTGTGAATTGAATGAATACATAACATTTAACGATATGAATGGTTATTATCCAGAAATGGGTATGGTAAAATTAATTTATTCAGCGGGATAAGGGCTAACAATGATCATTTTGAAATTATGGGATATACTCGTAACCTGTCATTCTTCATTTTTTTTTTTGCCATGCCATTTGCATCAGCATGATGAAAATAAATAAATAAATTAAACAGATAACAAATTAAGTAACATATTCATTCACCTGTTCTAATCCATATATGTACTACTGTATAACTGTTAAGACTTCTAGTCAACTAGAAGTTAACTAAAGTTAACTCCCTAGTTAACAAAAGCGGGAAATGGAGTTGACTAGGAGTTAACTCCATGTCGGAATGTAGTTGACTTGGAGTCAACTAGAGTGTCAAGAATCGTCTGAATGGTACTGTACGCTCCAAAAACATAGGAGTGGCTAAAGAAAGCTATACGCACATGAGATTATTGTTGTTCAAAGGGCATCTTTCATCTGTGCCCACGCATGCTTTTTCTTGAAACTTAGTATATTAACAACTCAGCATATAAAACCTATGAAAATGTTTTTATTGAATTATATAAATAAAAGTAAGACTCCGGGGGCAATCCTGACTGACTCCCTCCCTGAGCTAAGGTCTGTCTCTAAATAAGTGTGCCTTAAATCTGCAGTTTTGTTTAGTTTCAAGATTTGTGAACTGGATTGAATGCATAACTCCATAGGCATTCTTTTGATACCACAAAACCTTTTGAATAAATTAAAGTGCACATAGTATGATAAACTAATTATAACAAATGTCATTTTTTAGTCAAAATTTAAAAAAATATCCGATGTCAATTCCTAAGGTAAATATGTTTTAGTCTTTGTCAAGATACCATATTATCAGGAAAACTTGTCATATGTATCTTTTGTAGCTAAGCCGAATTTCATGAAAATTCAAAACCGGTAACACTGTTACTTTTCACGATTAATGGATGTAGGTCGTTTTTTTTTGTTTTTTTTTGTTTTTTTGCAAAATTAACCCTTTTTGTTGAAATCAACCAAGAACCTTACAGAAACCCATTGTTTTCAAAATTCTTAACACTTATCTAATAAAATGAGTTTATTCAGATCAAAATAAATATACCTTGAGCTGACCTAGCCTAGAAACCATTAAAATGTCATGAAATTCTAGTATTTGCCTTCCATTTATGCTCTGTGGTTTATCCAAATAGTAGACAGTAGAACACAATAAATAAAAAGATATTCTAATTAACAAATTAGTCCTGACAACATCTGTTGCTTTTATTCTTAGCAGCAAAATTATTGTGAACATGTGCAACTTTACAGATGTCATGTTACTTAAGTAGGTGTAAGGCAAGAAGATTCATTATTTCCATTGCAATACTGAGATGACGTGCAAATACGTAATGGTCAGTGGTTGGTTGTTACTTGTACACATAGTCACGTTGGCCTATAGGCTGTACCGTTGGCCTATAGGCTGTACTGTTGGCCTATAGGCTGTACTATTCATGGCCAGATTTAGCCTCAAATATACTCTGTCTTTATGTTCACTGGGTTTGTTTTCCTAGCACACACATAAAAACCTATAGTATTTTTGGGGGGTGGGGGTTACGGCCCTTTCAAGATTATTTCACTCATATCGAGCCGATCGTTAATCAGAGGTGGGCGAAAACCGGATTACCTGGAGAAAAACCACCAGACCTTCCGTTGCAGAACTTGGCGTCTCACAACTGACCCGAGCCAGGCTCGAACCCACAGCGGTGAGAGACCTAATGGTTGAGAGTCAGCGCTCTTATCCCCTAGGCCCTATAGTAATTATTGGTCAGTATTTCCCAAGATTGAACCTGTTACTGATATTGAGTTTTTGTTCTCTGTTGCAACAGATATCATTGATAAATGCGACACTGAATATTGTATTGGCTAAACCAAAGCCGTTCAATGACATACTTGAAAATGGTTCTTTTCTGCATTGGAATTGTAATGGTTGGCGTTTCTATAGTGTCTCATTTTTTCTGTTTTAAGTTTGTCACCATTTATGTGCAGTTTATCTATCGGTAAGGACCTCTTTTAGCATCTTTCTCAGGTTGTAAAACTTTCACCCAATTATTGAACATTTCTGCTGAATGCCAGTTCAGTGTTCTTTTTAAGTTCTTCCTCGCTTTATTGTTCATTAATACTTACATATCTGTGCAATTTATCGGTCAGCTTAGAAAGATTATTGGATGATTGTTTGGACAGAAAGTGCATCATTGTGTATTTACTGAAAATAATTTAGTAGGCTAAACATGTTACACATAATTCAGCTGTTCATTAAATATTGTATTTTGAATCTTTTTTTTTTGACTTGTACAAGAAGTTGCTGGGCTTGTTGTGCTTTTGCAGTGTTACTGTCCTCATCTTTTGTGACTTTTCTTCACATTCTTTTTGAAGGTATTGGGTGTCTTTTGAATTGTTTGGTTGGACGGCATCTTATTATTGTGGCCCAGTCTGAATTTATTCACTTTAACCGCATGGAAATTTTAATGTAGCAATTGTTCTTAATATTAAGAGTTCTTGTAATTATCAGCTGAGTGAGGTTCGAATGAGATTTGGACAAGAAGTGTGATTTTTTGTATTTACCCAAAAGTGATCAAGTAGTCACATTGTTATCATTACATTTGAATTCATTGTGTTTGAACTTCTGTTATTTTTAGGCATTTATCCCAAAGTTTATAAGGTGGGATCCGGACATTAAGTCCATATTATTGTGTTTACTAAATATGAACTGTCGTCACATTGTTACCTGTACATATAAATGATTTTTATGAACTTCTTGTGAGACAAAAAATACAAAAAGATAGGTTGACTGGTGCAGATTCAAATACTGAAAACCATTCAGTGGCAAAAATATGTCTATTAAAAATATTCTCAAGTATAATTGACTGTCCCGGAAAACATTTGCAGTTTACATGGACAGTCAGGGATAAACAAACAAACAACAGTTAGACGTGAGAGTCATTTATCTCAAGGCTGATAAAAATCCTACGTCTGAAATGACCGGTATCCTGTTGATCTTGATGTTAAATCTCAACACAACCTTAGCACTAATACAAAATTAGACAAGACAGAAAGAAAAAACTATGCACAGGGTTCCATGGGAACAATTGTAAAGTTTATTACCAAGGCCTTTCTTTATCAATTTCTTCCGTCGCGGTTTATTTTTGTTATGGTTTGTCTTTGGGTGTTTGTGTCGCTTATATTCTTTTTATTTTGGATAGCCTATTGGCCATTTTGTGGGAAAGTAACTATTCTTTTGGTTTGATGTTTCCATTAGGGTCTGTTGTTTTATGTTTATATTTCTTTCCCTTTGGTGTCCTTGATGGGAGCTGTGGGTTTATTGAACCGATTCCTGATCATTGCCTCCACTTCTACTTTGTAATACTGTAAACAAAAACAAACTGTTTTGGCTATGGCATTCTACAAAGGGCAATTTAAGTGAGCTGGATGTTTTAAAATAATACTTATAATTATGTTATGAACTACTTACACAAACAATACTATACGGTAGTCACCCACATTAAAAGCAGCAGAAAACTAGTCTTACAGAGCACGAGAGAAGCATAATATCGTATAACTTCGCATTTTGCTGAATCTGGACTATCAGTATTCAGTCTGTTTAAACAACGTGTTACCGGTCCTCAATTTTCATGAAATTTCATCCACAGATTCCTAAGTTATTTGGATATATTTTATGCTGAAATGTTGTCTTGACAAAGATTGGAACATGGTAAAATCACATATAAAATTTGAACGAATACAAAGTTTGCAGCTGAAATATGGGGATACTAATGTAGAAAACTGAATGCCCAGCCACAATTACAACACATATAAAGCCATTTATAGTATCAATCAACTCAACAATATCGGCTTTAATGTATTAAATATTTCAGCATTACATATATGAAATTATGATAGCTACAGAAAGGTTTATATCAGAGTACCCTCTGTTTTGGTAGTGACATCGTACTCTGTTTTGGTAGTGACATCGTACAAAACTTCATAAATTGACAATCGAAGAACAGTTGAAAGCGAATGCATCATAATTACAAAGACAATACCCAAGGCAATTATTGTGCATAATTTCATCAAATTCCAAGCGTTGGCAGAAACCAATGTAAATTTCCCATACCATGAAAGACCCCCTTTTAAAGGAATTGAAATGTTTTTACTACGCCTCCTTTTATTAATAAGGAGGTTCAATTCAGAACATAAGAATTTAGAAATTAGCAATTGTAGCAAACAAGATCAATTAATAAAATTTCGATTAAGCTCCAGTCATGACAATGTATATGCAATGGATATGCAACCATTTAATTGTAATGTATACTAATTATTGTGCTGTTAAATGGGTTTTGATTCAGCGGTTGCTTTACTTTTGATATAAATGGTTAAATAATTTATCAAAGGTTTTAGAGTAACTAACCACAATGAACAGCTTGATTATAGGTAATAAATAGTTATGGAAAAGATTTCTGTGAATGGCTTGAGTAACTTTTAAGGATGGTGAATGATTTATTGAATAAGCAGTGTGAAACAATTTAGTTATATAACACAAGTTGTCAGTAACAAGGGACTACAAAATGCTGCACCCTGAAGGGACAACATAAAGCAATGTAAGCACTGGGGTCTCGGTTAACTTTAGATATATGACTAGCAACTATAAATAAAGAATTTTAACAGTACAATGGCCAAATATCACTGCTAAATAGAAATAACACAATAATATAATTAATGCCAATAAAATAACAATATCCAAGGATCACTGCAATGTGTATGCTTTACATAAATAGAGAGGACAAGCATCTAGATTTTAATCTGTATGTGTAATTTGGATATATTGCATTTTAGCTTGCTTGTTCCATATAATAACTATTGCTGCCAAGTGTATAGAGTGTTCAAATAATAATATCAAACACTGTAAACAGAACAGCATCTACCACAACTAACAACTATTTCATATATGGCAAAAATTGCACATGCACTACCCATGCATGAATAAATATCAAACTGGCAGTATAAATATCAGACATGCACTTCATGCTTGTGCATGACAAAATGTCACACTGGCATTATAAACAGCACACATGTACTTCATGCACACGCATGATAAAATATCACTGGCGCAGTATTTACGCCAGCATGACAAAGCACCCGCCATCTCGCAGTCTGACTCGCCGAGCGAAGCGTCGGGGCGTTCTGTCAGACTAAGATGGCACGTAATGAAATAAATATCACACATGTACCCTTCAAATAACATACATGATAAAATATTACTCTGGTGTACCAGATACACCAGCCTGACAAGAATACTAAAAAATATCACACATGTACATGTACTGCTGTACGTTCATGATAAAATATCACTCTGGTATAATGCACACACCAGCATGATAAAACAAATACACAAAAGACAAAGCAAAGGTTAACACACGTATGTGATAGAAACTGTTGCAATAAAATATGACGTGTTACACTTTGTGTTACAGTTATGTGTACAGATGGCAAATGACAGAAAAGTAGACACACAAGATAATTTTAACATACACATCTTAAGTAAAGCCTGGAATAATTTAGAACTAATAACATAAAACTACTAACTATACTTACGGCCTTAAGATTCTGCTGGAAATAAATTGTTACATCATGAAAATGGAAATTGGAAATAATAAGAGAGCAATTGTTTTTGTTTAATACTGAACATGGTTTTACATGGAAGTCAAAAGTGGATGACAGAATGGAGTAGCCAATGAGGTGAGGCCTAGACCGTGCAGCATGGTTAAAACAAATAATCCAGGTGTCATAATCCATTCCCGCTCTCATAGCAACTTCTGAGAAGGAGCTCCTCAGAAATGTTGACAGAACAAATATGCAGTGGAGGGGTTCAAAAACTGAACCTTGACATACATACAACAATAGAATTTATAAATCTACAGTGTGTAGACGGTAATGGTGCATTAACGGCGTCGCGTTTACTAATGAGGGAATATTGATATTTTTGTCAACAAATCATGAATAAAATGCGTAATTAATGTCATGATAAATAAAATCTTGCATTCGTGCTCTTGTATTATTGAATTTATTAAACTCGTTGAGGAAAAGACATAAAATGCTCGGCAAAGCCTCGCATTTTTTCCCTTATCCTGAATTCGTTTAATAAATTCAATAATACATGGGCACTCATGTTAGATCCTGTATGTAATGCTTATAAATCCAACTCTCTTTATACAGTAAAGACCTGATACCTCGGTTACTACGGCTGTTTGAAACTCATATCCTCAGTCCCTCTGAAAAATTCCCATAACGGCAGATGTTAATACATGCAGATTTGTTACACTTAAGAAATAATCTCTACGTACCGTGTGTTATCGTGTTTCCGTGTGTTATCGTGTTTAACACACGGTGTTGGAGGGCAGATTGCGAAATATTAATTCACGACGGCGAAGCCGGAGTGAATTAATATTCGCATCTGCCCGACAACACCGTGTGTTAATCACGATAACACACCGGGTGTGTGGAAATTATTTCGATTCTAACATGATGCTAAACTGAAATACAGTAGTAACAAAGCGTTATCTTGGGGACTATTTTGCAGCGGATGTCGACAGAAGGAAATGTTTACATGCAACGTCACGATGACGCCAAATTGCACGTACCACGTTGACGACGTGAATTATCGCATATTTGCAAACGCTGACGTTTCCACTGGGTTCAATGGGAAAAACGTTAACGTCATGTTAGAATTAACGATAATTTTCTTAGTTTACCTTGAAAATATATTTCATGTGTACCCATCACTTAATGCCTTATATTTTAATTTTTAGCTGCCACCGCCCTATCAACGCATAAATACAGAATGAAATGGAGGTCAAAGCATGAATAACCACATATATGGAGGAACTTAATGTTGATTTTCTTGTAGACGGAAACGTGGAAAAACTTAGTTCATATACATAACTATTGTATATCACACATGTGAATTGGAATAAATCGTTCTGACCTGACATACATTTACTGAGGAGGATAGCTATGTGAACACTGGCGTGGACCATGCGAACAATTTCCTTCAGTCAAATGAGCCGAGCCTGGAAGCTATACAATGATGTTACCGAAGAGAAGCAAAAAACATGTACTTGTGAGATGTAACCTTTCGCATACTGGTTTAATAGCAGCTTAACCCTAAAGGCACATAAATATACATGTATTCTGAACATTGATCAGATGAAATCTTAAAATGTAATATACATGTTTTTTTTTTTTTTGTTTGTTTGTTTTTTTTTTTTTTTTACAAAACAACGTTCACTGGAGGACCCTTTCTGATGAAAAGTATGTGGATAAATGTATATACTGTTTATTAAATACATGGTTGTGAGCTCTGCGGCAAATCATTCAAACAAAAAAAAAACGCAAAGTGGTTTATGTCCACCTGTAGAACACTGAAAACATACTGAGTAGATATTTGTCTGAATCTGATATCATGATGGAACAGAGATGGAACTACAGCGGTATGAAGCACAACATCAAGTCTGAGAAATATGGTAAATCGTTTTAAAAAACTAGACGCCTCAAAAACCGCATGTTAATCCATACCGGCGAGAAACCATAAAGATGTAAGTTGTGCAATAACGTTTTCAAATTCGAGCAATCTACATGTAAATCGCCACATGTTAATCCATACTAGAGAAATCTCATAGATGTGAACTATGCAGTAAAACGTTTACAAGTTCAAATGTCCTCAATTACCACATGTTGATCCATACTGGTAGGAAACCTCATAGATGGAAGATGTGCAGTAAAACGTTTACATTTGCGAGCAACCTCAATAACCACTTGTTAATCCATACTGGTGAGAAACCTCATAGATGTGAGCTGTGCAGTAAAACGTGTACAAAGTCAAGCAACCTCAGTCGCCACATGTGGACCCATACTGATGAGAAACCTCATAAATGTGAGCTGTGTAAGAAAACGTTTAAAAGTTCAAACGGCCTCAGATACCATATGTTAATCCATACTGGACAGAAACCTCATATGAATGAGCTGTGCAGTAAAACGTTTACATCCTCGAGCAACCTAAATCGTCACATGCTCGCCCATACTGGCGAGAAACCCCATAAATGCGAGCTGTGCAGTAAAACGTTCACAAGTTCACACGGTCTCAGTTACCACATGTTGATCCATACTGGTGAGAAACCGCATACGTGCCAGCTATGCAATAAAACCTTTACAACTTCGAGCAACCTTGTTCATCACATGTTCACGCATACTGGTGTAAAACCATATACATGTGGATTGTGCAGTAAATCGTTTACAAGGGCGGGTGACCTTAGTAGACACATGTTCATTCATACTAGTGAGAAACCTTTTAGCTGTCATCTGTGCAGTAAAACATTTACACGTTCAGCTAGCCTCAATCACCACATGATGACCCATACTAGTGAAAATTTTAAGAGATGTGAGTTGTGCAGTAAAACGTTTACAAGTTCGAGCGGCTTTAGTTACCACATGATGACCCACGCTGGTGAGAAACCGCATTCATGTGGACAATGCAGTAAATCGTTTGCACGGTCAAACGAGCTTAGAAAACACTTGTTGGTCCATACTGGTGAGAAACCTCAGAGCTGTGAGATATGCAGTAAATCATTCGCCAGGTTGTGTGGCCTCACAAAACACAAGTTGATGCATAGTGGTCAGAAATCTATCAACTGTGAGAGTATCTGATTTGCAATAAATCAGCCATACAGTCGAACCACCTCCTGGACCACATCAACATGCTGTTTTCTATAGCAAAGAAAGGAATCTATCCATTTAAGAGCCTCTCCTCCCACCACACACAATGCCGTATCCAAAAAAATTGGATTTCAGAAGTTCATGAGGAGGTATGTCGGAAACCTTCTCGAAGTCCAGAATTAAGATGTCCACCTGAATGCCCCCCCCCCCCCCCCCCACTTTGTCCGAGATTTCTACCCATGGATTAAGTTCATATTTGGTATTGTGATAGATACTGGTCTAGAGTTTTTATCTGCATTATCAGCACCCATGGCAGTGACCTTAAGGTCAAGATCACAGACTTAGAATATTAAGGTTAAACTTTTGTGTTAAAGTTTTTAGGAGCTCATTACTTCATTATCTTTGGATGGATTTAGTTTATACTCGGTATGGTTATAGATACTTGTATCACATTTTTAGCAGCAGCATCAGCGCTCATGACCATAACCTTGGGGTCAAGGTCACTGACTTAGAATTCTATGTTAAAGTTTTTGTGTTAACGTTTTTAGGAGCTCATTACTTACTTACCTTTTGATAGATTAAGTTCATACTTGGGCAGGTGATAGTCATTATCAGCAGCATCATCATGCATGACCGTGACCTTTCGGTCAAGGACACAGACTAAGGACTTTAATGTTTTTGCACTGAAGATTTAAGATCATTACATGGTTGCCTTCAGACAAATTTACTTGAGACTTGGAATGGTGATAGATACTGCCTTAAACTTCTCGAGTGAGTTCGACTTTCAAGGTCATGACCTCAAGGTCAAAGTCACTGTGGCTATCTCAAGAAAAACTTTGTCATCGCTCTAGGGCCTACATTTATTGGCAGACTTTATTATAACTTCACGCAAATGTTGCTTATGATAATCTCCAGCATGTTTGACTTTCAAGGTCATGACCTCAAGGTCATGGTCACTATGGCTATTTTTAGAAATTCTTCGTCATCGCTCCAGAGCCTACATTGACGGATTTTTATACGAATTCACACAAATGTTGCATATGATAATATCTCAAGCGAGTTCAACTTTTAAGGTCATAACTTCAAGGTCAAGGTCACTGTTGCTATTTAGAAAAAACCTTTGTCATCACTCTAGCGCCTATATTTATTGTTAGATTTTAATAGAACTTCACACAAATGTTGGGTTTGATAGTATCTTGAGCAGGTTTGTCTTTCAGGGTCCTGAGGTAGACGTCACGATCACTGGTGATTTTAAGAATAACTTTGTCATGGCTGTTTGGGCTACATTTGTCGATGAATTTTGCCATAACTTTACACAAATGTTGCTTATGATAATATCTCGAGCGAGTTCGACTTTCAAGGTTATGACCTCCAGGTTATGGACAGTGTGGCTATTTTTAGAAAAACTTTGTTATCACTCTATAACTTCATACAAATGTTGGGTATGATAATATCTCAGGGGAGTTTGACTTCCAGGGTCAGGTCACTGTGGCTATTTTTAGAAAAACTTTGTCTTTGCTCTAGCGGCTAGATTTATTTATATATTTTAATATAACTATATTGATATAGCAGTGAATTCTTTCTTTGTGACTTTGTTTCTGTTATGGGTCTGAAAATTTGCCTTTGCGCAACTGAGTCAAAGCGAGACTTCCGGTGAGTTTTCCTGTCCGGCGACAGGTCTTTTGTTTTTCAAAGAGTTCACAAATGATCGCAAGAAGCCATTCTTTGCGAATTTCGCCCGTATCAAAAGATTTTTGGAACAGATGTGCGAACACTGAACCTAGCTCGTTCACTATTTCCTATTTCCTTCAGGACTTTAGGATGGAGTTCATCAGGTCCCAAAGCCTTAGAGGGATTCAGTCTTTTAAGTAACTTCGTCGTTCCCGCCGATGTCACAATAATACTAACCATAAAAGTGGCCGATCTTCCAGTCGAACTCAGTTTTATTGAACGCATCATTGCCCTCTCAGAGCCAGTTTCAGCAACTTCTATTAAGTCGTGGGATACCTTGCTTATCTTTCTTCGGGCTATTAATATACCTGCATATGCCCCTGGGATTTGCCTTTACGTCACCCACAAAGTTTTTCAAATACACATCATGCTGAGTTTTGATGTCAGTCTTAAATTCTCGTCTCAAGTTTTTAAAATTTACCCGAACTTTACCACTTCCAGTCTGTTTGCCTAAGTTTGGATCCTATGCCGTCTGCGAACCTCTCTGACGTGATCCAGAGAATCGAGGATACAGACCTACTAGATTTGATGGGATATTGTTTTAAGTCGAATTTTGAATGAAAGAAGTAATCAAATTAAAGTTCTCCAGGACGGCCCTAGCATCCGAATGACCATTAAAGTATAATAATGGGCCCGTCAAGCGATTTTGGTACTTATCGCCTATGCGAGCAGCGAAGGTTCAGGCGAGCCTGCGCATCCGCGCACTCTCGCGAGAACCTTCGCTGCTCGCTCATACAAGCAGTGAATCAAGAGGAACCTTCAGACAGAAAGCCATATCCCTGGCCCCTCTGAATGGCTGGGCATGCGCAGTTAAACTTTGTCATGACGGAATGCTAGAATGACCATTAAAGTATATTTCCTTTGCAACTCTTAGCGCATGCTTCCTCACAGTTTCGTAGTCTCCCTTTTGATGCGAGTACCTTTTCCTCCGAAGATTCTTTATAGGTGGACTGAAGAGTGTTAAAAATCTGGAAACAATATCAAGATCACTAAGTTTGTCTGGAAAGTAGAAGTATAACAAAGATCAGGAATCGATACAATTAACTTACTCCACCCATCAAAGACACCAAACGGAAAGAAACACAAACATGAAGCGACAGACCATAATGGAAACCTAAATAAAGGAAGGCCATAAGGACAGTTACTTTCCCACAAAATGGCCAAAATAAAAGACACAAGTGATAAACACAGTAAGTAACAAACAACAACATAAATAAATCGCAACAGAAGAACCGCCTTGGAACGCTCAGTGGAAAGAATTCCTCTGGGGTACTTAAATCGATTTTACATGGCCATAATCCTCGCCCTTACCTCTGTCCAGGTATACACTAATTTTGTTTAGTCCGCACGAAGGCCTCCTAACTCGTCAGTGTAACATCCCCGAGAACATACAAATCAAAAATGCACAGAGATGAAACAAGGTTGAGGACTCGACAGCATACAACAACAGAATTGCTGGAGCAAAAGAAAACCAACATTTAGACTCCGAGGGGCCCGACCAAAGACGGTGATGCTGGAACCGTCATATAATCTTAAGCCCGACCCACCGGTGTGCAATCAAAGAGGGAAGCAAAGTTGCCAACCGTGATTGGGTTAAACACCATGCATGCAGTCTGTTTTATAACATTTATGTTGTACCCAATCTTTATATATCGACGATTTTACAAAATTGGGTACTAAAGTCATTACAGGCATGTATTTTTCTAAATTTATATACTAAGTCACCATAGAATTCGGGTTCCGATAGGCCTTGTTGCAGAAGTGTTTTAAGTCCAACACTGAATTTTGAAACCAAATCAGAATGACGTCTATACAATTAGAAAAGACCTTACGTAGTTTATGACACCGATCCCCCTGGTTACGAAGTTTAGCGGTTAATAATTTATTACGAGTGTTGAAGTCGGATACATGACTAGACACTAGCGAATCGAATTAACTGCGAAATATAAACCCCGTACGATGTCGCACGAGGAACATCACCGTCCAAAAAAGGAAAATTTACAATCTCGAAATCAAAATCATTGCGTTTATCATAAATTTTGCAAGAAACAAATCCATCTACAATAGATAAATGTAGATCCAAAAAGGGGGCCTCGGTATCAGAGGAATTTGCCTTGTTTAACTGAAGTTCTAGGGGATTAATCTGACTGATCAAAGTAAGTATTGTCAACATTTAATAAATCATCTAAATATCTAGAAGTAGAACTAAAAGCTTAAAAATTTCAGATTGGTTATCAATCCAAAGCGACAATCTGAAGTCTCTTTCATAACAATACAAGAACAGATGAGCTACAAGAAATGCGCAATTCGTACCAATCGGAATACCCACAATTTGTCTAAATAACTTAGTACTGAATCTAAGACGGAGACTGAATGTCTTTAATTGTCCTAGTAAGGTTGTAAGGATCAAATCCAAAGTGTTCTTATCACGTGTTGGGAAGATGACAATTTGTTCTTAGCCATGATCATTCATAATGTCAGTAAATATCTATCCTTCCGACTGACTCAGCATCGTGCCTCGTTTACAGGGCCTGTCGGGCCAAACAATGTCTCTGAAATTGAAATCACCCAGATCATGCACTGCTGGAAGATCTTTACCCGTATGCTGAGACTTAATGTAATCAAGCTGCCCTCGGTCCCCGCCCATCGGGGCTTGAAGAAATAGATTGGGCTGCATGATGCTTCCACACAGAGCTGAAACTGACCACACATGAATACTGGTAGATCGCTTAGAGGTTCAAAGCCTACCCAGAAAAGTGGTGCGAGTCCGACCGTCCATGCATATTAACCATATTGGTGTCATTTCATCTCAATATCGGGTAAAAGTCCCACAAAATTGGAAGCAACGTCCCCAAATTGACCTATACTGTGTTGACGGAGACGTTAAACCTCAAATCAGACAAACAAACAAACAAATCAAGCTGCCCTTTGAATATCTGGAAGTTTTCGACTGTCGTTTGGTAGTCGATACCAACTTGCTACATAGTGAGAAGTTTTGCTTGCAAAAACCTTAATGTTCACACATCAATTAGGGTTGTTTTCCAGTTCCGTGAATGGCAGGTGAGATATGGATCTCTGAATAAGCAATATCATCCAACCGCCATGAGAATTTCTGTCTTTCCTGTAGACACTGTACTGACGTTGAAATAACCTTGATGTTTCAGCCAAAATGATTGTCTCCTAGGAAGATAACCTTTTTTCAATGCAGTGATTCAATTTTTTAACAGCTGGAGAATTAAGGTCAATTTTTCTACCGCTGTATCTGCAACTAGGACGGCGAAGAATTAGCTGGAGTACATTAGACGCTGGCAATGGCCAAGTAACGTTAGATTGGTTATTAGCAGTCGACAGGCAATAGCCAAACTGCATGTACAATACAATGGGTATAGACATTCTTTCGTATTTCGGTGATTGCCATGCGATTGCCATTGGCCACATCGATTAATATTTCTTCTGATAGTGCAGGCCTCCGTTACAAAATGAGATCTCTTAATTATAAGGTTTCTTTTCAACGCTGTCAGTTTGAGCCAAACTGGGGCCACATGCGAGTCGCCAAGTTCTGCAAAGCAAAGTATTCTGTCTTTCGTCCATGGTTGGGCCGAAATAACTTGATTAATCTTCAAAGCACGGTGAATCCGGAAAAAAGGATATGTTCGGTAACAACCAAGAACAATCATCTGTGCTGGGCAGTTCTAGGTATGACATGATAGCAAACCTTAGTTTATTTCATTCGCTGTTTTGCATAGCTTTATAATTGATTTCCCCGACTTAGCAAGTCACTCGGGAACCTCAATTAACATAAAGAAAAGTGGCGTTTGATTGGGTTGGCCATTATTTTCTTTATTCTTTCTCAAAACATAGATTCTGAATACTGATTTTAATGAGGCTGTTGTTTCGAGCGTGTGTAATCTTTGTTTGCGGCAGATATAAGAAACAAAATGTGACATATATTTTCGCAATGAAATATTGGTTACGGAAGCATGCACTATGTGTACTGCATGTATATGAATGTCTCACGTGTGTTATTCTTCTGATTTGACAGAGTAACAACATTCTGTTTGAATTTGAGATCTGATTGTACCTGTTCGTGTTGACTTCTTTTTAGCTCGCTTGCGAGCTCTTATATGTGATGGTTTACAAGTTTATTTTGAATATATAATAAACAATATTTAACATTATCATTGTACTGTATTTTACAGGTTTTTGGCTCAAATTATTGGCTCTGAATTACCTCCCTTATTTCCCTATGTTAAAGTTTACCTGCAAGCTCTGTGTGTTGTAGTGGATAGAGCTCCGGACTCTGAATCAAATGGTTGTGGGTTCAAATCCCGGTGGAGGATATTTTTTGTTTCATTTTTGTCGTGCCTGCTATAAGCATGGCGCGATATAGGCGCCCGATTTTCCGTCCGTTCGTCTGTCCGTCCGTTTGTCAAGGCGTCAACATTTGCGACCACCCTAGCGTTCACAACTTAAATGCAAGCGTCCTCATTTAACCTTGACCTACATTTTATGGTTCATTGACTTTGTAAAATATTGCGACCACCCTAGCGTTCACCCTAATGGTCAGGTTTATTTCTCAAGAACTATAAGAGTTCATTGATGATATTTGGTACAAACCTGAATCTGGGGATGGCAACTTAAATGCGAGCATCAATATTTGACCTTGACCTAAATTTCACGGTCCACTATCTTTGTAATATATTGCGACCTCCCTAGCCTATTGCGACCTCCCTAGCCTCTCCCTAATGGTCAAGTTTATTGCTCAAGAACTATAAGAGCTTTATTAATGATACTTGTTACAAACTTGTATCTCGGGATGGCAATTTAAATGCATGCATCCATATTTGACCTTGACCTACATTTCATGGTTCACCGACTTTGTAAAATATTGCGACCACCCTAGCGTTCAGCCAAATGATCAAGTTAATTTCTCAAACCTATGAGAGCGTCATTAATAGTATTTGGTACAAACTTGTATCCGGGGGTGGCAAGTTAAATGCAAACATCCATATTTGACTTGACCTACATTTTATGGTTCACTGACTGTGTAAAATATTGCGACCACCCTAGGCGTTCACCCAAATGGTCAAGTTAATTTCTCAAGAAATATAAGAGCTTCATTAATGATATTTGGTACAAACTTGTATCTTGAGATGGAAACTTAAATGATAGCATCAATATGTGACATTGACCTACATTTTATGGTTAACTGACTTTGTAAAATATTGCAACCACCCTGGCCTTCACCGTAATGGTTTAGTTCATTTCTCAAGAATTATTACAGCTTAATTAATGATACTTAGTAGAAGCTTGCATTTCAACTTTTATGCAACCATCTATGTTTGACCTTCGCCTGGATGTCATAGTTTGGTGACTTTGCGCCCCCACAGGCGCGACATAGCCTTCGGCGGAATTCATGTTTTTATACACAGCGAGTTCGACTTTCAGTGACCGGGTCTGAAGGTCAAGGTCAGTGTAGCTTTTTTTAGAAAAAACTTTGTCATCGCTCTAGTGTCTTCATTATTGATGAATTTTAATATAACTTCATACAAATGTTGGGTATGATGATAACTCGAGAACTTTGACTTTCAGGATCCGGGGCTGAAGGTCAAGGTCACTGGCTTTTTTAACTCGCTGTCACGTAGTGACGAGGTGAGCTTTTGGGATCACTTTTTGTCCGTCGTGCATGCGTCCGTCCGTGCGTAAACAATTTCTTCAAATAAAACGACATCTCCGAAACCACGGTTCTGATTTTGATCAAACTTCACAGGAATGATCCCTAGGTGATCCCCTTTCAAAATTGTTCAAATGGTTCCGGTCCGTTGAACATCTAGGTCAAGGGAGCCAAAAGTAGATTTTTTTAATGAAAACTTAAAAAATCTTCTCCTCCAAGGCCCAGGTCTTTGATATTTGATGTGTAGTTTCATCTAGTGGACCTCTACCAAGATTGTTCAAATTAGAGCCCTGGGGCCAAAAATACCCCGCACCGGGCCCCACCAGTTTTACATAGACTTATATAGGGAAAACCTTTAAAAATGTTCTTGTCTGAAACCAGAAGGCCCAGGTGTTTGATATTTGGTGTGAAGCTTCATCTAATGGACCTCTATCAAGATTGTTCAAATTATATCCCTGGGGCCGAAAATGTCCCCGCCACGGGGCCCTTTGGTTTTACATAGACTCATATAGGGAAAATCTTTAAAAATCTTCTTCTTTGAAACCGCAAGGCCCAGGTCTTTGATATTTGATATGAAGCTTCATCTAGTGGACCTCTACCAAGATTGTTGAAATTATAGCCCTAGGTCCAAACATCCCACCGCGTCGGGGCCCTTTGGTTTTACATAGACTTATATAGGGAAAATCTTTAAAATTCTTCTTCTCTGAAACCGCAAGGCCTAGATCTTTGATATTTGGTATGAAGCTTCATCTAGTGGACCTCTAACAAGATTGTTCAAATTATAGTCCTGGGGAAAAAAATGCCCCCACTTGTGGGCCCTTTGGTTTTACATAGGCTTATATAGGGAAAATATTGGCTTGGGGCCAAAAATGGCCCCGCCCTGGGGCCCTAAGGTTTTACATAGACTTATATAGGGGAATCTTTATAAATCTTCTTCTCTGAAACCGCAAGGCCCAGGCCTTTGATATTTGGTGTGTAGCTTCATCTAGTGGACCTCTTCGACGATTGTTCAAATTATATCCCTTGGGCCAAAACTACCCCCACCGCGGGGCCCTTTGGTTTTAAATTAACTTATACAGGGGATATCTTTAAAAAAAATCTTCTTGTCTGAACCCAGAAGGTTCAGGTCTTTGATATTTGATATGAAGCTTCGTCTAGTGGACCTCTATCAAGATTATTCAAATTATAGCCCTGGGGCCAAAAATGTTTCCTTCCCCGGGGCCAACTAGTTTTACATTGACTTATATAGGGAAAATCTATATAAATCTTCTTGCCTGAAACCAGAAGGCTCAGTTCTTTGATATTTGGTATAAAGCTTTGTCTAGTGGACCTTGACCAAGAGTTATCAAATTATAGCCCTGGGGCGAAAAATGGCTCCGCCCCGGGGCCCACTGGCTGTACATAAACTTATATAGGGAAAAATCTTCTTGTCTGAATCCAGAAGGCTCAGGTCTTTGATATTTGGTATGAAACTTTGTCTAGTAGACCTCCCCACCCCGGTGCCCACTGGTTTTACATAGACTTATGTAGGGTAAACCATTGAAAATCTTCTCGTCTGAAACCAGAAGGCCAAGGTCTTTGATATTTGGTATGAAAAGTAGAAGTAAAACAAAGATCAGGAATTGGTACAATTAACTTACTCCACCCATAAAAGACACCAAAGGGAAAGAAATACAAACATTAAGCGACCAGACCATAATGGAAACCTAAACAAAGGAAGGCCATAAGGACAGTTACTTTCCCACAAAATGGCCATATGGCCATCCAAAACCAAAAGACACAAGTGATACACACAGTAAGTAACAAACAACAACATAAATAAATCGCCACAGAAGAGCCGCCTTGGAACGGTCAGTGGAAGATTTCCACCGGGGGGCTTAAATCGATTTTACGTGGCCACAATCCTCGCCCTTACTTCCGTCGCGATTTAGACAAATAATTTGTTCAGTCCGCATGAAGGCCTCCTAACTCATCAGTGCAACATCTCCGTGAACACAAAAATCAAAGAACCACAGAGGTGAGACAACGGTGAGGACTCGACAGCAAGAAACCACTGAAATGCTGGAGCAAAAGAAAACCAACAGTTAGACTCCGATGAGCCCAACCAGAGACAGAGCATCAGGCACCAACCGACATTATCTCTCTAATTTTCAATAAGCCTTTACGTTGGAGCCGTCATAGAATCTGAGGCCTGACCCACCGGCGTGCAATTAAAGAGGGAAGCAAAGTTGCCAACCGTGATTGGGTTAACTACCATGCATGCAGTCTGTCGTATAATATCCATGTTGTACCCAATCTTTTATATGAAGTTTCATTTAGTGGACTTCTACCAAAATAGTTCAGATTTATGCCTAAATGGACCCAACCCCGAGCCGACTTGTTTTATATAGACTTATATTGGGAACACCTTTGAAAATCTTCTTGTCTGAAATCAGAAGGCCCATGTCTTTGATATTTGGTATGGAGTTTTGTCTTGTGGGTTTCTACCAAGATCGTTCAACTTATAGCCCTGGGGTCAAAAATGGCTGCGCCCCGGGACCCGCAGGTTTTATATAGACTTATATTAAGAAAACCTTTAAAAACCTTCTTGTCTGAAACTAAAAGGCTCCGTTCTTTGATGTTTGGTATGAAACTTCACCTTTTAGACCACTACCAGGATTATGCAAATTATACCCATGGGGTCAATAATGGCTCTTCCCGGGGCCCACTTGTTACCCTATGGATCAGTTGAGCGACCCAGGGCCATCATGGCCCTCTTGTTTAGAAAATCTTGTCATCGCTCTAGCGCTTACATGTATTGCGGGATTTTAATTACACTTCACCCAATGGTTGGATATAATGATATCTCAAGCGAGTTCAACTTTTAGGGTTCAATGCTCAAGGTCAAGGTTACTGTGGCTATTTTTCGAAAAAAACTTTGTCATGGCTCTAGTGCCTACGGTTATTGATGTATTTTAATATAACTTCAGGCATACAGTTTGGGTCTAATGTGTAGATGACCTGATTAACTTTTGACGAAATTCCGAAAATATTTAGTGCAGTTATGCCCATTTTTGGACTTATGCATTGTGGCTATAGGGAAACATTGTGAACAAAATATCTGGAGAACCGCTTGAGCTTGGTTCATAATATTTAGTATACAGATTGGGTCTAATGTGTAGATATCCTGATTAACTTTTGACGAAATTCCGAAAATATTCAATGGAGTTATGCCCCTTTTTGGACTTATGCATTTTAGCTATAGGGAAACCTTGTGAACAAAATAACTGGAGACCCACTTGAGCTAGGCTCATGGTATTTGGCAGTCTGTTTGCTACTAAGGCATAGATGACCTGAATAACTTTTGTTTAAAATCTGTTAATATTTGAAAGCAAATGATCATGAGGTACTGTCTACTGTCCCATTTAGGGACTAGCATATGTTTGGGGGCATAGTGTTTTACAAACACAGTTTCTAGTTTCTTTTTCTTTTTTTCCTTTTAAAATACAGGGGTTCGGCTTTCAGGGTCCGGGGCTCAAGGTCAAGGTCAGTGTAGCTATTTTTAGAAAAAAAAATCATCACCCTAATGCCTTCATTTATTGATGGATTTAAATATAACTTCACACAAATGTTGGTTTTGATGATATTTCGAGTGAGATTGACTTTTAGGGTCCGGAGCTGAAGGTCAAGGACCGGGGCTAAGGTCAAGGTCACTCTGGCTATTTTTAGAAAATCTTACCATCGCTCTAGCGCTTACATGTATTGCTTGATTTTAATATTACTTCACTCAAATGTTAAGTATAATTGTATCTCAAGCGAGTTCAACTTTTTGGGTACGAGGCTCAAGGTCAGGGTCACTGTGGCTATTTCTATAAAAACTTTGTCATGGCTCTAGTGCCTACATTTATTGATGGATTTCAATATTAATTTACACAAATGTTGGGTATGATGATATCTCGAGCAAGTTCGACTCAGGGTCCGGTGCTAATGTCAAGGTCACTGTGGCTATTTTTAGAAAAACTTTGTCATTGCTCTAGCCCCTGCATTTATTGATTGATTTTAATATAACTTCGCACATGTGTTGGGAGGTCAAGGTCGCTGCGGCTATTTTTAGAAAAACTTATTCATGGCTCTAGTGCCTACATTTATTGATGGTTTTTAATATAACTTCACACAAATGTTGGGTATGATGACATCTCGAGCAAGTTCGAATTTCAGGTTCACTGTGGCTATTTTTATTAAGACTTTGTCATTGCTCTAGCCCCTGCATTTATTGGTGGATTTCAATATAACGTCACACATGTGTTGGGTATGATGATATCTCTAGCGAGTTGCACTTTCAGGGTCCAGCGCTCAAGGTCAAGGTCATTGTGGCTATTTTTAGAAAAACTCTGTCATCGCATATATTTGTGTATTTTTAAGTCAAACAAATGTTGAGTTTGATAACATCTCAAGCAAGTTCGACCTAAAGGATGCTAGGCGCAGGGTCACTGTGGCTTTTGCATTTCAGGCTGTACTTTTTGGTTCTCTTTTGTTTGCTGCAGTCTGTTGGTCTCTTTTACATCAGAAAATGGCTTTTTGGGGCAAAACCTGCAAAACTGATTTTTTTTTTCAAATAAAAACTCTTTAAACAGAATTTCTTCTTCATTGGTTCTTAGGGGTACCATCTGGTTCTACTTTTATTGCTGCAGTCTGTTAGGCTGTTTTACAGAAGAAAAAAAACATCATTTTTGATAACTTGCCCCATCCAACTTAGGCCCAAAAAGGCGAGCTATGTTGTCTTCTGGCAACTCTTGTTCTAATTTGAAATCATGTACATCCAAGTTTATAACGACAACACGGTGCGAGATAATATCTCTAAAACTGTTAAAAATTTAGTTGAATTTTGTAATATTTTGCTCATTTATACTCTAGGCATAGGTTGTGGGTGCTCGATAGTCCGTTAGAACCGCCTCATTGAGGTGGTTCAACGACTACCCACACTCAATGTCTTAGAGCCGAAATAAAAAAAAACTTTAAGGTATACCTTTGCAAACCTCAGTTTTCTTATATTTAGATAAAGTGGGGTTTGCAAGGATGTTCATTTCGCGTGAATCTCACCGAATTTTTTTCTACATGAAGGTGGTTTATGGTTGTGTCCATTATCCCCCTCACCAACTTCTAATACGTTGGTGGGTATATTGCTTGCTGGTCGTTCCTTTGCCTTTCGTCTGTCACGCTTTGTATATAGTCTTTAATTAAAAGAGGTAGAAACTTGAAATTTTATATCAGGAATATGGATTGATTTTCATGTATCTTTTATTTTTGAAATTATTAAATTGTATTGGAATTGTTTGTGGTAATTCGTGAGTTACGCCCCTTTATTCCACGTAAGAATGTAAGCCTATGATAATATGACCGCTTTGAACAAGATATATAAAACTATTCAAACTAGAGCATTGAAACTTGATGAGCTAAATGGGAACGATGTCTGTATGTAGGTTACCGAACGAACTAGAAATATCCAATTTCTTTCTTTTTTAATATTTAAATAGTTTACTTATAACTTAAAAATGGTAAAAATGGCTCTCACGAGCTATTTTAGATAGGGCATTGGTTAGGGCTGGCTAATCGCAGTTGACAGGATGATCGATTATCAGTCATGCCATTATACTCGATAACCGATAAGTAATCACTGGAGATTTTATCATAATTTATATAGCCTGGCTTTCTTCTGAGTATGTACCTTGCTATATTTAACCTATGTATGAGGACATACAGGCCTGGGCCAACAGTGTAGACCCAGATTAGACGCCGCCAATTGCGGCGTCTAATCAGGGTCTGCAATGTTTGCCGTTCTTCCAGTTATTTTAGGCAGTATGTTGTGTAGTTAACTGTAGTTATTGAATAATCGATTACTAATTAAATCAGTAGCGATAATCGTTTTTGTAAAATATATCGATCAATTAATCGATTATTCGGTTCATCGTGTCAGCCTTGGCATTGAAGCGATAATCGTTTTTGTAAAATGTATCTATCAATTAATCGATTATTCGGTTAATCGTGTCAGCCTTAGCATTGATACGTCTAGACAACAATGTTATATCGAAAATCTTGTTTGTTGCTCAAATTACTGTTCTAAACAGTAGGGACTCCCTCCTAAATGCCTCTGGCCTATTTCAAAATGACGATCTTAAATTATATGTGGTGGGGATTAAGCAGACATGAGACAGTCATGCTGATAGTGGTTTCTTAAAAGGAACGCGACGTGCTTGGGCTGCTGGTTCTAGTTGAAAACGGTCCCGCTTACTTGTTATGTGTCTAATTGTGAGGTCCAGCACAAAGCGAATGGTTCTTTGGTGAATCTTCCCATCAGGCGCAGAGAAAAGATAATTAGGTTTTGCACATCGTTAAAATTATAGCCAATAATGGTGGACACAGGAGCAGTTGTCAAATACACAGGTTGGCCTGAAATGAATAATAATGCATGTACCTACCACCTAGCAGGTTAGATATAGGAGAATCCCGTTTACACTGAAAAAGGTTTCCTCAGAAACGGCATACATTCTAAACCTTAAGCCCAATTTAATGGAGGTAGAAAGTGGAAGTGAAGACAATGATCAGGAATGGTTATTATTAATCCACTGCTCTCATCAGAGACACCAACGGAAAAGTAACACAAACACGAAACAACCAGACACTAATGGAAACGTCAATAGCGGAAAGCCAAGAAGCCTCCGTGGCGTAGTGTTTATGCTAGTGGTTTTGAATTCGATTCCGGGATTTTCCAGGCACACAACGAGTCTTTAAACCGAGATTCCGTCTCCGTATGTCCTTAGGTGTTGGTTGAACGTTAACTCATACACACACTACTACAGCTATCTGTATTTAACGTTGAATAGCAGCACGACTATTTACTGAACTTATTGAAATCTGATACCTCCTTCGTCGATTATTACATAGGCACCCGTTACTGGTGCTAACAAACAATATGACGGGCTCTTTTCATACTGTAGCACACGATGCAAAGAACAAAGCTGACATGGCGACAAATAAACCATAATTTATGTGCGTAAATTGTATCCATTCCTGATCACTGCCTTCACTTCTGTTTTATCAAAATGACAAAAATAATGGATACTTGCTAACCAATGTGCATATCTATCACACTTATTTAACCCTTAAACTTCAGCTACGCTTCGGCATTTCCAAACTATCAGAGCATTTGACGACTTTTTATAAAGGTTGATATTTAAATGTTAATATGCCAGTCATAACATAAATAGCAATATCTGGATGTTCTTTAGAAATAAAAGCAATACCGACTGACCCAATAAACATTGTCCAATTTACATTTGAATAGTAAGTCAAGGTCAACAACAAAATTTAAACAGATTGACATGTTGAATTAACTTATTGGCAAGTACAAGTTGAAACGATTTATTGTACAAGTTGAAATGATTCACTTGGTACAATTTTTTATCACGGACCTGAAAAGTTGTCAATTTATGCCAACATGGAGATTTTGGCCGACGGTTATTCATTTTCCGTCAAAAGTACGCCCTTCACCCCCCCACCCCCGCCCCCCCCCCCCCCCCAGAAGCAACATCCTAATGAAATGAAACATGGAAAGTTCAAAATAAATAATAATAATAATAATAATAATAATAAACATTTTGGCCGTGCTTACGTAACTTGCGACTTATGACGAAATTACTGTCCGAGCTAGTCTTCTCGACAAGGAGCTAGTTCACTCGACATGGAGAAAGTGCAGTCAAACAACGAAGATGAAACATTCACCAGATGACTGGGGCCTGATCCGATCACTCCCCCCCCCCCCCCCCCCCCCCCCCAGTTTATCCAACTGGTTTCCTTACCTCTGGCTAGTGGGCCTGGTGGTTAAGTGCGCTGTCCATCTTTAATTTGACTGAAAATAGAAATAATGTAAACATCTGTAGAAGAAGCTTTGTGAAACCAACTAATATTATTTAGACTTTTTATGAAATAAAATGGGTGGGGCATACCCCGGGGTGGCTGGAGGGACCCAAAATCCGTGTCAGTGAATGCAACTTATCATAAGGAACAAAATATCTGGATTTTGGATGGCGATCAGAATAGTTTCTGAGTTATAAGGCCTTTTATGAAATGAACGGAGTTGGGCATGGCCCAGGTGTGTCTGGAGGGACCCAATATCTGGGTCTTTGAATGTGTTTTATCATAAGGAACAATGATATATATGATTCACGGGTTGGGATCTGAATATTTTTCAATATATTAGACATTTAAGTTTTCCTTACATATGCCTACATGACAATTTAGACGTTTTATGTAATTTTATCCACGCGCCCACCCAGGGGTATGGCTCTGGGGCAATTATATCATGATCTGAAAGGCATTGGGCTGAGTAAGAGTCTTGTCAAATTTCAACTTTGTAGCGTAACAGAAACGGAAATTATGGGTTCCAAGAGAAACGCGTACGTTAACTTTTGTTAGACTCTGGTTAGGACTCTGAGGCAATGGTACATGACACCCTGGCCCGCCCAGGGGCATGGCCCTGGGACAATTGTATTTTGAACTGAAAGGTCGCGGTCTGAGTAAGTGTCGTACCAAATTTCAACTTTGTAGCATAAGATGAATGGAAGTTATGGACTCCAAGAGAAATGCAGACGTAAACTTTGAAATTTGTTAGACTCTGTTTATGAACGTGACTTTCCATTTGCAGAACTTGGACATTCAGATATGACCGCGTTGTAACGTGATTAGTTGCTTAATAGGTCACTGTCTGTCGGTCAGTCATAAGTGCATAAATCACCCTCGCTACGCGCCCGTGATCACTCGCGCTACGCGCTCGAGATCTATTCACTTTAACGACTGACTTCCAGTCTTTAATCTATTAAGCAGCTAATCACTACCAGCTCGAGTCTATTTCTTGTCTTTCAACAATTTAGTCGAAATTTGTGTTGAGCCTTTATGGGTAGGGGAAACGATTGTTTCTTCGCGGCATCCGGGTAACATGATGGTAAAAACCATTAGATATCTTCTCTAGAACCAGTAGGCTGATTTTCAAAAAACTTGGGTATGTAGTTTTGTTTTGTTTGTTTGATTTGAGGTTTAACGTCCCCGTCAACACTGTAAAGGTCATTTCGGAGACGTTGCTTCCAATTTTTTGGGACTTTTACCCGACATTGAGATAAAATGACATCTCAAGCCCTGCCGCCCAATGAAACCAATAGGGTTTATGAGCATGGACGGTCCGCCTCGCACCGCGGTTCCTGGACAGGCTTAGTTCCTCTAAGCGGTTTACCAGTACTAGTGTGGGGGCCGGATTCAGCTCTGCGTGGAAGCATCATGCAGTCCATATATTTCTTCAAGCCCCTATGGGCGGGGGCCATGGGTATGTAGTACCTAGGACTGCAGCTCAACATAATTTGTTTAAACGATGACTCTAGTTTTATCACGAATAATCAGATCACCTGCGGGAACATTTGATTATTCAGTGAAACAAAATCATCAAAAAGATTACCGGTAGGAATCAAATACTTCATTTATTTAATCAAGCCTTCACAGGCACTATTATTTGTGTGCATATATATTTTCTTTATTTTTTCCATGCATCCTTCCATCCACCCACCCACCCACCGACCCATCGGTCAGTCCGTCCGTTCGTTCATCCGTCCTCCATTGGACCCATCCATCCAAATACCCACTCACTTATCCCTCTCTTTAGTGTACCTATCCATCCAACCATCATTCCATCCATCCATCCATTGATCCGTTCCAAATGGGGAGGAGGCGAAGCAACTAGATGGGCGAAACGACTAAGAAGCGAAAAGACCAGTCTTTGGGGACGAAACAACTAGGGGTGCAAATGGGGGCGAAACGACCAGGGAGAAACGACCGGGGGAGGCGTCTTGGGGGCATAGTAGCTTGACTAAACTGGGTGGGACCATTGAAAGACATCGAATCAAAACCCAGTCATCTGATGAACTCCATGTCGAGTGAACTAGCTCCTTGTCGAGAAGACTAGCTCCTTGTCGAGAAGACTAGCTCGGCCAGTAATTTCGTCGTAAGTCACAAGTTACGTAATCACGGCCAATTTTTTTGCTTATTTCAAACTTTCCATCTTTAATTTAACTAGGGATGTCGCTTCTGGGGCTGTGAAGGGCGTACTTTTGACTGAAAATGAAATATCGTCGGCCAAAATCTCCGTGTTGATATAAATTGACAATTTTTCAGGTCCGTGATAAAAAGTTTCCATTCATTCATACTCCAGCGCTGCAGGGTATCATGGCAAATTCTAGCCGGATACAAAGCTGAATCATTTCAATGTGACACTGCATTGCCGGATTGTTTATAAATAGCTTACAAAGAAAAAAATGATAAACTCTTCGAGGCCTACCTTTGTTTACAAGTTTCTTGGTGTAGGAGCTAGCTCGGGAGTTCCCGGATTTGTCGAGGGAATAACTTTCCATTAACTCATTTTCGAGCTAGTTCCCCTGATTACCACCCGTGTCAATGTATGTCTTATTTTTCGACAATATAGAATTAGTGTATTTGACTTCAATAATAAAATATAATCGGAGAGCCTTAGACAATTACATCGGGATAGCTTCAGCGAGCCCCTATAAAATTGTCGCGGCGAACCGATTACATTGCATTATTAAAGACACTAAACATGTATTTAGTTTATACCGCAATCCAAAAAATTAAGTGTTTTGCAATAATTTAATAAATTTCAGTATAGCTCGAACAATTTGACATGAGGCTGACCTTTATTCATGGAATAAATTAGTCAATGTTATCGCCTTATACGTCGGCTTTCGTAAACTGCTCGTGAATATTCGGCATCCCTCAAATTGCGACCCATTTTCCGACCTCTATATGCTGAATAACAATAGCGCCATTTTTGGGAGACGGCGAAGATAAATACATGCATTCAGTCGGGTGTGAATTTATGTTAATAGAGTTCACCAGTCTCAGCTCAATTTGTTCGAAGTATACAAAGGATGCAGACAGTTTGGCATGTTCAACGACATCCAGTACCATGGCGCTGACACGTAGTAGTTTATTTCAGCTGTAGAAATTATTTTCGAGGTTTTGCTGTGGTTCCTTTATGTTTTGTGTTGGTGGTTCCGATTCTTTCCCTAACCATACATTTTGTTACTTTGATGTCTTTGAGTTTCCCCCTTTTTATGCCCGCGCCTATTCGAAGAATAGCGGAAGGCATTAAGCGTTACCCGTCTGTCCGTCCGTCGATCCGTCCGTCCGTCCAAATAACGGAAGGGAAATTAAGTGTTTGTTACCCCTGTCAGTCCGTACGTCAGTCCCACTTCGTGTCCGGGCCATAACTCCTAAACCGTACGGAATGTATTTTTGGAACTTTACGGGTTTCTACATGGCAATTAGACGATGTGAAATGAACAAAGAAGACAAGTCTTGCTTTTTTATTTTTGAATTATCTGCCCTTGACTTAGTTCCCTATAGAAAACTGTGTCCGGGTCATAACTCCTAAACCGTATGGAATATATTTATGAAACTTAACAGGTGCGTGCATGTCATTCAGACGATGTGTCATGAACAAGGAAGACAACTCTTGCTTTTTTTTGTTGTTTTGATTTTTGTTTAATTATCTGCCCTTGACTTAGTTCCTTATAGTAGACTGTGTCCGGGCCATGACTCCTAAACCATATGTTATATATTTATAAACCTTTACAGCTTGGCAATTAGACGACGTGTCATGAACAAGGAAGACAACACTTACTTTTTGGGTTTTGAATTATCTTCCCTTGACTTAGTTCCTTATAGTAAACTGTGTCCGGGCCATATCTCCTAAACCGTATGGAATATATTTTTTGAAACTTCACAGATGCATGCATGGCATTGAGACGATATGTCATGAATAAGGAAAACGACTCTTGCTTTTTGTTTTTTGAATTATCTGCCCTTGACTTAGTTGCTTTTAGTAAACTGTGCCCGGGACATAACACCTAAACCTTATGGAATATATTTATAAAACTTTACAGGTACATGCATGACATTGAGAAGATGTGTCATGAACAAGGAAGACGATTCTTTCTTTTTTTTAATTATCTGCCCTTGACTTTGTTCCTTTACTTAAACTATGTCCGGGCTCTAACTCCTAAACCACATGGAATATATTTATGAAACTTTACAGGTGCGTGCATGGCATTGAGACGATGTGTCATGATCAAGGAAGGTTCTCTTGAAAATGAAATCTACCTTAATAATAACTTCATGCTATACCAGTTACAATTACATATAAACCCTTTTTTTCTGAATGGCATTTTGGCGTGGGCATCCGTGTGCCATGGACACATTTTTCCAGTTGGTTGTTCATTTTTTAGTTACGTTTGTCCGTCCAGTTTAACGTTTGTCTTGGTGATTCTGATTCTTTCTCCCATTTTGTATATCGCTCCTTTTAGTTAGGTTTGGATATTCTGAATCACCACCTAGCTGAATCAGGTTACCTGTTGTCCGTTTTATTTACCGTCGTCATTCCATGTTTCGACTTCTTTCCCTAGTGATATTGCGGGAAGAATTTGGACTCCGATTGTATTAGTTCCTGATACCTGTTTTTTTTTTTCAATGAATATAGCAAAGATAATAACATGAAGTCAAGTTGTTTTTCCGAGTACAAAGGGTTGCATGTTAATGTTATTGTTTACACTTGCAAATTAAGTGTCTGAAAAGTAAAGTAGAAGTAAAACAAAGATCAGGAATCGATAAAATTAACTTACTCCAGCCATCAAAGACACCAAAGGGAAAGAAATACAAACATTAAGCGACCAGACCATAATGGAAACCTAAACAAAGGAAGGCCATAATGACAGTTACTTTCCCACAAAATGGCCATATGGCCATCCAAAATTAAAAGACACAAGTGATACACACAGTAAGTAACAAACAACAACATAAATAAATCGCCACAGAAGAACCGCCTTTGAACGGTCAGTGGAAAGATTTCCACTGGTGGGCTTAAATCGATTTTACGTGGCCACAATCCTCGCCCTTACTTCCGTCGCGATTTAGACAAATAATTTGTTCAGTCCGCATGAAGGCCTCCTAACTCATCAGTGCAACATCTCCGTGAACACAAAAAATCAAAGAAGTCCGGCCTATTAATGGTCACTAGATGTGGGCCTATTATAGGTTAGCTGAAGGTTTTGTAGGTCACCACCGATTATAGCCTGCAGTTAATGGACCCCTTAATACACGCCATCTTGAAATATCACGAAAACACGCCTATATAATTTTGACCCTCCTGCCCCACTTTTATTTAGTAAAACTGGTTTGCAGAGGTAAACCTTATTTTTCTTATTTCTGCCCTGAAAGATAGATTGTTGGTACTCGTTAGAACCGCCTAGACGAGGCGGTTCTAACGAGTACCCACAATCTATTTGAGAGAAATAAGAAACATATCACAATTTTTCATCTTAAAATGTTCATTTTTTCGGCGATAAGGTTACTATGTATTTGTATAGGCGTGTTTTCGTAACGGCTAAAAGCATCAGCACGTCACGTTGAAATAAATACGTAACGTTGATCAGCATTTTTAACGGACCTCCGTGGCCTAGTGGATAAGAGCGCTGATTCTTTATCATTAGGTCTCTCGCCGCAGTGGTTCGAGCCTGGTTCGGGTCAAATGTGGGCCGCCAAGTTCTGCAACGGGGGTCACGTGGTTTTTCCAGGAACTTCGGTTTTCGCCCACCTCTGATTAACGATCGGCTCGATACGAGTGAAATAATTTTGAATTGGCTGTAACCCCCACCCCTGAAGGGCCTCCGTGGCCATAATGGATAAGAGCGCTGACTCTTAATCATTAGGTCTTTCACCGCTGTGGTTCGAGCCTGGCTCGGGTCACATGTGAGACGCCAGTTCTGCAACGGAATGCCAGGTGGTTTTTCTCCGGGTACTGCGGTTGTCGCCCGCCTCTTATTAACGATCGGCTCGATATGAGTGAAATAGTCTTGAAAGCGCCGTAAAACCAAAATCAATAACAATAATAATAACCCACATATGCGTCCGTATTGAGTGCAGTTGCAGATGTACTAAGTAAATTTTCAACATAGTTGTCTATCTTAGCCGATTAACCTACACGAAATATTTGGTTGAACAGTTGATGTACGAAAAGTAAGATTTTTATGTTGTAACCCCTATATGTCGGGAACAAGACAGGTCACCGACAAGACAATTTCCCGACTTATCCGAGTCGTTTCACTCGCAGTCCATTTCCTCCCCTAGTCGTTTCGCCCCCTAGACGTTTCCTTTCGGGTCGTTTACCCCGTAGTCGCACCAACCCCTAATAGTTTTGCCGTTCCAGTCGTTTCGTCCCCGTAGTCATTTTGCACACTTTCCAAGGCATAATTACTTCCACGGTAGAACTTCTGTTCGGGTATTTGGGAAAACCGAAAACAAACATCATAGTGTAGATTATATTTTCTTGTCCTTTGGGATCATTGATTCAATTGTGGAATTTTGAAAATATCTGAGGGTCACTGATGGGGTCTAATTGGCCGAAACTAGCTAGTCTGGCCCGGAAAACACGTATACTCCATATTTTTCATTTCTGTGGTGTATTCCTTGCTTCCAAAGGATAACCCTTTTATAGAACATAGCATACCGGAAATAACCATAACCAAAAACAAACTATATCACCAATTAAACCATGATTATTGTACATTTAGACATATACATGTTTAAATGCTATGTAAACAGATAATATGACCAAGTTTGGGAGAATAATTTCAAAATAATAACGATTTTATTGCATTTTTATACAATTTTCATAGATAGACTGGGATCTACACTGCTTGTACTAACTCTTTGCCTTGTTGTTTGTGACCTAAATTAATACATTAATGTTAATAACTTGATTGTTTGAATGTCAGAAATGTTTGTGACTAAAACAATTTATTTAGCAGGATTCTGCTTAAGAAATTTGGTCAAAAATGGTTTAACTGGCTAGTCATCAGGAGGTCCAAGGTTTAAATGCCAAGCCAGTAATCGGTCAGGTGCATAACCTAAATAAGTTAAAATTTTCCTAACTTCTTACAGTTAAATCATTTTGGCACTTTAGCATTTTCAGCTTGTTTAAGTTATTTAGTCATTTTTCAATGTCATATTCTGGAGTTATCGTATTTTTTTATGGATATGTAGGTAATTTTAGTTTATAGATCTATCTCTTACATAACTTTTTGTAATATGTATTAAAACTCTGTACGCATCGTCTAAAAATTTATACGCAATGCTCTTGAAGAAAGGGAAAAATGCTAAATTATAACTTTTGAATGGTTTACTAATTTAACCTTGTAACAGTTTCAACAAAAGACATGTGTTCTCTCTGATGAACTATTTATTAATCATTGGATCAAGGTCATAAAACCGGCGTTAATGTAAACATGGTAAAATCAAAAGGCTAAGAATTTTAAAAGTTTAGTGAACGAATACATCAAGATGTGCATGTCTAAACAAACCTTGATCTAAATAGTTTTAGACATAACCTAAACATGTTATTTTCTACAGCCTCACTTTGAAATCAATGACAAATAGGTGACTTTATAGCTGTAACAGGTTATAAAGAAAATAACTTGAATAGGTTATGCACCTGACTGGTAACATCAGTATCTACACTGATTGTACTTACTGCTTTCCATGTTGTTTATGATTTAGGCAAACATACCCGAGTGATCTATTGCATGAAAAAAAATAAAAATAGGGACGGTAGGTAGGCCTAATATTTTTTTTTTTGACACTTCATCCACATGTACTTTTCTACACAAAGTCACAAACATGTGTAACTTGTTGATGCATAACTAAGTACAAATGACAGTAGCAGGCCATATTCCCCAGCTCATTTTAAGCTTAAAGTGAATGGCCACCTTTATAACATAATTACTTCATTTGCAAGAAAAAGTTACTGTAATGATTAATCTCTGACTTTTATTACCAATTGAAACCTGCTAAGGTAATTAAATCAACATTTAATGGTTTCAGTGAAGCCTTCTAACAGCGGCCATATTTTCTCCAAGGTAATCCAAATGTATCCCAGAAATCCACCTGTTTGCTAAAATCCTGATCTCATGGAGACTGTAGAAGCTCTGTCTCGCTATCATGTCTATGCAGCTACTAAAGGAGAAGTGATTTGGCTCTCTAATCAGGTTGAATTCTCAAAAATCCTTTGAATGGGCTGTTAGTTCAGCATCTTACATAAAGTAGAAGTAAAACAAAGATCAGGAATTGATACAATTAACCTACTCCACCCATAAAAGACACCAAAGGGAAAGAAATACAAACATTAAGCGACCAGACCATAATGGAAACCTAAACAAAGGAAGGCCATAAGGACAGTTACTTTCCCACAAAATGGCCATATGGCCATCCAAAACCAAAAGACACAAGTGATACACACAGTAAGTAACAAACAACAACATAAATACATCGCCACAGAAGAGCCGCCTTGGAACGGTCAGTGGAAGATTTCCACTGAGATTTCCACTGGGGGGGGGGGGGGGGGGCTTAAATCGATTTTACATGGCCACAATCCTCGCCCTTACTTCCGTCGCGATTTAGACAAATAATTTGTTCAGTCCGCATGAAGGCCTCCTAACTCATCAGTGCAACATCTCAGTGAACACAAAAAATCAAAGAACCTCAGAGGTGAGACAACGGTGAGGACTCGACAGCAAGAAACCACTGAAATGCTGGAGCAAAAGAAAACCAACAGTTAGACTCCGATGAGCCCGACCAGAGACAGAGCATCAGGCACCAACCAACATTATCTCTCTAATTTTCAATAAGCCTTTACGTTGGAGCCGTCATAGAATCTGAGGCCTGACCCACCGGCGTGCAATTAAAGAGGGAAGCAAAGTTGCCAACCGTGATTGGGTTAACTACCATGCATGCAGTCTGTCGTATAATATCCATGTTGTACCCAATCTTTTTATATCGAAGAATGATTTTACGAAATTGGGTGCTGAAGTCATTGCGGTTATTTTTTTTTTCTGAATTTATATACTAAGTCACCATAAAATTCGGGTTCCGATAGACCTTGTTGCAGAAGAGATTTAAGTCCAATATTGAATTTTGAAATTAAATCAGAATGGCGTCTATAAAATTTTGAAAATGCTTTACGTAGTTTATGGTACCGATAACCCTGATTAAGGAGTTTATTACGAGTGTTGAAGTCAGTTACATGACTACACACTCTAGCAAATCGAATTAATTGCGAAATATAAACGCCATAGGATGGCGCACGAGGAACATCACCATCCAAAAAAGGAAAATTTACAATCTCAAAATCAAAGTGATCGCGTTTATCATAAATTTTGCACGAAACAAATCCATCTACAATAGATAGATGTAAATCCAAAAACGGGGCCTCGGTATCAGAAGAATTTGCTTTATTTAACTGAAGTTCTAGGGGGTAAATCTGACTGATCAAACCATCATAATAGGTATTATCAATATTTAATAAATCACCTAAATATCTAGAAGTAGAGCTAAAAGCTTCAATAATTTCAGATTGGTTATCAATGGAAAGCGACAAAATGAAGTCTCTTTCATATCAATACAAGAACAGATCAGCCACAAGAGGTGCGCAATTAGTACCCATCGGAATACCCACAATTTGTCTAAATAACTTAGTACCGAATCTAATATAAATATTGTCAAGTAGAAAGGTGAGGGCATCACACACTTTCTGACATGACCAAAGTGTATAAGGCTTCATTATGTCTTTGGACGGAAATAAAGCCTTTGAAGACAGTTTTCCTGGGTTTGGTGCTCAGGGCTATCAGTATGAGCCCGAGTTCACAGAAGAGGAGTTTTTTGTAGGTAAAATGGGGATTTACAAGGGCATATATATATATTCTTATAATTTCTCCAAAACATAAATTAGGGGTGCTCAAAGGAATCGCCTCATTGAGACATTTCTAGCGAGTACCCACAATCTATGCTTTAAAAATATCACAAAATATCATGTGAAATGCAATGAAATATTACCTAAACTTGTCAAGGCGTGTTAGTGTAATGATTGGTTAAATGATGATATGCATTAATTAACCCTTTTTGTACCATATGGAACCTTCCTCTTTATATATAGCAGGAGTGCATTTCAAAATTTAGGGGTGTCAGGTTGTATTATCATCAAAATTTATTTGGAAAATGACTGGACTTTTAGCAAACAGTGGTGGTCCTGATCAGACGCCGCATTCTGCGGCATCTGATCTGGGCATGCAATTTTGCCAGGGTACCCGTTTTGGAGTTTCTGGTACTAAATGGGTTATTGAAGAAAAGAAAAGAAATAAGTAATCAACAAGCCTTCAAGTCCACTTGAAAACAGCTATATTCAAAATGTTTAGCACAAACAATGTTATGCTTTGCATAAACAAATGTCTTGATGTTGAGATTCTCTGTTCCAAGATTTTGAATCCATTTTTCACATAACTCTCTATTTTTCTTAGGGTCAGGGATAGCAAAACAGCTAATTCCTTGTCCTCTTATCACTGTGCAGTATTTGGCCTTACATGAAGGCATTTTCATTTTAATGTTCACTTTCTTCTCTAAAATCCTCAGCTACTAAAATACCAAGATTTGTTAGCTGCAGTTGCCGTGAGGTCACCTCAGGAGATATAATCTGTAAACATGTCTGACACCCTATCAGCAACTTTAATGAGCCATTACAGTTAATTCGAGAAACAGTTTAGATGAAGAATGTGATTTTATCCTTCCTCAATGGTGTTACTATAAAATGGATCTGAGAAAAAAATGGTGGTCATTCACTTTAAGCTCTATTATTATTATTATTTTTATTCATACCTGCAGCTGAATACTTTAAATCTTATAGCCTCTGTCTTCCCATTGTGTTACTTCTCTTTTTATCCCAGAACCAGGTGCATACTGCATGCTTCCATGGATAGCCTCTCTCCATCGAAGTATGCATAATACTTACAGTTGTAGGTTTCCCTTATTTTCTCATCTCTTCTGGCAATTTCTTTTTTGCGTTTTGTCTGGTCTATTTCTTTTGCAATTAAGACTGGCTGGCAGTTCATGTTTGTCAGAAGGCTGGCAGTTCATGTTTGTCAGTTTATCACATTTGTAGAGTGCACAAGAAGATTCGGTAGAATCCTTTTGAATTTTTTTTTAAAGCAAACTAAAGTGGTCAAAACACCATATTTAGGTTTGTGTTCATTTTGGAGGTCGTGATAGTAGCTCCTGACCAGCCAGTCTCAGATGAAACTTTTTTTTTTATTTTTAATCCGCTTAACATCGAAAATCGCTAGAAACTGCATTGAAAATTCTATCAGTGAACAAGTATATTCTACTTCTTTTCATGTGAATAATTACTGAATATTTACTGGCAAGAGGTAATTATTCTCCATTACAAAATTATAAATTGCTACCTTTTCTTGCTGTTGTCCATAAAATTGAAAACGATTGATGGAGTTAAATGTGATGTACAAACAAATCAATGAAGAAAACCATACACCATCAATATACCCGCCCCCGCCCATCGGAGCTTGAAGAAATATATTTGACTGCATGATGCTTCCATGCAGAGCTGAAACCGAACGCATAGATGTACTGGTAATCCACTTAAAGGTTCTAAGCCTGCCCAGGAAAAGTTTTGTGTGTCCGTCCATGCTCATAAACCCTATTAGTTTCTTTGGGCGGCAGGGCTTGAAATCATTTCATCTCAATGTCGGGTAAAAAAAAGTCCCACAAACTTGGAAACAACGTCTCCAAAATAATCAATACAGTGTTGACATGGATGTTAAACCTCAAATCAACCAACCATCAATATACCATGTACCTAATTGTGTGTACCTAGTGTGACCGTTGTAGACTGATAGAAGTTGCCGACTGTTGCACGAAGCATGAACAAACGGTTTTAATATAGGTCTTATTTAACAATAAACCATTTGCTTTATTCACCGCAGTTAACTGCGATCTGTGATACTTGTTGATAATTGGCACCCTTTTTCGCTTTGCCGTTACTATGCACAAGGGCAAAAAGTGACATAATAAGCCCAGACAGGGCGACTTCTTCGGCTGAGTCACCCTTTGGATTGGACCCTGGGTAGGTGTTAGAATCTAGCTTCGAAAAACACGCTTCGGATTATTTAAATAGGCTTACAAAATAGACCAGCCAAAGAAATGAAACATTTTTTTCTCCCTGGAAATATGCCGTTTTCCCCCTCGCTAACAATAGAGGAATTTCTCCCAGAATGCAGGGTGGGGTGGGGGCAGTGTTTGCGTTAGTGCAAAACAGTACGTCTGGGACGCGATCTGGCCAGCACCAGACGTGAAAAAGATAACCTCTTCCGGACGCAAAGTAACTTTTATGATGTGCTGCCAGTCACTGCTTAATGTTCAAAGACGCCGACTAGACATATATATATAGTTAAAATTTTACTGCAGTAGCCGATTACAACAGGTTTGTCTTGAATTTGTGTTAAGTCTGCTCCAATGGCTGTGTCAGAGGCATCTGTTTACAAAAGGAATTCACCGTCAGAGCTCGGAAAGCCTAATACCATTGGGGAAAGCATCGCTTCCTTTAGTTTCATGAATGCCTTTTGTGCCTTACTTGTCCATTCAAATTCCTTTTTATTGGCACCACCAGTTACATCGTGAATAGGGACTGCAATCTCAGCAAAGTTTGGAATATGCTCTGAATGTTTCTACGTCACGTTTTGACTTTGGTTCTGGTCAATGTTGCACACTTTCGGTGTTCCTTGGATCTACGTACACTCCTTGTTCGCTAACAATTTTCCAAAGGAATTTGACTTCCTTTTGAAAAAGATAATACTTTCGGGGTTTCAGTTTTCCATTTGAGTCCTCGGAACCGAAGAAATACCTTTTCAAGATTAGCTAAGTGATGTTGAAATGAGCGCCAGAGAACAATGACATCATCCAGATAAGCTAAAAACTCCTTCCAATCAAGACCCTGGAGAACAAGCTGCATGGCGCGCTGAAATGTGGCCCGACTATTGCAGGTTCCAAATGGCATGCGCGCGAATTCGTACAGGCCATAACGCGTAAAAAGAAAACTAACTGGTGTCTATCTTTTGGGTTCACTTCGATTTGTCAGTAGCCCGCCGCTAAATCCAGTGTACTCATATACTGATGATGATGATTTCGTGTTTATGTATTCATGTAAACACTTCCTCCTAGGGTATCCATGCATTCGTTTATATGTGGGAGAAAATACGCATCTTTGGTGCTCAGCTTGTTGACATCTCTAAAATCGATACAATATCTGACGGTTCCGTCCTTTTCCCGGACAAGAACTGGCGCCGGCACCCACTCCGATGTGGAAGGCACTATTGTGCCTTTCTCTAACATCTGGGTAAGATGTTCTTCATCCTCTTTTTCGAACCCAAGGTTAGTTCGCCTTATCCTAGTCTTGACAGGTTTCGCCTCGCCCGTATGGATAGAGTGTCCTGTAAATGAAGAGACGTAAGAGCTGCTCCTTTTGCGACTCATTGAGATCTTTTGCAGATCTCGCAAACAGGACTGAGAGGTGCAGTGGGAGGCTTCCTGGGTCACTGGGTCTCCTGAATCTCTCCACGAAGGCACCTCTGGCTCAATTTCAGGATAAATACTTTCGGAGGGTTGGCTGATCCCAGTTCTCGCCTTTCTTCAATGTGAAGTATTTGCTAGATAAATTACGCAACAGAATAGGAAACTACTGTTTGTGCCCAACCACTAAACTATGTGGCATCAACAACCCCTTTAAATCTTCCGCCGGTTGAATCACCGCCGCATTCTCTAACGGTGTGTCGACTTTACCAACTGTATGTACCACTTCTTCTGGACCCGCTACCAATTTCTTTTTCCAAGTAATTCTTGACACTATAGCCTGTTTACCTTTGGCTCGAATCATACCACAGAGGCTTCTAAAAGGCTTATTGAGAATAAGAGAGGTCTAATTCAAGGTAATGTTGGTTGGTGCCTGATGCTCTGTCTCTGGTCGGGCCCATCGGAGTCTAACTGTTTGTTTTCTTTTGCTCCAGCATTTTAGTGGTTTCTTGCTGTCGAGTACTCACCGTTCTCTCGCCTCTGTGGTGGTTTGATTATTTGTGTTCATGGAGATGTTGCACTGATGAGTTAGGAGGCCTTCGTGCGGACTGAACAAATTATTTGTCTAAATCGCGACGGAAGTAAGGGCGAGAATTGTGGCCACGTAAAATCGATTAAAGCACCCCAGTGGAATTCGTTTCTGCTGACCGTTCCAAGGCAGTTCTTCTGTCGCGGTTTATTTTTGTTATGGTTTGTCTTTGGTTGTTTGTGTCGCTTACCTTATTTTATTTTGGATAACCTATTGGCCATTTTGTGGGAAAGTAACTGTCCTTTTTGCTTTCCGCTGTTGTTGTTTCCATAAGGGTCTGTTGTTTCATGTTTGTATCTATTCCCTTTGGTGTCTCTGATGGGAGATGTGGGTTGATTGTATCGATGCCTAATCATTGCCTCCACTTCTATTTTGAAAGGACTTTAATTGAGTATCATGCACACCCCAACGTCTAATTAATATTGAGATTGGTAGTAGCTGTCCTTTTGGCTTTCCGCTATTGATGTTTACATTAGGGTCTATTTATTTCATGTTTGTGTTTCTTTCCTTATGGTGTCTCTGTTGGGAGCTGTGGGTCAATTGTATCGATTCCTGATCATTACCTTCACTTCCATTTTTCAACATTTCCAAATGCTCACCAGTTACATACATGAACATTATATTCATCTCTCATTAAAATATCATAAATCCCCAGATAATTTCTTTACCAATTGACTGATATGGCAGAACCCCACCCACCCAGATATCCCCATATAATATAACTAAATTTTAAATATCTAGTAATAACCTTCCTTCCTCTACTTTCTCTTTTCACGTTCTGGAAGTAGTATAGTATCTCATGAGAAAGAATAATTTTAAAAGTTGAAAAGGATAAACGTACTATTTTACAATTATTATTGCCGTCGCTCAGCAGATATTTAGATATTTAGGTGGGGGGGGGTGTCACCAGACCTCGTCTATCATTTAGTGCTTAGGTTCAATCGCTACACTCAGCAAAAACAAATGTTCCTAGATACAGTATCGGAGACTCGTCGCGCCATTCCAAATTTACTGCACTTTGGCAGGTCAGAGGTTTCCTTACAGCAGCGTCAGCACGTTTTCCTAGCTATGCAGGACTTTTGTTATACTCAGAGTCAACAATGTGATTGGCGTTATAATCATCTGGCAACAAAACATAATAAGCGTTGTAACCATAGTCAAACATATAGTTAACGTTATAAACAGAGTGAAACAAATCTGTGTATAATGTCATTCCAAACTCATCCAAACATTTATGACAGCTACTATTGCTACAATGTGAATGTTCTAGAGGAAGAATGTTTTGTCATGTCTTTGCTTACATGCATGTCGAACGAATGACAGATTTTTGTTTCCTTTCAGGAACACCCGACCAATCCAGCTAATTGGATGGTTATATAATCGGCCAAGTCGAACGTAAACGTCACTTATCCCACAAGCTGTCAGACAACGTTCACCCGAGGCTACGCAGGCAAATAACAGATTTGGATTTATGACATCTTCAATGGACAGCACGAAGGTCTTGGCTACACAGGAGCAGAAACTCGTGAGACTATGTGAGACTCTAGTGAGACTGTGTACATGTATATGTAGGCAAATCACAGGGTAAGCTTCGTGACATCTTGAACGGACCTCCCTCAAAGTATCAGCTAGACAGCTGGCTGAAATGAGAAATATGTTCTACTTTTGTGACAAAAGTTGACCTTTTTAACCTCAAATGAATGAAATTAAGCCACAGAGTCGGTCGAATATACATGACTGTTCTAATGAGACGCGCCTTACCAGAAAATATCTGAACCACCTTGCGCTAAATGAAGTTGTCATCAGCATTTTGTTCATATGCACAACCAACAAAATATTTTACAGTACCAAATCACCTAGGAAACTTTTACAAGCTTTCCGAGGAGACTGAGACTTGTGATGATACAGCGGATTACATACAGTAACTCACGGTTGTGAGATATTTACACAGTTAGGATCTCAGGAGACATTTAGTAATGTGATCTACAGTGGAAAAAAAAACCAAGTGATAAAACTTTTACCGATGAAAGAAGCCTGAATACGTATGTTAAGATTCATTCTAACAAGAGATAACACATTTGCGGAATATATGGAAAATTAATATTATGGTCGCTGTACCTTAGAAAATAAATGAACAGTTAACTGGTGAAACACGACGCATTTGTAGAACCTTTTTGTCTGTCATTTGCAGCTTAGTCTGAGCTAAGCTGACGCTTTTGGAGTAAGCAAACATAAAAGCATTCGGTCTAGCGAGAACCTTACAGCGTTGAGATTTGCAATTAATAAGTCGATGAATTGGACCATCCCAGACACCATATGCAGACCCAGATTTACGTGAAACCACAATTGTGCAATATGTTGTGAATCTATTTCGACGTTAAGTATCTTCATATCAATATGAACGTTCACAATGCTTATATGTTGTGTTGTTTGGTATCCCAAGAACAAATTTACTTGTATCAGTTCTTTCTGATGAGAATTGGGGGACATATTCTTAATCATTTTCTTATTCAAGTACCCTGAGTTGCTGTATAAAATTTCTGTTTTGGTGAGTTATAAATCATTTACTCGGCCAAGACACCTGAAAGCCATACGAAGGTTCATACCGGTGAGATACCCCATGTTTGAAGAACATGTGATAGGTAATTTACACAGTCATTGACTCAAGTAATCTAAGCATCCGTATACGTGTAAAAAATTAAACAAATGACAAAACATGTTTGCGGAACTTGAAGAAAATTATTTGCTTTGCAAAGCAATCTTAAAGTGCACATGCATATTCATACGGTTGAGAAACCTCATGTTTTTATAGTACGTGTGGTAAATCATTTACTGGACCAAGTAACCTGCGTGCCCACATGGCAATTCATACGGGTGAGAAGCCGTACGATTGTAAAGTTTTACACTTTCAATTAGCTTGAATACCCACATAAAAGTTCACACTGGGGGGGAACACTCGTTTATAGAACGTGTGGTAAATCATTTTCACGGTCAAGTAGCTTGAATTCCCATATAAAAATGCACACTGGTGGGAAAACGCTCGTTTGTAGAACGTGTGGTAAATTATTTTCTCAGCCAAGTAACCTTAGATTGCATATGCATATTCACACTAGTGAGAAACCTCACGTTTGTAGAACGTGTGGTAAAACATTTACACTTTCAAGTAACTTGCATGCCCACATAAAAATTCATACTGGTGAGAAGCCGCACGTTTGTAGAACGTGTGGTAAATCATTTACAAGGTCAAGTAGTCTGAATACCCACATGAAAATTCACACTGGTGAGAAAACGCTCGTTTGTGGAACGTGTGGTAAATTATTTGCCCAGCCAAGTAACCTTAGATTGCATATGCATATTCACACTGGTGAGAAACCTCACGTTTGTAGGATGTGTGGTAAAACATTTACACAGTCAAGTACCCTGCAGTCACATATGAAAATCCACACGGGTGAGAAGCCGTACGTTTGCGGATCGTGTGGTAAATCATTTTCACAATCGAGTAAGCTGAGATATCACATGCAAATTCATACTGGTGAAAAGGCACATGTTTGCCGAACGTGTGGAAAATCATTTTCTTGGCCAAGTCACTTGATTCAGCATATGCATATTCATACTGGCGAGAAATCTCACGTTTGCAAGACGTGTGGCAAATCATTTTCACAATCGAGTAAGCTGAGATATCACATGCAAATTCATACTGGTGAAAAGGCACATGTTTGCCGAACGTGTGGAAAATCATTTTCTTGGCCAAGTCACTTGATTCAGCATATGCATATTCATACTGGCGAGAAATCTCACGTTTGCAAGACGTGTGGCAAATTATTTATACATTCAAGAAGCCTAACTCGCCACATGAAACTTCATACTAATGAGAAGCCGTACGTTTGTGGAATGTGTGGTAAAGCATTTGCACAAACATTTTACCTGAGTACCCATATGAAAGTTCATATTGGTGAGAGACCACACGTTTGCGGAATCTGTTGTAAATCATTTACACACCCGAGTAACTTGAACACCCACATGAAAAGTCATACTGTTGAGAAAACACACATTTGCGAAACGTGTGGTAAATCATTTCCATGGTCAAGTCACCTGACTAGGCATATGCGTATTCACACTGGCGCGAAACAGATCATTTGAAAGCTCGCTGAGCAAAAAGTGCTCATGGTGAGCTATTGTGATCAGTGTACATGTATATCAGCCATGGGTCGTCCCTGGTCAAGTTTGCTTTAAAATACTGCTCCTCCTAAATCTTAGGGCCATTTTCACTTTAACTTCACAGGAATTTAACCTACCTGGCACCCGACTAAATATCTATATTCATTCCGATGAACATGATTCTTGCCAAGGCTAAGCGTTTCAAAACCTTTAAACGACTACTCCTCTCGTACCCCATGACCAATTTCGTTGAAGCGCCATAAGAATGTTGCTTACGTAACCCTCCAACATAATACATCTATATGTACATGTAGCTAAAATCGTTATTCTCAGATGAACAAGATGACTGCATTGGCAAAAAAAAAAAGAAAAGCAATGACAAAAAAATTGCTTATCATGCTTAAATTTATCCATCCGACCTTTGGTTAAACAAAGCAATACTTCTGATATCGAACACATAAGAAACTTAGAAACGTAACACCTGTGCGGTATTACTGCTGTACGAGCGTATAATCACACATTTGCAAAACATGGTGAAATAAGTTTTATGCGTAATGGATTTTACTTACTAAAGTATGATGGGCCTTAACCCTTTTTGTACCAAATGGAATCTTCCTTCTTATATATATACATATTTATATATAGCAGGAGTCCATTTCAAAATATCGGGGTATCAGGTTTTGTTTCCTTCAAAATTTGTTTTGAAAATGACTGTAATTTTAGCAAACAGTGGAGGCCCTGGTCAGAAGACGCGTTCTGCGTCTGATGTGGGCCTGCACTGATTGCCTGGGTACCCGTTTTGGCGTTTCTTGTATCACATGGGCAAATGATCTAAAAGATTTATGTTTGCAGTATTAAAAGGAAAAAAAAACACACACACATTTTCATCGGAACTCTAACAGGTTCTGAGGTGTGCCAAAAAAAACTATGCCACAAAAACAAGGATCTTACACGAGTGGTCATTTCATATGATATTTAGGAAGCGAACATACACGAGCCTATGACGAGTTTCCTTAATTTCATATGACATTTATTTTATACGAAATGTCACTCATAAGATATCATAGATTTTATATGAAATGACCACGAGTGTAAGATAATGTATATCACAAGAACACTTTAAAATGGGTTTTATCACCTAAAAACTGGATATTTTTCTACAAAACATGCATGGTTGAGATGGCCGTCGTCATGAAATGACTTAATCCCGCGAAAGTAGTATTGCACATGTGGCCAAAGGAATTTTATTTCACGTTTTCCACTGCTTATCAACGACGTCATATGATAAGGATGTGTTGTCATATACTACATCAACATGATACTATATGTACTAGTAAATTGTTCAAAATGTTTTATTGTGTTGGTATTTCAAAAAGATAGGTGCAGGCGAACCTCGGTGGCTCCAACCCCGATCGCTGGTTACCATTGATGAGTCGGTCCCTCCCTTAACATTACGAAAACATGCCTATTCAATTACATTAAATCTTTTGCACCAACAAATGAACATTTTCAGAAACAAAATGTGATATTTCTAATATTTCTGCTACCAATATAGAGTGTTGTAACTCGTTAGAATCGCCCCGATGAAGTTGTTCTAATGAGTAACCACAGTCACTGTTTTTGAGGAGAAATAAGAAAGATCATGTCTACACATGTAAACCCCAGTTTTACTACATGTATGTAAAAGTGAGGTTTAAGGTGGTCAACATCATGTAGGCGCGTTCTAATGATTAGTCCATAGAGAATTCCTGTAGTTAAGAAATAGTCAGGGCTCGTAATTTAGAGATGATCTTTGGAAGGTTTCTTGAGTGTAATTCTCGATGAAGTGATTCTAATTAGTATACACAGCAATCATTGATACCATGGAACACCGAAAAGACATCCCAAAAGTATCCCTATTATTCCTGACATGAAGTTATTAGACACACTTAATGACTGGTACTACCCATCTTGAACTAACCTGAATTGTCACGAAGATGACACTAGTACAGTTAGTGACTGGTACTACCCATCTCGGACTAATCTTAATAGTCACAAAGATTACACTAGTAACACTCAGTGACTGGTACTACCCATCTCGAACTAATCTTAATAGTCACAAAGTTGGCACTAGTAACACATAGTGACTGCATTACCCATCTCAAACTATTCTTAATAGTGACTGCATTACCCATCTCAAACTAATCTTAATAGTCACAAAGATGACACTAGTACCACTTAGTGACTACATTTCCCATCTCAAACTAATCATAATAGTCACAAAGATGACACTAGAAACACTCAGTGACTGGTACTATCCATCTCAATCTTAAGAGTCACAAAGATGACACTAGTAACTGGCCCCCGCCCATAGGGGCTTGAAGAAATATATGGGCTGCATGATGCTTCCACGCAGAGCTGAATCCGGCACGCACACTAGTACAGGTAAACCGCTTAGAGGATCTAAGCCTGTCCAGGAACCGCGGTTCGAGGCGGACCGTCCATGCTAATAAACCCTATTGGTTTCATTGGGCGACAGGGCTTGAGACGTCATTTTATCTCACTGTCGGGTAAAAGTCCCACAAAATTGGAAGCAATGTCTCCAAAATTACCTATACAGTGTTGACGGGGACGTTAAACCTCAAATCAAACAAACAAACAAAGACACTAGTAACACTTAGTGACTGGTTCTACCCATCTCGAAATAATCTTAATAGGTCCAAAGATGACACTAGTATCACTCAGTGACTGCCTTACCCATCTCGAACTAATCTTATTTGTCATAAAGATAACACTAGTGACACTTAGTGACTGGTACTATAGCTCGAACAATTTGCCATGAGTGTGACCTTTATGCAAGAAATAGGTTAGTCAATGCTATCGCCTAATACGTCGGCCTTCGTAAACTTCTCTTGACTTTTCGGCATCTCGTGAACAACGACCCATTTATCGACCTCTATGTATTGTATAACAATATCGCCACCTTCGTAAAACGACGAAGATAAATACATGCATTCAGTCGGGTGTGCAATTATGTTTATTTAATAGATTTCACCAGTCCCAGGTCAATTTGTTCGAACTTTATCCATCTGGAACTAATCTTAATAGTTCCAGAGATGACACTGGTAACACTAAATGACTGGTTCTACAAGTCTCGAACTAATCTTAATAGTGACAGAGATGACACTAGTAACACTCAGTGACTGACTGGTTCTACCTATCTCGAACTAATCTTAATAATTTCACAGATGACACTGGTAACACTAAGTAACTGGTTCTACAAGTCTCGAACTAATATTTATAGTGACAGAGATGACACTAGTAACACTCAGTGACTGACTGGTTCTACCTATCTCGAACTAATCTTAATAATTTTAAAGATGACACTAGTAACACTTAGTGACTGGTTCTACAAATCTCAACTAAACTTAATACTCACCGAGATGACACTAGTAACACTTAGTGACTGGTTCTACAAATCTCGAACTTATCTTAATAGTCACAAAGATGACACTAGTAACACACAGTGACTGACTGGTCCAACCCATCTCGAACTAATCTTAACAGTCACAAAGATGACACTAGTAACACTTGGTGACTACACTACCGTCCTCGAACTAATCATAATAGTCACAAAGATGACACTAGTCACATTTAGTGACTGCACTTCCCATCTCGAACTAATCTTAATAGTTTCAAAGATGACACTACTGACTGGTATCACCAATCTCAAATTAATCTTAATACTTCCAAAGATGACACTAGTAACACTTAGTGACTGGTTCTACAAATCTCGAACTAATCATAATAGTCACAAAGATGACACTAGTAACACTCAGTGACTGACTGGTTCTACTTATCTCGAACTAATCTTAACAGTCACAAAGATGACACTAGTAACACTCAGTGACTGCACTACCCATCTCGAACTATTCTTTATAGTCACAAAGATGACACTAGTAACACTTAGTGACTGGTACTATCCATCTCAAACTAATCTATGACACTAGTAACACTCAGTGATTGTACTGCCCATCTCGAACTAATCTTAATAGTTCCAAAGGTGACACTACAAACACTTAGTGATTGTACTACCCATCTGGAACTAATCTTAATAGTTCCAAAGGTGAAATTAGTAACACTTAGTCATTGCACTACCCATCTCGAAATAATCTTAATAGTCACGCGGACGATTGAGCCATTGGAATTTGTTTTTGTTGTGGTTCGAGCCTGGCACGGGACATATGTGAGACGCTCAGTTCTGCAACGGAAGGTTAAGTGCTTTTTCGCCGGGTATTCCGGTTTTCTCCCGCTTCTGATTAACGATCGGTTTGATATAAGTGAAATAGTCTTGACAGGGCCGTTTAACCCAAATAAAAACACACAAAAAATAACATTTAGGTTTGTAGATGCTTAGTTGCTCATCGTGACAACATAAAAGAAGTGAAGCCAATGGTGGGGAATCGTTACACATACCTCACACATTTCATCCAAAACACTAAATAGAAATGAAGGCAATGGTCAGCAATCGCTACAATTAACCCACACCTACATGCATAAGATACATCAAAAGGAAAGAAAGCACAAACATGAAATAACTAGACCCCAAGCGAAACATCAAGGGGACAGTTACTTACCCAATAAATGACCAATTGGCTATCTAAAACAAAAGCGATATAAGCGATACACACATTCAAAGACGAACTGTTACAAAAATTAACCGCGACAGAAGAACCGCCTTTGAACGTCGGTGAAAAGAATTTCACTTGGTGGGTGGGGGGGGGGGGGGGTGAAGAGTTTCAATCGATTTTCCGCGGCTCTTTAAATGAATACCCTTATAAAGTACAAGATCCTGTTCTATACATCAAATGGGAAGGATAGACATATGCAGTCGCACGTCCATGGCACTAATATCTTTGTGACCTAAAATGCTCGATGTAGGGCTAGTTCCAAACATTTTTGTACAGAGGACTCTCGTTAGAACGACATTCGTTATAACGGCAAAACTCGTTTTAAAGACAATTTCAATGGAACGAATACTTAGCTCTATGTTTAGCCTCGATTCTGAGCGGCTTGGGCTTCCTTCGGATTGGAAATGTTACAGGCGATTCTAACAAATGTCTATAACGTTTGTTTCTTTGAGTAATGATGTGCAAAAGACTCCTGACTGGGATTCTTTATAATAGCAAATTCATTATAACGGCACAATAATAGGGAACAAAAAGTGTCGTTATAACGCGGGTCCTCTGTAAGTGATAGCTCCAGATCAAGAATCATCATGGTTATAAATAAAGAGGATCTAACATGAGTGTTCATGTATTATTGCATTTATTAAACTCGTTGAGGAAAAGGGATATAATGCGAGGCTTTGTCGAGCATTTTATCCCCTTCTCCTCAACGAGTTTAATAAATACAATGATACATGAGCACGAATGCAAGATTCTGTTTATCATATGACATTTAAAACGCATTTTATTCACGATTGTTTTACAAAAATGTCAATATTCCGCCATTTGTAAACACGACGTCGTTAAGAACGTCATATATGTAACGTTACGGGGCGTATCTAACAAATTTGCAAATTTAATCCACTAGTGGATTATCGAATTTATTACATGGCGTTATTACACTCTCAGCCGCGACGTCTTATGATAAACAGTAAATACATGGTTAGTGTCTTCAATAATAAAATATAAGGCATTAAGCGGTGAGTCTTAGACAATTTTATAGGGGCGCCTATAAAATTGTCGCGGCGAACCGATAATATTTCATTATTAAAGAAACTTATCATGTGCATGTATTTAGTCAAATAATCAATGGGTTTTACAATAATTTAGCAAATTTAAAATGACTGCAGACTGTGTCGTTTTAAACGACATTCAGTGTCATGTCGCGCACACCTGGTGTAAAATGGCGTCAAATAGTATGTTTCTGACGTCACCGCGCCACAGAGACGTCAGAAAGTTCATGGACGCTCAAATGAAAGATATTTTAAAAACTTTTATAGAAATATTCCTTAAACAATGCTCTTATGATTTAAGGCTAATTGATTGCCACAGATGGTTGCAAAGTGTCGTTTGTTGTCTTGCATTAACACATTCAAGAGACATCAGACCTCTGAAGCCACCAGACTGATTAGGTCCAAATTTTATCTGTGGCGCCTTTGGGCGCAGTGCATCCATGGTTAATTAAAATACATGGCTGCCAGTGGGCAGTGCTCCCTTAGCTCTGGTGAGCACAGTGGCTTCTTGTTCTATAATTTGACCTACTGACTTACTTTTTGCTACTACATAACCTATATTCGAGCTTGACCAACATATTGTCAAGATGGTCATTATCGGCAAATTTAATGATGATTTGATTAAAATTGTGGCCTCTAGTGTGTTCACAAGGTTTTTCTATGATTTGATCTACTGACCTACTTTCTGACCCGACATGACCCATTTTCGAACCTGACCGATATATTGTCAGGATAATTAATCTGCGCAAGTTTGATGGTGATTGGATCTAAACTGTGGCCTCTAGAGTGTTCAAAAGGTTTTTCTATTTGACCTACTGACCTACTATTTGACCCGACATGACCCATATTCAAACTTATCCGAGATATTGTCAAGATGATCAATCTTAGCAAGATTTATGATGATTGGACCAAAACTGGGGCCTCTAGTTTGTTCGCAAGGTTTTTCTATGATTCAACCGACTGACCTATTTTTTGACACGACACGACACGACCCATATTCGAACTTAACCGAGATCACAGTGTAGGGCCATAAATGTACAGTGTTTGGGATTGTATGTGACCTGCATTTCCGTACAGTGACGGTTTGTCACTTGTAGAATTAAAGAAGGCTGACGGAGATGTTGCACTGATGAGTTAGGAGGCCTTCATGCGGACTGAACAAATTATTTGTCTAAATCGCGACGGAAGTAAGGGCGAGGATTGTGGCCACGTAAAATCGATTTAAGCCCCCCAGTGGAAATCTTCCACTGACCGTTCCAAGGCGGCTCTTCTGTGGCGATTTATTTATGTTGTTGTTTGTTACTTACTGTGTGTATCACTTGTGTCTTTTAATTTTGGATGGCCATATGGCCATTTTGTGGGAAAGTAACTGTCCATATGGCCTTCCTTTGTTTAGGTTTCCATTATGGTCTGGTCGCTTAATGTTTGTATTTCTTTCCCTTTGGTGTCTTTTATGGATGGAGTAAGTTAATTGTATCATTTCCTGATCTTTGTTTTACTTCTACTTGACACGGTATGTGAAGTTAATGTTTATTTATTAATTTTGAATGTTATGGTAAAACCGTCATATCTTACAAATTGTCTGTTGTGTGTGGACTTTATAAGAACGAAGGTTGGTTGTCAGGTTTCGTATGAGCTACTGGAATGCCTTAATCATTCAAACGTGCTAATATACAAATGTTTTTGTCCCAAAACGATGGCTCTGTTTCAGAATCCTCCGAATTAAAATGTTATTTTCCAAGCGGAAAATGACTAAAATTATATTTCTGTGAAACGTGGCATGGTTTCATAACATACTCGACTCCAATCTTCCTTATCCACCGTTTAAAGTGTCGATACTGGACTAAATAGTTGTACAGTCACTTGTATTGTCGTTGTACAGTGACCTGGGATCTAGCACAGTTGGTTTTGTACAGTGACATGAAAAGTCTGTGATTTGTTGTGAAGAATTAAAAGGAAGTTTTACACAAAATACGCCGAAAGAAACACCCATTTTGGCTTTGAAGAGATATTAAAATTCAACAGTTAGAAGACGAGTTCGGAATCTGTCTTCTCAAATGCCGGAACCAGTTGCAAATATTGAGTACTGGTAAACTGTTTAGAGGTTCTTAGCCCCAAAGGAAAAGTGGTCTGAAACGGACCGTCCATGCATAGAAACCCTATTGGTTTCATTGGGTGGCAGTGTTTGAGATGTCATTTCAGCTAAATGTCGGATAAAAGTCCCACAAAACTGGAAGCAACGTCTCCAGAATGAGCCTTAATGACCCATAGTGTTGACGGGGACGTTAAACCTCAATCCAAACAAACATATCTATCAATCTATCTATCTATATATCTATCTTTCTATATATTTGTGTCTGTCGGTCTGTTCGAGAAACATGTCCAACAATCTGTCTACATGTGCAATTCTATTAAATTGAACATGCCTGTGGTGAAAGTCTTATTTTGTTAGCTCACCTGAGCACCGAAGTGCTCAAGGTGAGCTATTGTGATCGCTTTGTGTCCGCCGTCCTTCGTCCTTCCGTCTGTCCGTCAACAGTTTCTTTAAATGACATCTCCTAGCCAAATTGCCGGATTTCAAAATCATTTCACAGAAATGTTCCTCTGTTGACCCTCTACCAAAATTGCTCCGTTGAACAAAATGGCTGCCAGAGCTAAAAATAGAAAAAAAACCTATAAATGACATCTCCTCCTAGGCCAATGTCCCGATTTCAAAATAATTTCACAGAAATGTTCCTTGGGTAACCCTCTACCAAAATTGCTAAAATTGTTCCGCTCTGCTGAACAAAATGGCCGCCACATCTAAAAATAGAAAACCGTAAAACGATATCTCCTCATAAGCCAATGGCCGGATTTCAAAATCATTTCACAGAAATGTTCCTCGGGTGACCCTCTACCAAAATGGCCACCAGAGCTAAAAATAGAAAAACCTTTAAATCACATCTCCTCCTAGGCCAATGGCCCGATTTCAAAATAATTTCAAAGAGAGGGTCCTTGTCTGACCCTCTACCAAAATTGCTAAAACGGTTTCGTTTTGCTGAACAAAATGGCCGCCAGAGCTAAATATAGAATAACTTTTAAACGACATCTCCTCCAAGGCCAATGTCCCGATTTCAAAATAATTTCACAGAAATGTTCCTTGGGTGACCCTCTACCAAAATTGCTAAATGTTTTTGCTCTGCTGAACAAAATGGCCATCAGATATTAAAATAGAAGAACCTTTAAACGATATCTGCTCCTAAGCCTATGGCCCGATTTCAAAATCATTTTACAGAAATGTTCCTCGGGTGACCCTCTACCAAAATTGCTAAAATGGTTCTACTCTGATGAACAAAATGGCCACCAGAGCTAAAAATAAAAAAAAAAACTTTAAACGACATCTCCTTCTGGGCTAATGCCCTGATTTCGAAATAATTTCACAGAGACAGTCCTTGGCTGACCCTCTACCAAAATTGCTAAAACGGTTCTGCTTTGCTGAACAAAATGGCTGCCATACTTTTGCAGAAATGTTCCTAGGGTGACCCTCATCTAAAATTGCGAAAATGGTTTTATTGCAATGAACAAAATGGCCACCAGAGTTAAAAATAGAAAATACCTCTAGATGACAGCCTCTCCTAGGCCAGTGGCTAGATTTCGAAATAATTTTACTGAATTGTTCCTTGGGTGACCTTTTACCAAAGCTGCTAAAATGGTTTCCCTTGCTGAACACAATGGCTGTTGGATATTATTATTTTAGGTCTAGCCTGCCCAGGCAAGGTGGTGCAATTTGGACCATCTATGAACATGAACTATATTGGTTTCATTGGGTGGCAGGACTTGAGAAGTCTTCTTAGTGTTGGGTAAAATTCCAACAAAATTGGATACAACATCTTAAAAATTACCTAAATAGTGTTGACTAGGGCGTTAAATCTCAATTTAAACAAGAAGGGCATAAGAGGACCAGTCTGATCTGGATCCTCCCTGTTTGCAATAATGACTTTAAAGTAACCAGCCAACACAAAGCAGAAGATAATTCTGAAGGGTTAAACAGAAACATCTTAATCACTCTTTGAAATTGTACATTTATATAAAAACAACAAGGTTGAACCTGTCAAAATATCAACAGGCAGTTGAAGATAGACTATCATACATAGCTCTGTCACTGCTTGCATAATATGGTGTGAATCAGTAGGACTCAAAACAAACTGTGAAGTGACTAATATTGTTATGCCAGAAGGTATACATATTAAATTGTGCAGTGACTCTGGATCTCAATGTATAATAGAAGTCACTGAGAGCTTAGGACCCGGGTGTTTGACCTAGTTATAAACAGAGCTGCAAACATGGGCTAGATAACTACTAGGCTCTTGAAAATAATATAGGTGGCTTAAGGATCTGCGCTGCAGTATACAGAATCAGCACCAAAAACTGTTTATTTTGGATGGAGTGATGTAGATAAGGTGGGTATATCTTGATAGTTAAAGGATAATTTTCCTTATCAATAAAACATATGTTGTGGGTATTTATTAGGACCACCTTGCTCTTAATGAATATATACACACATTTTTATCGAAAAATAAGGGAGACTTTAGCTAATGTACCACTAAATACCCACCATTTCTACAGCTCTATGAACTAAAGATTTGACTGATCGATTGTTTTGGGTTTAAAGACACGTCAACCCTTGAGGGTCATTTTGTGTCCTCTAAGAGAAACGGGGAAAAGAGGTAGGAGAGAAAGTAGAGGATATGAAAGTGAGGGACAGAGGAGATGAGGCAAATGAATGGAAGGAAGTGTATATAGAAACAGAAGAAATAACATTCCCCCCTCTACCCATACTTGCAGCAAGGACAGTAGGCCTTGTCCAACTGTGAGCCAATATAAGTTGGACACAACAGTGATGCAAGATACACTTATGGAGATTTAATTACAGTATTAATAAATGAATTCTGAGCCAAGGCACAGAAAAGAATCAAGCTGGCATATAGTATTGGCATGCCTAAATAGTGTTGACATGGATGTAAAGCTCAACACAAACAAACAAATTAACCCTTGCCCTGCTGAGCCTGGATATGCCTTATCTTTCAAACAATGTAGGTTCTGATCAGATGGTTTCTTGGCTTCTAAAGAAGCCATCTGATCAAGATTTATACTTACATTCAGTTTGTGAATTTATAGGAATAAATTACATCATTTTAAACCAGTTTGTGCCGAAAACTAAGAATGGGATACTGGCAACCCGGGATTGGCAAACAGTGAAAGCCCAGATCAGATGCTGCAAACAGTGAAGAACCTGATCCTCATAATGATACATCTCAACAAGATATATTGCTTGCCATCATGTTGACGATTTTTATATTGCATCTTATTTAATAAAATCATGCTAGAGTGCTCGTGCCTAAATTCAGTGAAGAAAGAGTGCACCCCAGCAACACTGGGGCGAAAGGGTTAAGAAAGAGTAAACAAATCAAAGCGCTGACAACCCTGTTAGATTGTCTGTGGATGTAGGCAGGGAAAAAGATCATAAAAAGGGTTTTATACTATTTAATTTAAACCTTAAAGTCCTATATTGTAAGCAAACAGCGAAGATCCTGATCAGATGCCAGAAACTTTGGCATCTAACGTCGGTTTACCCTGTTTGCCAAACCCAACACATTATTCCAGTCCAAATTCGGCATACCTATCTTGCATGTGCGCAACGATCTGACCACACAGCAATACAAATAATGCAGCTATTTTTAAATCGATTGTATATTTACCAACTGTAAATCCTCTTCAGTGCTAAAGTCCACGTGACTATCACTGATTTGACAACGTTATTCACAGAAAATAGCCACGCTATTAGCGATAAAAGGAGGTTTGCATAAGAGGGTTATCTACATACAGAATCTGGTGGAATCAGGTGTTGAGGTTGACAAAACAGTGTAGACCTAGAACAGATGCCACAGAATATGGCCTCTGTCTGATCAAAGTATACTTTGTTACTTACAGTACAGGAAATTTTGAGTCAGATGCTGCAATATGTGGCGTCCAATCGGAATTTACAAATTTTGCTTACAGTAAAGAAATGTACAAGTAATACACGAAATGTAAACAGTCTATACCGCAATTCAGGATCATTTTCCTAGCCTACATTCCGACACAATTGGCCCACCAGTGCTGTCAGTGCTTTTTTTTTTTTTTTTTTTTTTTTGGTTTGGGTTTTACGGCCCTTTCAAGATTATTTCACTCATATCGAGCCGATCGTTAATCAGAGGTGGGCGAAAACCGGAGTACCCGGAGAAAAACCACCTGACCTTCCGTTGCAGAACTTGGCGTCTCACACGTGGCCCGAGCGAGGCTCGAACTTACGGCGGTGAGAGACCTAATGACTAAGAGTCAGCGCTCTTAACCACTAGGCCACGGAGACTGTCAGTGCTTTGAAATATCCTATATTTTCTCAAAATAAAACTGACTTTATAACGAACTTAAGTGTTTATGCTCGAAAATCTAATGTCATTATTTCCAAAAACAAAACTTAACGTCATTTGTATTCAAATACAAAAACTCCAGTGCAAACTAACACAATTTCATGTTACCAGAAAATTAGTGTTAGAAGCTTCAATGGTGAAATGGTTAAACTACTTGCCTAATAAACAAAGTTTCATGTTTTTTGTTTGACTTGAGGTTTAACGTCCCCGTCAACACTGTAAAGGTCATTTTGGAGACGTTGCTTCCAATTTTGTGGGACTTTTACCCGACATTGAGATGAAATGACGTCTCAAGCCCTGTCGCCCAATGAAACCAATAGGGTTTATTAGCATGGACGGTCCGCCTCGCACCGCGGTTCCTGGACAGCCTTAGATCCTCTGTTTACCAGTACTAGTGTGCGGGCCGGATTCAGCTCTGCGTGGAAGCATTATGCAGCCCATAGATTTCTTCAAGCCTATGGGCGGGGGCCGACCAAGTTTCATGGATTCAGTCCCATGCTTCTCCACCCTTGAGGCGTTTTTGATGCCGAGAATCCACATCATTTGAACACAGTGACTGAATTTAAGAAAAATTTTACAAAGTCTCCACCTAAGTTCTTAAATGGTTCTGCTACATTGAACAAAAAAACACATAGACAAAAATAAAAGCATCATCAAGAGTTAATACAACTTGACTCAGGTGGGCGAATTAGGTCCATCATGGACCTCTTGTTTTGATCTTAACGTTTCAGTCTCACTGGGCTTCGGGCCCATCAATTTCGATGAGGCCGAGCACTGGCCAAATGACATTTAATTTAGCAACTCTGCATCATTGTCAATACAACGTTTAATATGATGTTGCATTGATGGTGGCACGATGTTGTTAGCACGTTGTAAATCTGTTGACACTGAGTTATCTTATCACAAACGCTGTACTTTACATTTACAACACTCGATTATTGCTGGCCTACACAGCTATCATACGATAATTGCGGAAGTGTGGAGATTTCTGCTAACGTGGTGCATTCATATATCTGCAAACACGAAACTGTCTAAATGATGTCGGAGATTCGCTAGCACTTTCAGATGCAAGGGCAGTGCCACTGAGCTACATGCAGAGTCATTGCACAGAGAGAGAGAGAGAAGGAGAGAGAGAAAGAGAGAGAGAAAGAAACCACTGAGCAACATGTAGCTAATTGTAGCTAATGGTATGCTGAGAGTGAAAGAGAGAGAAAACACTGAGCAACATGTATGTAGGTCATGACACTTAGAGAGAGAGAAAGAGAGGCAGGGAGAGTCTTCAAAAGGTTTTTATATTTGACCTACTGACCTACTTTTTGACCCGACATGATCCATATTCAAACTTGTCCGAGATATTGTCACGATGATCATTCTTAGCAAGATTTATGATGATTGAACCTAAACTGTGGCCCCTTGTTTGTTCGCAAGGTTTTTCTATGATTTAACCGACTGACCTACCTTTTCACACGACACGACCCATATTCGAACTTAACCGAGATCACAGTGTAGGGCCATAAATGTACAGTGTTTGGGATTGTATGTGACCTGCGATTCTGTATAGTGACGGTTTGTCACTTGCAGAATTAAAAGAAGGCTGACACGGTTTGTGAAGTTAATGTTTATTTATTCCTTTTGAAGGTTATGGTAAAACCTTCATATCTTACAAATTGTCTGCTATGTTTATTTTATAAGGAGAACGAAGGTTGGTTGTCATGTTTCTTATGAGCTACTGGAATGCCTTAATCATTAAAACGTGCTAATATACAAATGAGTTTGTCCAAAAACGATGGCTCTGTTTCAGAATCCCCCGAATTAAAATGTTATTTTCCAAGCGGAAAATGACTAAAATTATATTTCTGTGAAACGTGGCATGGTTTTATAACATACTCGACTCCAATCTTCCTTATCCAGCGTTTAAAGTGTCGATACTGGACTAAAAAATTGTACAGTCACTTGTCGTTGTATAGTGACCTGGGATCTAGCACAGTTGGTTATGTACAGTGACATGAAAAGTCTGTGATTTATTGTGAAGAATTAAAAGGAAGTGTTACGCAAAATACGCCGAAAGATACACCCATTTGGCTTTGAAGAGATATTAAAATTCAACAGTAAGAACACGAGTTCGGAATCCGTCTTCTCAAATGCCGGGACCAGTTGCAAATATTGAGTACTGGTAAACTGGTTAGAGGTTCTAAGCCCCACAGGAAAAGTGGTCTGAGTCGGACCGTCCATGCATATAAACCCTATTGGTTTCATTGAGCGGTAGGGCTTGAGATGTCATTTCAGCTAAATGTCCGATAAAAGTACCCACAAAATTGGAAGCAACGTCTCCAAAATGACCCATAATGTTGACGGGGACGTAAAACCTCAATCCAAACAAACCTATCTATCTATCTATCTATCTATCTATCTATCTATCTATCTATCTATCTATCTATCTATCTATCTATCTATCTATCTATGTCTGTCTGTCTGTTCGAGAAACATGTCCAACAATCTTTCTACATGTGCAATTCTATTAAATTGAACATGCCTGTGGTAAAAGTCTTATTTTGTTTTAATTTAAATGTTTCAGTCTCACTGGGCTTGGGACCCATCAATTTCGATGAGGCCGAGCACTGGCCAAATGACATTAGATTTAGCAACTCTGCATCATTGTCAATACAACGTGTAATATGATGTTTCATTGAATTTGGCACGATGTTGTAAACACGTAAAATCTGTTGACACTGAGTTATCTTATCACAAACGGTGTACTTTACATTTACAACATTAGATTTCTGCTAACGTGGTGCATTCATATACCGCAAACAACGAAACTGTCTAAATGATGTCGGAGATTCGTTAGCACTTTCAGTTGCAAAAGCAGTATCAATGAGCTACATGCACGGCACGTTGAGAGAGAGAGAGAGAGAGAGAGAGAGAGAGAGAGAGAGAGAGAGAGAGAGAGAGGGGGGAGAGAGAGAGAGAGAAAGAGCACTGAGCAACATGTAGCTGATTGTAGCTGATGGTATGCTGAGAGTGAAAGTGAGAGAAAACACTGAGCAACATGTATGTAGGTCATGACACTTAGAGAGAGAGAAATAGAGGCAGGATGAGTGTTCAAAAGGTTTTTCTATTTGACCTACTGACCTACTTTTTGACCCGACATGACCCATATTCAAACTTGTCCGAGATATTGTCAAGATGATCATTCTTAGCAAGATTTATGATGATTGAACCTAAACTGTGGCCACTAGTTTGTTCGCAAGGTTGTTCTATGATTTAACCGACTGACCTACCTTTTCACACGACACGACCCATATTCGAACTTAACCGAGATCACAGTGTAGGGCCATAAATGTACAGTGTTTGGGATTGTATGTGACCTGCGATTCTGTACAGTGACGGTTTGTCACTTGCAGAATTAAAAGAAGGCTGACACGATTTGTGAAGTTAATGTTTATTTATTCCTTTTGAAGGTTATGGTAAAACCTTCATATCTTACAAATTGTCTGCTATGTTTATTTTATAAGGAGAACGAAGGTTGGTTGTCATGTTTCTTATGAGCTACTGGAATGCCTTAATCATTAAAACGTGCTAATATACAAATGAGTTTGTCCCAAAACGATGGCTCTGTTTCAGAATCCCCCGAATTAAAATGTTATTTTCCAAGCGGAAAATGACTAAAATTATATTTCTGTGAAACGTGGCATGGTTTTATAACATACTCGACTCCAATCTTCCTTATCCAGCGTTTAAAGTGTCGATACTGGACTAAAAAATTGTACAGTCACTTGCCGTTTTATAGTGACCTGGGATCTAGCACAGTTGGTTATGTACAGTGACATGAAAAGTCTGTGATTTATTGTGAAGAATTAAAAGGAAGTGTTACGCAAAATACGCCGAAAGATACACCCATTTGGCTCTGAAGAGATATTAAAATTCAACAGTTAGATCACGAGTTCGGAATCCGTCTTCTCAAATGCCGGGACCAGTTGCAAATATTGAGTACTGGTAAACTGGTAAGAGGTTCTAAGCCGCACATGAAAAGTGGTCTGAGTCGGACCGTCCATGCATATAAACCCTATTGGTTTCATTGGGCGGTAGGGCTTGAGATGTCATTTCAGCTAAATGTCCGATAACAGTACCCACAAAATTGGAAGCAACGTCTCCAAAATGACACATAATGTTGACGGGGACGTAAAACCTCAATCCAAACAAACCTTACTATCTATCTATCTATCTATCTATCTATCTATCTATCTATCTATCTATCTATCTATCTATCTATCTATCTATCTATCTATCTATCTTGAACATGCCTGTGGTAAAAGTCTTATTTTGTTTTAATTTAAATGTTTCAGTCTCACTGGGCTTGGGGCCCATTAATTTCGATGAGGCCGAGCACTGGCCAAATGACATTAGATTTAGCAACTCTGCATCATTGTCAATACAACGTGTAATATGATGTTTCATTGAATGTGGCACGATGTTGTTAACACGTAAAATCTGTTGACACTGAGTTATCTTATCACAAACCGTTTACTTTACATTTACAACATTAGATTTCTGCTAACGTAGTGCATTCATATACCGCAAACAACGAAACTGTCTAAATGATGTCAGAGATTCGCTAGCACTTTCAGTTGCAAGAGCAGTACCAATGTGCTACATGCACGGCACGTTGAGAGAGAGAGAGAGAGAGAGAGAGAGAGAGAGAGAGAGAGAGAGAGAGCGAGAGAGAGAGAAAGAGCACTGAGCAACATGTAGCTAATTGTAGCTAATGGTATGCTGAGAGTGAAAGAGAGAAAACACTGAGCAACATGTATGTAGGTCATGACACTTAGAGAGAGAGAGAGAGCCACTGAGCAACATGTATGTAGGAGATGACACTTCGAGAGAGAGAGAGAGAGAGAGAGAGAGAGAGAGAGAGAGAGAGAGAGAGAGAGAGAGAGAGAGAGAGAGAGAGAGAGAGAGACTGAGCAACATGTAGCTAATTGTATATATTGGTAAGCTGAGAATGAAAGAGAGAGAAAACACTGAGCAACATGTATGTAGGAGATGACACTTCGAGAGAGAGAGAGAGAGAGAGAGAGAGAGAGAGAGAGAGAGAGAGAGAGAGAGAGAGAGAGAGACACTGAGCAACATGAAGCTAATTGTAGCTATTGGTATGCTGAGAGTGAAAGTGAGAGGAAACACTGAGCAACATGTATGTAGGCCATGACACTTAGAGAGAGAGAGAGAGAGAGAGAGAGAGAGAGAGAGAGAGAGAGAGAGAGAGAGAGAGAGCGAGCTCCGGATGGCTCGAGGTGGCTCACGAGTTCGAACAATACATCATTACAGAAACTTAGAAAAACAACTGAGCTTGGGATTTAGCGAAATTTCACAACTATTTCCCCATTATTTAACACTAGACTGATTTACCAAAAGTTTTAAAGATTTTTCACTGCCTTTCTTTTACTCTACCCAACATATTTTGAGTGAAAATTCAAGTTTCTGCGGAGCAGTGAATTTCAATTTCACGGTGTACATGTATATGTTCTGAGCGAAGTGGGGATCGGTACAATTCCAGAATTGTCGTGCGCAAAGAAGGAATTGTCCCTTTGCGCAACAATTCCTGATTTGTACCGGTACAATTGAATTGCGTAAGTGATAAGGTGTTAACTTATCGATTATTTGTCCAAGTAAATGTGTCTGCGCAAAGTACGAATTGTTTGGACAAAGTAAGAATCAAATCAGACATGAGGTTTTCGATGAAAGGATGCATTGTCCTTATTTTTACCCGCTATATCCGGTCCCGGTTTTCGGGAAAAAAATGATAGTGGATTACACAATATCGAACAATAAACAAACAAACACACATATGTAGGAATTCTCGTACCAATCTATCACTTCTGTAACATCACAGTCTGTCGCTAGTTCTCAGACAGGTAACAATGGGGACATGTTTGTTTGTATTTGAGTTAAGCGGACCAGTCAACACTATTTAGGTCATTTTTCACTGTTATACACACTTTTCCTGGGCAGGCTTATACGTAAGGGGTTAACCAGCACAGTGAACATTCCTTCGCCAGAAACTGACAACTGCCCTTCTTGTTTGTTTGTTTGATTTGAGGTTTAACGTCCCCGTCAACACTGTAAACAAAGAAAACACTGTATATAAAATCTAACAAAATTTTTCATTTGTATTGTTATTTACGCATTACTTCCTTGAAAACTTGTAACGAAGGAGGTTTTAGGAATTCCGTTTATGACGTCATTCTTGCGCATGCGCAAAGCACTGGCCGTCAATTGAAACGTCATCGCTATTCAAAGGTATTGGCGGAACATAAAATGATAACAATATTCAGACAGTTTGAGAGAAAATATACCCGTTTACATTGAAATGATTCCTCGATAAGGAAAGAATCATATTTTGCTTTTATTACTGAAATTCATTTATCCTGAATCCGTTTTTAATTGTCGAAAATCTCTTCGTGAATGACCCATGACCCATTTCAATGGCTTGAGATACGTTATTCACGAAAGCTTGCTTACAAACTTTAAATAACTTTTCGTTTATCTCTCTCTCTCTCTCTCTCTCTCTCTCTCTCTCTCTCTCTCTCTCTCTCTCTCTCTCTCTCTCTCTCTCTCTCTCTCTCTCTCTATCTATCTATCTTTCTATCTATCTATCTATCTATCTATCTATCTATCTATCTATCTATCTATCTATCTATCTATCTATCTATCTATCTATCTATCTATCTATCTATCTATCTATCTTATCTATCTATCAGTTTATGACACAAAACGAGACAACAACAACAACAAAAATATTATTATTATCTCTTATTTTTTTTGTTGTTGTTTTTTTTTTTTTTCGGATGAAAAGTTTTTTTTTTCCGTTTTTGCCCACTTATGCTCCTCAACTAAGATTTTTGAGAACGCGTTGTACCTGCCTTATTGAGGCGGTTTAATGAGCCTTCAAAATCTTGTTTCAAATATTATGTTAGAACCCAGTTTAATTTGTATGTCATACCTGTGATATCTCCCGGATCATGCGGGAGGCTCCCTCATTTGAAGCATACCGAAGGTCATGGTGAGCTTTTGCGACTGTGAGATGTCCGGCATCGCCGTGCGTCGTCCGTTGTCTGTGCGTAAACTTTTCTTGTGAACACACCAGAGGTCACAGTTTTGGGCCAATCGTCATAAAACTTGTTCAGAATGATCACCATGACAATATCTCGGTCAAGTTCGAATGTGGGTCATGTAGGGTCAAAAAGTAGGTCAGTACGTCAAATCATAGAAAAGCCTTGTGAACATACTAGAGCCCACAGTTTTGGTCTGATCATCATTAAACTTGCTCAGAATTATCATCTTGACAATATCTCGGTCAAGTTCGAATATGGGTCATGTCGGATCAAAAAGTAGGTTAGTAGGTCAAATCATAGAGAAACCTTGTGAACACACTAGAGGCCACAGTTTTGGACCAATCATCATGAATTTACCTCAGAATGATTATCTTGACAATATCTCGGTCATTTTTGAATATGGGTCATGTTGGGTCAAAAAGTATATCAGTAGGTCAAATCATAGAAAAACCTTGTGAACACACTAGAGGCCACAGTTTCAGTCTGATCATCATCAAACTTGCTTAGAATGACCATCTTGACAATATCTAAGAAAATTTCGAAAACGGGTCATGTTGGGTCAAAATGTAGGTCAGTAAGTCAAATCATTGAAAAACCTTGTGAACACACTAGAGGCCACAGTTTTGGGCCAATCATCATTAATCTGAATAATCATCTTGAAAATAACTCAGTCAAGTTTGAATATGGATCATGTTGGGTCAAAAAATAGGCCATTAGGTCAAATTGAAGAAAAACTTTGTACACATCAAACTTGCTAAGAAAGCTCATCTTGACAATATCTAAGTCAAGTTCGGCAAAAAGTAGGTCAGTAGGCCAAATCAATAATAAACCTTGTGAAAAAAGTTTTGGTCCGATCATCATCAAACTTGCTTAGAATGGTCTTCTTGACAATATCTCGGTTAAGTTCGAATATGGGTCATATCCGGTCAAAGAGTAGGTCAGTAGGTCAAATCATAGAAAAACGTTCTGAACACACAATTTTAGTCGGATTATCATCAAACTTGCTCAGAATGATCATCTTGACAATATCTTGATCAAGTTTAAAAATCAAAAAGTAGATCATTAGGTTATTTTGTCATAACTGTTGATCCGTTTAAGGTAGAGCCTTCATATTTGGCATGTAGGTTCCTTGTGACAAGGGCTTCCACTCATACAAAAATGACCTGTAACCTTGACATGTGACCTTCTTTATCATCACTTTTGAACCATTTGTGATAGTGCCTTTAAATTTGGAATGTTTGTTCTGTGTGACAAGGACCTTCCACCAATACAAAAGTTTTGACCTGTGACCTTGACCTTTGACCTACTTAATCATAACTTTTGAACTACTTGGGATAGAGCCTTCATATTTGGCATGTATGTTCCTTCTGACAAGGGCCTCACACCCATACACACAATTTTACCTGTGACCTTGAGCATAACTTCAACATAACTTTTGAGCCATTTGAGATAGAGCCTTCATATTTGGCATGTAGGCTCCTTGTGACAAGGGCTTCCCACACTTACACAATTTTTGACCTGTGACCTTGACCTTTGACCATTTTTGTCATAACTTTTGAACCATTTAACATAGAACCTTCATAATTGGCATGTAGGTTCCTTGTGACAAGGTCTTCCCACTCATGCAAAAAATGTTGACCTTTTACCTGTGACCTACTTAATCATAGCTTTTGAACCATTTGAGATACAGCCTTCATATTTAGCATGTATATTCCTTGTGAGAGGGGCTTCCCACTCATACAAACAGTTTGATCTTGACCTACTTTATCATAACTTTGAACCATTTGAGATATATCCTTCATATTTGCCATGTATGCTCCTTCTGACAAGGCACCATACTATATCACCTGCCATTTCATTTCTTCAGTGTGGATCAGGTGAGCGATCCAGGGCATCATTATATCAAGGTTTGGATGTAACAAAGTTTACATTTTAAACAAATAAAGACTCAGCATTTTTTTCCTGGGATTCTCACTAATTTTTGGGGCAAACCTGAACAATTGTCATTAAATGGTATTAATTTCAGCATGGACTGTTTTCCTATACATGTATTTATGAACAGGGTGTTCTGAGCAAGGCCAAAAAAGTTGCTGCACAAACTATATGAAGGAGTGTAAATAGTGCTAGAAGTAATGTTTATCATTGAAGAGAACTTTGTGCTTTGGGTCTGTTCAGTAGCAGTGAAACCCAGCATTGGATAAAAAGGAGGACTGGAAACATTTTAGGATATTTTTTCTAATCAAGTATTTCTACACTAAAGCATGTTGCAGGTACAATCAGGTGATTCTGACAAATACCTACAACTTGAAATCACATCAATGGACTTGTGGTTACAGCATTGTTTGTAAATAACCTACAACTTGCAATTTTGAAATTAAACTTGACAAACTAGACAAAAGTGCCCAGTGGGGCACGTAAACCCCGGCCAGTGCCATCACCTCAGCTGAAAATAGCAATGTCAAAAGCTTCTTTGCATACACAGGCCATATTCCATAGAATGGCCATTTTCAAGAATCAAAGGGCAATAACTCTGAAAGTAGGAAAGCAAGAGTTATGGTTCATGTGTTCTGCACGTCGTCTCATGGTGTTCAACATTCGTGTGGAGTTTCATGAAAATATGTCAAGTCGTTTAAAAGTAATGGAGAAGACACGAAGATGTAAGCAGACACATAATTTACAATCTTCAAAGGGAAATAATTTGTAATGTATGCAAACAAGAGTTATGGTTCTTGAGTTCTGCGCATCCTATTATCTTGCTTTACATTTGTTTGAAGTTTCATGAAATTATCTCAAACAGTTATAAAGTTACAAAGCGGACACAAGTGTATGGTAAAATTCGTATTATTCAAAGGGCAATAACTCTGAAAGTAGGAAAGCAAGAGTTACGGTTCATGTGTTCTGCACGTCGTCTCATGGTGTTTAACATTTATGTGAAGTTTCATGAAAATATGTCAAGCAGTTTAAAAGTTATGGAGCGGACACGAAAATGCAAGTTATAACATTCAAAATACAATAACCCTGAAAGTAGGAAAGCAAGAGTTACGGTTCATGTGTTCTGCACGTCGTCTCATGATGTTTAACATATATGTGAAGTTTCATGAAAATATATCAAGCGGTTTAAAAGTTATGGAGCGGACACGAAAATGCAAGTTAAAACATACAAAGGGCAATAACTCTGAAAGTAGAACAAGCAAGAGTTAGGGTTCATGTGTTCTGCACGTCGTCTTATGGTGTTTAACATTTATGTGAAGTTACATGAAACTATATCGAGCGGTTGAAAAGTTATGGAGCGGACACGAAAATGAAAGTTAAAACATACAACGGGCAATAACTCTGAAAGTAGAAGAGTAAGAGTTACGGTCCATGTGTTCTGCACGTCGTCTCATGGTGTTTTAACATTTATGTGAAGTTTCATGAAAATATATCAAGCGGATGAAAAGTTATTGAGCGGACACGAAAATGCAAGTTAAAACATACAAAGGGCAATAACTCTGAAAGTAGAAAAGCAAGAGTTAGGGTTCATGTGTTCTTCACGTCCTCTCATGGTGTTTAACATTTATGTGAAGTTTTTTGAAAATATATCAAGCGGTTGAAAAGTTATGGAGCGGACACGAAAATGCAAGTTAAAACATACAAAGGGCAATAACTCTGAAAGTAGAAAAGCAAGAGTTACGGTTCATGTGTTCTGCACGTCGTCTAATGGTGTTTAACATTTATGTGAAGTTTCATGAAAATATATCAAGCGGTTGAAAAGTTAGGGAGCGGACACGAAAATGCAAGTTAAAACATACAAAGGGCAATAACTCTGAAAGTAGAAAAGCAAGAGTTACGGTTCATGTGTTCTGCACGTCGTCTTATGGTGTTTTAAACATTTATGTGAAGTTACATGAAGATATATCAACCGGTTTAAAAGTTATGGAGCGGGCACGAAAATGAAAGTTAAAACGTACAAAGGGCAATAACTCTGAAAGTAGAAAAGTAAGAGTTACGGTTCATGTGTTCTGCACGTCGTCTCATGGTGTTTAACATTTATGTGAAGTTTCTTGAAAATATATCAAGCGGATGAAAAGTTATTGAGCGGACACGAAAATGCAAGTTAAAACATACAAAGGGCAATTACTCTGAAAGTAGAAAAGCAAGAGTTAGGGTTCATGGGTTCTTCACGTCGTCTCATGGTGTTAAACATTTATGTGAAGTTTCTTGAAAATATATCAAGCGGATAAAAAGTTATTGAGCGGACACGAAAATGCAAGTTAAAACATACAAAGGGCAATAACTCTGAATGTAGAAAAGCACGAGTTACGGTTCATGTGTTCTGCACGTCGTCTCATGGGGTTTAACATTTATGTGAAGTTTCATGAAAATATATCAAGCGGTTGAAAAGTTATGATGCGGACACGAAAATGCAAGTTAAAACATACAAAGGGCAATAACTCTGAAAGTAGAAAAGCAAGAGTTACGGTTCATGTGTTCTGCACATCGTCTCATGGTGTTAACATTTATGTGAAGTTTCATGAAAATATATCAAGCGGTTGAAAAGTTATTGAGCGGACACGAAAATGCATGTTAAAACATACAAAGGGCAATAACTCTGAAAGTAGAAAAGCAAGAGTTACGGTCCATGTGTTCTGCACGTCGTCTCATGGTGTTTAACATTTATGTGAAGTTTCATGAAAATATATCAAGCGGTTTAAAAGTTATGGAGCGGACACGAAAATGCAAGTTAAAACATACAAAGGGCAATAACTCTGGAAATAGAAAAGCAAGAGTTACGGTTCATGTGTTCTGCACGTCGTCTCATGGTGTTTAACATTTATGTGAAGTTTCATGAAAATATGTCAAGCGGTTCAAAAGTTATGGAGCGGACACGAAAATGTTAACACACACACACACACACACACACACACACACACACACACACACACACACACACACACACACACACACACAGAGAGAGAGAGAGAGAGAGAGAGAGAGAGAGAGAGAGAGAGAGAGAGAGAGAGAGAGAGAGAGAGAGAAAAAAATACGAAAACTATATACCTCCATGGCATACTGCGTCTGCCGGGGGTATAAATATTTTCCTATCATTTTAATTAAGTAGTTCCAGTCTTTGTACATCTAAACCACAAAAATGACAAGAAAAAAAACACTTAAACATGCCGTCAGAGAGTCCCTCATTGGGACCTCAATCTCCCTCATCTGAGAAGCAAATCCCCCTCATTGTCAACATAAAATTATCACAGGTATGGTATGAAGTGGAGAGAATTAACATGATGATATGATAAAACGATAACAAATGCCCAATTTTCTCCAGTTAGATCGGCTGTATGATGTTTCCACGCAGAGTACTGGTAAACCACTTAGAGGATCTAAGCCTGTCCAGGAAAAGCAGTGTTTATAAACCTTATTGGTTTCATTGGGCGGCAGGGCTTGGGGTGTCATATTTTATCTCAATGTCGGATAATAGTCCCACAAAATTGGAAGCAACGTCTCCAAAATGACATCTTTATACTGCAAACATAGGTTGTGGTGCTCGCTAGAACCGCCTCATTGAGGTGGCCTCATTGAGGCGGTTCTATTGAGGACTCACAACCTATGTCTAAGAGCAGATATAAGAAAAATAATGTATCCCTCCGCTAAACCCCCGTTTTCTCTATATAAACTGGGGCTTAGGCATCAGTTTAATCTGCGATCTTTATTCAAACAACACAAAGATGGAGAGGCCCAGGTTCATCAAGACATAACAAGAACACGCCTATTTAATTTTGATCCCATTAAACCCAACATTTATATAGCTAAAAATGGTTTTCAGGTGCGTACATTAGTCTTCATATTTCTGCTCAAAACATAGATTGTGGGTAAAACATAGATTGTGGGTACTGGTTAGAACAGCCTCCCCGAGGCGGTTCTCACAATCTATGTTTTGAGCAGATGTACGAAAATATAAGATAATTTTTAACTGAAAAGCGAAAAGTGAATACTACACTATATATTATATATTGGCTGCATATGCGGCTGCATTTTATACTGTTTTCTATAATAGCTGCATTACCTATGATTTCCTTATTGGCTGCATGTTCCTATATTTTTAATATAGCTGCATTAAAGTGCTGCGTTTTATACAGACTCTAAAATCCGACGAGATGCAGTTGCAGTTATAAAATGTATAATTGTAGAAGAGTTATCTAAAAGTGATACTGCTGCGGTAAACTCTGTGGTCAACATTCATGGTACAGATACAGATACAGATACAAATTTTATTTAAAGTCGGTAGTTTTCAACAAATGTAACATTAGCTATGTATAGCTATTAACCGACATGGTAAGTATAATTCGTATGTAGGAGTTTATTTTGTGCTTAATATCTCTGGAACCAATCAGTGATTTTAAACAAGGCAGTGGCTAGCCGTCCGGTACCGGACGACCAGCCAACGAGTCTGCCCGTCCGGTACCGGACGACCAGCCAACGAGTCTGCTCGTCCGGTACCGGACGGCTAGCCAACCCACGTAGGAATGGCTAGCCGTCCGGTAGTATATTTAAGTCTATCATTTTATATAGGGTATTAAGGGTTCCCCTTAATAGCGAAAAGGACTCCTTTTCGCGAAAAGGAGTCCTTTTCGCGAAAAGGACTTTACCCTAAATAGCGGAAAGGACTTTTTTTCTAAAGAATCCATATTATTAATATAAATTGATTATTTAACATTTTGTTTAAGATTTTCGGCTTCGGTCTTGCAAAAATAATATATTTTTATACTCTTGCACTCGAAAAATTTATTTTTGTGGATTATTTTGCAAGTTCTGTCGTGGTTGTTTTGCATTTGCTTTATCCGCAATCCCCGATAGCAGATGCATTGCAAGCCGAAGAGAAAAGGAATATTTTATAAGTTGCAGAACAAGTTCCAACAGTCAAGACAGGCCTGTTTTCCGGACTGAAATAAAATCACGCCCCCACCCCGAAAAAATGGGGGTGGAGATGTGTATGATTCAGCAACGAATTCAATCGATGTGTGATAAGATTTGACAACTTGTGCGGATGGGAGTACTGACTGACATTATTAGTACGGACATGGACTAACTTTCGTTTCAGATGTGGACAAAATTAAAATCATGAAAAAAATCCTTTCTAGCTCACCAATGTGTCATCACACGCACAAATTAAAACGCCAAACTCTGCGTGAAAGCATCCAGCTACAGCCTAATCTATTTCTCCAAGTCCTGATAAGCGGGACTATAAATTAGCATCTTTCTCTCCATGCATACATTGGCAGGCGCAGTGTAGCCATGACATGCATGTCTGAAAAATACACACATTTTCATGTGCATCTGTGCTTGGGTGTGAGATTACGTGTGAGAGAGATGATGTAATTCTTTTCTGTGTTCATGTGCACCATAGAGAGTGTGGGTGCTAGTTAGAACCACTTTTTGCACGGGCAGTTTACCGCTTCGAAGATAAATATGATGCATGGTGTTTGATTGGTTGAATTGTGGTTTTACGTCCCCTCAACACTATTAAGGCCATTTTGGAGACGTTGCAGGGGCACAAGTAGGAGAAAATTACGCTAACCAAAAATAAAAATAAAAAATAAATAAATAAAAATAAATAAAAATCCCGCCTCTTCATTACGATAACACACCCGTGCGACATAGTGCATTTTCTTACATTTCCAAAATGGCTACTTTTCTGATGATAATTTGTGATATTTTTTCTTATTTATACTCCAAACATAGGTTGTGGGTGCTCAATGAGGCGGTTCTAACGAGTACCCACAACCTTTGTATTGGAGCAGAAATAAGAAAAATACTGTATACCCGTAAACCAAAGGGTTCTCTATATAAAGTGGGGTTTAGGCGGGGTGTTCATTTTACGGAATTGTTCTCGTGATGTAATATCGTTTACCAAATGGGGACCACTTTTACAGTAAGGGTGGCCCCCGCGGCAAAGAAGGAAACTATGTTAGCTAATAATTAGTGTTGTGTATATCCTAGACATATACAGAATTTGCTATTTCTTCTTCTTCTTCTTCTTCAATTCTTTTTCTTCTTCGTCTTCTTCTCCGCCGTCTACTTTTTACATTTATAATGTGTACGCAAGTGCGTATCTGCGTAAAGGATGCTACGCCCCTGCATTGCTTCCAATTTTGTGGGACTTTTACCCGACAGTGAGATGAAATGACATCTCAAGCCCTAACGCCCCAACATACCAAAAGAGTTAATATGTACCGACTAGCACCACTTTGCCTGGACAGACTTAAACCCTCGAAGCGTTTTAGCTCTGCGTGGAAGCATCATGCAGCCCAATCTATTTCTCCAAGCCCCGTTGGGCGGGGCCAGTTTAGTAGTGTACACTGCTTTTTTTTACTTGTATTGCTGTCTAAAGAAATCAGTAGCTTATGTAGCTGTCTATAAAGCGCACAGTAAAGACTGATCAGACTGCGCAGATGTGCAGGTTGATCTGAGTATTTGCTGCATGCACATATGAATTGTTAAAATAATCGTGCATTGTTAAACTCTCATTGTTAAACTCTCAATACTGTGTGATAATTGCCAATTTAAGTTGATTTGTATTCTTTTCAAAGTTGATTCAATTAATTTAAATATGACACTTGGCGCGTGTCCATGATAAAGGGATTAAAGAGATAAAGATATTACCAACGTGATAGTTAACATGTTCAAGATAAAATCTTTCAGCGGCTAGTTTTGTTTTGTTTTTATGAATAATTCTGTCTTCCATTTCATGTGAAGTTATTGAGTAGCATTTTTTAAATTCTTGAAATGATGTTTACCTTTATAAACCATTAAATTCCACCCAAAGTCGGGTTTACAAGGATTTTCATCATGCGACTGTTTAGTTAGCATGACAAAAAAACATAAACCTCAAATTAAATAAATAAATCAATAAATAAATAAAGAAAAAAAGTCCTTTCCGCTATTTAGGGTAAAGTCCTTTTCGCGAAAAGGACTCCTTTTCGCGAAAAGGAGTCCTTTTCGCTATTAAGGGGAACCGGGGTATTAATGCATGCGTGCGTTTCAAATAATATTATCCACTTTATGGCGTAATAAAAATATTTCTTATTTACTCTAACTTATTTTTATCACCTGTTTGTCGCCATTTTTTCACTAAATTTCAGTAAGGGACATAATTGTAATTGATGAAATAGACTGCTGTAGTCAAAGCCTTATCCAGGCACTGTGACAGTTATTATTATTATTCATTATTATTATTATTATTATTATGTCAATGTTATAATTTCTATTTTTATAGTTTTATTGTTAAAATCTGCAAATGTTTGTCCGATGTTGAGGTTGATATTAATTGTGATAGATTAACATTAAATTTGGGGAGCATATTTATTTAACCTATCAGTTCAACATGGTAGTTACAAAGAAATATCAATTAGGGGTAATTATCTTGTTAGCAGGGCACACATAAATGCAACGATCCAAAACTCCATGAGTACAGCAATTACCGTAATGACCCTAGGTATTGGGACAGATAGGCTTCGACAAATAATGCAGTCCCAGATCAGACTGCTCCTGAAGCAGGGTCTACACTCTTTGCTATTCCATCTGCACCCTGAAGGCAGTGGCTAGCCGTCTGGACTCTTTGCCGGATCGTGAAACAAATTTGTTAATTTTTTGGAGAATAACTGCAAGTCATCAAGATCCTTATTTCTTAGGATTTTTACGGTACTGCTCAGTTGCTATTTAATTTAGTTGTTTTTCGCGACGCTTGGATCAAACGTTTTAGTACATGTACATTCAAGCCGCATTTACATAGGGAAAAGAAAAGTAAAATATATAAACTTATAAAAATTATTAAGTTATATTACCATTGGTAGTTACTTATAAAAAAAAAATATTGATAGTAATAATTTTAGAGATAAGTAATCACGACTACAGCTTTTATTATCACAGGCATAATTGTTACGACAATCAAGCATTACCGATACGGCGGTGTTTATTTTTTTTATTTTTAAAATGATCTCAATGACATTTAAATAGTCTCAAAGTAGGAACTATTGAGCATCCAGTACTCCAGAAAATGATATAAGTGCTATTCAGCACTCATACCCTATATGAAATGAGAGACTAAAATTTACTACCGGACGGCTAGCCATTCCTACGTGGGTTGGCTAGCCGTCCGGTACCGGACGAGCAGACTCATTGGCTGGTCGTCCGGTACCGGACAAGCAGACTCGTAGGCTGGTCGTCCGGTACCGGACGGCTAGCCACTGCCTTTAAACAAACTTGCGATTGTTACTAGCGATGTGTGCTATTGGGTCGGCTCTTGTCCTGGTGTATGAATGTCAATTGACGTGTCACCAGTAACAATTCTGATTCTGGTTGTGTGAATATGACCGACTCAGTATGAGAAGATAGATAGACATTCTCTTTTTGATGTACATAATTATATCAACAAAATGCCTACCTCGCATTTACCGCTGTCCAGAATGTTGACAGGCTTCTAGAAAAAATAACCCATACTGTTACAAATTATATTAATAATCATAAGTAAAGTAGAAGTAAAACAAAGATCAGGAATCGATACAATTTACTTACTCCACCCATCAAAGACACCAAAGGGAAAGAAACACAAACATTAAGCGACCAGACCATAATGGAAACCTAAACAAAGGAAGGTCATAGGGACAGTTACATGTACTTTCCCACAAAATGGCCATATGACCATCCAAAATAAAAAGACACAAGTCAAGTGATACACACAGTAAGTAACAAACAACAACATAAGTCCGCATGAAGGCCTTCTAACTCATCAGTGCAACATCTCCGTGAACACAAATAATCAAAGAACCACAGAGGTGAGACAACGGTGAGGACTCGACAGAAAACAAACACATCAAAAATGTGCTTTTGTTGTTAGAAAAAAACCCTTGGCATGAAAATTACCTTTCAAAATGGTCCATATTTTAACATCAGTTTTTCCAACTTCCTTCCTTATAAACATGTCGTTTTGACACTTACATATACTTTAGAGTTAGCCCTCTGTTTACTAGCAACGATGAGAAGTATTATTATTATTATTTTTTTTTGTTTAAATCATTACAACGTTTATCTAACCTATTGAAACCCCACCCAGCCAGTTTTGTGTTCATGGGCAGTTATTTCTACAGGTCAATCAGTGGGTATCAACCTGCCAATAGTGGGTTAAATTGTCCTGCAAAATGGATTTGATTCTAAATGTTTTTTTGTGTGTGTGTGTGTTTTTTTTTTTTTTTTTTTTTGTTCAGATCTTGATTTCTTTCATTCTTCCAATCATTTTGTAAATATAGTTAAGCATAAGTGGGGTTTTGTTTGATTTGGAGTTTAACATCCCGGTCAACACTGAAAAGGTCATTTTGGAGACGTTGCATAAGTGGGGTAAAATTATTTGTTGTGTCACAAAAGTCAGAATATTTAACGATTGACAGAAAATTTGTTATCGCTACGCCATTTTACCCCAGTGTTGAATTGATCAGGGCATACATGGACGACAATAAAGAGTGAAATGTAATCGTTGGTAGGGGTTATATCGGCATGGATTTAATGTTATCTGGTTATAATGACATTTTTTTTTCTTGCTAGTACATGTACATGGACTAAAATATATATGTTGGTGTAAAAATGTTATGTTTCTAAGGAAGGACAATGGAAAAAAGATGTTCAATAATGGACCATTGTGAAAGGTAATTTTCTTACAAAGTGAATTTTCTATTTTTGTTCTGCCAGCAACTAAAATACATTTGTTTCCTGGTTAATATGCATGTTTTATGATTATTCATACGTGTAAAATCTGGAACACTATGGGTTGTTTTTCTAGAAATAGGTCAACATTGTAAATTTTAGCCCGCATGCCAGGAAGACATTTTGATAGTCCTTACTGGAACGGGAACACCTGACAGATTCTTCTGCCATTTTTCAAAGGCAGACAACTTTTGGATCTTCCTGTTCCCTTTTCCATAGGCTCAATCCCAACGAAAAAGGAGTCCAGTCTTAAAGGAAATAATTTGCTCCTCAGGAGCAAATTCTTATCTTTAAGAGTGGACCAGTATTGATATGGGAGACATAAATACATTTGCAGGAGTTGTTTCCCCTGAAGGTATTCCCATTCCCTTAAAAATACACATATTCTTGTCGATGACAGAAGCATTTTGTTAAATAAATCGAACAATAAAAAATTCTTTCTTTGTCCAGTTACTTAAACAATTATTTTCATTCATCCCAATAGAATGCAGTTACAGCTATAGAAAAACAATATGTTGTCTAAGTCGGTGTTATCTCAGTAAAGTCAATAAACTGATAAAAGTTGGGGCAAAAACGGTGAAGATAAAATTCATTGGACAACGTAAACTGTGTACTACCTATGTTAATCTTCTGGTGAGTGGCGGGTGGAGATTTTGTTTTTATTATTTGTTCGTTTGGTTTTTGTCTTAAAGAACCATTAACCCATTCGGTACCAGAAAACCCTAAAGGGGTTACTTGGCAAATAGTGCAGGTCCAGATCAGACGCCACAGAATGCGGCGTCTGATCAGCACATATACTGTTTGCAAAAAGTTAAGCCATTTCCCGTATGAAGAAAACACAACCTAACACCCCTAAATTTTGAAATGGACTCCTGCCATATATGATATATTGGTGGAAGATTCCATTTGGTACAAAAAGGTTTAAAATAGACATGGGGGGTTCAAATGGGTATGGTATGTAAGTAAGTATTTTATTGTCTTTTTTATACAATTTTCATAGATGGACTGGGATCTACACTGCTAGTACTAACTGTTTGCCTTGTTGTTTGTGATTTAAATGAATTACATTATACTTAGTAACTCAGAAATGTGTGTGACTAAAACAATTTATTCAGCAGGTTTCTGCTTAAGAAATTTAGTCAAAACGGTTCATCGGGCTGGTCATCAGGAGGTCCCAGTTAAGATAACTGCCAAACCAGTAACATCAGGATCAGCAGGATATGGCTTTAGAAATTGTGTATATTAAGAACAAATATATTATAACCAATAAAAATGATTGTTTAGATATATGAAAGTATACACTCTATTCCACTGATGTGTTACTTAAAGTTTAGAAGGCATGTCAACACTATTTAGGTCATATCAAGGGGGTCAATATCATTAATCACGTTTTCCTTGACAGGCTTAGCCACCTATACTGTTAACTAGTGATAACTGCCTTTCTTGGATGAGCAGTAGGAAGAGTGTCACACTTGAAATGATTTAATGATCAATCTTCATGAAAAGATGTCCCTAGCATGCCCGTATCAAACCAATGACCTCCTGATGACAAGTGAGACGCGCATCCGACGGATATACTTGACATATTTTTTATACAAAAATTTCTAAAGCCGTATCCTGCTGAATAAATTAATTAAGTCACACCCATTCCTGACTATCAAAGTACAAGTCATAATATATTCATTTAAATCAAAAACAGCAAGACAAGCAGTAAGTACAAGCAGTGTAGATCCTGATGTTACTGGCTTAGCGTTTACCTATTCTGGAACTCCTGATGACCAGCCAGTTAAACCATTTTTGACTTAAATTCTTAAGCAGAATCCTGCTAAATAAATTTTTGTTTTAGTCACACACATTTCTGACTTTCAAACAATCAAGTTACTAAGTATAATGCATTCATTTAAATCATAAACAACAAGGCAAACAGTACAAGCAGTATAGATCTCGGTCCATCTATGAATATTGTATAAAAAAAGACAATAAAATCGTTATTATTTCAAATTATTCTCCCAAACTTGGCCATATAATCTGTTAACATAGCATTAAATACATGTCTCTGTCTACATGTACAATACTCATGGTATAATTGGTGATATACTTTGTTTTCGGTTATGAGAATTTGTTTTCTGTTATTTACGGTAAATATTTGTTTTCGGTTTTCCAAAATACCGACCTGCGACTGCTTCATCACTTATCAGACGAGTATCCCAATTTCGACATGGCGAAAAGGATAACTTCTCTGATGATCACGGATACGCGGGTATCGTGGGGTAATTGCTGGGTTTCCGCGGTGTTAGTACAGGTACAAAATTAATTATCTGCATTACCCGCCTTCATTTTTGCCACAGGTAAATAAGATAAAGACGGCAGATCTGTGGTGTTTACCCCGCATCATTGCGATGGCTTGTTTGGGGTCATGCGCGGAAACACGGCAGGCCAAACAACTACACCGCGGGGATGTGTGAATTCAAACAATTTGTGGCGGGTGTATTGTAGTATCGACAATGTTCATTAACTCCACATAATCCAACTTAATGCAAAGCCTGGGCAGGCTTAGATCCTCTCCTCTAAGCCGTTTACCAGTACTCGTGTGCGGTCGGTTTCAGCTCTGCGTGGAAGCATCATGCAGCTCATCTATTTCTTCAAGCCCCGATGGGTGGGGCGAGTCTTGTTTGCAATAACAAATTGACGAGAAGTTTTGTTTGTTGTTTTGTTTGGGCTTTTACGTCCAGTCAACAACATTTGTGCCATTTTCAGGAAGCACTGTTTTCAGCATGTAATATTGCATCATGTCGTGTTTGCAATAACAAGTTTAAGGGAGATTTTGAAGCTATTTATTAGTTGGTCAGAGCCGGAATTTTTATGTCTGTTGCTTGGTCCAACGGGGTTCAACTGCTAGTTTTCTTTTGCAAGTCTCGCTACTTTGGGCAACTCCTTCCTGATGCCCGGGACTTCCGTGGAGCATGGGCCATGTTTGCTGATGTTGGCTCGGTGGGGGACGCCTATAAGTCCGCGGGTGGGCGTCTCTTCCCTGATGCCTCCAGTTGACCTGTCTCATGACCTACGTCGGTCGGTGTGTGCTCGGAGGGGGACGTGCTGTGTTTGCCGGGTCTTGCCAATCATCCGTTTCGTTTTCATAACTTTGGGGTTTAGACACACTGATGAAGATTAAATATCAGAAAGGCCTCTGTGACACTAAATTTGGTACAGTTACGCCTTAAGTGCTCCAGCGTTTCGTTGCGTTCAGCACCTGATGGCTCAGTGCGTTTTATTGTCGAGTCCTCATCCTTTTTGCCAACTTGGCTATAATTGTGATTTCTTTGTTTACCGAGTTGATTAACTGATGAGCTAGAAAACCTTCACGCGGACGAAACAAATACTTGTTTGAAGCACAGGGAAAGTAAGGGTGAGGTTTGGGGATCCCGTAAAATTAAGATAAACCCACCAGTGATTTTTACTGACCGTTCCAAGTCGGTGCTTTTGCTGTGGTTCGTTCATGTTTTGTGTTGGTGGTTCTGATTCTTTCACTAATCATATATATGCCGGCCTCGGTAGCTCAAGTCGGATGCTCGTCTGACTGGTGATCAGGAGGACGCGGGTTCGACTCCCGCCGGGGTCGGCAACATTCTTTCGTGGAGACTGATCATGAAATCTTTTCTACGGTCATTCTCTTCCTTCCGCTGATTCAAGAAGGGCAGTTGTCAGTTTCTGGCGAAAGAATGTGCACTGCTCTGGTTAACCGCTTACGTATAAGCCTGCCCAGGAAAGTGTGGATAGGTAAACTGACCGGCTCAAAAATGACCTAAATAGTGTTGACTGGGCCGTTAAACTCCAATACAAACAAACAAATCACTAATCATATACGTTGTTCCGTTGATTATTCTGATTCTTCCCCCGTTTTGGCTGTTCATTTTTAGTTACGTTTTTCCTTCCAGTTTAATGTTTGTAATGTTGGTAATTCTGATTCTTTCTCCCATTATGTACATGTATATTGGTCCTTTTGAGTTCGGTGTGGATATTCTGAGTCACCACTTGTTTGTGAAAGAGCTGAGGACTCTGTTTACCTGTTGTCCGTTTTGTTTACCGTCACTCCATGTTTCGACTTCTGTCCCTAGTGAAATTGTGGGAAGAGTTTGGGATCTGATTGTATCAGTTCCTGATCGTTTGTCTTTTTGATTTTGTTTTTCTGTGATTTGTGTAGAAGCCTCCTTGGTGAAGTGGATAGTCCACTCGCCTTGTGAACCAGGAGTCGCAGGATCGATCCCGGGCACCTCCAGACTTGCGAATGAGTCTTTAAACCGAGGCCCCGTCTCCGTATGACCTTAGCTGTTGGTGAGACGTAAGACTCAAACACTCTATGATTTGTGTTTTAAAGTCCCCCTCAACACTATTTAGGTCAGTTTAGAGACGTTGTTTCCATTGTTTTGGGGCGTTTTACCCACCAAGTAAAGAAATGACTTCTCAAGCCTTGCCACCCAATCGTTGAAACCAATAAGATTTATAGATGTATGCATGGAAGGTCTGACTCGCAACACTTTGCTTTGTCTCGGCATGCCCTGCGCAAATAAGCATTTTACCAGCATTCGTGTGCACTCGGTTTCAGCTCTGCTGAGAAGCTCACTGCAATCCATTTCTCCAAACCCCGATGGGCAGAGGCTAAATATACGAGATAGAATCTATTTAACAGAAAGAATATTCAGCATGTTTCTGGCACGAATGAAGAAATTTGTTATTTGTATGGCTTCCAAAAGTCTTTTCAAACTATCGGGATTTCAGGGCGACTGGAACGCGTCATAACCTCGGCTCTGTTTGAGGTGGGCATTTTTCTGGATTGAAAGCCCAACATTAAATCTCTACCCATGAATCAGTCGTATATGTATACTCTCATGTGAATATTTATATAAATGGCTGTTTATTCTAATATTTCAGACCACCTGTCAAACCCAGTCCCAGCCTGTGACGGAATGAGCTTTAGAAGTAACTTACAATGTCAGTTGACCTAAGAAACCAAACATGTATATACTTTCTAAGGAGTCTTACGAGGATACAAACAAACTACACGACTGTGAGCCGTTTATGCAGTTAGGATAACTTATTGGACAGAGATTGTGATTTGAACAACATTGTGACAAACATTCATGTTATACATGATAATTATTAAAGTAAGTAAGGAAGCCTTAATACATTTACATGAATGATGTTTGCATTTTGAGGAAAAAACATAAATTGCGGAATATGTGATTAATGATGGTCAATTAAACCTCGCTCTAAGGATAGCTAAGGGTCCATTGCTCCTTTATGCAGCAAGAGAAGTCTCTGGTTAGACTATATGGATGCGCAGGCTGATCTGATTCTTCGCTGGATGCACATGTCTTATTGTAGGTTTTGTCGTAGGCTGGCTCATTTACATTGTCAGCTGAACTAAGCAAACATACGAAAGTGCGTACTACTGAAATAAGCAGACACATGAGAGTGCGTACTTCGAACTAAATGTTCGAAGTTAATATTTGTGAGAAACATCATAATGATGAGGTGTGCAACAAATCAAATGGATTGTAACATTTCACGGGCAACTTGCAGATCCATAGCGAAGAGAAACCGTACAGGAATGTAATATGTGGTAAACAGTTTCAATGTTCAGAGGGTTTTTGAATATGGACAGTCTTCCTAGTGAGAAACATATGTCGTAAATTGTTTGTGCCAACGATAACATATGGAGGTTCATACTGGAGAGAAACCTTACGTCTGCGGGGCGTGTGGTAAATCATTTCTTTCGTCAAGTGATTTATATAAACACTTGAAAGTTCATACTGGTGAGAAACCATACATTTGCGAAACGTGCGGAAAATCATTTGCTTCGTCAGGTAACCTGTGTTCGCATATAAAAATTCATACTGGTGAGAAACCATACATGTGTAGAACATGCGGCCAGTCATTTGCACGATCAGGTAACCTGAGTACTCACATGAAAGTTCATACTGGTGAGAAAAACCACATTTGCACGATCTGTGGTAGATCATTTAATTTATCATGGAACCTGATAGCACATATGAGACTCCATACTGGTGAGAAACCTCACGTTTGTGGAACCTGTGGAAAATCATTCACACGACAAGGTACACTGAGAATCCATATGCAAGTTCATACCGGTGAGAAACCACACGTTTGCGGAACGTGTGGTAAATCATTTGCTCAGTCAAGTAACCTGAGCACGCATATGAAAGTTCATACTGGTGAGAAACCTTACGTTTGTATGGTGTGTGGTACACAATTTACAACGTCAAGTAATCTCAGTACCCATATGAAAGTGCATACTGGTGAGAAACCTTACATTTGTAGGGCGTGTGGTAAATCGTTTACTCAGTCAAGTAGCCTTAATTCCCACATGAAAGTTCATACTGGTGAGAAGCCACACGCTTGCGGGGCATGTGGTAAATCGTTTATTTCGTCAGGTGATCTGTATAAACACATGACTGTTCACACTGGTGAAAAAACACACGTTTGCAGGACGTGTGGTAAATTATTTGCTACCTCAAGTAACCTGAGTTCACATGCAAGAGTTCATACTGGTGAGAAACCATACATTTGCAGAACATGTGGTCAATCATTTGCACGGTCAGGTAACCTGAATGCACATATGAAAATTCATAGATCATATGATAATTCATGTGCCTAGTAAAGTAGATGTAACATCAATGTGCATGTGGATATTTAAACTGACGAGAAACCACACCTGTATGACACATCGGTTAAACATTTTTCACTGTCAAATAGCCTGAGAGAATTCATTCCCGTCTGGTGAGAAAAACAAAGTTGTACAACGTAAGATAAATAATTTGCTTGTTCAAGTACATGTAGATTTTACTGTTTTATCATATGACGTCGCGTTCGATAATGTAATAACGCCATATAATATATTCGATAATGCACTAGTGGATAAAATATGCAAATAAGTTAGATACGCTCCTTGACGTTGCATGTACGACGTCCTTAACGACATCGCGTTTAATATTGGCGGACGTCGTGTTCAGCATTGGCGGAATAGTGACATTTTTGTACAGAAAAATCGTGAATTAAATGCGTTCTTGTCATATGAATAGAATCTTGCTTTCGTGCTCCTGTATTATTAAATTTATTAAACTCGTTGAAGAAAAGGGATAAAATGCACGCGCAGCCTCGCATTTTATCCCTTTTCCTCAACTCGTTTACTAAATTCAATAATACATGAACACTCATGTAAGATCCTCTATGAGAAACGTCTCGTTTACGGAATTTTCAAAAGTTTGTAACCTCTGTAGACGTTCTAATGAAGTATGACTTACTTAACCCTTCTCTTGCTGAATATTCAGTTAAGCCATCCCCCAATTCGGACTTTGAACCAATCAGATTACTTGGTGTAATTTTTTCCTACAATTTCGTAAATTGAATGTCAAACAGTATAGATCATGATCACAAGGGTTCTTCACTGTTTGCAAAGAAAAGGGTTGACGTGAACAGCAGAATAAGAGTTAACGTGTTTTGTAACCTGGATTAACAATGTGTTCGCTCGGGTCACATGTGAGACGCCAAGTTCTGCAACGGAAGGTCAGGTGGTTTTTCTCCGGGTACTCCGGTTTTCGCCCACCTCTGATTAACGATCGGCTCGATATGAGTGAAATAATCTTGAAAGGGCCGTAAAACCAAAACCAAAAAAAAAAAAAAAATTAACAATGTGAAAGTTCAAACTGTCTAATCCCGCAGCTGCTAGGTACATGTATGCAGTAATGCGTTTGGAAACTTAACACAGCTCAAAACTACACACGGTGATCCACGACAGATAGAAACTGCACATATGTACAGTATGTGCTTAATCAAGGTGCTTAAATATTCATATCAAAGTTCATACTAATCAGAAAACTAATACCCATGGGACACGTGGTAAACCTTACAGAGAGACATTTAACTTAAAAGAGATAAACCTCACAAGTGTGAACTAACATACATGTATATATATGGAGAAAGGATTAACCTCACACCAAAGGAATATTTGGAACAAACTTCAATAACCATGGAAATGTATTCGAGACAGGAGCAGTTCGAATTACTATGGTTCAGTAAAACGCAAGGGAAATGAACGAAATATTGTTATGACTTGGTGATATAAGTTTTCCTTCTATTGAATAAAGGAATGGTGTTTATATTCATTGAGACGATTCAAATGAGTACACATACCATACCCTTTCTTAGGCCCCCGCTCATCGGACCATGGGGAAATGGATTAGGCTGCATGGTGCTTCTACGCAGAGCTGAAACCTGCCGCACTCACGAGTACCGGAATACCGCTTATAAGGTCTAAGCCTGTCCGGGCTGGACCGTCCAGGCTTAGATAACTTAGATAAAGGACGGCGGGGCCTGATATGCAATTCTGTCTCAAGGTCGGGTAAAAGTGACAAAATTAGTGCTGCCGGGGACTTGAAACTTTGAACTTCGACTCAAACAAACAGAACCATACTCTTTTCAGACAAAATAAGACTATCCATGGATTTTCCTTTCTATATTGATTATCTAAAACTATGGATGGATCCCTCTGCTGACTCAAAAACGGGTTCGGAATACATGTATGCAAGGGTAACAAATCATCCTTGTACGTGTTATCGAAATTTCACTGTATTTGACTTGGTAGCTATATGTTACATGTACTCTTCTAACAAGCGAGAAAAAAGGCCCCCGCCAATAGGGGCTTGACGAAATATATGGGCTGCATGATGCTTCCTTGCAGAGCTTAATCCGGCCCGCACACTCGTACTGGTAAACCGCTTAGGGGATCTAATAAAAATCAAAAATGAGTTCCTTTAAGAGCAATGAAAACATTCATCCTGTTCAGGCACCGCGATGCGAGGCGGACCGTCCATGCTAATAAACCGTATTGGTTTCATTGGGCAACAGATGTCATTTCATATTAGTGTTGGGTAAAAGTCCCACAAAGTTGGAAGCAACGTCTCTAAAATGACCTTCACGGTGTTGACGGGGACGTTAAACCTCAAATCCAACAAACAAACAAACACGCGAGAAAACGGCCCCCGTCCATCGGGGCTTGAAGAAATAGATTGGGCTGCATGATGTTTCCACGCAGAGCTGAAACTGACCGCACACGAGTACTGGTAAACCACCCGGAAGTTCTAAGTCTGCCCAGGAAAATTGGTGCGAGTCGGACCATCCATACATGTTTACCAATTGGTTTCTTTGGGCGGCAGGGCTTGAGATGTCATTGCATCTCAATGTAATGTCGGGTAATATTGGAAGCAACATCTCCAAAATGACCTATACAGTGCTGACGGGGAGGTTAAACCTCAAATCAAACAAACAAACAAGCGAGAAAGTAGCTGGGACTGGCAAGTATCCACTACACCATTTCACGCATAGGATTCCTTAGCAGACTTATGCACATCCACAGCGGCGAAATACATATCACCGCGAAAACACCTATATCCGCCCCCCCCCCCCCCCTTGAACCACACTTTTATATAGTAAAACTGGGATTTACAGGGGTAAACCTTATTTTTCTTATTTCTGCTCCAAAATATCGGTTGTGGGTACTCGTTAGAACCGCGTCGATGAGTCGATTCTAATGAGTACCCACAATCTATATTTCATCACGAAAACACACCTATATAATTTTGACCCCCTCGAATCCCAATTTTATATAGTGAAATTGGGGTTTACAGGGGTAAACCTTATTTTATTTATTTCCGCTCTAAAATAAAGTTTGTGGAGACTCGTTAGAACCGCCTCGTCGACTTACGAGTACCCACAATCTATAATTGGAGCAGAAATAAGAAAAATATCACAATTTTTCATCAAACATTTTTCATTTTTTTCGGCGATAAAGGTGGCAATGTATTTGTATAGGCGTGTTTGCGTAATGTGAGTAGAAATATGAAAATTATCATATTTTTGCTTCTCGAAATGTTCTTTTTTTTTCGGCGGTAGAGTTTACAATGTATGTGTATTGGCGAGGTTTTGTAATGTCAAATGTGAAGTATGGGGAAATAATGTACACATTCTTGCATATTGATGACTCATACCCGTGATTGGCATTTCCAAAATACATGTATCTAGGTTGACACGTCGTTTCATGCATTGATTTCATCAAATATATATTACAAATGTATACGTGTACCTGAAACTGGGGAAACCTAATTCGTATCCATGACGAAAACATGCCTATACAAATGCATTGCAAACTTTACCGCCGAAAAATTGGCAATTTTCAGATGAAAATATGTGCTTTTTTATTTCTGTTCAAAATATAGATTGTGGGTACTGGTTAGAACCGCCTCAATGAGTCGGTCCTAACGAGTAGCCACAAACTATATTTTTGAAAAGAAATAAGAAAAACAAGGTTTACCCCTGTAAACCCTAATTTTACTGTATAGAAGTAGGGTTCAAGGGAGTCAAAATTTATATAGACGTGTTTTCATGATGGTGGAATACAGATCGTTTGCAGAGAAAACACGACGTACATGTTTAGCCCAAAAAAGTTGTCTTAAATTGGAATTCTAACACAGCGCGCCTATATAGGCAAAGGAAATTAACTGTGCAAAATTTGTGCAACAAAATTATGCAACAAATCACAACTCGACGTGACGAGTGACGTCATTCAAACTTCCAATTTATGACGTCACTAGTAGATTTCCTTGACGTTAGACGGTATAACGCAATTTTCTAGCATCTAAAACGTTAGAAAAAGATATGAATGCGTTTGTTTCAGTCGATAATTTTAGCGGGATTTCTTCTAACAATGGCAAAAGGTTGTGAGATTTTGAAGGAAACAAAAACATTCTTGCCGATTTTCAGCGTGTAAGAATCGAAATTGATCAGTTCTAGTCTGTGATTTGTTAAGTAATAAATCACAGTTTGGAGGTCAGTTGTAAGTAGACAAATCACGCGCGCTGCGCGCTCGTGATTTGATCTACTTTAAAACTGACCTCATAACTGTGATTTATTACTCAACATATCACAGTTAGTGCTGATCTATTTCTTAAATTAAATGTACTTGCTAAATGTATTCAGTAGATCTTCGATTGCGCCTTTGCCATGGCTGATTCGAACCCTTTTTTGAGTCCTTAGGAAATTCCTCGACCTAGTATGGGATAAATAAGATTTTCGAATTAACTTAGAAATGTATGTTGTCTATTTGTGTGTTTTAATCGGGGTTTAACGTCCCCGTTGACACTATTTAGGTCATTTTTGGAGACGTTGCTTTCAATATTGTGGGTGTTTTACCGGATCTCTCAAGCCCTGCCGCCCAATGAAACCAAAAGGCTTATAATATGCATTGGACGATCTGACTCACTCCACTTTGCCTGGGTAGGCTTAGGTTTATTAGTACTCATGTGTGGTCAATGTCGGCTCCGCGTGGAAGCAGCATGCAGTCCAATCTATTTTTGGGTCGATCGATTAACGATCGACCCAAATTTACTAAATGGCCAAACGGAATTAATGCAGTTTTCCACGTGACCATCACTGATTTGGGAAAACAAATATTATGTTTTATTAATAGAACTTGAAACGTTGCGCTATTTTTATCGATGCAACAGGAGCTATCTATAGAAACCATCACTGATTTGGGAAAACCAATATTATGTTTTATTAATAGAACTTGAAACGTTGCGCTATTTTTATCGATGCAACAAGAGCTATTGTTTGTGCCTTGACAGGAATCGTGTGCAGGATAGTACCTAGATCAGACGCCGCGAAATGTGGCGTCTGATCAGCAGGTTGCACAGGAACTTCACTGTTTGCTTAATGCTTAAGTAGTGGCATTTGAGGGTTAAACGAAATAGTATAAGAACGTACTGAAAGAAAAACAACGATGTCACGTGACAGCTTTCGGAACAGTCTATTTTTAAAAGTATGCCAAGTCGAGTAAAAATAGACTTTTCGCACTCCTGCTAAGAACTTAATTTTAGAACCCTGAAATGTTTAAGTGCAAAAATGAGTAGGTGGTACCGTTATTAGACATTCAGCGTAGACCAAGATCGGATATAGAGTACATTGCTTCTGATCAGGTCGGCACTGTTCGCCATATGTATGCAACAACAGTTTTGAACATGATTCAGGACTGAAAAGGGGCGGGTTGAGAATGCGAATATCAGGTATTTTTCAGAGGGTGAAAAACTGTATGAATCTGAAATAATTTCCAATTGATGTAAGGTTTAACGTCCTCGTAAACACTGTATAGGTCATTTGGAGACGTTACTTCAAATGTTACGGGACTTTCAGCTCTGCGTCGAAGCATCATGCAGCCCATCTATTTATTCAAGCCCCGATGGGCGGGGGCGGGTTGACTGTGCTCGTACACTTGGGCATTGGCAAACAGAATCTACATAATCAGACGCCACATAACGCGATGTCTGAACAGCTCTACTGTGCTTGCTAAAGGTTAAACGAACAGTTTGATTCTCAGCTCAGGACTTTTTTCCTAACCTACACTCAGAGACAATCTACCCACCAGTGCTCTCAGTGCTTTGATTCCAAACCCCGATGGGTCGGGGCGATTATGGGGTGCTTACTTATTAGAATAGACGAGGTAATAATAATGAGTACACACATCATATAGTTTATTATAGAACACACAAAAATGTCAAAAAATAACCCCGTTATGCTCCCTGGCAGTAATCTTCAATGACCCGAGCTACACCTGTTTCGAACAGAGGTGTTCCGAGTCATTTAAGTTCGACTGTAATGACCAATTAATTGCACCATTCATTATACAACATGTTTACTGCTTTTCATTCAACAAACTGTGTAGCGATGTTTTTTATTCGTTTATACTTTTCTTGATTAACGCAGTTTTATCATACGACGCCACGTCTGAAAATGTAATAACATCATGTAATAAATTCGATAATCCACTAGTGGATTAAATATGCAAATTAGTTAGATACGCTGCGTAACGTAACATGTACGACGTCCTTAACGACGTTGCTATTACTAATTGCGGAATATTGACAGTTTTATTAAACAATCTTGAATAAAATGTGTTTTAAATATTGTGCTAAATAGAATCCTGCATTTGTGCACATGTATTATTGAATTTTTGTCGCACCTGCTTTAGCAGGAAGACAGGCGTGCAAGTTTCCGTACGTCTGTCCGTCCGTCCGTTGGTCCGGTGGTCCGTCCGTCCGTCCGTCATTCCGTCAACATTTTACACTGGATGTCTTGTCATCGCAACTCATCCTACACTTTTAGACCGATCATTTGGAAACTTTGCATGTGCTTTCGCCATGGTATGAGGATGCGCATGTGGTTTGGACTTAATCTTCGAATCAATTTTTGTCACTTTTTCTATATTGTGAACTTAGTCATTTTTAGGTATGCGATACGTACCTCTTGTCATCGCAACTTCTCTTACACTTTTATACTGATCATTTGGAAACTTTGCATGTGCTTTCCCCTTGGTATGAGGATGCGCATATGGTTTGGACTTAATCTTCGAATCAATTTTTGTCACTTTTTCCAGATTGTGAACTTAGTCATTTTTAGGTATGCGATACGTACCTCTTGACATCGCAACTCCTCTTACACTTTTATACTGATCATTTGGAAACTTTGCATGTGCTTTCCCCTTGGTATGAGGATGCGCATATGGTTTGGACTTAATCTTTGAATCAGTTTTTGTCACTTTTTCCAGATTGTGAACTTAGTCATTTTTAACCTTCAATTGGTATTGGGTTGGTACCTCTTGTAATCGCAACTCCTCCTACCCTTTTATACCAATCATTTGGAAAATTTGTATGTGCTTTCGGCATGGTATGAGGATGCGCATGTGGTTTGGACTTAATCTTCGAATCAATTTTTGTCACTTTTTCCATATTGTGAACTTAGTCATTTTTAGGTATGCGATACGTACCTCTTGTCATCGCAACTCCTCTTACACTTTTATACTGATCATTTGGAAACTTTGTATGTGCTTTCCCCTTGGTTTGAGGATGCACATATGGTTTGGACTTAATCTTAAAATCAATTTTTGTCACTTTTTCCAGATTGTGAACTTAGTCATTTTTAACCTTCAATTGGTATTGGGTTGGTACCTCTTGTCATCGCAACTCCTCCTACACTTTTATACCAATCATTTGGAAAATTTGTATGTGCTTTCGGCATGGTATGAGGATGCGCATGTGGTTTGGACTTAATCTTCGAAATAATTTTTCTCACTTTTTGCACATTGTGAACTTAGTCATTTTTGTCGTACCTGCTAAGCAGGAAGACATAAACGTGCAAGTTTCTGTCCGTCCATTTGTCCGTCTTTTTAATCTATAATTGATATATGATAGGTACCTCTTGTCATCGCAACTCCTCTGACACTTTTATAGCAATCATTTTGAAACTTTGCGTGTGCTTTCACCATGGTTTGAGGATGTGCATGTGCTTTCGACATAATTCTCAGAATATTTTTTTTTTCACTTTTTGCACATTATGAACTTAGCCATTTTTTATGCTTTAGTTGATATACAATAGGCCCCTTGTCATCGAAACTCCTCTTACAGTTTTATACCAATCAGTTTGAAACTTTGCGTGTGCTTTCGCCATGGTTTGAGGATGTGCACGTCGTTTCGACATAATTCTCAGAATATTTTTTCCACTTTTTGCACGTTATGAACTTAGCCATTTTTATGCTTTAGTTGATATACAATAGGTACCTCTTATCATCGCAACTCCTCTTACAGTTTTATATTGATCATTTTGAAACTTTGTGTGTGTTTTTGCTATGGTATGAGGATGTGCATGTGGTTTGGAATTTAATTTCGGATCAATTTTTATCACTTTTTCCACATTGTGAACTTAGTCATTTTTAACCTTCAATTGATATATGATAGGTACCTCTTGTCATCACAACTCCTCTTACAGTTTTATACCAGTCATTTTGAAATTTTGCATGTGCTTTTGTTATGGTATGAGGATGTGCATGTGATTTCGATATAATTCTCAGAATATTTTTTTTTTTGCTTTTTGGCGCATTGTGAACTTAGTCATTTTTAAGCATCAATTGATATACAGGAGGTACCTCTTTGTCACCGCAACTCCTCTTACAGTTTTATACTAATCATTTTGAAACTTAACTTGTGTTTTCTCCATGATATGAGGATGTTCATATGCTTTGGATATAATTCTTGGATCATTTTAGTTCTTTTTTTCACACTGTGAAATTAGTCAGTTTTTTACCTCACATGTATAGGCTATGGATTCTTCTCAAAGCCCTATATTCATCTCTTCTGCCTTAAATAAACTTTTATTTTTGTGTTGGGCAGGTGGGTAGCAGGTGCGACATCAACTTCTCCGAAGTTGAATTTCTGGTTTAAACTCGTTTTGGAAAAAGGATAAAATGCTCAGCAAAGCCTCGCATTTTATCTCTTTTCCTCACCTCGTTTAATAAATTCAGTTCGCAGAATACAAGACGGCACACTGCCGAACACTGCAGGTTCAGACGCTTTCACTGTTAACAATAATCAGGCATTTTATGATTTCTAATAAAACACCTTTTCGAATATTCAAGACTATTGGACCCATTGATTCATTTACACTTTACGAGGCCATTTACTTGTAAATACTTGTGTTACATTCTCTTATGCGCCTACATTTGTGCCGGTCTCGGCAGCTCAGTATGATGAGCGTCTCACTTGTGATCAAGAGGATCACCGGGACTGGCAACCTTATTTCGTGTATACTGTTCATGATTTGTTTACGGTCATTCTCTTCCCTCCGCTGGGGCTGACAACATTATTTCGTGTAGACTGTTCATGATTTGTTTACGGTCATTCTCTTCCCTCCGCTGATTCAAGAATGCCAGTTGTCATTTTCTGGCGAAAGGATGTGCACTGTTCTGGTTAACCGCCACTGTATAAGCCTGCCCAAAAAACAAAGTGCGGATATGTAAACTGACCAGCTCGAGAATGACTTAAATAGTGTTGTCGTGGCCGTTAAACTCGAGTACAAACAAACAAACAAACGCCCAACATAGACGTGAATGCAATGGCAATCAGGAATCGATGCAATTAACCCACAGCTCCCATCAGATATATCAAATCAAACATCAAAATCATTGCGTTTATCAAAAATTTTGCAGGAAACAAACTTTTCTACAATAGATAGATGTAAATAAAAAAACGGGGCCTCGGTATCGGAAAATTTGCTTTATTTAACGGGGGTGAAAATTTTACTGATAAAACCATCGAAATAGATATTGTCAGTATTTAATAAATCATCCAAATATCTAGAAGTCGAGCTAAAGGCTTCAATCATTTCAGATTAGGTTTCAACGGAAGGGGACATCATGAACTTTCTTTCATAACAAAACAAGAACAGATCGTCCACACGGGGTGCGCAATTCGTACCCATGTGAATACCCACCTTTTGTCTAAGTAACTTAGTACAAAATCTTATGTAAATATTGTCAAGTAGAAAGGTTTGAGCTTCACATACTTTCTGAGATAAAGTATAATTTTTATGCTCTTCAGCTTTGAAAAAAAAAACATTTCTTACAAGAGGGAATCTTCCCTATGAAATGTCCTATAACCTTTTACAAACCTATATTTTTAAAACAAATTGATCCACACAAGTTATCTACTTGTTTGTCAAAGAGGAATAGTCGAGCCTCGATGGCTCGTACACAGAAGGCTCGTTTACCATGGATGAGTCGAATCCATGTGTTAGGTCATAAAAAATTCTACAAGATACAGAATAAATGGGGACTTATACTGAGCAACATAAATTTAGCACGGACTAGAAAAACACCAATACCTTAAAGAAGAAGAAAGTAACAACTGTGAAACATTACCGAAATTCATCTTTAATCCATTGACACTCAATATCAAATGAAAACAGTCATCTCTTCGGCCTGGAATTTGTCAGGGAGCTCCATAATAGACACTGGGGTCAATTTGAAAGTGCACACCCACATACACATCGTGTATGCCCGCCGTTTGATGCAATGACAGCCAGGCACGGATGTCTCATGCTGGAAACAAGTCTGTTAACTTCTGCCATTGGGATGTTGTTCCACTCTCTATGCAACGCCTGCTCTAGATCACGAACGTTGTTGACGGTGTGACGTTCTCTTACTCTGCGTCCCAAAATGTCCCACAGGTGCACGATGGTGGACAAATCTGCGGATCTCGATGGCCATTCCAACAACTGAACAGTGTTGATGTTTAGAACATTCATTGTGTATCTTGCAGTGTGCGTTCTGGCATTGTCTTGTTGGATTATCACTCCTGGACGTTGACTCGCGAAGAGCACAATCACTGGCTTAACAATCTGTGCACAATACCCAACAGCTGTAAGCGTTCCCTGAACAGTTATGAGGTTCGTTTTAGTGTTACGTGCTATACCTCCCCACACCGTTACACTACCACCACCGTATCGGTCCCTTTGAATGACGTTCTGTGGCGTTCATCTGAACGTCTCCACACACGCTGTCTACCATCGGCAAAATTAACACTGAAACAAGATTCGGAGGTAAAGAGGATATTGTTCCACTAACGTTGAGCCCAAAGGTAATGATTTCTAGCCCAGTTCACTCGATCCTGGCGATGAAGTCGAAAAGAGGAACGCCAGCGAAAGGTCTTTTCGCCCAGAACCTTCCTCTGTACAGGCGCCAACGGATGGTTTGAGCAGAAACTGTTGTTCTGGAGACCGACCGGATCTGATTGGCAACTTTTTTCGCCGACATGAATTGGTTTCGACGTGACGTCATGACAATGTAACGGTCCTCTGCCGCCGACGTTTTTCGTGGTCTGGTTCGACGGCAATGCTTAAGCGACCCAGTTGCTTCATATCGAGACCGCAACCGAGAGACACTACTGTGGTGAACCCCAATTTGGCGTGCTGCGGCTGTAACTGACATCCCACCTTCAAGCATCCCCAGAACTCTGTGAGGTTAATCTAACGTTAGGCTTCTGCTCTTCCCCATGGCAGAAATTCGGCAAATTTACGACGGACTTTTGAACTGTAGTGTTAAATGAAACTGCACCAATATGTTTTGCAAATGTCACTTAGTGCCATGAACAAGAAATGGTACATGGTCATGAAATCCGTAAATTGCACATGCCACGTTCGATATCGATAAAAACGAACTTTTCGTGCAGATAAATGTATCCTGGACATTAGCCCGATAATGTACATGTTTTCATTTATTGAACAAAATTCTACTGATAAAAATACAGGTCCCCAAAAATCCGTGCTAAATTTATGTTGCTCAGTATATTTTGAGACGGTTTTATTATTTTCCAAAAGTATGCTCTATGTACTCATTCTCATCGCTTCGATGAGTTGATTCTAATGAGTACACACACCTTACATTTATATGATAGATATCTCAACATTTTTTAAAAAATAACTAATCCTCTATATTTCTACCTGGACTCCCCTTATAAATGACAATAAAAAGTCCATTCAGTATAATATGGAGTAAGGAGAGTTGATCATCAAGATAATCTAGTGCTACTTTACTTGTAAAATACAGTCAGCCTCGATAGCGCAGTTATTAACACATTCCACTCATGATCGAGAGGTTGTGCGTTCGAATCCGGCACCCGGTTTCGAGGTGTGTCCTTGGGCAAGACACGTAATGACACTGCCTCACTATACCCAGGTGTAAATGGGTAGCAGTGGTGTAAAAGTCACTGCCTCTCTCTAGCGCGTGAAAACATCCGGAATTAGTGTTCGAGAGCGATTAAATAAGCTTTAAGCTTCCATCGTGTGTGTGTGTTAAATCGGGTTTAACGTCGCTTTCAACAATTTTTCAGTCATATCACGACGGTGTCTGGTTGCGACAGGGAGCTCGATGCTCACTTTTATAGTGCTGCCTCACTGAAGTATCATGTCCCAGACACATTACATGATACCACACCCAGTCACATTATCCTGACACTGGGTCGACCAGTCCTAGCTCTACCCCGTAAATCTGAGTGCCAAGCGAGGAGCAGCTAGTACCATTTTTAACGACTTTGGTATGTCGCGGCTCGGGATCGAACCCGTGACCTCCCGTTCCCCGGAGCGGACACTCTACCAACTGAGCTATCGGGGCCGGTAAAGCTTCCATCGTAATCGAACTAAAATAAAATAGTATAAACTAAAATACAGTACAATTCCTCAACCACGACCACCATTTTTACTGTTCAAAATGTGCTTCGTTACTAGAGGACAAGAGTAGCAGATATATTAAAATAAAGATCAGCTGAAACATTATACATATGCTTTTAAAAGCAGAATTATTTAAGAAATAGATCAGCTCTAGTTTGTGATTTGTTGAGTAATAAATCACAGTTTGAAGGTCAGCTGAAAATAAAACAAATCACGAGCGCGTAGCGCGCGTGATTTATCTACCTACAACTGACCGACAAACTGTAATTTATTACTCAACAAATCACAAACTAGAGCTGATCTATTTCGATTCCAACAGGTTGAAAACCGGCAATAATGCTGTTGTTTCCTTCAAAATCTCACAACTTTTCGCCATTGTTAGAAGAAATCCCGCTAAAATTATCGACTGAAACACATGCATTATATCCTTTATTTACGTTTTCGATGCGAGAAAATGACGTTACACCGTCTACAGTCAAGGAAATCGACTAGCGACGTCATAAATTGGCAGTTTTTAATGACGTCACTCGTCACGCTCTTCCGAGCTGTGATTTGTTGCAGAATAAAACACAGTTATTTTCCATTGCCTATATAGTCGCGCTGTGTTAGAATGCTTATTTCAGCACGCCTTAACAGCGAAATGTATTATTGTCCCGAAAGTTGTTCCCCTTTGAAAAATGGCGGGAAAGAACTGCCAGGTGTTCCCATGCCCATTAAATGAGAATATCAGGATAACAAGTCCGTGAAATGAATACCCATAAACCCCACATTGTCAAGCGAAATGTGGGGTTTAAGTGGGTATTCATTTTCTATTCCTTTGTTCAAGATATAGGTTGTGTGAATCCGTTACAACTGCCAAGCTGAGGCGGTCAATGAAGGAGTTCGAGTATCAGGATAACAAGTCCGTGAAATCAATACCCATAAACCCCACATTGTCTAGAGAAATGTGGGGTTTAAGTGGGTATTCATTTTCTGTTCTTTTGTTCAAGATATAGATTGTGGGAATCCGTTACAACTGCCACTCTGAGGCGGTCAATGAAGGTGTTCGTACAAGCACTCACATACTGTTACGAGAAATATGAAACACTTTGATATGAAGAAAAAAAAATACATACACAATCGATCTTCGATGACTCAAAGACGTTTGTGACCATGACAAAAGTTCGAGATAGGAGTATAACTATTGAGGGTATATTATACCGCCAGTTCTGGAACCATAATTGGAATCCTATTTCATCTTTAAAATCAATCGAGAATCCTACACAAAAGTGTTCATGTATTATTGAATTTATTAAACGAGTTGGGGAAAAGTAATAAAATGCGAGGCTCTGCTGAGCATTTTATCCTTTTTCCTCTACGATTTTAATAAATTCAATAATACATGAATGCACGAATGCAAGATTCTTATTATCATGTGACACATTTTATTCACTATTGTTTTACAAAAATGTCAATTTGTTTGATTTGAGGTTTAACGTCCCGGTCAACACTGTAAAGGTCATTTTGGAGACGTTGCTTCCAATTCTGTGGGACTTTTACCCGACATTGAGATGAAATGACATCTCAAGCCCTGTCGCCCAATGAAACCAATAGAGTATGTTAGGATGGACGGTCCGCCTCGCACCGCGGTTCCTGGACAGGCTTAGATCCTCTAAGCGGTTTACCAATACTATTGTTCGGGCCATTCATCTCTTCGTGGAAGCATCTTGTAGCCCATATATTTCTTCAAGCCCCTATGGGCGGGGCTGGAAACAAAAATGTCAATATTCCGCCATAAGTAAACGCGACGTTGTTAAGGAACGTTACGGGGCGCATCTAACTAATTTGCATATTTTATCCACTAGTGGATTATCGAGTTTATTTCATAGCGTTATTACACTCTTAGATACGACGTCATATGATGTGTACTCATAAGAATCGGTTCACGGAGGTGCTGTTACTTAGTATACTAAGAAAGAATTCATTTCTCATACTATAATTGGCTTTCGGAAACTTTGTGAAGTATATGAATCGATTTAACCATACCTTTAAAACATTTTACTTGATTTATTGTTTTCATTCAAACAGACAATTACTTTCCCACAAAAATGGCGAATTGGCTATCCAAAACAAAAAAGCTCTAAGTGGTACACACATTCAACGACTAGCTATACCACAAAGTAACTACAACAGAAGAACCGCCTTGGAACTCTGCTGAAAGTATTTCACTGGGGGCGGGCTTAAATCGATTTTACGCGGCCGCAATGTGTGTATCGCGTGTATACAAAAGGACAGTCATTTTCCCACAAAATGGCCAATTGGCTATCCAAAACAAAACAAGAAAAAAATGAGCGATACACATACTCAAAGACAAACAATAACAAAAATAAGTCGCGACGGATGAAATGCCTTGGAACGGTCAGTGACACGAATTTCACTGGGGTCTTAAATCGATTTTACGCGCCCTGCCCAGGAAAAGTGTAGATAGGTTAATTTACATTTAAAAAATTACCTAAAATAGTGCTGACTTGGCCGTTAAACTCCAATACACACAATAAATAAATAAACTCTTTATAAATTGTTGACAAAATGGCTCTCGTACTGGAGATCGTTTTTAAAAATTTCATTTGGAGAGAAAATGGGAGGTTAGAATTAGTTTAAGTTCTTTTTGTGTTATGTTTAGGAAGTTGTTTTGTGGTTTTGTCTTCATGTCAAGAATACTTCTACACCTTTGTGTTGCTTAACCCTTTTTGTAGCTAATGGAATCTGCCTCCTTATATATAGCAGGAGTCCACTTCAAAATTTTTGGGTGACAAGTTGTGTTTTCTTCAAAATCTATTTGGAAAATGGCTGAACTTTTTGCAAAAAGTGGCCTATATTTCATGCTCCGTTGACTTTGCCAGATTATACCATAACCATTGCGACTAAAGTTACTAGAACCCTCATACTTACGTTTCTTCATGACTTGCTGCATCAGCATACACCTTGACCCAGTGACCTTGAGCTATATATCACGCTTTATTGACTTTGTCAGATTACACTATAACCATTGGTTTCTACTATAACTGCGGCCCCCGCCCATCGGGGCTTGAAGAAATAGATGGGCTGCATGATGCTTCCACGCAGAGCTGAAACCGACCACACACGATTACTGGTAAACCGCTTAGAGGATCTAAGTAGAAGTAAAACAAAGATCAGGAATTGATACAATTACCTTACTCCACCCATAAAAGACACCAAAGGGAAAGAAATACATACATTAAGCGACCAGACCGTAATGGAAACCTAAACAAAGGAAGGCCATAAGGACAGTTACTTTCCCACAAAATGGCCATATGGCCATCCAAAATTAAAAGACACAAGTGATACACACAGTAAGTAACAAACAACAACATAAATAAATCGCCACAGAAGAGCCGCCTTGGAACGCTCAGTGGAAGATTTCCACTGGGGGGCGGGGGGGGGGGGGGGCTTAAATCGATTTTACGTGGCCACAATCCTCGCCCTTACTTCCGCGCGATTTAGACAAATAATTTGTTCAGTCCGCATGAAGGCCTCCTAACTCATCAGTGCATCAACCGTGAACACAAAAATCAAAGAACCACAGAGGTGAGACAACGGTGAGGACTCGACAGCAAGAAACCACTGAAATGCTGGAGCAAAAGAAAACCAACAGTTAGTCTCCGATGAGCCCGACCCTGCCCAGGCAAAGTGGTGTGAGTCGACCCTTCCATGCTTATATACCCTATTGGTTTCTTCGGGCGACAGTGTTTTAGATGTTATTTCATCTCAGGGTCGTCTAAAAGTCCAACAAAATTGGCAGCAACGTCCACAAAATGACATATACACATCTACTATAAATGCAGTTGCTAGAACCTTCAAACTTAACATAATGTATATCCTTGACATGCCGCCATGGCACACACTTCGGCCTTGTGACATTGGCCTATATTTCATGCATCATTGACTTTGGCTGATTATAACAGAACCATTTTGAATTCATCAACTATACTTGATAGAATTTTCAACTTTACACAATGTTTCTTTGTGATATGCTGACTCAGTAAACACTTTGAGCCCCTGACCTTGACCTGTATGTGATACTCTGTTGACATTATCAGATCATTCCAGTCTTTATGATCTCAACAACTCTTCAGACTAAATAATGCTTCTTCTTCACATGGATACTTAGTATATTACTTGACCTGTATTTCACGCTCCATATAGTGGTTATCAGCAACTTAAGTAATTTTAGTTGCTAGAATCTTCAAATTACACACCTATTTGTATAATGTTTCCTATTACCATGTTGACTCAGCGTAAAACTGCGCTCAGTGACCTTCACCTATATTTATTGCTTCACTGACTTTGTCAAATTACACCATAACACTTGCGATTTCAGCATCTATAGATATTTCCTCTTGCAGGCAATAACAAATACAGGTAATTGTAAAAATGTATTGATTTGCATGTCATTCTACAATTACTTTAGTTAAGCTTTGCTGTTCTGTGGCAGTCTATTGTATGTCTGTTGTTCCCACGCAGAATTGTGCCGAATGGCTGCAAACTTTGATTTTCATGATTTAGAAAAGATTATCGTTGGATATGATATGAAATATACTATATTTGTTAAATTCCAGTGGTAATTCTCAGTGGACTGCATAAGAAATGGTCAACACAACAGTGAAATATGTTCTATAAAAGGTTTATCCTTCTGAAGCAAGGAATACACCACAAAACTGGAAAATATGGAGTGTACATTTTTTTCTAGGCCAGACTAGATAGTTTCGGACCATTTGGCCTCACCAGTGACCCAAAATATTTTCAAAATTCCACAATGGAATCAATGATCCTAAAGGACAAGAAAATACAAACAACACTATGATGTAGGGCAGGGAGACATTTTACGGCCGCCACACATTCCCACACATCAGCAGAAGTGACGTTAAATATGTATTTTCATAATTCCACAATGGAATCAATGATCCCAAAGGACAAGAAAATATAAACTACACTGTGAAGTCCTTTCCAATTAAAGGCGACGGCACTGGCTGGGTGTATATGTACCCCACTGGGCACTTTGTCTATTGTTGTTGTAGTTTTATTTTTGTGTGTGTGTGTGTGTGTGTGTGTGTGTGTGTCTCTAATAGTCATTTAGCAAATTGGTATTCTGTATGCGTGTGATGACAATAGTTTTGGAAGCATTTTACTATCCACAACACACTCTTTAATTTAGGTGGATGTGAAAAATAACCGGTGATGGGTTTGAGACCTCGAAAAGTAAATCTAAGGCTTTTTGTTTTCATTTTATTAAAGGCTCACTGACTTTACACGATGAGGTTCAGATCTCGTCAAGAAAGACCCGTTGTCATCTTATTAAAGATCCTTGACTTTCATTGACTCTTGCCAACAATTTGATGACTCATTGACTGTCCCATCACGAAAACACACTTATATAATTCTGACCCACTTGAACCCCACTTTTATAAAGTAAAACTGGCACTTACAGGGGAAACCCTTATTTTTCTTATTTCTGCTTTAAAATATATCGAGGCGGTTCTAACGAATACCCACAATCTATATTTTAGTGCAAAAATAAGACAAATATCACAATTTTTCAGTCTATAATGTTCGGGGTTTTTTCGGCGGTAAAGTTTACAATGTATTTTTATAGGCGTGTTTTCATAATGATTATAATTTTTTCAAGGACATGACATTTTGGCTGTGAAAAATGTGAGTCTAGGGCCTCGGTAATGTTCATGTTTCCTGTATCAGGCAATGACTGACACACTGGGGAAGCTAATAAACACTAGGGTGAGATAGCATTTTGTGACAAAGGGATATTATTGACCAATGGGTGAGAATATAAGACTCTTATATGGGTGTGAGGGGTGGATGGAAAAATCCGCCCCAAAGGTCAATGTCCAGCATCCGTGATGCCGGGCAGTGATCCCGAGGGACTGATTTTTCTATCCAACCCTCACACCCATATAGGATTCTTTTTATTGCATACCTTCCATTTCTTACCGCGCAGTTTTAATGCTGCAGTCACTTCGGTTACGACGTCCGCCATATTGTGGTGACAGGTATGTTTAGTAACGTCACGTAACGTGATCTTACGTCAATTTTTACGACGGCGCATATGAGGTCGTACTCAACCAGTGCATTTATCAAAAACGCGAGAATGCAGCGCTAAAATCCGTGCTAAGAAATGGAAGGTATGCAAGAACAAGAATCCTGTATGGGTCTGAGGGGTGGATTGAAAAATCCGTCCCTCGGGATTACTGTCCGGTCGAACAGTGACCCTCGGGACGGATTTTTCCATCCACCCCTCACACTCATATATTCTTTAAAAAGATCATCCCTCGGAACCAAGATAAAACCCCACAGAATTGGCGGCGTGTATATTTTTGGGTCAGACTAGCTAGTTTCGGACAATTAGGCCCCATCTTTGACCATCAAATACTTTTTCAAAATTCCACAGTGGCATCAATGGTAAACGACTCATGTCCTTCATTGGAGCGTCGGTTATTTTTAGACCTTTTGAATCATTGATTTCACTGCAGAATTTTGGAAATAATGAGGGCAACTGATGAGGCCTGATTTCCGGGTATGGCTCGTCTTGCTCAGAAAAATAATTTGTGAACTACACAGATTGCAGTTCTGTGTTGCTGTCTTTGCTTTGCGAGGGACTACCCCGCCAAGCGAATTTGTGTCTTCGAGCATTCCGTCATGACAAATTTTAACTGCGCATGCCCTGCCATTCAGAGGGGCCAGGGACATGGCTTTCTTCTGAAGGTTCCTCTTGATTCACTGCATGTATGAGCGAGCAGCGAAGGTTCTGGCTCGCCTGAACCTTCGCTGCTCGCATAGGCGATAAGTACCAAAATCGCTTGACGGGGCCCAAATGATAAGTGCTACTGATAATGGATGTAGAGAAAAGTCGGAAACCAGCAACACCATATTTTATATATGTTTATTACTGCATGTTCAGCACTGCGTCTCTATCACTCTTCTAACCTGCAATTGAAAAAAAAAAACATATCACTTTAAGATATCACACCAATGCAATTTAGAATTAATTTTCTTGCACACCAGACAAGGAAATCCGTGATTTTACCCTGGGATAGAAATTTATGTTCTGACCCTGGTGTTCCGACCCCAAATCGAATGTAGTCGCATGTTTGATGAATACACTGGTTGATTACAACCTCATGTGCCGCGTCGTCGTACGTGACGTCACTAAACATTCCTGTTGTGCCATCACAAAATGGCGGACGTCGGTAACCGAAGTGAAAGCAGCATTAAAATTTCGCAATAGAAATGGAAGGTTTGCAAGAAAAAGAATCCAATATTGTTGTGAGGGGTGGATAGAAAAATCCGTCCCTCGGGATCACTGTCCGGCATCACTCGGCAAGCCTCGTGATGCCGGACAGTGACCCTCGGGACGGATTTTTCTATCCACCCCTCACACCCATATAAAATTCTTATATTCTTGCACATCAGATAATGAAATCCAGGAACTTAGTCTGTCTACTCAAGATGTTGTACACTGGAAAAAATGTTTGAAAAACACTATGCCCCAAACAATATGCTATCCCTTAAACATGCTTTGACTATAAAACTTAAGCACCAAAACTTAAGCACAAAAAACGAGTTCAAAAGTCGAAAGAAGTTATGATAACGCCAAAATCATATGCACATCTACAGAACATTACAAAGAGCTAAGGAAGTTTTCATTTGATTGATGTAAATTAGCATGAAGAGCTGTGGAAGCAAGGTACCCACCATCTTGTCAAGTTATCTTAAAGACCACTTTTGAACAGTCCCAAAGGTGGACATTGTAGGCAGTAAACACAAAGAAACATTAAGTGTACCCTTCAAAATAAGCTTTTTATTGCAGAATTAGTCCTAATGTTCGGTGGTCTTAACGTGGGTCTTAACAGCAAAATCAGTGCACTTTTTAGACCTAGACTGGCGCTCTATGAGAGCAAATTTACTGTTTTACGGTAAACAGGAGGAGGGGACAAGGAATACTGTGTTTGTGAAAGAACTTTTTACTGATTTGTTGTTTGAGTTGAGTTTTAACGTCCCCGTCAACACTGTAAAGGTCATTTTGGAGACGTTGCTTCCAGTTTTGTAGTGTTTTACCCGACATTGAGATGAAATGACTTCTCAAGCCCTGTCGCCCAATGAAACCAATAGGGTTTACAAGCATGGATGGTCCGACGCTCACCGCTTTGCCGGGGCAGGCTTTGGTCCTCTAAGCTGTTTTCCAGTACTCATGTGCAGTCGGTTTCAGCTCTGCGTGGAAGCATCATGCAGCCCATCTATTTCTTCAAGACCCGACTGGGCGGGGATCGAATCTTTTTACTGAACATTTGGAAATGAGGCGTGATTATGTACTTGCTGTTGTTTGATACAATCCATAGAGTGGGTAAAATCAAATCACGAAAACACGCCTATATAATACTGACCCCTTTGAATATCACTTTTATAAAGTAAAACTAGGGTTATCAGGGATAACCCTTATTTTTCTTATTTCTGCTCTGAAACATAGATTGTGGGTACTCGTTAGAACCGCCGCGATGAGGCGGTTCTAACGTGTACCCACAATCTATATATTGAGCAGAAATATTAAAACTAATACAATTTTTCATCATAAAATCTTCACTTTTTCGGCGAATAAATAAAGTACTATGTATTTGTATATGCGTGTTTTCGTATTGAAGTGCAAACATGAGACCGACCGGTGCCAAATTCCATTAGTGCATACTAATTTTTTTTAGTTTGATTGCGATGAAAGCTGTCAAGCTTATTCGAATACCTCTCGAACACCCATTACGAAAAGACGTCACGTGACAGCGTGGCATGAATTAAGATATTGTTTTTCTTTCATTACGTGAGCGACCTGGCATTCTTATACTATTTCCTTTAACCCCCGTATGCAACAATTTAAGCAAACAGTGTATTCCCTGTGCAACCTGTGGAACAGACGCCACATTCCACGGCGTCTGATCTGGTTATTCGGCGTTTGCCAAATCCAGCACACAATTCCTGTCAAGACTATAGATAGCTCTGACCTATATGTTGCATCGATAAAAATAGCGCAACTTTTCAAGTTCTTTTAATCTTAAATTACATAACAGTATTGGGAAATGACAAAAGTAACCAATTAAAGGAGCTCAAAGGGCCATAACTCACGAAATGAAATATTAATAATGGTTCCTAAATTCTGAATCTCGTCTTAAGGTGCTTTAATTTCTGTAAAGTGTCGGTAATAAACAAAACCACTACTTTCGATGTTAAATGGGCCATAATTCCAAAAAGGGTTCATGCCTTTTTGTCCTATGATGACCTACAGTTGTGTGACGTTTGATGAAAATATATACACAGGGAATAACGGAAACCGCTATTTTCATTGTCCAAAGGGCCATCACACCAAAAGAAGTTAAGCATTTGTTATGGCCCTTGTCATCTTCAAATTGCTTAATTATGCTTAGCATTTCTGCAAAACATTAAAATAACTGAAACTTAACGGATTAACTTAAACCATCGTTTTCATTGTTCAAAGGGCTATAACTCAGTAAGAAGTAAAGCCATAGTTATCGTTCTTGGCTCTTGCACATCGCCTGATGACAATTGCAATTCATTTAAAGTTTCAGAGTAATTGGTATTTTATTTTAAAAATGACCGCTTATATATAAGCTCCATATGTCGTATGAGGGGTGTTAGGCCCGTTTTGTCGTTTTAATTCTTTTGGTGGATAATTTTGTTTGCAACAGTACAGGCCTAGATCAGACGCCACGTTCTGGTCTGGGTCTACAATGTTAGCCAAGGTGCCCCTTTAGGGGTTTCCCGAATAAGATGGGGTAAAGAGGGTTACTATGGCCAGACACACACACATGTCGTTATCGCCATCATATTATATGAATGCATGTATATTTATATCCTCAAGGGCTTTATAGCCTTTTGGAATTTTGAATAAAATTTCTTCTTCTTTTTCTTCTTCTTCTTCTTCTTCTTCTTCTTCTTCTTCTATATAGATAACATAAGATATTTTCCAAAAGATCTTGGGATCTAATTTTCTAGTCCTTTCAACTGTCGATACTTAGAAGAAACTTTTTCATCGGCGATTTCGCGTCGATTTTGGTGTAAACCACACTTTTGTACATGGATAATAGCTTGGAATGTTACTTTATCAAATGGCGCACTTGTAATTTGCAGTCAAATAATGCCAACAGTTGCTAAGTTTATCTAGCGTCGCGTACGTCGGCGCTAAATGTAACGCCATCAATGTCGTAAAGACCTGCAAACTAGTGTGTCATAATTTCTTACGCCCTTTACTGCGTAAAGCTCATAGATATCTGATAAACTGAGAATACATGCAATTTTTTCGATGATACGTCGATTTCCAAAACAGAGAAATACAATTATTATATACCCAGAAAATGTCCCGTTTACTTTGTACAGAAGTTACCGGTCAATATTTTCCATATTGCCCGTAGTCAAGTTCATATTGCCCGTAGATAAGCAGTCACGTTCAAAATAGAACTACTTTCAAATTTGTCCACTTCGATACTAAAAATCGGCAGCCATGTTGTCGTGCGTATCGACTGAAATAACCTAAAACAAAATGAATATAGGCTGGGACAGGGTGCAAAAAAGCGCATTTTAAGCTAGCAAATATGACCTACCTGCAATCTGTTCAGTTATTCAATAATTTCTTTTAGGAAATCAAGAGTATTTTGAAAGAAACAAAACTGACACTTCGGTAAACATGGCGTCCTGCGTTGGGAAACATTAATGTTTTTTATTGACGTCACGTCAACCGACGTTAACGTCGTCTTCACTTTGGCGCCATTGGGCGTGGTTTTTCGTAGTGTAGGAAGACACTTAACAATCAGAATCAGAATTGTAACTGGTGACACGTCAAATGACATTCATACACCAGGACCTGTGATGTGGGAAGTTAGTCCCTAGCTCTAACCAAAGAGGTAAATTTAGTTACACAATCATCAGCACCTTCAGCTGTCGAAATAATCGAATCGGGAAGGGTATTCCAATCTCTAATGGTTCTGGGGAAGAACGACTCTTTATAAATGTCAGTTCTTGCGCTAAGGGTCTGAAACGCCAACGAATGGTGATTTCTACAGTATCTAGCTGGGGGAACAAGGTCATCTGTTGGAATGCTGGCAGCACCCTTTAGACCTTTGTATAAAAGGATTAGCCTACTGTCTTTTCTCCTTTTCTTGAGAGACTCCCATTTTAATTTTCCAAGTATTCCAGTCATGCTCCCAGTTTCAACAATGTGCATTATTTTCCATTTCAAAGCACTTAAAGATGTCTAACCTTATTTTACGTTCAAATTTCCATGCCAGGCAATCCTGAATTCTGGAACAGAGTCCAAGTGTGGGTATATAATAAAAAGGTTATTGACTTTATATTGTGAAATATTCGGCACTCGTTCATATGGCGAAGACGCACTCGCAAGCTCGTGCGTCCTTCGCCATAGGAACTCGTGCCGAATATTTCACAATATAAAGTCAATAACCTATAATGATCGTATCTTCATTGATTGCAGTGACGAACTCTATTTCGATTTCACTGAGAAATCTCTATATTTCGTTAAAAAGTCAAGAGATGTCTGTGATCTTAGGTTCCAAGAAATAACGCATAGCACTTCTTAACTTCCCTAGCCCAGCAGACACACATCGTTAGTGCAACGTTAAATCAACGTCGGTGCAACGTCGCACCGACGTTGATGTGACGTTGCATAAATCTCATGATGTCGCACCGACGTTGATGTGACGTCACAATTACGTCGTGTGCCTGCTGGGCTAAATTACCATATCTGCATCCGCGCAGTCTGATCAGAGTCTTCATTGTCCGCTCTATGGATAGCTAAAGGCACAATGCTCCTTCGTGAGGCAAGAGAAGTCTCTGGTCAGGCTATATGGATGCGCAGGCTGATCTGATTCTTCGATGGATGCACATGTTAATTGTAGGAAATGCTGTGCCCCGGCTCAAATGAAGATATTTCTCTCCAATCTCTATATCACGGGGGCAATACCATTTTCTATACCTGTGTTGTCGACCGAGCCGGTACTGTGTAAAGCTGCTGTCGACCGAGAAATACGGTTTTCGACCGAGCAGGACGGGTGTCGACAGAGGAGGGTCTTCGATTTTGATGCACTTGGAGAGGCGAAAACGTTAGTTTAAACATTTACAAACGATGTCGGTTTTTTAAAGACACAAGCTGTTAATTGTTTGTTCACTTATAGAGAGTCGTGAGTCTGAAAAACACTATAAAATACCCGTTCTTTCGAAAAAAATCAGTTTCCACAGAATATCATTAATCTAATGCTTTATTAAAAGTAGGAAAGCAATAAAACACCATATATATTTTATCTACCATTTACGCTTCAACTACAACGTGGGTTTGGCATAATTCATGCACTCTGGGAGTTTTTATAGACCTTTGAAAAATGTTGGGATACGGATGTCGATTATTAGAAATACGACCGTCGATGGTATCCTAGGTCTGATTGATACGGCTGTCGACGCAATATAAAAACTACATTTCATGTACTGCTGTTAAAATACATGATTTATTCTATGATTATTACTGAACTCTTCACTTTAAGGCAGATTTCACAGGAAGTCGCGCTTTGACTTAGTTGCGCAAAGGCAATGTTTCAGACCCATGGCAGAAACAAAGTTACAAAGAAAGAATCCAGTGCTATATCAATATCGGGGATCATCAATGATTCAAGTCTGTAACATAAGTATCCCTTTTTATCCCAGTTAACACATATCCATGTACTCAGGCAGATTTTCTAATCAAATAGACGTAAAAATGTATTTTTAATAGTTTGATAATAAATACTGATCATTAACACATCTTTATACTGAATATGACAAAATTTGATAAAAAAAAAACACGCATTTTTTCACGCGTTTTGCACTTAAATGACCCCTGACCTCTAAGACTGACATACTTTGAGGGTTTGAGGGTACATTTAAAATAATTTTCCATTGTTCACTGCACCTGAATAGTTTTGTGGTAATTTTAAGCAAACAATTTCCTCAAATATGTGTTGAAAGAGAGTTATGAGTAGTTTTATGTTTATTGTGCACTCATTTGACCTTTGACCTACTTCTGAGCCCCAGACGCATTTCCAGACGTGGCATCCACTCCTATGACTGTTGACACACATCAAGGATTACATTTAGCATGGGTGCCATACTCTACTCAATTTTGCCATCAAAAGTAAAAATATCAATCTTTTTTGGGATTGGATGGCCAACTATAAATGAAGTCTCTACACTTTGTATTTTCAGGGATTACAACATTGAAACAGCTTACAGATACTACTAAACATAAAAAAAAAAAAAATAATAATAATAATAATAATAATAGTAGATCTAAAAAAATATATATATAATCAATACAAACATAAAAATGATAATAATGATAATAAAAAAAATAGTAAATAAAAAAAATAAAATAAAAAAAAAGGAGAGGGAGTAGGATCTATTCGTGGAGTTGGGGATGACATGCTGCCGACTTCATGTTCTTAGGGAGATGAAAGGGCTTGAGATGCCCATTTTTATCTTCTAAGCCGAAAGTCGGTACCATCTCATCTACATCTCCAGAACAGAGCCTGCTCATGTATATCGTGCCAGCACCATACATACATACATACATACATACATACATACATACATACATACATACATACATACGTACACTTAAGATAGTAATTCTGAGCAAAATATTTTCCAAAACATACACACACACACACACACACATTGCTTGTGTAGATTAACTTCTTGCTTATATTCACCTGTTATGACACACACACATACACACAGAGATTGTGTCGATTAATAGCTTAGTACACGTACAAACATATCGACTCACAACTTCCCTACGTATTTGTAAATACATACATACATACATACATACATACATACATACATACATACATACATACATACATACATACATACATACATACATACATACATAGAAGCCTCAGTGGTGTAGTGGTTGCGCTGCTCGCCTTGTATACCAGAGGTCGTAAGGAGTGATCCCGGGCTTCTCCAGACTTTCGTTTGACCTAAACTGTTGATGGTGCTCGCTCGCTCGCTCGTTCGCTCACATACATACATACATACATACATACATACATACATACATACATACATACATACATACATACATACATTCATACATACATACATACATACATACATACATACATACATACATACATACATACATACATACATACATACATACATACATACATACATACATACATACATACATACATACATACATACATACATTACATACATACATACATACATACATACATACATACATACATACATACATACATACATACATACATACATACATACACTGTGCGTACCTATATATACATACACACGAGTCTTTAGAAATATTAGAAATGTTACTTTATCAAATAGCTCGCAAATATGATCATACATACATGCGCCCATAGGGGCTTGAAGAAATATATGGGCTGCATGATGCTTCCACGCAGAGCTGAATCTGGCCCGCACACTAGTACTGGTAAACCGCTTAGAGGATCGAAGCCTGTCCAGAAACGGCGGAGCGAGGCGGACCGTCCATGCTAGTAAACCCTATTGGTTTCATTGGGCGACAGGGCTTGAGATGTCATTTCATCTCAATGTTGGGTAAAAGTCCCGCAAAATTGGAAGCAACGTCTCCAAAATGACCTTTACAGTGTTGACGGGGACGTTAAACCTCAAATCAAACAAACAAATATACATGCGCACCCATATATATATCAAAGTCTTTTTTCAAAAGAAAACCAACTAAAAGTCTTTTATTTTGCCGGACGTTTCAACCGGAACCCCGGTCTTCTTCGGCGACATATTTTGGAAGCAACGTCTCCAAAATGACCTTTACAGTGTTGACGGGGACGTTAAACCTCAAATCAAACAAACAAATATACATGCGCACCCATATATATATCAAAGTCTTTTTTCAAAAGAAAACCAACTAAAAGTCTTTTATTTTGCCGGACGTTTCAACCGGAACCCCGGTCTTCTTCGGCGACATATTTTTAATGACAGGTAACTAACAACGTCGTGAAGACAAGAACACATACAACTGCACGTCATCAAGAAACGTTACTTAAAGGACGTCAAAAACTACCATTCAGATTTCCCGCAAAAATGTAAAATACTGAAAAAAGACAGGTTGCGGTCATGCCGACATGGAATGAGTTACAGATGCATTTCCGTTGATGGCGAATTACACTTGAAATCATGAAAACGCGCCTATATGATTCCGATCCCCTCAAACCCCACCTTTAAAAGGTAAAAACGTGGTGTCCAGGGGTAAGCCAAATTCCCCTTGTTACCACCCAAAATAATTGAAATATTGACAATGTATTTGTATAGGCGTGTGTTCGTAATGTTAGGGGCCTTAATAAGAAATAATCCCCCTCCTCCCAAACTTAAGAACTGTTACGTGATAATTAAGAAAGAATGTTCTATCAAATCCTGCTTAAGAGATTATTAAATTGTCAGACCATCCATCAATCATATTAATATAACCGACCTTTGTGAAAAAGTGTGTGTGTGGGGGGGAGGGGGGGAGGGGTTACCATAAATACCGGCTTTTATTTTGACCAGCGATAAACAGCGCATGACAAATCCCGCAAGAATGCCGGAGCGACCAGCTAAGACTCAGATCAGCCTGCGCATTCGCGCAGCCTGATCAAATTCCTCGCTGATGGTATGTACCCCCACAAGCCACGCCCCATGCAAAGAGACAATCAAACTGCCTCGTCACATGGGATTTGGTGCGCATGTTAATTTAAGCCCCCGGTGAACGCACAGGCCACACCATAGGCTCCGCCATGCGCCGGTTCATATGAAATCAAATTACTTCCTGAGTGATCTCCCTTATAACCTTTTGGTTCTGAGCAGTTCTTAACTGATTCCGACGAATGCGCATGCATAATCATTCACTGGAAGGAACCACTGAGCCCCATCACGAAAACACGCCTATACTGTTTATTTATTTATTTATTTATTTTTTTATTATTAAAATTTATATATATATGCTATTCTTTGGAAATTTTAGAATGTTATTTACCAAATGCACGATATACAAAAATATGGTGTCAGTAAGGGGCGGAGGAGCTGACAAAAAAAAAAAAAAAAAAAAAACAAGAATAACTCCATCCTTAACTCTCCCATATTTAGTTTACACAACAGGCTACACGTGAACATGTAAATGCCAAATCCGATTGAAACTAGATTCTTGCATAAAAACCTATGCGCATGGCTGTTTGAAGCCATTGTCAAATGAACCGAAAGCCGTGGTCAAACAGCAAAAACCATGTTCAAATCATGAAATTCGCGTGCTGTTTAAATATGGATTTTGAGCTTTTGATATCACAAGACGGGCCTTGCTTTGTTTACGTTACGTTGAGCGACGTAACGTTATCGCCCTGAACGTAGCGTTTTAGGGTTCTATGATGACGTCACTGCATGACAACGTCATTGTAAACATCATTCTGAACTGGCCGCCATTTTGGTTTGCCTGTCGCATTCGAAGAGTTTATATGGAATTTATATGGAGCTTTTGGGCGTTTTCGCCAAAATTTGCTGTCGGATTCGTAAGTTATGCAAGAAAAACGAGCATCCATGGTTATTTCATTGCATTAACATTTGCCGGATCCCTCGGAAGATATTTGAACATTCGGCCTAGCGGCCTCATGTTCAAACAGCTTCCTCGGGATCTGGCAAATGTTAATGCATGAAAAAACATGGTTGATCCCTATAATCGCGCAGTAGATGGCAAGCCATCGCATATCTCCACGCTTCCCCGCGGGCCCCATCCCCAGGGCCATCCCCTAGGGGTGTTTGACCCGAGGGGTAAAATTTTGATTGTGATGTAATCTACTCATCATGCCGTTCGATTTCATATGCTACACGACTGTCATAGGCTAATAATACCTTTAGAGTCCCATGACCCTTCATCCTATAGCCCGGTTCATAGCTCGTCCCAGTATGATTCTTTAGGCGGAATGTTAACTGCATAGCTAGTTAGTTGTAGTGTAGGTCTATAGTATTTTGCTGTAGTATACTATGAGTTAACAGTTAACCTGGACTAACCTGTCACATGACTTTTCATGCCTATTGCTTGTTTTAGCATCTTCTTGCTGTGCTGGATCTTGAGTCTGCTGTGATTGATTAGTCTTATTAGGCTGGTTAAATTTCCTATAACGCCTATAAGAAAGAGATTTTTCTATTTTCTCTAATCTCCTTGACAGATCTTGCAGCAGTTTTGTTGTTCCAGTTTCGATCTGAATAGGTTGATGCTGAGGAGTATTTGCAGAAGTATCGGTCTTTTTCTCCTGTTTATACTGTAATGATTTCGAGACAGGAAATTCTGTAGCTTTCTTGTGAGTCTGAAGTTCTCGCTCTTCTGCTCTGACTTTACTTCTGAACTCTTCAAAGTCTGTGACTTTGTCAAAATAAACGCGGGTGGCATTCTTCAGATCTAAGCTATATAGAGACCTCCAAAACTTGCTCCTAAGCATCTCATTTTTCCGGTCAGAGGTAACATCGCCCTTTTCGACAGCTCTCTGCAAGATCTCCTCTATTCTTAATCCCCACATAGTAACACTTTCATCTTCTTTCTGCGAAGCTGTAAAGAATTCTTGAAGGACACTTTGTCCGCTTGCCACGTTTCCAAAAAGGCTATCTAGCTTCGATATGATATTATCGCTAGAAGCTAAAGGATCTAGAGTTACTAAAGCTTTTCTAGCCTGGCCTTTCAAAGAATTCCTTATAGCCTGCGTAATCACGTATTCCGGGTAAATATTTGACTTCAGCAAACACTGGGTTTCTGCTTTCCAATCCTCGAACGAGCTCTCGTTCTTTGGTGTTGGTTCCATGCCCGAGAAGGTAGTAAGCAACGGTTTCATGAAATGTGTGACTTCTGCTTTTGAAGAAACACTTTCCGCGGTTGTCTTACGGCGCAGATTTTCTTCTTTATTCAGTAAGTCCTCTTCTAAGTCTTTTAAATATTTCTCTTTTCTTTCTAACTCTTCTTTCTTTCTCAAAAACTCTAAACTAAGTTCATTGTCTTGCTCCTCTAATTGCAATGATAACTGCTGAAGTTTTTCCTCCTTTCTTTGTAGCTCAGCTTCTTTCTTTGCCAGTTGTTCTTCATATGCATCTCTTAACCGATTTTCTCTGTAATAGGTTACTTCTTCAAAATCTCTGTTCATCGAGTTATCTCTATTGCTCTCAGCAAATCTTTCTTGTTCTACTCTGGGGTCCTTCATAAGATCAGCCTGGGGCATGTTGTTTCTTATTCCACTGTATAATGGACCACTATCACGTGACAGATAATGTTCATTCACCTCAACTTTTGGCAGGACCTCTTTCGTCATTATATCTTCCTGCAGTACTCTTTGTAGTTCAGGTTCTTTCCTGCTTAACCTAGTGTCTTCTTGGTGCCAGGCTCGGTAACCTTCAACTCTATCACTTTCTAATATAGTATTTGGCCTTTGCATGCGCGCTATTCCTTCTTCTAATTTCAATTCTTGCTCACGCATCTTTTCCATTCTCTCCTGCCGTTTTCTATCTTTTTCTCTATTCTCAAGTAAACTGAAGTGAAGCCTTTCTTCCTCTAATTGCAAAGCTCTAACTCTTTCTTTTCTTGCTGAATCCCTCTGTATCTCTTGTTCTCTTGCTTCTAATAGTTTCAGCCTTTGTTCCATCTGTCTTTCAACTCTTTCTTTATGCAACCTTTCTTGCTTTAATCTTTCCTCTTCAATAAGCAGTCGTTTTATTCTATCCCTTATAGCTCTCTCCTCTTCATCTATCAAGACATTGACTTGTCCCATGTCAGTGTAGTCTTGTTCTCTCCTGGATGAACTTTGAACATTAGTAGTTTCAGTGTTTATCCTTTCTGTATGGCTAGATATATTTTCTTCTTTCTGTCTATATTGACTCATCCTATCCTTAGAGGAAGGTATACTTCTTTCCATAGTCTTCATATTTTCACTTGTTTCTCTCTTCCCATGGTTTGGTGCTGATTGGGGTTTTAAATGTGTTTCCTCTTTTCTCGTGTCAATATCTGTGGAAAGAAAACCCTCTCCTTTCAACCTATCCAACAACTCTTGAAATTTCTCTTCCTCTAACTGAACAATGGTTCTTCGTTTGTCTTCCGGATCCTGGTTCTGGTGCTCTATCTCATCTGTCGTCTTAAACGCGTCATCCGCAAACTCACTCATAGTTTCGTCTATAGTCATATAACTCCCTTGATCTTGTAGACTTGGCGAACAACCTGCATAGTCAAGCTTACCAGCCTCTGCCAGTGGGTTTGTGGTATTTCTTGTGCTAGGCGTTTGTCCATAATAGTCTTGTAGTGTCTCTGATGGACCTACTAAGGGACGTGCTCGAACCTCTGATCGTACTGTAGAGTTATCCCTTCTATTATGATGGTAGGGTGTTGTTCGATCACTTTATTGTGCATTACGGATTTCCCTCTCGACTTCATAGCGATCAAGGTCAAAACTTTGAATCTAAGTTGATCAAAGAGCTTTGCGAGATCGCTAGAGTAGAGAAATCCCGAACAACACCCTACCATCCCATGGGCAATGGTCAGGTGGAGAGGTTTAATCAAACCTTATTGAAGATGCTTGGGACATTGGAAGAAAACCAGAAAAGTGATTGGAAGGCACACGTTTCCACTCTTGTTCATGCCTATAACGCGACGTTTCATGACAGCACCGGATACTCACCATACTTCCTAATGTTCGGTCGTCACCCTAGATTGGCGATAGATGCTTTTCTAGGCCTGACAACAGACACTTTGAGTTCTACCTCTCAGACCGAGTATGTTAGGAAGTTGAAAGACCGCCTCAGGTTTGCTTATCATAAGGCACAGGAAGAGTCGAAGAGAACTGCCTCTCAGCACAAGGCTCATTATGATAAGCAAGCGAGGAGTTCAGTTCTGAGGCCTGGAGATCCGGTGCTCGTCAGGAACGCTAGCGTTAGAGGGAAGTGCAAGCTAGCTGATCGGTGGGAGAAGGATCCTTATGTGGTCATCGATCAGCCAGACGTTGACATTCCAGTTTACAGGGTTCAGCGTCAGAACTCGAGGTCTAAGAAGACCAGGCTCCTTCATCGGAATTTCCTCCTGCCTTTTATGGGCCTGCCCTGTCTGGAAGACGAAGATGACGAGGTTCCTTCTGAAGCGCCTTCGTGTCATATTCCCCAACCAGGGGATGCTATACAGATTTCTGGAGATGAATCAAATCCTCCTTCGAATTCTGAATATGACGGAGGTGTTTTAGACAATAGCCACTCCTCTGACAGTCAGGTAAAGAGGTACAAAATTCCGATGAGGCGTAAACCAGGGGAGTGTGGTCTTCTACCTCGAACCAGAGACAGCTCACCAACCGGATTGGTCTCGTGTACCTCCAGTGACGACGAAAGGTCGGCCAGACCTGTTCGGCAGAGGAGAAAGCCTGCCTGGCTGAATTCTGACAGCTGGATCCTGTAATAGATCCTGGAATAAACCATTAACCTTTCCGGTGGATTTTTATGAACTTGTAAGCACGTGACAGTGTGTATATACTCATTTATACTTACCATTATGGATGCATATATTCTCATTTTTTAATATCATTACAGATGTACATAACTCATGTTTTACCAGATTTTAATTTAGGTTATGGACAGTAATGTGACCGTGTTGAAGGTTGAAGTTTATCAGCATTTTTGCAGGTGGCGCGCGCAGCATACTTGTGCACAAATGATACAGATGATGGAAACAACCTATACAGTATCCTGTCATTTAGAAATTTTGTTTTGTAGATGAACATGTGGTATTGTTTCTTTGTCAATGTATAATGTTGTAACACAAACCATCATTATGAAAAGTGCACTAGCAGCCAAACTGCTTTAAGATGGCTTTGTTTGACATATAATGCAATGTCATCATAGCACCTCGGCTATGATAAACCTGTGGTTGTTGATTTGATAAATAGTAAATTTTAATTTTCAGAGGGCGCTGCTGATATTTTTTGTCACATTGTTGTTTCACTTTTAATTACTGTCCATTTTATGCTGTCTAGTATATTGAATGTAATCATGAATTTTATTTAGTTTGCAGGCGCTGTTGTTTAAATGCGTAATCCGTGTACTGCATTTTCAGCACTTGCCAGAGAACAAGGTCAACCTGTTATTTTTTTTTTTTTTTTTTTTTCAGGCATAACCTAGGCATGACTGTGGTTTCATGAACTTACATTTCAGTACATGCTAGAGAACAGAGTTATGTTAAACTCATCTTCTGTTTTAGGTTTTTGCCGAAACAAATTGTTGCTGTTCATGGTATGCTGCTGGATTATAGAATCCATTTGCCTGCATTGATTATGTTTTTATATTATTACGTATTGATTATTATTTCGACCATACCTGTTTGTTTGATGAATGTCGGGACGACATTCCATAAAGGGGGGAAATATGTCATAGGCTAATAATACCTTTAGAGTCCCATGACCCTTCATCCTATAGCCCGGTTCATAGCTCGTCCCAGTATGATTCTTTAGGCGGAATGTTAACTGCATAGCTAGTTAGTTGTAGTGTAGGTCTATAGTATTTTGCTGTAGTATACTATGAGTTAACAGTTAACCTGGACTAACCTGTCACATGACTTTTCATGCCTATTGCTTGTTTGTGTTGTACAAACAATAACGTCATCCATTTCATCCAAATAAATATAGTTTTCCTTATATTTGTTGCAGGTATGTATCAGCATCTTATTTATTCATCATTCATTCATAAGCTCATCATATTTTGAAATACGTAGATTTTGTAATTTTGCTTATATTTGAAGATAAGTGTCCATGTGTAAAGCATAAGTTCACAGCTGCAAGGGAGACAACTCTGTTTGTGTATTCATTCTAGTTGTGTTTACTATCATACTTAGTAAATGGTGCAGATGTTGGACTAACATGTCACATGACTTTTCATGCCTATTGCTTGTTTGTGTTGTACAAACAATAACGTCATCCATTTCATCCAAATAAATATAGTTTTCCTTATATTTGTTGCAGAGTTTGATATTGAACCCGTGGTGTGCCGTTGAGTGAGTCCCTGCGACATCTGAGAACCCAGTGGGTATCTGTTTACTAGACCTGGGTACGGCGCGTCTGCGACACGACCATGTTCTAAAAACTTTGATTTTTTATCCCCAAGGGGCCTCACCCCTGGCCCCACTCCCAGAGGTAGGATCAAAATTCCGAAAGTGTTATGCACTCCCCAGACCAAAGTTTTATCAGTTCCCAAAGTTTCAAGTTTCTATCTATAACTATATTTCTATCTATTTATATCTATATATAGGAGGAGTTATCCGGTAACAGTAATGTATGGGGTTAAAGGGGTCAAAATCAGTTTTTGACCTCTGGTGACCTCAAAATTGACCCCAGGGGTCAAATTTTGGTTGTATTTTTTTCTATATACTCATCATGCCGTTCGCTTTGATATATTACACGACCATGTTCTGGAAATTTGATTTTGACCCTCGCGGGCCCCACCCCCTGGGCCCACCCGTAGGGGTGTGATCAAAATTCCGAAAGTGTCATGCACTCCCCAGACCAAAGATCTATCAGTTCCTAAAGTTTTAAGTTTCTTTCTATAACCGTCAAGGAGGAGTTATCCGGTAAAGGGGTCAAAATCAGTTTTTGACCTCTGGTGACCTCAAAATTGACCCCAGGGGTCAAATTTTGGTTGTAATGTTTTCTACTCATCATGCCGTTCGCTTTGATATATTACACGACTATGATCTGAAAATTTTGATTTTTGACCCACGCGGGCCCCACCCCCTTGGCCCACCCGTAGGGGTGTGATCAAAATTCCGAAATTGTCATGCACTCCCCAGACCTAATATCTATCATTTCCCAAAGTTTCTAGTTTCTATCTATAACGGTCTAGGAGGAGTTATACGGTAAGACAGACGGACGGACGGACGTACGTACGGACGACGAAGACCATTACAATATCCCCACTTTTTCTTCGAAAAGCTTGGGGATAAATAAACTGCAAAAAATGTTGTAAACCTGTGCAAATGCTCTTGAAGAATGATGTCGGAAAGATCACAGGCGCTTGAAGTTTAAATGCTTAAACATTTCAAATTTGTTTGAAAGGGCCATAACGAAATTGAATATTGACTACGTCAATATTAACATTCATGTTTAGGTTTTTTTTTTTTTTTTTTTTTTTGTTTTGTTTTTTGTTGACTTTGGTTTTACGGCCCTTTCAAGATTATTTCACTCATATCGAACCGATCGTTAATCAGAGATGGGCGTAAACCGGAGTACCCGGAGAAAAACCGCCTGACCTTCCGTTGCAGAACTTGGCGTCTCACATGTGACCCGAGTGAGGCTAGAACCACAGCGGTGAGAGACCTAATGATCAAGAGTCAGCGCTCTTAACCACTAGGCCACGGAGGCCCGTTGTTTAGGTTTTGAGCTCAGAACTTCAAGCGCATGTGCAGAGGCGAATATTTCTCAACAAAAAACCACGACAAACAGTAGGGTTGATCAGCAGACATTACGAAAACATGCCTATTAAAATAAATTGAAAATTTTACCCTAAAAACAAATATGAAAATTTTAAGAAAAAAATATCTGATACATTCTATATTTGTGCTCAAAGATAGATTGTGTGAACGCGCGGTTCTAACAAGTACCCAGAATCTATGTATATGAGCAGAAATATGAAAAATAAGGTTTACCCCTGTAAACCCCAGTTTCACTATATAAAATTGGGGTTCAAGGGCATCAAAATTATATAGGCGTGTTTCCGTGATGAACTCCTTTTCCGACTACCCAAAATTCCTAAGCAGAAAAGCTCTTCAGTCCACGTGACTATCAGAGACTTGTCCGTATTACTTTTTTTTATAGAAAACAGCTGCAGTAACTGAGGTCAGAGTGTTGTGTAAGAGGGTTATCTTGGAATCATAGTTTGGGCTTGGCAAACAGTGAAGACCCAGACCAGACGCCACAGAATGCGGCGTCTGATCAAGATCTACACTATATACTTAACAAGAGGGTCAGAGGGCCCTGGTTCGCTCACCTGTGTGTCACTGTCTCGAGTACATCCTATTTTTAGCTATGGTGGCCATCTTGTTCATCAGCAGAGTGAGTTTAGCTCATTTGGTAGGGAGTAACCTAGGCAACATTCCTGTGAAGTTTGAATCAAATTGGCCTTAGGGTTTAGGAGGGGTTCACGTTTGAATCAAATTTACAATATTTTTTCTATTTTTAGGGATTGTTTTAGCCTTTTTGGTAGAGGGTCATCTAAGCAATATTACTTCGAAGTTTGAATGAAATTGGCCACAGGGTAGAGGAGGAATTGTCGTTTGAAGATTTATTTTTATTTTTAGCTCTGGCAGCCATCTGGTTCATTGGAGTGGAATGAGTTTTAACTATTTTGGTAGGGAATCACCTAGGCAACATTCCTGTGAAGTTTTTAAATCCAAATGGCCTAAAGGTTTAGAAGGAGTTCGCATTTGAAGCAAATTTACACTGTTTTTCTATATTTAGCTCTTGTGACCATTTGTTAATCGTTATGCTATTTTCCTAGAGGGTCATCTACACAACATTCCAATGAAGTTTAGAAGCCTTCATGGTGAATTGGTCATGCTACTTGCCTTGTAAACCACGGGTAGCAGGATCAATCCCAGGCTTATCCACACTTTCAGATTAGTTATTAAACAGAGCTTCCATCACTGCTTCCATCACTGTATGACCTTAGCTGTTGGTGAGACTTAACCTCAAACACTCACCCCTATCAAGGAACCTATATGCCAAATATGAAGGCTGTATCTTAAATGCTTCAAAAGTTATGACAAAGCAGGTCAAAGGTCAAGGTCATGGGTCAAAAGTTATGAATGGTTGAGAAAACCTTGTCACAAGGAACATACATGCTTAATATGAAGGCTCTATCTCATATGGTTCAAAATTTACGATAAAGTAGGTCACAGGTCAAGGTCACAGGTCAAATCTTTATATGAGTGGGAAGCCCTTGTCACAAGGAACCTACATGCCAAATGTGAAGGCTCTATCTCTAACGGTTCAAAAGTTATTACAAAATAACCTACTGATCTATTTTTTTATTTGACATGACCTATATTCGAACTTAAGTGAGATATTGTCCAGATGATAATTCTGAGCAAGTTTTATGATGATTTACTAAAACTGTGGCCTCTTAGAGTGTTCAAAATGTTTTTCTGTGATTTGACCTGCTGACCTGCTTTCTGACCCATATTCGAACTTGACCCAGATATTGTCACAATGATCATTCTGAGCAAGATTGATGATGATCGGACCAAAACTGGGGCCTCTAGTGTGTCCACAAGGTTTTTCAACGATCTGACCTACTGACCTACTTACTGACCAGATTTGACCCATATTCGAAATTAACTGAGATATTGTCAAATGATCAGTTTGAGCAAGTTTGATGATGATCGGACCAAAACTGTGGCTCAAGTGTGTTTACAATGTTTTTCTATGATTTGACCTACTGACCTACTTTTTGACCTAACATGACCCATATTCGAACTTGACCGATATATTGTCAAGACTATCATTCTGAGCTAGTTTGATGATGACTGGACCAAAACAGTGGCCTCTAGTGTGTTCACAAAGTTTTTTCTCTGATTTGACCTACAGACCTACTTTTTGACCCGACATGACCCATATTCGAACGTGACCAAGTTGAAGATATTATCAAGATGATCATTCTGAGCAAGATTGATAATGATCGGACCAAAACTGTGGCCTCTAGTGTGTTCACAAGGTTTTTCTATGATTTGACCTACTGACCTACTTTTTGACCCGCCATGACCCGTATTCAAACTTGACCGAGATATTAGCAAGATGATCATTCTGGGCAAGTTTGATGATGATTGGACCAAAACTGTGGCCTCTAGTGTATTCACAAGTTTTTTTCTATGATTTGACCTTCTGACCTACTTTGTGACCTGACATGACCCATATTCGATCATGACTAAGATATTATGAAGATGATTATTCTGAGCAAGTTTGATGATGATCGGACCAAAACTGTGTCCTCTAGTGTATTCACAAGGTTTTTTTTTTTTTCGATCTGACCTACTGACCTAATTTTTGACCCGACATGACCCATATTCAAACTTACCGAGATATTTTGTGGTGGTACAAATTGTGTGCAAGTTCAGTTAAAATAAAATCATAAATGAAACAGCTATCATGCAGACAAGACCAAAATAGGCAATTTTTGCCCTTTCAAGGGCCGTAACTTCGTAACACATGATGGGAGATAGCTGGTTCAAGACGAACCCAGATCTCATGGGTGTACAAGTTGTGTGCAAGTCTGGTTAAAATCAAATCATAAATGAAGATGCTCTCGTGCGGACAAGACCAATAATAGGCAATTTTGCCCTTTCAGGGGCCGTAACTCCGTAACACATGATGGGATATGGCTGGTTCAAGATAAGAACCCAGATCTCATGGTTGTATAAGTCGTGTGCAAGTCTGGTAAAAATCAAATCATAAATGAAGATGCTATCGTGCGAACAAGACCAAAAAAGGCAATTTCAGGGGCCGTAACTCCGTAACACATGACGGGATATGGCTGGTTCAAGAAAGGAACCTAGATCTCATGGTGGTACAAGTTGTGTGCAAGTCTGGTTAAAATCAAATCATAAATAAAGATGCTATCATGCGGACAAGAAATTTTTTACGGACGCACGCACGCACGGACAACGGACAAAATGTGATCACAAAAGCTCACATTGTCACTACGTGACAGGTGAGCTAAAACTCGGATTTCAAGGGTAGTTTAAGCAGTTTAAATCACAGTCCAGGACTTTTCCGCCCTATAGTCAGCGACAATCGATCCACCAGTATAACACTCTATTTGACGGCCCCTGCCCATCGGGGCTTGAAGAAATAGATGGGCTGCATGATGCATCCACGCAGAGCTGAAACCGACCCGCACACGAGTACTGGTAAACCGCTTAGAGGATCAAAGCCTGTCCAGGCAAAGCGGTACGAGTCGGCCCGTCCATGTTAATAAACCCTATTGGTTCATTTGGGCGGCAGGGCTTGAGATGTCATTTCATCTCAAGGTCGGGTAAAAGTCCCACAAAATTGGAAGCAACGTCTCCAAACTGACCTTTACAGAGTTGACGGGGACATTAAACCTCAAATCAAACAAACAAATACTCTTCTTGAGATGTATGGAGTACCAAGCAGATTCAGATATATCTCATGGCCCCCGCCCATTGAGGCTTGGAGAAATAGATTTGGCTGCATTAGCTGAGAGTACTGGTAAATCGTTTAGAAGGTCTAAGTCTGTCCAAACAAAGTCGTGCGAGTCAATGGGCGACAGGGATTGAGATGTTTGTTTGTTTGTTTGTATTTGAGTTTAACGGCACAGTCAACACTTATTAAGGTCATTTTTGAGCCGGTCAGTTTACCTATCCACACTTTTCCCGGGCAGGCTTATACTTAAGCAGTTAACCAGTACAGTGCACATTCTTTCGCCAGAAACTGACAACTGCCCTTCTTGAATCAGCGGAAGGGAGAGAATGACTGTAGAAAATAGTTCATGATCAATCTCCATGAAAGAATTGTGCCGACCCGGCAGTTATCGAACCCGCTTCCTCCTGATCACCAGTCGGACGCGCATCCGACTGAGCTACCGAAGCCGGCGGAATTGAGATGTCATTTAATCTCAATGAAGGCTTAATGACCAAAATAACTGGAAACAACGTCTCCAAAATGCCCTAAATAACCTTGAAGCGGACGTTAAACCTCAAACCAAACAAAACATATCTCTCCCGCACCATAGGTTACCACTAAGCCTACCCGACATTACCTCCACCTCCATCCCGGCTTTTATTACACACCCAAATCGGAAATCTGACGCGAATAGTCGAGTGTTTTTTTGTTTGTTTTTTTTTTTTGGGAGCAGTCATTATTCATGCAGAGGAGAATTATGGATATCCATAATTCGATTTATGGATATCCATAAATCAGCCGAATAATGCATATCCATAATTCGAATTAAGGATAACCATAATTCGATTAATGGATATCCATATTTCCATCTAAATTAATGATATCCATAAATCGATTTATGGATATTCATAATTCGATTTATGGATATCCATAATTTGATTTATGGATATCCATAAATCAGCCGAATAATGGATATCCATAATTCGATTTATGGATATCAATAAATCGAATAATGGATATCCATTAGTCGATTTCAAGTTATGTATATCATTAATTCACATCGATTTATGGATATCCATCATTCGAATTATAGATATCCATAATTCGAATTATGGATATCCATTAATAATTATGGATATCCATAAATACGGAATAAATAGTAAAACGGCGCCCCATTAACACGCCTCTCAATTTGAAACTTTTCGCATGAAAATACTGAACTTTGCTTATTTCTGCTCTAAACATAGATTGAGGGCACTCGTTAGAATAGCCTCGACGAGGCGGTTCTAACGAATACCCACAATCTGTTTTTGCTGAAATTAGAAAAATAATATATACGCCTGTAAACCCAAGTTTTACTATATAAAAGTGGGGTTTACGGGGATCAATATTACATAGGCGTGTTTTCGTGATGGATGAGATGTTTGCAGAATGTGAACGGATGATGACGGATGCCGGGGCATGAGTATACTCACTTGCTGAGCTTGTGGCTATGGTGAGATAAAAACCTAATGACCAGTCTCATTGGTGACGGGCCTCCGTGGCCTAGTGGTTAAGAACGCTGACTCTTGATCATTAGGTCTCTCACCGCTGTGGTTAGAGCCTCGCTCGGGTCATATGTGAGATGTCAAGTTCTGCTACGGAAGGTCAGGTGGTTTTTCGCCGGGTACTCAGGTTTTCGCCCACAAAATTGGAAGAAACGTCTCCAAAATGACCTTTACAGTGTTGACGGGGACGTTAAACCTCAAATCAAACAAACAAAACAAAGCAACGATAGTTTATTGTCAATCAGCCATTTCAAACAAACAAAGTCTGACGAAGAATGCAACAGTTATTTTATTGTTTAACTGGGGTTAATTTCCAGTCAATCTGTCCCTTACACTCTCGTTGAATCATCGACATCCGTACCCAATAACGTCGACAACTGTACCCCGCAAACTTTCACTTCATCGACAGCCGTATCGATGGAACTGTAAACAGGTTCACAGATGCATATAAAGACATGTTGACACACAAATAAAAGGTTATCGCGTATGTTAATGATGTATCTGCATTATTTCGTCCTCGATATTCCATGACACTGAATAAGAGCCACACATTTCCCCGGAAGTACTTATTTTATATATTTTCCCGTTTAATTCCGCTCAGCGTCAAAACAGGCTATCAGTCAGACTTCCAAAACACTTGAAACAACAGCAAACTATTTCACAAACGATTTGACACCACAAAAATGGACAGACAAACACAAAAATAACACATTTACAGCGAATTTATCGACTACCCTCCTCTGTCGACATCCGTACTGCTCGGTCGAAAACCGTATTTCTCGGTCGATAGCAGCTTTACACAGTACCGGCTCGGTCGACAACACAGGTATAGAAAATGGTATTACCCCCGGGTATATCTCAATATATAATTTTCTGGGATGCTGACATATATGTCATGATTTAATGAGGCTTATACGCTTCCGTAATACGGTGATACTTTTATTTATTATTCATTTATTTATTTATTTGTTTATTTATTTATTTATAATTTATGTATTTGTTTATTTTTTAATTAAGAAATAGATTAGCTCTAGCTGTGATTTGTTGAGTAATAAATCACAGTTCGGAGGTCAGTTGTAAAATCTATGCGCTCGTGATTTATCTACTTACAACTGACAGACAAACTGTGGTTTATTACCCCAAAAATCACTGGCAAGAGCTGATCTATTTCTATTCAAGAGCTGATCTATTTCTATTCAAGAGCTGATCTATTTCTATTCAAATACGCTGAAAACCGACAATAATGTTGTTGTTTCCTTCAAATTCCCACACCTTTCGCCATTGTTGAAAGAAATCCCGCAATAACATGATATCGACCGAAACACATGCATTTATATCTTTTTCTAACGTTTTCGATGCGAATTATGACGTTACACTTCCTAACATCAATGAATCCACGAATGACGTCATAAATAGACAACCTTTGATGACGTCACTAACTTGTCACGCTTTTCCGGCCCGTGTTTTCTTGCATAATTATTAATTCACAGTTCCTTTCCATTGCCACTATAGGCGCCCTGTGTTAGAATCTCCCTTATTTAACTAAAATCTTCTTGAGACATTAAAAAAGACAGTATGGGCTCAAGAACGAGTTCGGATTAACAATCGATGTTCGCGCCATTAAAGTTTTAACGGATAAATATATACCTTCTTTTAATATTAACTGCACTCGCAGACACCATTGACGCATTGTCCAGGCCCATCACCTTGCATTACACAAACATGCGCGCAAGCCATAGTCATGGTATTCCCGTCGCCCGGACAGGGGTCTGTTAGCAAAATAAATAGCAAGGTAAATAATCACACATATTTTAAGTTCACAGCGATTAGGGAGTGGGGGAGGGGGGGGGGGATAAGCGTAAATCGAAGTTACCGTAGGCAAATAATATATGCAGTCCGCATGAAAGATTTGTAATTCATCAGGGCAATAGCTTTGAGACTGCAAAAACCAAACGAATACAGAGATGGGACAACGAACGATGAGGACTCGACAGTATGAAATAACGGGAATGCTGTGGCAAACGTAAACCAACAGCTAGACTCAGGTGGGCTCGTGACAGAGCATTGGGTATTAACCGGCATTACTTAAGAATTGCCAAAATTATGACAACATTGAAGAAAATATATTAATTTTAAAATGTATCATATTTAAATACGAGTACAGTAGCGCTAAGGTCTCTCACCGCTGTTGGTTCGAGCCTTGCTCGGGTCACATGTGAGAATCCAAGTTCTGCAACGGAAGGTCAGGTGTTTTTTCTCCGGGTACTCCGGTTTTCGTCCACCTCTGATAAATGATCGGCTCGATATGAGTGAAAATATCTTGAAAGGGCCGTGAAACCAAAATGAAAAAAAATACATCCTCAAAATTAGTGAAAATCTGTCGCAAACGCGAACCACTTAACCCTGTAGACAACTGCACATACATATGCAAACAGTGTGAAACAAAGATGGGCCATCTCATCAGGATCTACAATGTTTGCAGTTTTGACACTCATTTGGCAACAATTGCCAATTACAAAGTCAATCAAAGCACTGTGTCAGGAAAAATATTTCTTGCACACCAGAAAAGGAAATCCATAGTTTTGGCCTGGGATAGAAACTCTGTTCCAACCCTAGTGTTCTTACCCACAATCAAATATTCTAGGTGTTTGATAAATGCACTGATTGAATACGACCCATATGCACCGCCGTTAAGGTAGACGTCCAGCACGTTACGTGACGTCACTTAACATTCATGTAGTGTCATCACACTATGGCGGACGTCGGTAACCGAAGTGACTGACACATGAAAAATCCGCGCCAAGAAATGGAAGGTATGCAAGAAAAAGAATCCTGTACGGGTGTGAGGGGTGGGCAGAAAAAATCCGTCCCTCAGGATCCCTGTCCGGCATCACTCGGCAAGCCTCGAGATACTTGACAGTGACCCTCGGGACGGATTTTTCCATCCATCCCTCACAACCATATAAGATTCTTATACTCGAAACAGGGACTAAGACTGCCTCCTTTAAGCCTTAAATTTATGTGTTGTCAACAAACAAGACACTGATCAGACGCCGCAGAACACAACTCTGCTTTGAGTCCTCACTGTTTGCTAACGCCAACGCTTGATTCCAGTCCACTCTCTTATGCAATACTCTTATCTCATATTGAATAGAATAACGTGTTTTTCTGCTGGTAACCGCTACTGGATTTTCTACAAATCAGTCTTGTGCTTTAATGTCAGCACTGAAGAGCTTCTGTGCTTAGTATTACTTGTTCCACTGACGATCGACCCAAAAATATAAGAGTTTGCTTAAAAACACAGGGATCAATGTTCAAACACATTTATTTCATTATGTAAATATGCAATCCCAGAATCTGTCCATAATCAAGCACACGCAAAACAAGAAACTATACATTATATCTAGGCTACGTTATGAAAAAAAAACTCTTTGTTTGGCCATTTGTGAACAATCAAATTGCAGATCGCCGCAGTCAGAGCAATAACACAGAACTCACTGGCAGTAACACAGAACTCACTGGCAGTAACACAGAACTCACTGGCAGTAACATAGAACTCATTGGCAGTAACACAGAACTCACTGTCAGTAACATAGAACACAATGGCAGTAACAAAGAACTGACTGGCAGTAACACAGAACTCAATGGCAGTAACACAGAACTCACTGGCAGTAACACAGAACTCACTGGCAGTAACTAGAACTCACTGGCAGTAACACAGAACTCACTAGCAGTAACATAGAACTCATTGGCAGTAACACAGAACTCACTGTCAGTAACATAGAACTTAATGGCAGTAACACAGAACTCACTGGCAGTAACACAGAACTCACTGGCAGTAACTAGAACTCACTGGCAGTAACACAGAACTCACTGGCAGTCACATAGAACTCATTGGCAGTAACACAGAACTCACTGTCAGTAACATAGAACTCAATGGCAGTAACACAGAACTCACTGGCAGGAACACAGAACTCACTGGCAGTAACACAGAACTCACTGACAGTAACATAGAACTCACTGGCAGTAACACAGAACTCACTGGTTGGAATATTCAGTGCCTCTAGTAAGCAGATCTATAAATTAAAGACTAAACCTAGTCTCAGTTGTTCAGCAGGTCGGGATTTTTTTCGTGACACGGCCCCCAATCCGTAAAGCAGCCAACATTCATAACACGAACTGCCCTGAACAGGAAAATTCATACAAAAAAGAATGATAACTTACCTGAATGTGCCTGAACTTCACCTGCAAAATAATTAAATATATTACATGCATAACGAAGAAATACCACGGTTTCTCATAATCACTTCTGTCTTAGGAAGATTTATTTCTTCTAAGAAAATATTTCCCCTGTACCGGTCCTACTTTTCCAGCGCAATCGTTATATTTATAAGCGAGAAAGTTTAGTACACGTCGACACGTCTCAGAAGATGTCAACAACGTCCAGAATGTAAGACGTTAGGCTCACGGGCAGCGTTGAAATAAAGATTACATGAACATAACCACTTAATTAGGCGTACGTTTGGTTATTAATAGTTTTATCACGTTTTAGTTCTTCAATTTTCACTCGGTACTATAGGAAAAATAGAAGTAAAACAAAGATCAGTGATCGATTAACTTACTCCACCCATCAAAGACACCAAAGGGAAAGAAACACAAACATGAAGCGACCAGACCATAATGGAAACCTAAACAAAGGATGGCCATAAGGACAGTTACTTTCCCACAAAATGGCCAAATGGCCATCCAAAATAAAAGACAAAAGTGATATACACAGTAAGTAACAAACAACAACATAGATAAACCGCCACAGAATAACCGCCTTGGAACGGTCAGTGGAAAGAATTCCACTGGGGGTGGGGGGGGGGGGGTGTGGGGGCTTAAATCGATTTTACGTGGCCACAATCCTCGCCCTTACTTCCGTCGCGATTAAGACAAATAATTTGTTCAGTCCGCATGAAGGCCTCCTAACTCACCAGTGCAACATCTCCGTGAACACAAATAATCAAAGAACCACAGAGGTGAGACAACGGTGAGGACTCTACAGCAAAACATCACTGAAATGCTGGAGCAAAAGAAAACCAACAGTTAGGAAGCGCTTTCAAAATGGTGTCTATACAGTTGTTTTGTTGTTGTTGTTATTTTGTCAGCTTACGTGCCATTGCGACCACCACCGATTGCATGGACTGTATGGTAAGAGTATAAGAATCTTATATGGGTGTGAGGGGTGGATTGAAAAATCCGTCCCGAGGGACACTGTCCGGCATCACGAGGCTTGCCGAGTGATGCCGGACAGTGATCCCGAGGGACGGATTTTTCTATCCACCCCTCACACCCATATTGGATTCTTTTTCTTGCATACCTTCCATTTCTATTGCGAATTTTTAATGCTGCTGTCACTTCGGTTACCGACGTCCGCCATTTTGTGATGACACAACAGGAATGTTTAGTGACGTCACGCATGACGACGCCGCACATGAGATTGTAATCAACCAGTGCATTTATCAAACACGCGATTATATTCGATTTGGGGTCGGAACACCAGGGTCAGAACATAAATTTCTATCCCAGGGTAAAATCACGGATTTCCTTGTCTGGTGTGCAAGAATGGACTTTGCTAAGAGTTAGATGCAAAATGATCCATCCACTCTAAAATACATGTAATATCGAGAATATTTAAATATGGGGTTTACAAACCTCGGAAGGTTGAACATCCGCAAGCTCACCCGTTTCTGTATCGGATATTTAATCTCCCTCGGTTAATTAATCCAATATTTTCAGTCGAAATTAAGAAATAATAATCCTCATCACCACCATCATCATCATCATCATACAAAAAACACTATGTTTCATCATCACGAAAAAACGCCTATATAATTTAAAACTGGTGTTGCAGGGGTAAACCTTATTTTCTTATTTCTGCTCTAAAATAGAGTGTGGTCACTCGTTAGAACCGCCTCGATGAGGCGGTTCTAACGCGTACCAACAATCTATATTTTGAGCAGCAATAAGAAAAATATCAAATTTTTTCACCTGAATTTTTTTTTCGGCAGTAAAATTTACAATGTATTTGTTTTGGCGTGTTTTCAAAGTGTGAAATGTTTCCTTCTAGCAGATGATTTCGAAAGTCTGCCCTTTCAGATTGTGATGCAATGAAACATCTAGTTCCATCACTGTCCAGCAAAATAATACTGTATTTCTTCTTTGATATAGCCCTTTTTTGTGTAGTCCACGCTGTATAGATGTTGTTGCATAGTTACCGTAACCATCATTGTCCAAATCATACAATATACTGTTTGTCCTGATCGAAATATCTTCTCCTTTTGGAAGCCCTGAAGGGACTTGTGACTTCATCACTTCTTACTTCCGATTTCTCATCACGAAAACAGACTTGTATAGTTTTGACCCCTTCAACCCCAATTTTATAAAGTAAAACTGGGGTTTTTAGGAGTAAACCTTATTTTTCTTATCAATTTATGCTCTGAAATATAGATTGTGGGTACTCGTTAGAACCAAAGAAGTCATGAACATATAATAAAGAACTCGTGAATTTAGAAGTGTTAAGGATCTAAGGATAAGTCGACTGTAAGAAACTACGAAAGTAAGCAGTCATGAAACTAGAAGTGTAAGAAGTCATTGAGTTGAAGTTGAAAGTAAGAAGTAAACAGATATGAACAGATGACGTTCAAAGTTAGTAGTCATGAAGGTAGAAGTGTAAGAAGTCGTGTAGTTGAAGTAGAAAGTAAGAAGTAAGCAGCTATGAACAGATTAAGTTAAAAGTAAGTGGTCATGAAGGTAGCAGTGTAAGATGTCATGAAGTTGAAGTCAAAAGGAAGAAGTAAACAGATATGAACAGATGAAGTTTAAAGTAAGTAGTCACGAAGCTAGAAGTGTAAAGAGTCATGAAATTGAAGTCGAAAGTAAGAAGTTAACAGTTATGAACAGATGAAATTTAAACTAAGTAGTCATGAAGGTAGCAGTGTTCGAAGTTATGGACTTGAGGTCGATAACTGATGAAGTCAAAAGTAAGTGATCATAAAGGTAGAAGTGTAAGACGTCATGGTGTTGAAGTCGAAAGTAAGAAGTAAACAGATATGAACAGATGAAGTTAAGGGTAAGTAGTCATGAAGGTAAAAGTCGGTAAGAAGTCATGAAGTTGAAGTCAAAAGTAAGAAGGAAACAGCTATGAACAGATGAAGTTAAAGGTAAGTGGTCAAGAAGGTAGAATTCGGTAAGAAGTCATGAAGTTGAAGTCGAAAGTAAGAAGTAAACAGCTATGAACAGATGAAGTTAAAAGTAAGTGGTCATGAAGGTAGAAGTGTAAGACGTCATGAAGTTGAAGTCGAAAGTTAAAAGTAAACAGATATGAACAGATGAAGTTAAAAGTAAGTAGTCATGGAGATAGAAGTGTAAGAAGTCATGGAATTGAAGTAGAAAGTAAGAAGTAAACATCTATGAACAGATGAAGTTAAAAAGTAAGTAGAAATGAAGGTAGATGTGTAAAAGGTGGAGTTGAAGTCAAAAGTATGAAGTAAACAACTATGAACAGATGAAGTTAAAAGTAAGTAGTCATGAAGATAGAAATGTAAAAAAGCCATGAAGTTGATGTCGAAAGTAAGAAGTAAATAGCTATGAATAGATGAAGTTAAAGGTAAGTGGTCAAGAAGGTAGAAGTCGGTAAAAAGCCATGAAGTTGAAGTCGAAAGTAAGAAGTAAACAGCTATGAACAGATGAAGTTAAAGGTAAGTGGTCAAGAAGGTAGCAGTGTAAGAAGTCATGAAGTTGAATCGAAAGTAAGAAGTAAACAGATATGAACAGATGAAGTTAAAAGTTAGTAGTCATGAAGGTAGAAGTGTAAGATGTCATTAAGTTGAAGTCGAAAGTAAAAAGTAAACAGATGAAGTTAAAAGTAAGTAGTCACGAAGGTAGAACTGTAAGACGTCATGAAATTGAAGTCGAAAGTTAGAGGTAAACAGTCATGAAGTCATGAAGTTGATTTTTGACCCCCTTGAACCACCCTTTAAATAGTAAAACTTGGGCTTGCAGGGGTAAACCTTATTTTTGTAGTTTTGCTCTAAGATATAGATTATGGGTACTCGTTAGAACCGCCTCGACGTGTACCAACACTCTATATATTGAGCAGAAATAAGAAAAATATCACAACTGTGCATCTTAAAAGTTTCGATTTTCGGCGGTAAAATTTACAATGTGTTTGTATAGGCGTGTTTTCATAATGATAAATAATAACCAATACGTCATGAAGTTGCTTTTACATAACCTTACAGTTGTGGTCATTTCATATGAAATTTAAGAAACTCGCCACAGGCTCGTTTCGTACATTTCATATGAAATGACCAGGAGTGCAAGATCTTTATATAGGAAATGGCCTTTCCTTATTGCAATACATTATTCCCTAAGCATATGCATTTTATTTTTAATTGAGGTTTACCGTCCCATCAACACTGTAAGTGTCATTTTGGAGACGTTGCTTCCAGTTTTGTAGGACTCTTACCCGTCAATGAGATGGAATAATATCTCAACGTTACGGAAAAACGCCTATAAAAATACATTGCAAATTTTACCGCCTAAAATAAAAAAAAAAAAAAAAAATGAAAAAAAAAAAAATGTAATAGTTTTAAACTTTTTCTTATTTCTGTTCAAAATATAAATTGTAGGTACACGTTAGAACCGCCCCATCGAGGCGGTTCTAACGAGTACCCACAATCTATATTTTAGAGCCTAAATGTGAAAAATAAGGTTTACCCCTGTAAATAAAAATCAAAAAATGAGTTCCTTTAAGAGCAATGGAAACATTCATAAGAAAGAAGATGGGTCATACTACGTAGTTTCGGCTAATAAAGCCTCATCAGTGACCCTGTAATGATCCGGCAACGAAAGCCAGAGGAAACATACTAAACGGTAGGTCAGCCTCGATAGCGCAGTGGTTAACGCGTTCGACTCATGATCGAGAGGTTGTGCGTTCGAATCGGGCACCCGGTATCGAGGTGTGTTCTTGGGCAAGACACATTATGACACTGCCTGACTCCATCAAGGTGTAAATGGGTAGCAGTGGTGTAATAGTCACTGCCTCTCTCGCGCGCGCGTGAAAACATCCGGATATAGTGTTCGAGAGCGATTTAATAAGCTTGCAGCTTGCATCGCAAACGAACTAACATAAATTAGTATAAAATAAACTAAACAGTTTACCAGTACTTGTGTGGTTTCCGTGAAAGCAGCATGCAGCCCGCTTTATTTCTCCTAGCCCCGATGGGCGGGGTCATACGCATATGACACTCCCTCATGACACTCCCTACTTACCTGTCATTACCACAAATACAACAGACAATAATAGGGCGGCGTGGACAAGTCTTCGGAACATGGCGAATTGAGAAATGCTGAAATAAAAGTTAGGCCCCGTCAAGCGATTTTTGGTACTTATCGCCTATGCGAGCAGCGAAGGTTCAGGCGAGCCTGCGCATCCGCGCAGTCTCGCCAGAACCTTCGCTGCTCGCTCATACAAGCAGTGAATCAAGAGGAACCTTCAGACAGAAAGCCATATCCCTGGGCCCTCTGAATGACTGGGCATGCGCAGTTAAAAGTCATGACGGAACGCTCGAAGACACAAATTCGCTTAGCGGGGCTCAGTTATAAAGACGTTTATCTCATTAAAAAAATTTTTGTTTGGTTTGGGTTTACTTAAATGACCCAGTTAACACTATTAAGGCCATTCTTGCATAACCATACTTTTTACGGGCAGCATTACGAAAACATGGCTATACAAAGAAGTGTAATTTTTATCGCCGAAAAAATGAAAATTTTAAGATGAAAAATTGTGATATTTTTCTTATTTCTGCTCAAAATATAGATTGAGGGTAGAACGAGTACCCACAATCTATATTTTAGAGCAGAAAATTAGAATAAGAAAAATAAGGTTTACCCCTGTAAACCCTAGTTTTACTTTTTAAAAGCGGGGTTCAAGGGTGTCAAAATCATATTGGCGTGCTTTCGTTATTGGCTTGTGCATAACATCACGTGAACAAGGCTGTGAAATAAACCCCATTTCATATAGAGAAAAATGGGGTTTACGGGGATATTAATTATTTTTCTTATTTCTGTTCCAAGACATAGGCTGAAGGTACTCGTTAGAACCGCCTCAATGAGGCGGTTCTAACGAGCACCCACATCCTATGTTATATGTTTTTGTAAGAAAAATATCACGGATTTTCATCAGAAAAGCAGTCATTTTGGAGATGTGAAAAATGCACTAAGTCTCACTGGCGAGTTATCATATTGAGCAGTTATCCAGTACAGGGCACATTCTTTCGCCAGAAACTGACAACTGCCCTTCTTGAATCAGCAACAGGATCAGTATGCCCGTAGGAAACAGTTCATAGTCAAGCTCCACACAGAATATTGTTGGATCAGCGGGAATCGAACCTTTGAGATTTTGGTTCACTACTGAGACTAGGATCCGCCTGAGCTTCCCTGTCCGGTACCAGGAATTTTGTTCAATATGAGCCAGCGAAAGACAAAACCTACAATAAGATATGTGCACCAAACGAAGACTCAGATCAGCCTGCGCATCCGATCAGTCTGATCAGTGTCTTCGTTGTGCGCTTTAAGGATAGCTAAGTGCCCAATGCCCCTTCATGCAGCAAGAAGAAAAGTCTCTGGTTCTACAATATGGATGCGCAGCCTGATCTAATTCTACACTGATCTAATGTTAGTTGTAGGAAATGCGGTGCCCCGCCCTTATAAGGGAACCGTGATATCTGAGGTATTTCTTTCTTATCATAAAAAGAGCCTAGAAATTCCTTATGTTAAGTGTACGATCAGGTGCAACTCTATGTTTCTTATGTCGGCTTTGTTTTGTTGGTTTGATTTGAGGTTTAACGTCCCCGTCAACACTGTATAGGCCATTTTGGAGACGTTACGTCCAATTTTGTGGTACTTTTACCCGACACTGAGATGAAATGATATCTCAAGCCCTGTTGCCCAATGCAAACAAATGGAATTATAAGCATGGACGTTCCGACTCGCACCACTTTCCCTGGGCAGGCTTAGACCCTCTAAGCGATTTACCAGTACTCGTGAGAAGCCTCCGTGGTGTAGTGGTTACGCTACTCGCCTTGTAAACCAGGGGTCGCAGGATCGATCCCGGGCTTCTCCAGACTTTCGGATGAGTCTTTAAACCGAGGTCCCGTCTCCGTATGACCTTAGCTGTTGGTGGGACTCAAAACTCAAACACTCACTCATTACCAGTACTCGTGTGCGGGTCGGTTGCAGCTCTGCGTGGAAGCATCATGCAGCCAAACTGTATCTGCAAGCCCCGATGGGCGGGGGCCGAAACAAGCCTAGAAAATCCTTGTGTTAAGTACATAATCAGGTAGGTGCAACTATATGCTTCTTATGTCGGCTTTGGGGACATTTGGTTAAAAAGAAGATCAAACTTCCATCGCGTAAATATAATATAATTTTGAGCGGTCCCCTTGAACACCACTTTTATATAGTAAAACTGGGGTTTACAGTGATAAACCTTATTTTTCTTATTTCTGCTCTAAAATATGGATCGTGGGTACTCTATATTGTGAGCAAAAATAAGAAAAATGTCCTAATTTTTCATCTTGAAATTTTCAAAGTTCTTTTTTTTCCTCGATGAAGCTTACAATATATTTGTATAGGCGTGTTTTCCTATCACTATAATTGCAGTATTTGTTCTGTTTGATTGTTTATGTATGTGTTTGTTTTACGTCCCACCAACAACTTAGGTAATGCGGTGGCGGGACCTCGGTTTAAAGACCCATCCGAACGTCTGGAGAAGCCAGGAATCGATCTCACAACCACTGCGTTACAAGGAGTGTAGCTTAACCACTTCACCACGGAGGCTTCTTGTTTATTTGAGGGTAGGTTTTACGTCCCCGACAATACTATTACAGTCATTTAGGAGACATTTTTTCTGATTTTGTGGGACTTTTACAAGACATTGAGATGAGATGAAATGACATCTCAAGCCCTACCACCCAAACACAGAACGCTCGAGTTAAAGGGACAGGATGACACATCTTTCTGACTTACACCATGGAAGCAAGCCCCCGCCCGTCAGGGCTTTAAGAAATAAATGGGCTGCATGATGCTTCCACGCAGAGCTGAATCCGACCGCACATAATTACTGGTAAACCGCTTAGAAGATCAAAGTCTTCCTAGGCAAAGCGGTTTGTGTCGGACCGTCTATGCTTATAAGCCCTATTGGTTTCATTGGGCGACAGGGCTTGAGATGTCATTTCATCTCAATGTCGGGCGAAGTCCCACAAAATTGGAAGCAATTTCTCCAAAATGACCTATATAGTATTGATGGGAACGTTAAACATCAAATCAAACAAACAAACAAACAAACAAACACCATGGAGGCGGTTTTCCAGCCCTCAAGTTCGGTCGGTTTCAGCTCTGCGCGGAAGCACCATGCAGCCAATCGATTTCTCCAAGCCCCAATAGGCAGGGCGTATATTTGTTCTGTAACATGTTCTGCCGTTATGTGGAATTCGCAGCTACCAATAAGTAGTTACCTATAAGTAGTTACCAATAAGTAGTTACCAATAAGTAGTTACCAATAAGTAGTTACCAATTAGTAGTTACCAATTAGTAATTACCAATAAGTAGTTACCAATAAGTAATTACCAATAAGTAGTTATCAATAAGTAATTACCAATAAATAGTTACCAATAAGTAGCTACCAATAAGTAGTTACGAATAAGTAATGACCAATAAGTAGTTACCAATTAATAGTAGTATAATAGGCAATAAAGGTCATTTTCTGCCGCCCATTAGGGCTCTGAGAAGTATTTTGGACTGTATGGTGCTTTTGCGTAGAGCTGAAACCGACCAAAAAAGGGTACAGCTAAAAACGCATAGCAGGTCTCCCTTAGCCTGCCTATCTACGGTGGTGCGAGTCGGACCGTTCCTCATTACGAAAACACGCCTATACAAATACATTGCCACCTTTATCGCCGGAAAAATGAAGATTTTAAGATGAGAAATTACGATATTTTTCTTATTTCTGCTCAAAATATAGACTGTAGGCACACGTTAGAACCGCCTCATTGCGGCGGTTCTAACGAGTACCCACAATGTATATTTTAGAGCAGAAATAAGAAAAATAAGTTTTACCCCTGCAAACCCCAGTTTTACTATATAAAAGTGGGGTTCGAGGGGGTCAAAATTATATAGGCGTGTTTTCGTGATGTGGTTATAAATGAAAGCGGTACCTTTCGGCGGTAGGGCTAGAGATAGCATTTGAGCCAGCGCACGACAAAACCTACAATGAGACATGTGCGCCCAGCGAAGAATCAGATCAGCCTGCGCATCCATGGAGTCTAACCAGAGACTTCTCTTGCTGCATGAAGGAGCATTGGTTCCTTAGTTATCCTTAGAGCGCATAGTGAAGACTCTGATCAGCCTGCGCGGATGCGCAGGCTGATCTGAGTCTTCGCTGGGCGCACATATCTTAATGTAGGTTTTGTCGTGCGCTGGCTCATTTCACCACAATGTCCTGTAAAACTGCCACAAAATCAGTATCAACGTCTCCAAAATGAGTGAGATAGTGTTGACAGGGGCATAAAACCACACCTCAAACAGAATGATATTTTTAATATCTCCATTTATTCCTCTCAACTTTGTTTGTTTGATTCGAGATTTAATGTCCCCGTCAAAACTATATATGTCATTTAGGTTACGTTGCGTCCAGTTTTGAAGGACATCTACCCAATACTGAGATGAATTGACATCTCCAGCCCTGCCGCCAAATGAAACCATAAGTGTTTTTATGCATGGACTCTCACCACTTTGCCTGGGCAAGTTTAGACCTTCTCAGCGGTTTACCAGTACTTATGTGCGGTGGGTGAAGTACCATTCAGCCCAATCTATTTCATCAAGCCACGATGGGCGGGGACGATCTTCTTTATTTTATGCCTCTGTTCATTGAACATCACAAGAACACGCAAATATAATTTTGACCCAATTAAACCCCCTTCTTAAATCGTAAAACTGGGGTTAACATGGATATATACCATTTTCTTATTTCTGCTCAAAAACATAGATTGTGGGTACTCGTTAGAGCCGCCTTGTCAAGACGATTCTAACAAGTACCCACAATCTGGTAAGAATCGCCTCGTTGAGGCGCTTCCAACGAGTATCCACAATCTATAATTTTACCAGAAATACGAAACTTATCAGAACTTTTTTTATCTTAAAGCATTCACTTTTTGTTTTGTTGATAATCTTTTTCATGTTTTTGAAAAGGCTGGTTTTCGTAATGAATAATGAGTTTAACGAGTTTTGCAGTTATATTAGTTTATAGTTCATACAAAAGTTTAGTTTGATTGCCATGAAAGCGCCAAGCTGATTGAATTGCTCTCGAGCACACATTCCGGATGTTATCATGCGCGAGAGAGTGAGGCAGCGAATTTTACACCACTGCTTCCATTTACACCTGGCTAACGTGCCCAAGGACACACCTACGGTGACCGGATTCGAACCCACAACCTTTCGACAAAAAGCCGAACGCGCTGACCACTGAGCTATCCAGGCTGACTGTCGTTATATTGAATGTGGATATAAAGAGGGCTAGCTGTAATATATGAATCTGATATGGGGTTCTGTTGTAGATGGGCGTTTCCAACCCGAGGGATGACCGTGCTGAGCCGAACTCGTAGCCTCGGTTCCTCTCAGCACGGTCATCCCGAGGGTTGGAAACGCCCATCTACAACAGAACCCCATATTGGATTCTTTTTCTTGCACAACACCTCCGGTTAGTTTTGACAGCTCGCACAAAATAAAAGTAGTGCGGAAGTAGTTCCGGTAGAGCATAGAATTGAAGCGCTTTATGTAAGTTGCCTGGGTCGGAACACCAGGGTCAGAACATAAATTTCTATCCCAGGGTAAAATCATGGATTTCCTTGTAGAAGTAAATAATATATCACTATAAACGTTGTAACTAAACTCGGGCTCACAGAAAACGAAAAATGAGGTCCCGGGGTTATGAAACTTATTTCTTGCTTAACTGAACTCAGCTTGAAATTTATAATGCCCATGCATCCGCAACTATTATTGACATTTATACCTTTGGCGCAAAGGATTAAGCCTTTTACTGTGCGCTGACCTTCTCGGCTTACCTGTACAGAATCTCTTGTTGGAAATAGCAGGCGCTTTAATGGAAAACAATTTTTAAACAAATGTTACTTTTTTAATTTACAATTTGACAAACATGTTCCGATTTAATCTAATTGTCCGTTTAAATTCCTTTAAAACAATATCAAATATGTGGAACTTTTATTTAATTAGCTGCCGGCATTTTTATATTCAAATTAATAACCCTTAATCCTTACTTGAATCATACAAAACTGTGGAAAAACAACGACAGTACCCTACTTTAACGGCTAAAATCTGCACTTTCTGTTAATATTATGAAAAAACGCCCGTATCAGACGCAATGTGTTTACAATGTTGTGGAATTTGATAGCAATTATAATATTTTAAGATAATATTTAATAACGGCATTTTGCGATTAAATTTGGAGCTTATTCAGAAAAATCTTTATTGTCTACACACGCGTGTAATCCCAAAGCGGGTCATTTTCAATCGACTGTAAAATCAACACATCTTCGCCTGGGTATCTCCTTGGAATGTAAATCAATCTAAGAATGCGGTGTCTGATCTGCATCTTATTTATTTATTTATTCACGTAGTTTTTTATTTCAATGTCCTGATTAGATTTTTGCACATTCTTTATACTTACTACGCAAATTTAAATAAACATTGCTAGTAATAAGATTTATGATTACATTTGTTTGTTTTGTATGTTTGTTTGATTACAGCTGAAAGAAAGAAAGAAAGAAAGAAAGAAAGAAAGAAAGAAAGAAAGAAAGAAAGAAAGAAAGAAAGAAAGAAAGAAAGAAAGAAAGAAAGAAAGAACGAAGCCCATGTGAATTCGTCACTAAATTTCTAAAAAGTTAAAAATTCATCTTTTTTATAATTTATATCGTATTTCCATTACTCAGATACAGGCTAATCTGACATTTCGTTGTTCGCACATTGTTTTGCTGGGATACCAGAGGAATGCTTGTTTTATATTCTTTTTTTTTTTCTTTTTGTAACACTGTTTGATTATTTAAATGCTTTTGTGAATTCAGTCTGGTAAATATAAAAAAAACGTAAAGATGCCATTAATGCCTATGCTAATTGTTTTGTATTCATTATTATCATCTTGGTTGTAATGAACACCTCATTAAAAACTGCTTTATATAGAGAAAACTGGGGTTTACTGTGGTATTCATTTTATTTCATTTCTTGTCCAAAACATAGGTTGTGGGTACTCGTTGGAGCCACCTCAATGAGGCGGTTCTAACTATGTTTTAAGTATTGATGAGTTTACTTTGACGAATTAATTGTTTTTGAGATATCAAAATTGCACTATGCCGCACGGATGTATTATCGTAATGTGATTATTATTATTATTATTATTATTATTCCATTCATTTATGTATAATCTAATGATTAATAGAAAAGTTTCTTATTTATTTATTTATTTATTTATTTCAACTGTTAAATGGTTTAAGATAAGGCGTGTGCCCTTTTTCTGGTGTTCTCTCCATGATGCTGTGAAAAAGAATATGCATGAAAACCAAACTTTATACAAAACAGTCAGGTAATCAGGGATCAGTATGATTTTACACAAAAACATAGGCAGAAAGTACTTGAAAGTACCATATCAATTTGGCGGTTCTGTGCCCATATATTTTTTCAGCTCACTCAGTGTGTGTGTGTGTGGACATCACTGAAGACAATTATCGCTTTTTATGACACACGTAATGTGTATTGTATACCGGCTACTGACCGTCAGGAAGCCTGACGATTGATGGACACGCGCGCAATATATACTGTATTACTGTCTTTCCGGAGAGATTAAAATTTATCGAATGACTTTATTCATATGCATTAAGTTCTAAGCAGAATCGGTACTATTTAGATAATGAGTATCTATTATTATTATTATTATTATTATTATTATATCCTGGATCCAAAATACATGTTTGTTTTGTTTGTTTGATATGAGGTTTAACGACCCCGTCAACACTGTATAGGTCATTTTGGAGACAATGCTTCCATTTTGTGGGACTTTTACCCGACAATGAGATGAAATGATATCTCAAACCCTGTCGCCCAATGAAACAATAGGGTTTATAAGCATGGACGGTCCGACTCACACCGCTTTGCCTGGGCAGGCTTAGATCCTCTAAGCGGTTTACCAGTACTGGTGTGCGGTCGGTTTCAGCTCTGCGCGGACGCATCATGCAGCCCATCTATTTCTTCAAGCCCCGATGGGCGGGGGCCGTGAAATATACATGTATACTGGGTCCAAGTTACGAGAATACATCCTTTTGACATAGTACCTAGTAGATAGATAGATAGATATAGATAGATAGATAGATAGATAGATAGATAGATAGATAGATAGATAGATAGATAGATAGATAGATAGATAGATAGATAGATAGATAGATAGATAGATAGATAGATAGATAGATAGATAGATAGATAGATAGATAGATAGATAGATAGATAGATAGATAGATAGATAGATAGATAGATTATTGTGTCAATGAAGATCTGCCCGCATGAAACTCAGTAATTGCTTTAAAATGTGCCACCAGTAATATGTCTAGGAAAACCTTTTACTTTCTAAATCTTCAGAAACGCATTGTCTTTATTCAGTAATTTTTGCGTACAACTCGATATGACAACAATATCTTCCGGAGTCATAAAAGCGAAACTGATTTCACACACAGCCGGCTTATAACACAGTTGAGATTACACAACAGGTACCTAGTATAGGCCTCAGTCAAAGGGAGACAATCCAATATCGACTTGTAGTGTGACTATCAGGGAACAGGTGAATAGATTAAATGTCAGATAAAGTTGGCCATGAATATTAAAATATTAAAATACAAATGAGCCATTCCATGCTGGAGTGTCCCTGGGCTCTGTCCTTGTTATTTCTTATTTATAAAAAATGCACCTGTCAAACATATAGGATCTGCAATTCGGCTATTTGCAGATGATACTGGCATGTATATTGTCGTAGACACTCCTGATATAGCTGCTGGTGTAATAAACACTTATCATAGCACTATCAGTGAATGGGCAGAATAGAAGTGAAGGCAATGCTATTAACTCAACACTCCCATCAGAGACACCAAATGGAAAGAAACACAACCACAATATAACTAGACCCTAATGGAAACATCAATAGCGGGAAGCCAAAAGGACAGTTGTTTTCCCACAAAATGGCCAATTGGCTATCCAAAACAAAATCAATATAAGCGATGCACACACGCAAAGACAAACCATACCAAACTAAAACCGCAACAGAAGAGCCGCCTTGGGACGGCTGGTGAAACGATTTTCACTGGGGCCTTAGATTTTACACACTGATATGGCCATAAAGTATAACTTTTTATGCTCTTCAGAAGTCCACAACTCGTTACGTACCGAGGTTTTGTTGACCTAAGCTACAAATCTATTAATCTCAATTTGTTTGATGGCAAACCTGTATTATCTTCTTTTCATTTTTTCTTTGAAAAACAACTAAAAACGGCTTATTCCGTGAATTTCATTTTACGAAAGTAAAGTTTTTGTGTGTGCTCAGTAAACAGCGCGTAATGAAAATGAAAGAACCGCAAGTACCAAAGATACCGAATAAGTTCTATTTGCTATCAATAATAATCATAAAAAGTCATTAGAAAATTTATTTCACATACAAACATGGGAAACATTAGCGTATCTATCGAAATGCACTCTGTTAAGACCTCCGAGTACATTAGGAACGTTGCGGATCTTAAGCGCAAATAGTTCGGAAGGCGGTTCAGGTATTATAATATTATTAGGAAAACACACCTATTTAAATATATTGAATAATGAAAATAAAATTATTGTTATTTTTTCATATTTCTGCACAAAACATAGGTTGTGGGAACTCGTTGGAAGAGCCTCGGCGAGGTGGTTCTAACAAGTAACCACGTCGTATGTTTTTTTAGCAAAACATGAAATGAACACCGCCTTAAACCCCACTTTATATACAGAACACTGGGTTTAAGGGGGGTATACACTATTTTTCTTAGTTCTGCTCCAATACGAAGGTTGTTGGTACCCACTAGAATTAGGCGGTTCTGACGAGCACCCACAATCTATATTTGCAGTATAAACAAGAAAAATAGCACAGATTTTCATCAGAAAAGAGGTCATTTTGGAGATGTTAAAAATGCACTATGTCGCATGGGTGTGTTATCATAACGATAAGAAAAAAATTATGTATATCCCTGCATAGCCCTATAAACTCCAGTTTTTTCTACATATTACGAAAACATGCCAATACAAAAACAGTGTAACCTTTATCGCCGAAAAAAATGAAAATTTTAAGATGAAAAATTGTGATGTTTTTCCTACTTCAGTTCAAAATATAGATTGTGGGTACTCCTTAGAACCGCCTCGTTGAGGCGGTTCTAACGAGTACCCACAATCTATATTTTAGAGCAGAAATAAGAAAAATAAGGTTTACCCCTGTAAACCCCAGTTTTACTATATAAACGTGGGGTTCCAGGAGGGTCAAAATTTTATAGGCGTTTTTTTCGTGATGATGTATATAAATTCGAGGTTTAAGAGAGTCAAAACTATATAGGTATGTATTCGTGATTGAAATTCATTATCCGGCGAGGCGGTTCTAACGACAACTCACATTCTGTTTGTTTGAGCATTGCTGCTGCTACTTATTTATCGCTTTATTTGTTCATTTTTATTTTTCTCAAAATTCCACACATTGAGAATTCGGATGCAAATTTGTATCACAGTTTTCTCAGCACAACTGGGCCTACAATCTTGAAATTTGGTACAGATGTGGACAGTGGTTCAACATGTGTATACCAGAATCAGGCTGCTGCTGCTAATGTATCCCTTTACTTGTTCATTTTCCGTTTTCTCAAAATTGTACACATTGAAAATTTGCATCACAAATTTCTCAGGAAATGTAAGGGCTTCAAAGTTGATCCTTCTCGTGCTTATTCTTCTATTTGTCTATTTGTTTGTTCATTTTTCTTTTTTCCTCCAACTTGCAAGCACTGAAATTTTTTGTCACAAATTTCACAGAAACTTCTGTCCCTACGATGTTGAAATCTGGTACTCATGTGACTTATTCTTCCATTTCATTGTTCATACTTCTTTTTCTCCGATTTGCAACCACAGAAGTGTGTGTAGTTTATACCACCCTTTAAAAAAGGACCATCAGACCTGAAGCGTGATACTCTGCCTTTTCTAGTCTTCAGTGTTTTTTTATTTCCTTCTTTCACCGATGTGGCATGACTTCCGAAAGTGTTATATAGCGGGGCTATAGGCGGCTACTGACAGGTCTAGCTAGGTCCTTTGCATAGCAGAAGTGGACAATAGAAAATTTGATAGTCTTCTTTTATTTGTTTGATTTGATATTTAACGTCCTTGTCAACACTATATAAGTCATTTTAGAGACGTTGCTTTCAATTTTGTGGGACTTTTACCCAACCGTTTGAGATGAAGTTACATCACAAGTCTTGCCTCCCAATGAAACAAATATGCACGGATCATAGCGTAAACAAGTCCGTGAAATGAACACCCCCTTACACCCCAATTTGTATAGAGAAAACTGGGGTTTACGGGGGTAAACATTATTTTTCTTATTTTTATTCCAAGACATAGGCTGTGGGTACTCGTTAGAATCGCCTCAATGAGGCGGTTCTAACGAGCACCCATAACCTATGTTTGCAGTATTAGATACGTATTAGATATGTTTGATAAAGGGTCGTGTTTGGTAAACAAAATCGGTTCTTCTGTGGCGGTTTGTTTATGTTGTTGTTTGTTGCTTGCTGTGTGTGTCAGTCTTTTTGTTTTGGATTGCCATATGGCCATTTTGTGGGAAAGTAACTGTCCTTATGGCCTTCCTTTGTTTGGGTTTCCGTTATGGTCTGGTCGCTTGGTGTTCGTGTTTCTTCCCCTTTTGTGTCTTTGGTGGATGGAGTATGTTAATTGTATCGATTTCTGATCTTTGTTTTATTTCTACTTTTAATAAGAAAAATATCATGGATTTTCATCCGAAAAGTAGCCATTTTGGAGATGTGAAACATGCACTATGTCGCACGGGTTATCGTAATGGATCTGACACACGCTATTTCGCCTGGGCAGGTTTAGATCATCTAAGCGGTGGTTTAAAGCACCATGCAAGCCAATCTGTTTCACCAAGCCTCGATGGGCGGGGGCCCGTTTAATAGTCTTGAAGAATTCTTTTGGAATAAGTGAGCGTTTGATAAAGGGTCGTGTTTGGCAAACAGTGTCGACTCAAATAAAAGCATGTTCACAGTTTTTAAATGATCTCTGAAGCTACTGGTCAGATTACAATCAAACTGCTTGATACATTAGTGCCGAATGAGTGTTCAAATTTTTATGAATAGAGTTATCCTTCTTGATGCTATAGCAACCAAATCTTTCAAAATCTCCTCTATGAGGGCTGCTTGTATTTTATTCTTTTTTGTTTCTTCAAATACCGTTGAAACAATTCTGTTAAACCCCCGCCCATTGGGACCTGAAGGTGGAGTGTGGTAGCTCAGTGGTAAGTGCACTTGTCTATCATGCTAGAGGCCCCAGGTTCGATTCCCAGCAGCAGTAATAAAATCGAGGTGTCCGAACACGCTCCACTGGCATCATCATTTGCAAGGATGAATGAATTCCACAAAGTGCACCGTCCTTCGAATCGATACGTTAACTGGAGCCCCCCCCCCCCCCCCCCCCGTCTCCCCCTGTGCAGGGAGAACTATCTCTTGCACTACCGTAATCACACGATTACTGTGTAGGCTTCCATCCTGCAAACCTGGAGTGTATGTAATGTGCACCTGCACGTGAGTGGGTGTGAGTGAGTGTTTCAGTTTTACGTCCCACCAACAGCTAAGGTCATACGGAGACGGGACCTCGATTTAAAGACTCATCCGAAAGTATGGAGAAGCCCGGGATCGAACCTGCGACCCCTGGTTTCAAAGGCGAGTAGCGTACCCACTCGACCACGGAAGCTTCTCGTGAGTGGGTGTTGCAGTATATATAGAAAGAAAGAAAGTAAGAAAGAAAGAAAGAAAGAAAGAAAGAAAGAAAGACAGAGAAAGAGAGAAAGAAAAATATATATTGGGCTAGAAAGAAAGAAAGAAAGAAAGAAAGAAAAATATATATTGGGCTGCACAGTGTTACATTTAGCTTACTCTTTATCAAAAAGTGTCTGATTGGTATGCATTTTCAAATACGTTTGGTACTGTTTGGATTCGTAATAAAGTTTATGTTTAAAAACCGACCTTATTTTCATATTGAACCACAATATAGTTTCAGTATTCTTATTCCTGTTTCTCTTATTTTTTAAAAAGATATTTCTTGTTTAAGACGCCACAATTGTGGCACTTTAAAATGAGCAAGCAAGTTTCATGCTGAAGTGTACGGAACCCGGGAAGGGACATATTTTTTTTTAATATGTTATGCGAACAAGATATTAAGTTGTGTGAACAAGATAATATGTTGTTCAGACAAGATATAATCTTGTGCGGACAACATAATTTATGTTGTGCGGACGACATATTATCTTGTGCGGACAAGATAATATCTTGTTTGCACAACTTAATTTCTTGTGCGGACAAGATATTATCTTGTTCGCACAACCTATTATCTTGTTTGCACAACACAGAGCTTGGGAAGTTGTGCGAACAAGATATTATCTTGTCCGCAAAAGATATTGTCTTGTTCGCACAACATATTATCTTGTGCGGACAAGATATTAAGTTGTGCGAACAAGAAACTATCTTGTTCGCACAACATATTATCTTGTGCGGACAAGATTTAAGTTGTGCGAAAAAGATAATATCTTGTCAGGACAAGATATTATCTTGTGCGCACAAGATATTATCTTGTCCGCATTAGATCTATGTTGTAGTGACAAGATATTATCTTGTGCGGACAAGATAATATCTTGTTTGCACAACTTTATATCTTGTGCGCACAAGATAATATCTTGTCCACACAAGATAATATCTTGTCCGAACAAGATAATATCATGTCCGCTCAAGATATTATCTTGTTCGCATAACATAATAATAATAAAAAATCATGTCCCTTCCCGGGTTCTGTAGAAGTGAGCCGAGCATAAAAAGTTTTTTAATCTTGGAACTAGCACAAACAGCTCAAGTTATGAGTCTGCACGTTTCTTTCTAGTGTTGCTAAGGGATTTACGGGCGAATATGAACAGTCTCAGTGTGTTTTTACATAATAAGTAAATAAATACATAAATGCATACATAGTTTAATTAAAATAAATTAAAACAGCTAAAAGATAAATATTTGGAAAGAAACAGAATATTACCTTCGTTTATCGTCCAAAGTCGTTTGCCAGTATTGGTATCAAGCAAGGAAAAAGCCAACTGAACGAAGAATCGATCCGCTTTTATGACAAGATATAATAATTAGTGATATTTAATCTCCATCAACTGTTGGCTGATAAAATGAGTCATTGTTCTTGTCTCATGGATGTTATTTTAACATGGCATTTAACCCTTGTCCTGCTGAGACCGGATATGTCTTATCTTTCAAACAATGGAGATCCAGATCAGATGGGAAGCCATCTGATCAGGATCTTCATTGTTTGTCATTCTGCTCATGAATTTGTTGCAATAATTTGCATCAAGTAATCTGATTGGTTGATAAACAGTAGTGGTTGTGGCATATATAAATATTCAGTAGGTCAAGAGTTAAAGACAACTCATGCCCATCTTTATGTTCAATAAAGGCACCCCAAAACGCACTCCACACCTGTTTTTTTTTTTTTTTTTTTAACTATTTTCCCTTCTTATATGTTACATTAAGATTGATAGAAGTCTAATGACTGAGCTTTTTGCAAACAGTAAAGGTCCTGATCAGACGCCGTAGTAGACTAGTATATCAGTCCGATAAAAGAGCAGAAGCCCCCGTGGTGTAGTGGTTGTGCTACTCGCCTTTTAATCCAGGGATCGCAGGATCGATCCCGAGCTTCTCCAGACTTTCGGAAGAGTCTTTAAACCGAGGTCCCCATTACGATAACACACCCGTGCAACATAGTGCAGTTTTTCACATCTCCAAAATGGCTACTTTTCTTATGAAACCAGTGATAATTTTGTTATTTTTACTTCAAACATAGGTGGCGGGTGCTTTTTGAGGCGGTTCTAACGAGTACCCACAACCTATGTCTTGGAGCAGAAATAAGAAAAATAACGGATAATCCCGTAAACCCCAGTTTTCTCTATATAAAGTGGGGTTTAGGGGGGGGGGGGGTCTTCATTTCACGGACTTGTTCACGTGATGCGTCTCCATATGACCTTAGCTGTCAGTCAAAATACTCAATCCGATAAAAGAGCATTATTTATCATATGACGTCGCGTCTGAGAGTGTAATAACGCCACGTAATATTTTCGATAATCCACTAGTGGATTAAATATTCAAATTAGCTATATACGTCCCGTAACGTTACATGTACGACGTCCTTAACGATGTCGGGTTTACTAACGGCGGAATATTGACATTTTTGTAAACAATCGTGAATAAAATGCGCTTTAAATGTCATATGATAAATAGAATCGTGCAATCGTGCTCATGTTCTATTGAATTTATTAAACTCGTTGAGGAAAAGGGATAAAATGCTCGGCAAAGCCTCGCATTTTATCCCTTTTCGACAACTCGTTTAATAAATTCAATAATACATGAACACTCATGTAAGATCCTCTATACACTAAATAAAAATGCACTTTTCTCAACTGACCCAGTTACTAAGCACAGAAGCTAATCCGTGCTGATGTCCACGTGACTATCACTGATTGGCATGAAATCCAGGTACCGATTAGTTATTAAAAGTATACATGTACATTCAGTTATTAAAAACAATTTCCGGTTCTTTTGCGACTTTTATTTTCACTACGCCCTGTTTATATTTAACCCTTCTCTGGCTGAATATTCAGTTTAGCCACACACATTTCTGACTGTGAACCAATCAGATTACTTGATCTTATTTATTCCTACAAATCCAAAAACTTAATGTCAAACAGTGAAGATCCTGATCAGATGGCCATCTGATCTAGATCTACACTGTTTCCAAAGATAGGGGTTGTCGTGAACAGCAGGATAATTTGCACTTGATTAGACTTTATACGTCGACAATGCATAGTGTAAGAGCTTTTGTGTTATATATCACTTTGAGTCGACTGACACTGAGAGTCAGTATGTTGTTCGCTCTGGTTATGTTTTATATATATATTTATTTATTAAGTAGAAAGGTCTATTGCCAGTTAACAGCGATGGATATTGCTCAAAAACATAGATTGTGGGTACTCGTTAGAACCGCCTTGTCGAGGCGGTTCTAACGAGTATCAACAATCAATGTTTTGAACAGAAATAAGAAAAATATCGAAATTTTCATTTTTCGGTGGTTAAATTTACAATGTATTTGTATAGGTGTGCTTTCGTAATGCCCTTATCAACAGGGCCTATGCTTCATGTAATAATCTAAAATGCTTATTTATGGAAAATGTAAAAGCCTACTTCAGAACTCAGGGATAGGGTTAAAGGTTTGTAAGACAAAGCTCAAAAGTAAACGTTATTATACATCTTGTTATAAATCATGCAATTATGGTATATTTTAAGATATATATCGATATCCATTGACATCAAAACGCGCAATTAGGCAGATGAAAGATAGACAGAACACAAAGATCATAAATGGGTCCACTTTGTTTGAAAGCTAAAACTTTAGATATCTGCGTTCATGGAAAATTGCAAGTATAGTTTGAACTTCTGGTTTTGACTTTATATTAAATGATGAAAAGAAAAAAAAACGCTGCGTAAACATATAGAGGATATTTGATTTTTTCAGTGCAAGATCGAATTTTATTTCATCGAATAAACACCAAAACCAGTATTTTAGTGGCGTAGCTACGAGTGAAAATACCAGTTTTGGTGTTCATGAGTGAAATAAAGTTGATCTTACACTGAAAAATTCAAATTTCCTGTTTCTTACATGCTTCAAAACTATAGCTTCACTAATCGCGTCATTCATCCTCTGGGAAAGCTTTTTTTTTTGGTTCGTTTCGTGTCAATATTGGATGTGCATCTGAGAAATAGCCTGGGATGGCATTATAATGAATGGTTACTGAAATAATTGAGAGAGTAGTTTCCCAAAGCAGTTGTGGACTAATGTTACAACGCGCGACAAAATACATGAGGTCTATGGCAAGCAATTTTACTATTTATTATGGGATTTAGATATCTGGTATATTATATCAGATATCTTACATATGATATAAGATACCTTATATAACATATAAGATATCTTATATAACATTTAAGATATCTGCTATAACAAATAATATATCTTATGTCATAAAGTAGATATCATATATCCTATATGAGATAGCTTACTTAATTCTGCAATTCAGATATCTGATATGATATATAAGATATTTTATATTTTAAATAAGATATCTTATATAACATATAAGATATATTATATGTTAAATAAGATATCTGATTTGTCAGTTAAGATATCTTATTTACTAAAACATATAAGATATTTTATATGCTAAAATGATATCTAATATACTACATAGGATATCTAATGTAGCATAAAAGATATCTTATATAACATATCAGATATCTTATATATTATATAAGATATCTTATTTATATTGGTAAATAAGATCTTAATTGGTATATTAGATATCTTATTTAACATATAAGATATCTTATATAGCATATAAGATATCTTATTTAACAAATAAGATATCTTATTTACGTTTGATAAATAAGATATCTTATACAACATATAATATTTCTTATACAAATTGGAAGGAATATGACAAATAATTGTCACTCCCTCTCTTCCGGTTGATTCCATACCTATATGCACATTAGACTGCTACAGAGAAAATCGATAATAAACTCCAACAAATGCTTTATTGAAGTGTGTTAATAAATAAAACGGCTTTCCAAAACAGTTGCGCTCAGAAAATTACGGAACCCAGGAAGGCACATAATTTTTTTTTATTTTATAAGTTGTGCGCACAAGATAATAGCTTGTGCGGACAACATATTATCTTGTGCAGACAAGATATTATCTTGTCCGCACGAGATATTAAGTTGTGCGAACAAGATATTATCTTATCCACACAAGATAATATCTTGTCTGCAATATTATCTTGTGCAGACAAGATATTATCTTGTCCGCACAAGATATTAAGTTGTGCGAACAAGATATTATCTTGTCCACACAAGATAATGTCTTGTCTGCACAACATAGATCTTGTGCGGACAAGATATTCCCACAAGATAATATCTTGACCGCACAATATAATATCTTGTTCGCACAACTTCCCAAGATGTATGTTGTGCAAACAAGATAATATGTTGTGCGAACAAGATATTATCTTGTACGCACAAAATAATATGTTGTCCGCACAAGATAAATTATGTTGTCTGCACAAGATAATATCGTGTGCGCATAACTCAATATCTTGTTCGCACAATATATTAAAAAAAAAATCATATCCCTTCCCGGGTTCCGCAGAAAATAGTGTACATTTTTTTTTTTTTTTTATTTGAAGAGAGATAAATAAATCCAGCTTGCTTTTGTTTGTATAATTTAATGACACTCCTTTAGAAAAATTCTTTAGATAACTGTGAGTTATGCCAAGCAATGATCGCTGCATGTATTTTGACTCTCCATCACGTGAACAAGTCCGTGAAATGCCCCCTAAACCCCACTTTATATAGAGAAAACTGGGGTTTATGGAGGTAAACATTATTTTTCTTATTTTTACTCCAAGACATAGGTTGTGGGTACTCGTTAGAACCGCCTCAATGAGGCGGTTCTAACGAGCACCCACAACCTATGTTTGTAGTATTTATAAGAAAAATATCGCATATTTTTATCAGAAAAGTAGCCATTTTGGAGATGTGAAAAAATGCACTATGCCATACGGGCGTGTTATCGTAATGTCACAAGACTGGGCATAATCATATTGAGCATTGTTTCTGCCTCTACTTTTTGCATAATTAGTTCAATATTTCTTTGTTCCTTTTATCCTATTTTTTTTTACCAAATGGAATCTTCCTCCTTATATATGGCAGGAGTCCATTTCGAAAATTATGTATGACAGGTTGTGTAATCTGAAAATAGCTGACCGTTTTGCAAATAATGCAAGCGCTGATCTGATCTGGACCTGCACTGTTTGCCAGTGTACACGTTTAAGGGTTTCCGGTACAAAATGGGTTATGGAATGTTAGGCATAAATGAGGGTAGTCATTTCCAGATGTGGTCGTTGGCAAATTGGAGGAGACTTCATTTTATTTTGGGGGTAAATTATATTAGATATCTTATTTGTCAAATAAGGTATCTTATATATTTCGGTAAATAAGATATCTTAAACATTGTATAAGATATCTTATAAATAAGATATCTTATTTGTTGTATAAGATATCTTATATGCTGTATAAGATATCTAATATGCTGTATAAGATATCTAATATATTAAATAAGACATCTGATATAGGATATAAGATATCTTATTAGCCAAAAAAAAAAGATATCTGATATGCTAAATAAGATATCTAATATACCAAATAAGATATCTAATATAACATATAAGATATCTTATATATCATGTAAGATATCTTATTTCCATCTTTAAATAAGATATCTTAAAAAATAAATAAGATATCTTATATAATAAAGAAGATATATGCTATGTTATATAAGATATGTTATATGCTATAATAGATATCTTATTTAGTATATCAGATATTTATATATTTTTGTTAATTAGATATCGATATATAAGATATCTTATATCCTTTATTAGATATCTTGTATCCTATATAAGATACCTAATATACTAAATAAGATATCTAATATAACATATATGATATCTTATATAACATATCAGATATCTTATATGCTATATAAGATATTTTATTTATTATATAAGATATCTTATAATGAATAAGATATCTAATATTACATATAAGATATCTTATATAATAAATAAGATATCTACATTCCATAATAAATAGTAAATGGCTTGCCATAGAGGTCAGTGTCGAAACTGACGTCATTAACGTCCTCGTGTACGTGTTATCGGCCTAAGCGTCAATTCTAACACAGTTCAATAGTTTTCAATTATCTGACAATGGAAAAACTGATCACAGAATTAGACTTGAAGAAAAAGTAGTCCCAAACAGTGAAAAATTAAATTGATATGTATCACTGTTTGAAACAGTGACAATATCGATTTCGATTTCACTGAGAAATCTCTATATTTAATTGAAAAGTATGTAAGAAAGATTTTTGTAAGAAATAAGATAAGAAGAGAAAATAAAATGACATTACGATGACACATCCGTGTGATATAATACTTTTTTCAAACCTCAAAAAGGTTTTTCTTATGAAAATTTGTGATATTTTTCTTATTATACTCCAAACATAGGTTTTGGGTGCTTGTTAGAACCGCCTCATTGAGGCGGTTCAAACGAGTACCAACAACCTATGTCTTGGAGAAGAAATAAAGAAAAAGATGTTTTCACCCGTAAACCCCAGTTTTCTTCATATACAATGGGGTTTATGGGGGTCTTTATTTTACGGACTTGTTCACGGGATCAACTGAAACATTAACAGGCAAACACGAATGGAAAGTTCATAGGGAGTCATTAGCAAACAGTGAAGACCCTGGTGAAACGCCACAGATCACGGTGTCTGATCAGGTTCTTCACTGTTTGACAATGCCCGATGTTAAGAACGCTAGACATATATTGCTTTTTATCCCACGACCAAAAAGGTTCGTGGGATATTGTGATCAGCCTGGTGTCGTCTGTCCGGAGACAAAACTTTGAGATGGCCATAACTTAAATACATTTTCACAACATATTGATGGCACTTGGCATAATTGTACACGATGTTGAGAAGGTTTGTTATGCGCAAGAAACACAACTCTGGTTGCCATGATATTTGAGTTATCTCCCTGTATTTCCTTGTGATCACCTTGTGATCGCTGTAACTTCATAAACCTCTGAGATATATTGCCGGTACTCTATACAATTATGCATGAGGTTGAGTAGGCATGTCATGAGCAAGACCCACAACTCTAAGTACCATGGAATTTGAGTCATCTCCCCTGATAGTATTTCCTTGTAATCAACTTGTAATTGCTACAACTCCCATACCCTTTGAGATATATAGATGGTACTTGGTACAATTATACCTGAGGTAGAGTAGGCGTGTGGTGTTCAAGAACTACAACTCTAGGTGTCATGTTATCCTTGTTAACTCACTTGACAGTATTTATTTGTGATGCCCGAAACTCCAACACCCTTTGAGGGTTATTGATTATACTTGGTACAACTATACACGGGAGATAATTTATTAACTAAACCTAAAATTACTCTACCCCTTCTCTGTGACTATAAAGATGTCACAGAGGTTGGTTTTCCGGTGCTTGTTTGTAGTTACGGTATTTCGGTATTTCGTACTGGCATTGGAAAATACCCATAATTACCCTTCAACCAATCGGTACGGTTGTTTTAAAATTCTGTATGTAAGAGGACGAATGATTGGTTTTCCAATAGCTTAACCTTTCACCTGTTTTGCACTTTTCCGCGGTTCGACACGAGAAAGAACAAGAAAGACACCATCAGCTTCACACTGAAAATGTCGTCTTTTCATCTTTACCAGTGGTTTTTACAATCACTGCTTATTTTTATATATAGCCAGGTATGTCCTTGTTATTTGTGTCACCTTGATTACGTCGGTTTTATTGGAAACTGGCGATGCCAGTTCTCAACAAAACCGATGTCAAACAACAAGAAGTGTCGCCAGTATGATCGTCTTCTGTGCCCTTTGTCTACAGCCCAGTAACATATTTATATGTAGATATATACCAGAACGTAACAGCGAAGGCCCGATAAATGTGCAGCCGCTTCGTTACTGTCCCTCATACTATGTGGAATTTAATATTTAACAGGTTATTGCTATTGTCATGTTTTTTCGTGGTTTTACCCATAGTTGATATTTATCACCTATGCATCCCGGTATAACAGATGTGTTATATTTCTGCATTTCCCTTGTAGAAGGATCTGTCTGTATTGTTCGTTCGTCCGTCCGTCTGCTAATGTGTCTGTTATCTGTATTGTTTGTGTGATGGGTGTCACATTGTTGTCTCTTGTATGTTGCAGGCACCCTCTATTATCATCATAATTGTTATCATCGAACCACTAAATAAACTCATCAAATATAACCAGAGTTTTGTATTTTTGACCCCTGCGTCAATGGAGCCCCCAGTGAGGATCGAACTCACGACCCCTGGTTTCCATCCTGGTTACGGAACCAATTTGGAGACATAGTGCTCCCTTGAAGAAGCGGCTAAACTTTGCTTATAAGGTCGCTGCAAGGGAAGCTGAAAAGAGTGCCAATCGTAGTAAGACCAATTATGATCTTAAAGTAAGAGAAGCAACTCTAGATGTAGGGGACCATGTTTTAATCAGAAATGTTGGTTTGCGGGGCAAGCACAAATTGGCAGACAAGTGGGATAAACACCCGTATGTTGTTACTGGTATACCCGATAGAAATGTGCCTGTGTATACTGTTCAGAGAGAATCAGGTGATTCAACAGTAAAAACTTTACACAGGAACATGCTGTTACCATTTTCAGTAATACCGGGTATATCAGAGACAAATATAGAGCCAGATCAAAATGTAAGTCCTAAAACTAAGAAAATTACCAGGAAACAAAAAGCTGTACCTATTTCTGACTCTGATCCTGATTCAGATTCAGATCAATCTGACTATGTCCTGAGATACATTCCTCCACATAGGAGGAATGGAAAAACTTCTATACCTATTGGTGTTTCATCTCGTGAAAGTGCTGAAAGGTCTATCACAATCAATGATTCTTCTTTCCAAGATTCATTTGGTAGTTCAGTCGTTAGACCATCAGCAGCCATAGGTAGAAGTCAGTTAGACACAGCGATTAGTAAGGAGTCTGATCCATTAGTTAGTGGTGGCCATCATTCTTCTCTAGGTAGAACTTTGGATCAGACTGAACAGCAAGTTGTAGGTACAGAGCAGGTAGAGCAAAATGTAGGACCCCGTAGATCAGGTAGAACACGCCAGCCACCAAATAGATACGGCGACTGGCTAATGAACCAGCAATCGGTCCAGGAATGGTTTGTTTAATTTTCTTATACGACACTGTGTTTTTATCAAGTCATATGTCTTTTAATTTTCAGTACAGGGGAGAATGTCATATAGTAAGTTTCCTCTGTTTTTGTCTCCTTGCTTTGATTATTTAAATCCTGACCAAATTTTAAATGCTGAGTTTCAAATATATGTACATTTTGTTTTGCTGAGTTTCATATAATGTTGTGATACAAGTTAATTGTCTCACTTGCATATGTTTATCTATATAGATATAATTGTCAGTACTAATTTACTGTCAGTAATGAAATTAGTTTCAGTGTTTGCATATAATGCTGTATCTGATTTGGATAGATTTCCAATATCAGCAATCCAGTATTCCGGATGCCATTGATGCATAAGCATGTCTGTGATAGAATATAATTCTGACTTTGTTGGAGACTCAGCTATAACTCAGCTATCATTATTCTATGTTATACTTTAATGTTTCAAAATGTCAGGAGCTTTTTTTTCCAAAGCAGGGGAGAATGTCACAGAGGTTGGTTTTCCGGTGCTTGTTTGTAGTTACGGTATTTCGGTATTTCGTACTGGCATTGGAAAATACCCATAATTACCCTTCAACCAATCGGTACGGTTGTTTTAAAATTCTGTATGTAAGAGGACGAATGATTGGTTTTCCAATAGCTTAACCTTTCACCTGTTTTGCACTTTTCCGCGGTTCGACACGAGAAAGAACAAGAAAGACACCATCAGCTTCACACTGAAAATGTCGTCTTTTCATCTTTACCAGTGGTTTTTATAATCACTGCTTATTTTTATATATAGCCAGGTATGTCCTTGTTATTTGTGTCACCTTGATTACGTCGGTTTTATTGGAAACTGGCGATGCCAGTTCTCAACAAAACCGATGTCAAACAACAAGAAGTGTCGCCAGTATGATCGTCTTCTGTGCCCTTTGTCTACAGCCCAGTAACATATTTATATGTAGATATATACCAGAACGTAACAGCGAAGGCCCGATAAATGTGCAGCCGCTTCGTTAATGTCCCTCATACTATGTGGAATTTAATATTTAACAGGTTATTGCTATTGTCATGTATTTTCGTGGTTTTACCCATAGTTGATATTTATCACCTATGCATCCCGGTATAACAGATGTGTTATATTTCTGCATTTCCCTTGTAGAAGGATCTGTCTGTATTGTTCGTTCGTCCGTCCGTCTGCTAATGTGTCTGTTATCTGTATTGTTTGTGTGATGGGTGTCACATTGTTGTCTTTTGTATGTTGCAGGCACCCTCTATTATCATCATAATTGTTATCATCGAACCACTACATAAACTCATCAAATATAACCAGAGTTTTGTATTTTTGACCCCTGCGTCAAAGACATTCATCAGACTATTGAATGTCCTTGTGTGGGGAAGCCAACACCTAAAATGTCATATAATGACAGGGAACGCGTGATGCAGACAGTATGGATTTTTAACGTTTGCATTTGGAAAACATGTCCGTAAAGAATAATGGCGTCCAACATGGTGTCAGAAAGGACAAATATTAGGTAAAAAAATGATGACATCTTTATTGTTTCTGCATTAAACATACGCTCGTTAGAACCGCCTCAATTCACAATCTATGTTTTTGTGTAAAAATAAGGCAGATAATATATACCCCGTAAACCCCACTTTTCTCTATATAAAGTGGGGTTTAGGGTGGGGTGGACGCCATTTCACGGACTTGATATCGTGATGGTAAGTTACATACAAAACGCATATAAATGACATTTGGTGATAATGTAAGGTCTTATTTCTAAAGGTGAAATATGACCCGAATTCTATGGTGACTTAGTATATAAATTTAGAAAAATACATGCCATTTAATGACTTTAGTACCCAATTTCGTAAAATCGTTCGTCGATATATAAAAATTGGGTACAACATAAATGTTATAAAACAGACTGCATGCATGGTGGTTAACCCTATCACGGTTTGCAATTTTGCTTTCCTCTCTGATTGCACACCGGTGGGTCAGGCTTAAGATTATATGACGGTTCCAGCGTAAAAGCATAAATGGAATTTTATTTTATTTTAGTATTCTTTATGTTGGTTGGCGCCTGATGCTCCGTCTTTGGTCGGGCCCCTCGGAGTCTACCTCTTGGTTTTCTTTTGCTCCAGCAATTCAGTTGTTCGTTGTTGTCGAATCCTCAAACTTGTTTCTTCTCTGTAGTTTTTTCTCTGTATGTTCTCGGAGATGTTACAGGGAGCCCTCATGCGGACTAAACAAAAATAGTGCCTACCGCACAGAGGTAAGGGCGAGGATTACGGCCATGTAAAATCGATTTAAGCCCCCCAGTGGAATTATTTCCACTGACCGTTCCAAGGCGGTTCTTCTGTGGCGGTTAATTTATGTTCTTGTTTGTTACTTACTGTGTGTATCACTAGTGTCTTTTTATTTTGGATGGCCATTTGGCCATTTTGTGGGAAAGTATCTGTCCTGATGGCCTTCCTTTGTTTAGGTTTCCATTATGGTCTGGTCTTTCCCTTTGGTGTCTTCGATGGGTGGAGTAAGTTAATTGTATCGATTCCTGCTCTTTGTTTTACTTCTACTTTTTTATCTATCTATCTATCTATCTATCTATCTATCTATCTATCTATCTATCTATCTATCTATCTATCTATCTATCTATCTATCTATCTTACTATCTATCTATCTATCTATACTGAGCTGGTCATATTTGGCCATAACCTCAGTTGATTGGGTGGCTGAATTTAGAATTTAGCTGAAAAAAAAAATAATAGAAGAGTCACTGGGTGCGTCCTTAAAGCTATTTACCATCTGCGTAACAGAGGTATCCTAATACGCATACCTCTGAGTCTCAATGTTACACTGTACGGGCTTTGAACACTTCTGCAGACTTGGTTGCGTCTAACTGTTGGTTTTCTTTTGCTCCAGCACTTTAGTGGTTTCTTCCTGTCGAGTCCTCATCGTTGTTTCATCTCCGTGGTTGTTTGATTATCTGTGTTCATGGAGGTGTTGCACTGATGAGTTAGGAGTTAGGAGGCCGTCATGCGGACGGATTGTCAAAATCGCTTCGAAAGTAAGGGCGAGGAGTATTGTGGCCACGTAAAATCGATTTAAGCACCGCCCCAGTGTAATTCGTGTGCTGATCGTTCCAAGGCGGTTCTTCTTTCGCGCTTTTGTTGTTATGGTTTGTCTATGGGTGTTTGTGTCGCTTGTGTTGTTCTATTTTGGACAGCCTATTGGCCATTTTGTGGGAAAGTAATTGTCCTTTTGGCTTTCCGCTAATGATGTTTCCATCAGGTCTGTTTTTTCATGGTTGTGTTTATTTCTCTTTGGTGTCTCTGATGGGAGCTGTGGGTTAATTGTATCGACTCCTGGTCGTTGCCTCCATTTCTATTTTAATACACGTTGTGCATCGACATTTTTACGTAATGTCAGCAAGAACTACCTTATTGAAATGTTTTATAAAACGGTAGACCTTTGAAAACAATTGCTACAGTCAGAACTGAAAATGTGGAGTGTACAAGAATTTTGTCTGGGCGGGAATGTCTAGTTTCGGCCTATTAGGCCTTATCGGTTACCCTAAATTATTTTCATTTTTTGCAATCAAATCAAGGATCCCAAAGAACTAGAAAATAAAACCCACTCTTTGATGAAGAATAGGTAGACTTTATCCGTCTGCCACACTTTTCCTCTGAACTTTAATATTCTATGAAAGTGCAATGCTTTGAAAGCAATTAATACAGCAGAGAGAAAACAAGTTTTGTTCTTGGTCAGATTAGTGGGCCTCGGACAATTACGGAATATCAGTTACCTTCAATTACAATAAATACAGCAGAGGGTTAACAAGCTTTGTTCATGGCCCGATTTGTGAGCCTCGGACAATTAGGGATAATCAATAACCCTCAATTACAATAAATACAGCAGCGAGTAAACAAGTTTTGTTCTTGGCAAGATTAGTGAGCCTCGGACAATAAGGGGATATCAGTAACCCTCAATTACAATTAATACAGCAGAGGGTAAACACGTTTTTTTTTCTTGGCCAGATTAGCGAGCTTCGGACAATAACGGCATCTCAGTGACCCTCAATAAGTACAGCAGAGGCTAAACATGTTTTGTTCTTGGCCAGATTAGCGAGCTTCTGACAATTAGGGAACATCAGTAACCCTCAACAAATACAGCATAGAGTAAACAACTTTTGTTCTTGACCATTTGAAAGCCTCGGACAATTAGGGAATATCAGTAACCCTCAATTTCAATAAATACAGCAGAGAGTAAACAAGTTTTGTTCTTGACCAGATTATCGAGCTTCGGACAATTACGGCGTCACAGTACCCTCAAAAAATACAGCAGAGAGTAAACAAGTTTTATTCTTGGCCATATTAGCGAGCTTCGGACAATTACGGAATCTCAGTAATCCTCAATAAATACAGCAGAGAGTAAACACGTTTTGTTCTTGACCAGATAAGTGAGCCTCGGACAATTGCGGAATATCAGTAACCCTTAATTACAATAAATACAGCAGAGCGTAAACAAGCTTTGTTCTTGGCCAGATTAGGGAGCTTCGGACAATTAGGGAATATCAGTAACCCACAATTACAATAAATACAGCAGAGGGTAAACAAGCTTTGTTCTTGGCCAGATTTGTGAGCCTCGGACAATTACGGCATCTCAGTAACCCTTAATAAATACAGCAGAGTGTAAACAAGTTTTGTTATTGGTCAGATTAGCGAGCTTTGGACAATTAGAGCATCTCAGTAACCCTCAATAAATACAGCAGAGGGCAAACAAGCTATGTTCTTGACCAGATTAGCGAGCTTCGGACAATTAGAGCATATCAGTAACCATCAATTATTTTCAAATTTCTGACGTGAAATCAATGATCCCAAAGGACTATCGGATGAATAACAGGGAAACCTCTTATGGCCACCCGTCTTTACCTTAACACTGGTGTCAACGTATTCCATAAAAAAGTAATCCTTTGGAAACAAGGGCTACAGTTAGCACAATCCTATTTTTGTTTCCTGAGAAGTTATGATATTGCAAAACAATAGCATATACTTTATGTTTAATCGCTGGAGTACAAGTTAGCTGTTGGACAAGTTCAGAAAAAAAGTTGGCAGCTCCAAAATATTGTTTTATTATGTGTAATCTGATAAAGTTTTTATTCCAATGACGTCATAATTATATTAATAATGAGCATAGCGGCGGCTGCCGAAGGCAGCCGTCGACGTCCGCCGAAGGCGGGCGTCGAGCGAGCTCGTATCTAGGTAACGCGTATCATCACAAGACACAATCTATGCAAGAAAGTTTGCTTGCGCCCAGGAACTGGCTTAAACCGGTTTTCAGGTTTCCATGTATTCCAATCAAACCATGTATTAAGTCGGGAACCAGAGCCTCAAAAATCTTATGTAACCCGTATCTCTCACCGGTTGAATAGTGTGTCGCAAGGCTGATTGGTGATTCGGTTAGTTGCAATAGCTAAAAAATCAACATTGGCGTATCAGTCAATTAATACATTTTTCTTATTTATGTGTTGGCATAAATTTGTACATTTTGTATTTATTTTTGTTGTTATTATTTATGAATAAATTATAGTGACGTCACGAGGTCGAGTCATGACTTTGGTAATGTTCTACGCCGCCATATTTTTTTTTTCTGTCGTTATGTACTGGAAGCACTCGAAAAACAATGAATCTGATGATTAAATCGGGTAATCTACACGTAATTGATCTTCAGGCTCAGGGGTCTGATTCTTTTCTATATAATGACCCAGCGAACGCGGCCCATGCAACAACTTGGGAAGTTCAAGCTCATTGTAGGGACATCTCGATCCCTTGTCCTTGACAAACAACAACAATAATTCTTGGTCTTTTCGCCCCGCCCATCATGGAGCGTGGTGCTCCCATCAAGCGGAACTCGGAATCAGGAGCGTGATGGCTCAGTGGTTAGTGCACTTGCCTCTGATGCTAGAGGTCCCGGGTTCGATCCCCGGCAGCGGCGATAAAATTTCGGTGACTGAACACGCTCCATTGGCATCATTTGCAGGGATGAATGCCATAAAGTGCACCGTCCTTCGGATCGGGACGTTAACTGGAGGCCCCCTGTGCAGGGAGAACCATCCCCTGTGCAGGTTAAAGATCCCTACCGTAATTACATGATTACTGTGTAGGCTTTCATCCTGCAAAACCTGGAGTGTATGTAATATACACCTGCGGTAATGGTCAAACGTGACCGACGCAGTATCAGAAGATAGATAGACAGACTTGTTACTGGTGATTCGTCAAATAACATTCATACACCAGAACTGAAACCGAGGAAACTTGAATTCTGCCATAGGGAACTGGAGACCACTCCCAGGAAAAATGATTGGTAGGGCTCGAGATGTCATTATCCCCACGTTTTTCAACGAAAAGTGGGGATATTGTTATCGCCTCCGTCTGTCTGTCCATCTGTCTGTCCGGCTATCTCCTCCTAAACCGCTAGCCGGAATTCAACCAAATTTGGCATGCGAGTTGCTTACATGAATGGCTTCGCAAGAGCACATTTTTTTGTCCCCGCCCCCAGGGGCCCTACTGTGGAGAAAACGTGGGGATTTGCGATGGCTTGCCATCGACTGCGCGCTCTAGTTTCATCTTAAGTTAATGTCTATCTATCTATTTATACTGCAGCAACCCCATTAAGAGGACTATCGTGCAGGTAAATTTTGTTTGTTTGTTTGATTTGAGGTTTAACGTACCCGTCAACACTGTAAAGGTCATTTTGGAGACGTTGCTTCCAATTTTGTGGGACTTTTACCCGACATTGGGATGAAATGACATCTCAAACCCTGTCGCCCAATGAAACCAATATGGTTTATTAGCATGGACGGTCCGCCTCACACCTCAGTTCCTGTACAGGCTTAGATCCTCTAAGGGGTTTACCAGTACTAGTGTGTGGGCCGGATTCAGCTCTGCAGGGAAGCATCATGTAGCCCATAAGGGCCATATATTTCTTCAAGCCCCTTTTGTTTGCAATGGAGTTTAACCGCCAAGTCAACACATTTTGTACCGAATGGAATCTTCCTCCTTATATATATCACGAGTCTATTTCAAAGTTCAGGTGTATCAGGTGTTTTCTTCAAAATCTATTTGGAACTGCCTGAATGTTTTGCAAACAATGTAGGCCCTGACAATTTTTTATGCTCCCCGAAGGGGGAGCCATATAGTTGCCGCTTTGTCCGTCCGTCCATCCGTCTGTCCGACCGTATTCGACCTATTTACCGCACATGCTCCTATAAGCGCACACCCAAGCTTTTTTTCTGGAAAAAATACACAGGCGCACACTTTACAGTAACATCCCAACAAATTCATATTGAGTTTTGCTGCATCTTTGACCCAGACAATCATATGTATATGTGGTGAATTACTATGCTGAAATTCAACTCTATAAAATAATCATATCGGAAGCCTTTTTTTTTTCGTATTGAGTGTGCGCTTATTAGGTAGATTTTTCACCACAATATTTTCATACAATTGTGAAAAAACTAAGCGCACATTGCGGTAAATATGTCGAATACGGTATGTTGGGTAGACATAAGTTGGGTACTTGCCGTTTATTCCGTTAGTGTCCGAAAAAGTAGCCAACAAATTTGATGGGACATGTTGGGTACTTGTGCAAATTTTAGCTGATTGTTGGGTACTTATAGGTGAAAAATTAACACTGTAGTACCCAACAAATGTCCATCTGTACGAACGTCCGTCCGTCCGTCACGCTCTATATCTCTAAAAGTATTAAAGATATTTAGGTGAAACTTGATATAATGATAGAGGGCGATGAGGGGAATCGTAAAATACAAGAACCATAACAGTGTCACCAGTATTTATGGAGTTACTTCCCTTCTTAACTATTTCAATGAAAAAATTGTCCGGAGCATATCTCTGAAAGTATAGAAGGGATTTAAGTGAAACTTGATACATTGATAGATGGCCATCAGAGGAAGTGCAAGAACTGTAACTCTATCACAAGTAATTTCAGAGTTATTTCCCTTTTTAGTTTTTGCTATATTAAGCTTGTCCGGATCATATCTCTAAAAGTTTTAAATGTAATTTAGTGAAACTTGATACACTGATAGGGGGCTATGAGAGAAATCGCAGAATGCAAGAAGCATAACCCTACCAACAGTATTTAAGGAGTTACTTCCCTTCTTAATTAGGGCCCCACACAGTGTTTTGGATGCCCTATAGTAATCTCCTTGTCAGTCAGTTTCAAATCTAAACCAAAACATTTAACCGGTGATAACTTCAAAAGTATTATCCCTACTCCCATGAAACTTCACACTCATACTAACAATCAAAAGACCTACATTCTGACAAACCATATTGCTTTTGACCATGTGTTTGTCACGCCTTAACCAAAAAACTTAACCTCGGTCATAACTTCAAAAGTATTTGCCCTACTCTCATGAAACTGCACACACTTACTTACTATCACTATTACATTCTGACAAAGGGCCATAACTATATTGTTTTTCGGTGTGTGTTTGTCAGGCCATAACCAAACAACTTAAACTCTGTCAAAATTTTAAAAGTATTTATCCTACTCTCATGAAACTTCACACACATACTTACCATCACAAAACCTACATTCTGACAAAGGGCCATAATTATGTTGCTTATTTTCACTGAATTATCTCCCCTTTTTCAAAAAATATCTCCTGTTGTTTCATAACCATGGGTAATAGGGCTTTCATATTTCACATATGTATTCCTTGTGACATTCTTCATTGAAAATCACTTACTAGGGAACACAAAACTGAGTTTCTTTGTCGTATGGTTTAAGATTTAAATGCCCTTGCATGGAAGGGGCCTTACATTTTTCCTTATTTTCGCAGTCTTTGTTAAAAATCAATAACTAGGGAATTCTTAGACTTTTGGTTAAACCCATTTGGTACAGGAAACCCCAAAAGGGGTAAGTGGCAAACAGTGCAGGCCCAGATCAGATGCCACGAAACTCATGTTTGTCACGCCTTAACCTGGCCCTACTCTTATGAAACTTTACACATATACTTACCATCACAAGACCTACATTCTGACAAAGGAGAATAACTTGTGTGTTTGTCACACCTAAACCAAAAACCTTAACCTCGGTGATAACTTCAAAAGTATTTTGTCTACTCTCATGAAACATCACACACATAATTAGTAGGGGTGTAACGATGCATCGATAGTTTGATGCATCGCGATAGGGACTGCCTCGATAGCAATGCATCGATAGTACTTTGGACTATCGATAACTATTGCCGATAGTTCGTTCAACTATCGATAGTTTCGATTGTTTTTTGTTTGTTTTTTTGTTTGTTTTTTTTTTCTTGAATAGACTTTGAAAATATACCTGTACTAGTGTGTAATAACGCAAGTATTTTTGCTCAGGATATCCATATAGCTGTAATCAGGACAGACTGATAACCCGTCACATATGTGCATGATGATCCGAGTCTTCGCTGGTCGCACATGTGTATCAGTTTTTTGCCGTGTGGTGAATTTCTCGCAGCGATGAATTTCCCGCTGTCATTTTTGCACGTGCAGTTGAGGCAGTCAGAAATTTTCCCGCGTTTTTCAATAACAAAACGTCAACGATAGCTTGCTCACGCGTTTGTTGCATGCAACGGTTTGAAAACATGATAGTGAAACCTGTTCGGCATGTGAAGACTCAGACCAGCCTGTGCAGTCATATATAAATGTTTGTTGTTTGTATTAGCCTTGCGTAGTATGACTTCTGGGACAAACGCCATTTCCCTGTTCAGTTTTGAAGACATTTGCAAGATGCACAAGCTGATCTTATGTATGAAGAAATGTTCGTTTTCGCTGTGTGCTGACTCATTCACATAGGTAAATGTGTAATAAACGACGGTATAATGCAGTTTAACTTGTTGCATATGTGACTCTTTTTGCGTTCGACAAACACAATAGCTAATGAGTATTAGGACCAGACTGTTAAACCGCCCTTTTGTGGTCTCATTAGAAATGTTTCTCGAGAAATGCACAGAATGTGCATGCGAGTACATGATAGACTCAGATTAGTCGATAAGTATGCACAAATGCATCAATGATGATGCCATCAGTCGGCTGGCCGAGCCGATTGGGAATCGAAGTATTTGGGGGAATATTTAAGCTGACAAAGTTTTATTTTCCTGTCGTCATTCTGTAGGAAAAAAACGTGCAGCACGAGGCCTTAGGTCTCCATCTATCAAGTACTTTCTTAAGGTGATTCTGGACGTTTTGATGGTGGACACTGGACAACCTGGGACAAATTGACGCTTTTATTTTTCGTGTGTCTTTCTTATTTTATTTTTGGTTTTCTTTGTATTATGAGCCCAGGTCAATCCCTCTACATATTGCTAAATGAAAACACCGGCTTGATCATTCCTTTACTTCTAGCTTTTGATGCTAACTTCAAATATAAAAAAATATGTAAATTCAAGTTTTAATGCAGTTTGTTAGATTCATGTCGCCCTAAAGAGGTGCTAAAATGTCGTATCGTGATTACGTAATACTATGTTATAATTAATCGGGTTACCTAATTAACTGAATACACAGATTAATTTACCATAGGCGGCAAACATCAAACGATCGAAGACCGATCAGCATGTGTCAGTTTCCACAAGCAGAACATCTCAAAGTAGAAGTAAAACAAAGATCAGGAATTGATACAATTAACTTACTCCATCCATAAAAGACACCAAAGGGAAAGAAATACAAACATTAAGCGACCAGACCATAATGGAAACCTAAACAAAGGAAGGCCATATGGACAGTTACTTTCCCACAAAATGGCCATATGGCCATCCAAAATTAAAAGACACAAGTGATATACACAGTAAGTAACAAACAACAACATAAATAAAATGCCACGGAAGAGCCGCCTTGGAACGGTCAGTGGAAGATTTCCACTGGGGGGCTTAAATCGATTTTACGATTAAGACAAATAATTTGTTCAGTCCGCATGAAGGCCTGCAAAGGTATTAAAGCTATGATAACCATCACTTACAAGGACATATACTTGAAGCAGCAAGCTATTTTAGGCGATGGATCTTTCTGCAGGTCGTGGTGATATGTAAAGAGCCGTCTCCCTATTATGTTTTTTTCTGGAATAGCCCCGAGGGTATGAATGCTGATATTGAAACATACAATTTCAGGCCATTGCAATTTTCCTAACTCGTTGTCACTCTTAGCCATTTTATGTGGGTGTTATAACATCTATGAATCACTTATAACAGTATCCGATAGTATCACGATAGTATCGTGATAGTATGCCGCGATAGTGATAGTATCGTGATAGTAGTTTCCACGATAGCAATACTATCACGATAGTCAAAATTGGCCTCGATAGTCAGCCCTTATAATTACCATCACAAGACCTACATCCTGACAAATTGCATTTGGGTGTGTGTTTGTCAGGCCATACCCAAACAACTTAAACTCTGGTCAAAATTTTAAAAGTATTTGCCCTACTCTCATGAAACTTCACACACATACTTACATTACAAAAACCAACATTCTGACAAAGGGCCATAACTATATTGCTTATTTTCACTAATCATTTCCCCTTTTTCAAAAAAATATCTCCTGTTATTTCATAACCATGGGTGATAGGGCTTTCATGTTTCACATGTGTATTCCTTGTGACATTTTCCATTGAAAACCACTTACTAGGAAACACAAAATTGAGTTTCTTAGCCTAATGGTTTAAGATGTGCAGGGAAGGGGCCTTACATTTCTCATTTTTTTGCATTCTTTGTTGAAAATCACTACCTAGTTTCTATATTTGTACTCCAAACATCAGCTGAGGGTACTCATTAGAACCTCCTCATTCAGACGGTTCTAACGAGTACCCGTAACATTTGTCTTCAAACAAATCTTATCAAACTTCAAAGTGTATAGGATCATTTCACTAAACTAACCCTCCTACTACTGCGCATCTTCGGGGAGCATCCCTCGTTTTGTTTGTTTGATTTGAGGTTTAAAGTCCCCAACAACACTGTAAAGGTCATTTTGGAGACATTGCTTCCAATTGTGTGGGACTTTTACCCGACATTGAGATGGTTATGATATCTGCAGCCCAATGAAGCCAATAGAGTTTATAAGCATGGACTCTCACCACTTTGCCTGGGCAGGCTTAGATCCTCTAAGCGGTTTACCAGTACTTGTGTTCGGGTTAGTTTCAGCTCTGCGTGGAAGCATCATACAGCCCATCTACGTCAAGCCCCGATGGATGGGGCCCTGATGAGACACTGTGTTCTGCGGCATCTGACCTGGGCCTGACAGGCTGTATTATTTGGCAACTACCCGTTTTGGCGTTTCCGATACAATATGGGTTAAAAGACCAATTTCTGTTTTTAGCTTTTAAATATACTAACCTTCTCTTTTCACACTGTACTTGTAAAGTAGAAGTAAAACAAAGATCAGGAATTGATACAATTAATTTACTCCATCCATAAAAGACACCAAAGGGAAAGAAATACAAACATTAAGCGACCAGACCATAATGGAAACCTAAACAAAGGAAGGCCATATGGACAGTTACTTTCCCACAAAATGGCCATATGGCCATCCAAAATTAAAAGACACAAGTGATACACACAGTAAGTAACAAACAACAACATAAATAAATCAGAAGAGCCGCCTTGGAACGGTCAGTGGAAGATTTCCACTGGGGGGCTTAAATCGATTTTACGTGGCCACAATCCTCGCCCTTACTTCCGTCGCGATTTAGACAAATAATTTGTTCAGTCCCAGTTCACTAACTCCTACACCCTTCAACACTTGGTTTGCCGGAACCCCTCTTATGTCCCTCTCGGAGGGGTTAAGACGTATTGGAAGAAAGAAAGCACTGACTGGCTAAAAATGACCTAAATGCAATACAACTGCTGCAATTTTTTTAACCATTGCATGCAACTCTGTGCTGGGTGGGGGGGGGGGGGTTAAATTAAGAAATGCAATTCATTTTTCTGCAGTTCATGGAAGTATGAATGCAGTGGGTCCTGCAAAGTAAATGAACCCCGAAGGGGTTCATGTTATTCGGGGTTCATGTAAACTTTGCTAGTGACCCACTGTTGTTCATACTTTCATGAAAAGCAGAAAAATAAAGTTTATTTTTTATATTTACATTATTTGCCCCTCATCACTGAGAGAAAAAATGTTTGTAGGGCAAAGGCTTAAAGCTAAAAAACATTTACACGTTGTTTTTCTACAAAGAGCGGAGCAGCGTTGACGTCATCAACGCCTGTAGAGAACAATGGTTTAAAATGACGTCACTAAAAATCATGTGATTCGATGTGTTCATGGAAGTATGAACGCAATTTTTTTTCTATAGGTCGACATTAGACTTTACACTGGAAATGTAAATATTCTTAAATGAACATCCCAGATCATGGAGTACACCTTCCGTTATTTTTTTAACCCGCACAACCTCGCGTTGATGGGGCGATGATGAAAAAGATAAACATTTGAGACTACCGGTGTGGATACGCACCGAACGTGTGGAAGAAGGGTAATCACACAATTGCGCAGCATTATAAGGTATAAGATTGTACTCAGGGGACACACAGTGTGTACCTTGTGCTGTTGCAATGGCTTACAGTTGGATATAGCATGGGTCTTGCTTGGAAATGTGACCAGCCTAAACAACTAGACAGCAGGGTTGTGCAGGTAACCGTTAAAATTACAATTGCAGCTGTATTATGTACACACCAATCCAAGGGGTATCCCAATGTTTCCTTGGAGTTCCAACAGGAGTAAAATCATTTGTCCCCGTGTTCTCACAGGTATATTGCCATGAATCTGCAGTGTACTTACAACTTTGCATTGAAACTCTGTTGGTTTCATTGGCTGATTGGGCGAGAGGAGCTGTCGTTTCATCTCAGTGTCAGGTAAAAGTCCCACAAAATCCAAAATGACCTACATGTATTCAGTGTTGAAGGGAATGTAGAACCTCAAATCAAAGAAACAAAACTTTTTCGCTCTTTCGCTATACATTTACCAAATATTAACATTTTGGTTCATGGACTGTTGGGGACTATACAAGTTATGGTTTGTTGGGCACATGCACTGTTGCTAAAATTACCATATGACAAGCTCTGAGTTATCCAATGTGGGATTGGGTAGCAGTGCTTATTTGCATAGTCATATAACGGGTCTGTCACTCATCACTCATGCACTCATATTATGCTTGAGCCAGAATGCACCCCTGCTAACAGCACTACCTCTGTTATGCAGATTAAAACTTTCAACAATACTTTAGGTGGTTGTCAACTCAGATTTACGGGGTAGAGCTAGGACTGGTCGACCCAGTGTCAGGATAATGTGAGTGGGTGTGGTATCATGTAATGTGTCTGGGATATGAAACTTCAGTGAGGCAGCACTATAAAAGTGAGCATTGAGCTCCCTGTCGCAACCAGACACCATCATGATATGACTGAAAAAATGTTGAAAGCGACACACACACACCTGGGGGATCAAGTTAGAAGCAATGTCATTGTGTTTGTTACCGGGTACTCATATGATTTGTATACAACTGTGTAGAACTCATTGAAAACACTATCATGAGATGGGAGTTTTGTGATCCCCAATTCCCCCCCCCCCCCCCCACACCCCCCACCCCCCACCCACACACATTATTTCATTTATTTATATTAATAAAATTTGAAGCCAGTGCTCTTACTACTTGTACATTTTGTAAGTATCACAGTGTGCCATACAGTCATCGCCACTTATACATGAACATGTACATATTAAAGATAACTCAAGGAAGAAAGCCTGTGTAATTTACTGCCTATCACTGCATTTACTATCCTATCACCTGCGAAGGAGTTACGGCCGTTTATTTTCTAAAAAATGTGCTATAAACCTTGTGACGCAAACTACTTCCACATTTCTTCACCGTTTGAGCTGAAACTTTGCACATGCATTCCTTGTGAGGTAAAGGGATGCTTAACACAATTTTCATGTTGATCCTATCATCTTCGGAGGAGTTACGGCCCTTAATTTTCTGAAAACCGCGTTCTTAAGCCTTGTTGTGCAAACTACTTCCACATTTCTTTGACTATTTTGTTAGATTTTTGCATATGCATTTGCAATGATATGTAGATGTGCCTAATACAAAATTCATTCTGCTCGGATGAAGCGTTTTGGAGTTATGGCCCTTGATTTTCTAAAAAATGCGCTAAAAATATTGTGACACAAACTACCTCCACATTTCTTCACCGATTGAGCTGAAACTTTGCACATGCTTTCTTTGTGAGGTGAAGTGGTGCCAAACGCAATTTTCAAGTTGATCCTTTCACATGCAACAAAGTTATGGCCCTTGTTTTTCTGAAAAACGCGTTCGAAAACCTTGTGATGCGAACAACTTCCACATTTCTTCACCGATTGAGCTGAAACATTGCACATGTATTCCTTGTGAGGTAAAGGGGAACCTTACACAATTTTCACGTCGATTCTATCATCTGCTAAGGAGTTACTGCCCTTTATTTTCTGAAAAACGCATTATTAAACCTTGTGTCTCGAACTACTTCCACATTTCTTTGTTAATTTTGTTAAATTTTTTGCATATGCATTTGCGATGATATGTAGATGTGCCTAACAGAAAATTCATTCTGCTGGGATGAAGCATTTTGGAGTTACCTGTATGGCCCTTGTTTTCCCCTCAAATTGGCTCCCATGGGGGCATTGCTCACTTATAGTGACGGCTCTTGTTGGTTATAAAATTCTCATTCTATCATAACAGCCTATATGGGTATTGTGATCAACGAACATCACGAAAACACGCCTATATAATTCTGTACACGCATGATAACATCCAGTAAGCTTTCATAGCAATCAAATGATCATCAGTGCTGTCATTGTGATCGATAATCAATCACTGAACATAATGAAGATTTGGTCATATTTTTACCTCTTGCCATAACATCTTTCTTATCATGTGTTATACATTAGGCGACGGCTACTGACAACCGGTTGTCACCAGCCTGTAAGGCTACAGACAACCGGTTGTCACCAGCCTGTGAGGCTGCTGACAACCGGCTGTCACTAGCCTGTGAGGCTGCTGACAACCAGCTGTATAAACCTGAATTTAATATTTTTTTTCTTTTGTTCTTAATTGATATGATATCCTGAATGACTTTATCTTTCCTATAAATTTTTTTGGGTGTGTTTCTTGGAGTCTTTGTGGTTTATTATTTAGTATTGCTATATGATCAAGAATTCACTGTCGAGAAATATTGGTTACATCACGGTCAATTTCATTTCCACATTTTATTCAAAGTCCTATCTTCAGACTGCTGATGGCCAATTAAAGAATGGCCTAGTGGGTATAATTTAAAGTATAATAAGCTTGGTAGTACAAACAACTTCAAGGAGAAAACTGTTAAAATCTGCCATTTTTCTGGACACAAAGCGTTATTTTTTTTTTTTTCACTGGTTAATTTTGAAAATAAATATCAAGCATCTTCATTGATATTCCAAAGTACAAATTGTCTTGATGACTGACAAAGGCCCACAAGAAAATAATTTAGTAGCTCTTGAGCTTCTAAATACAGGTTCTTTGGGTTAAAAATTAAATTTTATTTCGTGACTTCATGATGCAACTTTTCGTGTCCATTTTTGTTACGTCCTAGATAAGGCTGAATTCAGAGACAGGAGATCTCCTGTCATTTTACAAAATTCGTATATAGTAAGGCTGTTGATTTTATTTGATTTCGGACTTAACTGAAAAGAAAATGTAATTAAAAAAAATTTGTACGAAGTACTCACACTGCCATTTCGTGTCCATTTTGTTACATCACAGGATATTTCATTTTTCAGTCCCTGTAAATTTCTTATCATGGACTGTTGCAATCAAACATCACTTGCTGCATCATCATCTAGGTCACTTTTAGCATGGGTGAAAACAATCCAGAACATGTGATGATCATAAGTGACAGGTCAAGGTTAAATATTGGACACCGTTACCTCTGAAGATGTTACATCTTCAAAAATCTTAAAAAACCCAACAAAACAGGCATTGAAACTGCTTTTTATGTGGTTGTCACTGGGCTACTCTTATGTATATGTGTTTTTTTAGATAAAAACACATGCAGGGTTTTTTTTTGATTGTAAAATATATATGCATAGAACTGCTGGTAAATTGTCTGACAAACATTTTATAGTGAACCTATCAGAATTGGAGTAGTGTCAAAGTTACATCCTACAGACAGTAAATGATTTAAGCTGACTGGTTAATTGTAGCATGCTAACTACAAAACTGAAGATTAGCCAGCAATATAAGGAGAAAATCATGTATGGCAGGGATTAGGTTAAGCTGCTGCTACATCATTATAAATCAAAAATTAAACCAGATGTAATTGGACAGATGGTGTCCATTGTAACATCCTATAGTGGTTTGTTTCTTGTATTTTAAGACATATTAAATCAAGGAATAATATATACATTTAGTTGACTACAGCAGTGTATTAATTTGTGTAAATATCAGTTTCGATTACATTGCAAACATGTGAAAAAAAACACATGTATTAGCATTCCAATCAATGAAAAGAAGTTAGATGTAACAGGACACTAGTGTCCAATATTACATCATTAATTACTGAACAATTATTAAAATCAGCAAACTCTAGTGCAAATGATACACATATAATATGCTGAAATTTGTTTCACATGATTTTCTTTCAAATACTGAAATGAAAGAGACAATAATCATTGCATAACAAATTTAAAAGGGGAAAAGTCAGTTGTGACATGAAGTAACTTGGACACTGGTGTCCAATGTTACCTTACACATTTACAAAGAAACTGTTTTTTTGTAACTTTATTGCAGTAGAAGAACAGTAAGTTGACAGTGTTTTATCCATTTGGTTACAAAATTTTTGTCTGCTTTTAAATGGATCTTCATTTTCACTCTAGCATCAATTAAACCCATAGAATTCAGACTCAGAAAGGAGCGTAAACTACTAGCTGATTTAAGAATGATAACAAGCAATAAGGGACTTGATAACAATTAGTGTTTAAAGACTGTCCTATCTGTTCAAAAATGACAGCTGTCACACTTAAAAGTAGCTTAGTAGGAAGAATCATTCATCTGCACCTCAGCAGATTTTGGACACCAAGCAATTTAAGGACGTAACAGAAATTCCTGGACAACATATTCTTGATCATATATTGTATGTTGCATACTGATGTTGTTAGAACAAGTATAACTCAGCAGCAGTATCTGCTTTATGTGATCATAATTTAACCACATGGATGTGAATAAAAAGGGAAGTCCAGAAATGATCATTAGATATTTTTAATTTAGTTAAAAAGGTCTAGGTGGGTGGGGTAATTCCATATCAGCCAAGACCTGGAAGAATCTAACTGGGGATTTATGACCTTTTAATATTAATTTAAGGTTGAGGCATCTTCTTGCAAACATTTTAGAAAATTTCTTTGTAAACAGGCAAAGAGTGTGAACTCTGACCAGGCTGCACATACATAAATGACTTTTAAAGCTACCAGCAGATGTTAAACAGATGACAACTGTTGTGATGGGTATCTTAAGTATTCGGGTGGGGATCTGAACAGTTTAGGAGGTGTAAGCCCACACTCATAAGTGCAACATCTGAGAACATAAAAATCAAAATAGTACAGAAATAATCTGGCCCCTGCACATCGGGGCTGGGCTGCCACAAAGAGTTGAAACCGACAGTACTGGAAAACTGCTTAGAAGGTCTAAGCCCCTCACCAGGCACGGCCCCCGCCTATAGGGGCTGCATGATGCTTCCACGCAGAGCTGAATCTGGCCCGCACACTAGTACTGGTAAAACGCTTAGAGGATCTAAGCTTGTCCAGGAATCGCGGTGTGAGGCGGACCGTCCATGCTAATAAACCCTATTGGTTTCATTGGGCGACAGGGCTTGAGATGTCATTTCTTCTCAATGTCGGGTAAAAGTCACACAAAATTGGAAGCAACGTCTCCAAAATGACCTTTACAGTGTTGACGGGGACGTTAAACCTCAAATCAAACAAAACTGTCACCAGGCAAAGTGAAATATGTCAGACCGACCATGCATTATAGCCTTCAGTTCCAGTTCTGTTGTGTATTCCTTGCTTCCAAAGGATAACCCTTTTATAGAACATATTTCATATCAATCCTACATTGGTTTCACTGGGCGGCTGGGCTCGAGATGTCATTTCATCTCAATGTGGGGTAAAAGTCTTACAAAATAGGAACAAACTTCTCCAATTTAATGACCTAAATAGTGTTGATGAGGACTTTAAACCTTTATTTAAATAAACAAAACTGTTACAGAAATAGATCAATGATTAGGACTCACTAGCATGAAATAAGTGAAATGCTGGAGCAAAAGAAAATCTACAGTTTCACTCTGGTGGCCTTATTTGAACTGGAGATGTGGGGCATACCCCTGGTGACCCACAGTCAGTATTACTGAATGTGTCTTATCTTAAGAATATACATGGTTTAGGGGCATGGATCTGAACGGTTTCTGAGATACATGCATTAAGCCTTTCAAGGAAGAGGATGTGGAATGGGGTTCATGTCCCTGGGGACCAAGGCAAGGGGACCCTTTGAAGCCCTCTTGCAAAATCTTATATCCATATTTTATCATATCCCCAAATATCAAATTAAGTCATCTAATAGTTACTGTGGACCCTTTTTGACAAAATTTTCGGCTAGTTTTTCCATGCCTTTGAAACTGGAGTGGGTGGGGCATACCAACTGAGGAAGCCCTTTAGGTGTCATTGACTGTGTCTTATCATAAGACAAAATTGATTTTTGATTTTGATTTTATGGCCCTTTCAAGATAATTTCACTCATATAGAGCCGATCGTTAATCAGAGGTGGGGGGAAAACAGGTGTACCTGGAGAAAAACCACCTGACCTTCTGTTGCAGAACTTGGCATCTGACATATGACCTGTACCCAGGCTCGAACCACAGCGATGAGAGACCTATTGATTAAAGAGCATATTAAAGAAACAATATCATATATGGTTTGTAATGGGGGTCTGAATGGTTTCTAAGGGGGCATTCCCCCGGGTCCTGAGATTTCTTTTCGAGTAACAGGGTGGTCAAATATTTGACTGAGCCCATTAATCAGTATTGCAGATAATATAATGAAACAGTCTTAAGTCAAAGTTCAGAACCATTTTTTCAGCCTACACTCAGATATATTAAACAATCCACCACTGGCCACCAGTGCTTTCATTTGTTAGATATTTTGCAGACTCGGACTTCGAAACAAACTGATAGCTACACATACTGGTATAGTTTGATTAACTGTTGGTTTTTATGGTAACTGACAAATATGTATGTACTTTTCCATCTTAAACTTTGTTTGACACAAGAGCTAGACCATTCAGAAATAATTGTCAGACAAACAAAAACCACAGTAAACTGTTGCAAACTGAAGACCATATCCTTCAGAACATGAAGTATTTTTTCCACATCTCAGGGTTTGAACCTGTTCTAAATCAGCTAGTATCAGCCCCAGTTTGTGATAGGATAGCAAATATAACTTAAATGTCTATTTTCAAATCATATCAAATAAAACCTTATCATTGTAAACAAGTTTTATATCAGCTGGTTGTCAGCAGCCTCACAGGCTGGTGACAACCGGTTGTCAGCAGCCTCACAAGCTGGTGACAACCGGTTGTCAGCAGCCAGTTCCTATACGATTACTGCGTGAATTAGGACAGACAGGCCTGATCAAACAGTGTAGACCCAGAATGCATTGTCCCTTCAGGGTCTGCACTGTTTGCCACTTATCCAGCCATTTTAGATATAAATTGGGTTGTAAATTATACTTATCGAACAATCGATTACTACTAAATATGGTAATCAGTTTAGGGGAATCTATTGATCGATTAATCGATTATTGGTGTCAGCCTTAGTAAAACTGGGGTTTACAGGGGTATACATAAATTTTCTTATTGCTGTCTGCACAGACCATCTAGTTATCCTTTGTTTGTTTGATTTAAGGTTTAACATCCTCGTAAACACTATTTAGGTCATTTTGGAGACGTTGTTTCCAGTTTTGGTGGGAATTTTACCCGACATTGAGATGAGATGACACCTCAAACCCTGCTGCCCAATTAAACCAATAGGGTTTATATGCATGGATGGTCTGACTAGCACCACTTTGCCTGAGCAGGCTTATTGAACCCTCTATGCAGTTTACAAACTTGTACTCCTGTGCTGTTGGTTTCAGATGGATGTTGGGGTGGGGGGATGGGGGGTCTAGTTATCCTTTATAAATGGAACTGAGGACTTCAGCAAATGCAAACAAATTTGATTTTTCTAGTCGATAAACCCCAGACAGTTTTTTGTGGTGCAGCTGCAATGATAATGTTTTGCTTTGATATGTTCTCTGGAAGTGATGTGCTTTTCCAAACATGTATCCTCCATATGTGGAATGAACACCAGGAATTGGCAGCAACTACCACCAACGGTGACAAGGTGAGCTTTTGGGATCACTTTTTGTCTGCGTACATGCGTAAACTTTTGCTTCAAACGACATCTCCTCCTAAACCACTGATCGGATTTTGACCAAACCTCACAGGAATGATTCATAGGTAGTCCGGTTTCAAAAGTGTTCAAATGGTTCCAGCCACAAGAGCTAAATATATATTTTTTTTACTGAAAACTTAAAACTTAAACCCAGGTCTTGGATATTTGGTATGAAGCTTCATCTAGTGAACCTCTACCAAGATTGTTCAAATTATAGCCCTTGGACCAAAAATGCCCCCGCCCCGGGAGCCTTTGGTTTTACATGGGCTTATATAGGGAAAATCTTTGTCTCTGAAACCGCTAGGTGCAGGTCTTTCATATTTGGTGTGAAGCTTCATGTAGTGGACCTCTATCAAGATTGTTAAAATGATTGCCCTAGGGCCAAAAATGCCCCCACCCTGGGGCCCTTTGATTTATCATAGGCTTATATAGGGAAAATATTTAAATTAAAAATCTTCTCTGAAACCACAAGGCCTTGGTATAAAGCTTCATCTAGAGAACCTCTTCCAAGATTGTTCAAGTTATAGCCCGGAGGCCAAAATTGTCCTCGCCCTGAGGCCTTTTGGTTTTATGCAACAGTCATTTGTAACCACTTCCCCCATCCCACCTACAGGGATAGCGGGAAACAATAACTTTTCACAGCCCTACACGGTGCGGGGGGGGGGGGCTGTAGAAGGTCACAATACATGTAGTTCATTCCACTGGGGGTATATTTGCATAATATCAAAACCCCCACATTAACCCGGCACTGCAGGGGAACATTGGGGGTAACTACTATCCCGCACATGAGCCCCTCTTTCCCCCGCCTATTCCAGTAGGTGGTGGTGGTTGGGGGGGGGGGGGCGTTACAAATGACTAGACTAGTGCATTATAAAGACTTATATAATGAAAGCACCGCAGACACTGCATAATACCCCGCCACTGCTAAGCAATGTAACTTATTTGAAAATATATCAAGGCTAAATAATAATAAAGGAACTAGAGTCTAAAATCGATTTTTAATACATCAAGGGCAAATAACTAAAGAACTGGAACAGCCTGAGAAGTGGTCCTTGGCCACAATATGTACCCTTTACTCCTCTATATGGTCCTTGGTCACAATATGTACCCTTTAGTCCTCTATATATCTGTAAAGTTTAATCCAAATATTTCATATAGTTAGGGAACTAGGGCCCAAAAACTATTTTTCAGATACTGAAAAGGGACAGACAGACAGATGGACAGACATACAAATGGATGGACAGACAGATATACAGACAGCAGAGGGTGTAGACGTTTTATCCATATATTTCAAATAATAAATGAACTATAGGCCAAAATCCCTTTTTTTATATATTTCAAGGGCAGATAACTCAATTGCTGGGAAAGCCAGAGTCATGTTCCTTTGCCACAGTATGTAACATTTAATCTACTACATATCAATGAAGTTTCAGCAAGATATTGTAAATAATAAAGGAACTACAGTCTAAAATGCATTTTAAATACTTCAAGGGCAGATAACTCAAGAACTGGTATAGCCAGAGTAGCGGTCCTTGGCCACGATATGAACCATTAAGTCCTCTATATATCTGTGAAGTTTCATCGAGATATTCCATATAGTAAGGGAACTAGAGGCCAAAAACCATTTTTCAGATATTTCAAAGGCAGATAAATCAAACGCTGGGAAAGCCAGAGTCATGTTCCTTTGCCACAGTATATAACAATTCATCTACTACATATCTATGAAGTTTCAGCAAGATATTGTAAATGATAAACGAACTACAGTCTAAAATGCATTTTTAAATACGTCAAGGGCAGATAACTCAAGAACTGGAACAGCCAGACTAGCAGTCCATGGCCACAATATGAACCGTTTAGTCCTCTATATATCTGTGAAGTTTCATCCAGATATTCCATATAGTAAGGGAATTAGAGGCCAAAAACCATTTTTCAGATACTGAAAAGGGCAATAACTCTGCTAAAAATTAACGGATTTTGCCCATTAACAATCCCAAACCACTCATCCCCGATTCCAATATGTATGCAAAATTTGAAAAAAAAACCCGTGAAAAAATACTCAAGTTATCGATCGGAAACGAAGTGCGGACGAACGGACGGACGGACGGACGTACGGACGGACGGACGGACACCGGAGGGTATAACATAATACCCCGCCACTATCGTGTGGCGGGGTATAATTATATAAGAAAAATCTCCTGACTGGAGATCTTCTGCGTAAAAGGAAATCATAGGCAACGATAAAATGCCTTATAGATATGGGCAACTTAAAAAAATGCAGCAAAAGTGTGACAATGGGGGTCAAATTTCAAACCAGATATATCATGATGGTTTTATCTTTTTTTGGACCAGTGAACATCAAATGTTAAGAATTTTATAGTGTTTAAAGTACAAAACCCATGAGTTTTTTTTTTTAATTATTATTTTCACCATTTTTCATTACATTTTTGCAATTCCTCAGTAAACATTAGACTGAAAGAAAGATTTGAAAGAAAATGCCTTTTTTTTTTTCTTCTGTAACTTTTAGTGGGTACACATATCCACCATTCTGGCCAACTTTTTCTCACTTAGTTCCACTTGAATATTTTTTTTAGGGATTTTTTTTGCAATATTAGAGCCATATTTTTTCAAAACACACCTAATTAAGTTTTTTTCACAAGAAAAGTAGGCAAGATATTTAAGAAAAATCTTATTCTTACCAATATTAGAGGCATTTCAAAAACATATGTAAAATTTCATTTGATTGTGATAAATATTCATGATTTTAGGTGGCTTTCAAAAACATGTATATTTTCTATAAAATGTTACACTTGTGACAGTTTCAACACTGCTGTATAATGCCTAAATTTTTCATTTCTGATCAAATAAGTGTTACATTTTACATATTTTGGTAATGAAAAGAAACGAAGATACGTCTCAAAAAGTAAGTCTCCAACTTCAACGGTACTTTTAAATAAAAAATTATAGAACAGACTATCCCTGTGTATAGAAGAATTTTTTTTTCCAGTATTTCACATAAAAAGTGTTTGAGTATATTATCTTGCCAAAATTTATCTATGTTATGACAATTTTGATACAGTTTATTTGAAACTTAAAGTCTTTGGTACAATCTGCATTTAACAGGTACAAAATGTTACAATTGTGACACATTTCATCACTGAAGTTAAATGGCTACAATTTTAATCTGAGGAAAAATGCTGTGACATGTATACATAATATTTTTTGGATTGAACAAAGATTAGAGAACATAAAAAATTATGAACAAGTATTTAATGAACTTTTAACAGAACTTGTAAACAAACAATACTATAAAACCGTTGTCCTCTGCATATTGTATTTTCTTTTCAGATATATCATTTTGAAACTATTGAAATATTTTGTTTTACCATCATTTATCCTTTATACCATCATTTTATAAACAATTTGTATTAAGATCAAAGCTTTAGCTACATTCATGAGGCTTAATTCGAAAGTTACTCAAAGCGTTACACTTGTGACAATGTTAGTTTTAAACTTTTAAAGTCGAAAGCGCAATTTCCTGGACAAAACAGTATGGCACTCATGTATATTTTGGCAAATAAGATGACTAGACTGGATAGTAAAATTAATTCTTCCACTTTAAAGTAACTTTGGAACAAGAAACAAATATAATAAAACAGTATAATCCAACATAGACTAGGTTGTTTTCAGATTTCATTCTATTAGTGTTGAAATACATTATTGTGTCAATGTAAATCTGTTGTCTTATCATTTAAAATAGTTCATTTTGAGTTCAAAATATTAATACAAATCTGTAGTGTAAAAACTGAATGTCACTTGAATGTTACACTTGTGACAAATTTAGCTTATTAAAATACTGGTTTCATTTGATCTCCTGATCTTAATGTTTTAAAATATGATTAACATAGTCTCTGAAGTGTACACTGAATTCATTTGACTTAACTAATCATAATTGCTCTTTTGAAGGCCTCTTAACTAATCATAATTGCTCTTTTGAAGGCTTCATTATTGTCGCGCCTGCTATTAGCATGGCGGGATATAGGCGCCCGGTTTTCCGTTCGTTCGTCCGTCCGTTTGTTCGTCCGTTCGTTCGTCAAGGCGTCATTTGCGACCACCCTAGCGTTCACCCTAAGGTTCAAGTTTACCACAGGCGCGACATAGCCTTCGGCGGAATTCTTGTCAAGATTTATTAATCAGTGACCCATGTAGGGTTATATGAAGCAAAGGCCAGTATAATATATACATTTTGTTACACATCAATAAATCTTGATACTGACACCTTCAAGCAAGTTTTGTTAAATCAATCCTTTTGGAATATCTGTCTCAGTACTCTTCATTTTTCTACAGATTATTTCTTGATTGTTGAATCTCATGAGGTATAAATTTGAGCTTGATTCCTCGCACAGGGAGTAGACTTGGCGGTGAAAGCCTCTGTATTATATCGGAATGTGAGTTGGTGCAGACATCATTTTGGCTCGGCCAGGTATAGACAGTGGGTGAAACTTCTTTCATAAACTGTAGTGTGACTTCAATGTCAAACTTCAACACCTATACAATAAAAAGTATCAATAGAGTTCGATAAAGAAATAGTGTCTTATTAAAATGCATTAACAAGTAGGCTGGTATAGACTATAATTTGATCATTAATAATTGAAGCTGATGTGTGAAAGTGAAAATATAGTAGTAAGGGAAAATACGTTTTTAATTGAAAGGTATTTTAGAATGCATTTTTTTATATTCTATTAATACTGGTAAGATATTTCACCATACCTTTGCTATGAACATCTTGTGGACTGTTGACCTGGTCTTGCTGGACAGTCGTACAGCTACAAAGTCCTCCTCCTTATAGCTAAAATGTTGAATAATAAGCTGTAAAAGCAACTGATATAGATTGTTCCTGCATGCATGTAGCCTTTAGCTTATAAATGCTTTAACACTACTTATTTTGCAATTGCTTGCTTTAGTAACACACACTGTTTACAAACTCTGTCTTTTATAGCACTGCTTGCTTTCTATATATGCACCCTTTGGTTATTAATCACCCTCTGCTTAGTGCTAGGTGGCATTAGTAACACAAAGTAAGGTGAGTGGTTTGACTGATGCACTACCATATTAACCATTTAACCAGGCTCTACAAGCATCATGCAACCTGGGGGTTCCGGCTAGTATAGAAATACTAGTTTGTATTAACTCCTATTTAGCGCTAACATTCCATTTACTCACAGTTGAGCTAGGCTAACATAGTGGTGAAGGTCAGGTAGGTATCCCAGGCGAAGAAGACCATAATGACCAGGCTCAGAAGGGGCTATCAGAAGATCGGGCTCCTCAGTATGAGTGATGTGTAGCTTCACTTGTATCATATTTGCAAGGGATTGTATGCAAACATGGTCCGCATAGGTACCGTCTTGGGCCATTTGTTCGACATAGCTGGTGAATAGGTCAGTCAGAAATTGATCCATTTCTGATTGCTTTGACTGAAAAAATACAATCGTCTATCTGCCATATGATTTTAGGCCTACTGCTCATTTGTATTGGTTGCCATGGAAACCAAAATGAAAAAAAAAAAATAGAAAAAAAACATAATAATTAAAAATCATCTCCTCAGAAACTGTATGCTCTATGAGGCTGAGATTTTATGAAAATATTCACCATATTTGCCTTTACAGATTTGGTGTTTTTTTTATGAAATTCGGCTCTTTAGTTTGATTGCTATGGCAACTTAGATTTTCCAAAGACTTATAATGGGGAAAATTGAAAAATGGCATTAACTACAAAGCCTTTGCAGATATTTTGAAAAAAAAAAACTTTCATAGAAATGTTTCTTTAGTAAACTTCTCTCAGCCGTTTGCTTTTGTGTCAACCTGGGGGTTCAGTAGGTTGTGCCGGGGCCATGCCCCGCCCCCAGTACATCATAAAATGCCTTATATCTCAGAAACCTTACAGATCCCCACCCCTTAACCATATATATCCATGTTCCTTATGATAAGGTGCAATAAGTGACACCAACCTGGGGATCCCCCCCCCGGATGTGCCGCGGACATGCCCCACCTCCACTTCATAAAATGCCATTTATCTCAGTAACCATTCAGATCCCCACCCGTAAACCGTATATATTCTTGTCTCTTATGATAAGACGCACTCAGTGACACCAACCTGGGGGTCCCCTTGGATGTGCCTGGGACATGCCCCACCCCTCCATTTCACAACAGGCCCAATATTCCAGAAACCTAACAGATCCTAACCCCTAAACGAAATATATTTTTGTTCCTTATGATAAGTTGCATTCAGTGACACCAACCTGGGGGGCATCTGGGATATGCCGGAGACATGCCCAACCACCTCCACTTGGTAAAAGGTTGGCACCCACCCATTGGGCTTGAAGAAATATATGGGCTGCATGATGCTTCCACGCAGAGCTGAATCCAGCCCGCACACTAGTACTGGTAAACCGCTTAGAGGATCTAAGCCTGTCCAGGAACCGCAGTGTGAGGCAGACCGTCCATGCTAATAAACCCTATTGGTTTCATTGGGCGGCAGGGCTTGAGATGTAATTTCATCTCAATGTCAGGTAAAATAGAAGTAAAACAAAGATCAGGAATTGATACAATTAACTTACTCCATCCATAAAAGACACCAAAGGGAAAAGTCCCACAAAATTGGAAGCAATGTCTGCGAAATGACCTTTACAGTGTTGACGGGGATGTTAAACCTCAAATCAAACAAACAAACAAACAAAACTTCATTAAAGGCCCAATATTCAAAAACCTTACAAATCCCCACCCTAAACCATATAGATTCTCGTTCCTTATGATAAGAAGCATTAAGTGACACCAACCTGGGGGTCCCCCCAGATGTGCCGGGGGCATGCCCCACCCCCTCCACTTTATAAAACGCCATTTATCTCAGAAACTATTCAGATCTCCACCCTAAACCATATATATTCTTGTTCCTTGTGAAAAGGCACATTCAGTGACACCAACATAGGGTTCCCCCCCCCCCACCCGCTTGTGGTGCCACGGGCCATGCCCCACCCCATCACTTCATAATAGGCCAGATATCTCAGAAACTATTCAAATCCCCACCACATAATCACATATATTCTTGTTCATTGTTATTAGCCACATTCAGTCACCCCATCTTGTGGGGTCTGCAGGGGCCATTTCTCTCCCATCCACTTCATAAAAGGGCCTCATATCTCAGGAACTGTTCAGCATTAGGTTGCAACAATCTTGGGCTTTTCTGGAATCCACCATGCCCGAATCCCTCCACTGCTTAAAAGACCTTACATCTCAGGAGCCATACATATCCCACTGCTAAACCATATATGTCTCTGTTCCTTTTTATAAGACACATTCAGTGACACCAACCAGGGCTCCATTGGTTCATGCCCCACCCTCTCTACTATATAAAACAACTAATATTTCAGATACAGTCCACATGAGTGCTCATTTGGGAATGGGGTTTGTCTGGGAGACTTTATAATTGGTAGATTAAAATCATGCCATGTTAAAATACATGTCTGCCATTGGGCATCTGAGCTCCGGTTTATGAAATTTGACTCTTTGGTTTGTTTGCTATGGCAAGTTAAGAGTTTCCATTGACTTATAATGGGGAAAATTGAAAAATGACATTTATGCCTTTCAAGATATTTTGTCAAACTTACATAGAAATGTTCCTTTAATAATGTTCTTTTAGGCCTATTGGTTGCCACAGATGGGAAATTGTCAGTTGTCATCTGTTGTCCTGCAACAACACATTCAAGCGACATCAGACCTCTGAAGCCACTAGGCTGATCGAGTCCGAATTTTATCTGTAGCATCCTTGGGCGCAGGGCTTCCATGGTTAATTAAAATACTTTGCTGCCAGTCGGCAGTGCCACCTGAGCTCCGGTGAGCATAGTGGCCCATGGGCCTCTTGTTTAATATGAGTTTGGTCGCATGAACAATATGGCCACCGTGCCAATATACCTGTGTACACAGATCCGTTCAAACTTCGATGGGCTTCATTTCATCTTGACTTGAACATCATTCAATATATCCCAACATCCTGCCAGTCAGTGGCCGGACAGAAATAAGTTCAAAAGACAAGGTGATTTTTTAATACGAGTTCGGTCGCGTGAACAATATGGCCACCTTTCCCATATATCTGTGGTCACAAATCCGTTCAAACTTCGATGGGCTTCATTTCACATCATTCAATATATCCCAACATCCTGTGAGTCAACTGCCGGACAGAAAGTTCAAAACACAAGGTGGTGTACATATGCACATGTCATTGCTGACTCCTACACTGTCCAATCAAAATACGTCTCAAATGTCAACCAGAAAGTGTTTGTCAAAATGAGAACAATCAATTGCTTGATCTAATTTTAGAAATTTTTGTCAAACTAACTTGATGCAAAGAGATTCATTAGAAGGCACTTTATACGAACTTGAACAGTTTGTGTCCACAGGCGTATAAGGTAAAAACCCTTCCGAAATATTCTCCGGAACCAACAGGCCCATTATCAGGTCAAATGTCCAAGAGTCTGCCATGGTAAAAAAACCCTTTAAAATCTCCTCAGAAATATAATGGCTCCATAAACTCTCAGCACTCAGGTGAGCGACCCAGAACCACTGGTCCCCTGTTTTTTGTTGTTTGTTTTTTGTATACCTGACACGGCTCAAAAGTTTCCATCAGAGTTTAAAGGTTAGTGATCTGGGGGCTTAGGTGAGTTTTTTTAAACAGTTTTAGATGTACAGGACTTCACACTTGTAAATAGCTACTGTTCAAGTATACTCCAGATAGTGGTAGTTGTTGACATAGAAAGTTACAGCTGGGTTCCAAAACATTGTAGCACATTTTAGTCAAGTAGTGCAAGCGGACAAGAAACCAAAAAGGGGGAAAAAGAACTATATGTCAACTCACTGTCTGAAATATATTTCAGTGTCTCCTCGGTCATGGAAAAAAATAATTTAGTTGTGGTCATGGGAAAACAGTTGTTATCGCACCGACTTCAGCTGTTAAATATTTCATGCCCTCCATCTCGACGAAAATTTTCCGCGCGTTTCTTTTTGCCCACGCTCTAAAGCGTCTCCAAAGTATGCTGCAAATGTTAAATACCGTTTGCAGCCAGTGGTTCCCGTGGTAAGCGAACAGACCCAGTGATGCCCTCTGAACAACTTTGCTAGTCCAATGGTGCGATTGGCACTCAAGATAAAACATTTGGTTATTAGACACATACTACTTTAAGTTGCATCACTTGTAAAAGACAAGGCAATGTGCAAATAATTTTCCAGTCAGAACTAAGTATTCAGTTGACTTGAGGTTTCCAACTTTTGCATATCAATTATATACAGACATTTTGGTTTAAATATCAATCAGCTTCCTTGTGTAGTTTGCTATGCTCGTTTATAGGTAACACCTATTTTTTTCATATTAATAGATTTACCAGATAGAAGTGGGGTAAGACCTGTGAGACTGTATTGTTCTTACAAAATCTATATTTTAGAGCAGAAATAAGACACATAAGGTTTAAAAGCAGATATAAGAAAAATAAGGTTTACCCCTGTAAAGCCCAGTTTTATTATATAAAAGTGGGTTTCAAGAGGATCAAATTTATATAGGCGTATTTTCGTGATGGTTTCATTCAAGTATGGATCTAATGCCAACTCCTTCTTAACCATTAGACCAATCAAATTCAAACATTATGTACAGAGGTTCTCTACCAAAATATCTAAACTGACTCCTCTCCGATTATCAAGTTGGACACCAGAGCTAAAATAGAACTGACGTGTTTAAACAGTATCTCCTATGTCCCTTGGCCAACGACAACGCCTCTTATAACCATGGGCCAATTTTTATCTAACTTCATAGAAATGTTGTTATGGTGACCCGCCACAAAAATGGTTAAATCTGTTCCACTCCAATGAGCAAGATGGATACCAGTGCTAAAAAAATAAATGCAAAATAAATAAAATAAAATAATAAACGGCATGCAAACTCCTCACACACCTTAACCCCTTCCCACCAAGATACGTGTTTTTACGTGTCTGCCCCTCTCCCCCCCCCCCCCCCATTTTAAGTCCCAGAAGCACCTAAAATCTGCATTTCCTACCTCTGGATAATTATGTTTGCTCATACCGGACTTATACGGACATCACCTTTCTCAGCTGTGCTGAAAATCAAGGGAATTAACGCGAACAAGACAGAAAATAAATGGTTATCTCCCCAAGGACTCGACTACCTCCTGTGCAAATTGCCTCAGGCAAATTGTAAATCGTACATTTTTAGGACCGCTTTTTATGTATTATATAGGTGACTGTTTTAATTTAAGAAAGTGCCGGTTGTGTTATGGTGTTTCTTGAAAAAAAACAAAAAACAATTGAATGAAAAAGAATAAACATAGATGATGTATTATATATGATTACAAATAGTATCTTCCAGTGTCAAATATATCAATTGTATTTAGCGACATAAATCAGTCTGAAATACATAAATGTACAAGCCAACAGTGTAAAATGCAACAAGATTTTGAACATTTTATAATGTGCAACACAAATTTGCAAGAATTGCTGAAATGAAATATTATACAAAATAAGATAAAACAAAATAAAATAAAAAATAAAACGATCAGTAACATATGCTCAAGAAACGCAAATTGTTAAACACAACATGACTAGTCCGACGAAAATGAGCTAATTATCAAGTTTTTTTTTTTTTTTCAATATATTTTTGTTGTTTATTCTAAGCCCAAATGATGTTTCATATCACTTGTGAATCGTCTGCAGCAAACGATTCACGTGAAATGTCAAGCCTTATTCGAGTTGGAAATTAAGAAAAAAATATTTGAAAGTGTCTTCTGCTACTGATTCCCAGAGCTTGGAAGATAGTATTGTTCGGTAGCGGGACAAAATCCCCCCGGACATAATCCCCCCGGACAAAATCCCCCCTTTTTGTAAAGGCGGACAAAATCCCCCACGGACAAAATCCCCCCTGGACAAAATCCCCCTCGATGTATGTCAGGTTGGACAAAATCACCCCCCCCGGAAAAAAATCACCCTTGCTCTAAATTGTTCTAGGTAATTATCCTTCCACTACCCACAATCTATGCTTTTGAGCAGAAATATGAAAAATATTGGAATCTGTTATTGGAATATGTCAATTTAACTGATCATGCCAGACATAATCCAAATGGGTTGAGAGGTCCATAAAACCCCAAAGCACACATGAACAATTAAAAAAAGGTTAATACAAGTATGTCCTCTTTACTTTGATCTTACAAGCAACGTCTCCAAAATGACCTATACAGTGTTGACGGGCAATAATTTCTCCATGAGCACCAATATAGCTTTGATAGTACTGCACCAAATCGGATATGGAATCTGCAGTTTTCAAAACGACAGACTGATTTTCAAAAACCAGTAATTGTGCATGTGGAGGTGTGCGGGATACTGTCCACATTTATAAACAGCAGGGGGGGGGGACTCTGTCCGGGGGGAGGGGGGGATTTTGTCCAGGGGGGATTTTGTCCACCTGAACAAATGTTGGGGGGGGGGGGGATTTTGTCCGCCTTTACAAAAAGGGGGATTTTTGTCCGGGGGGGGGGGTTATGTCCGGGGAATTTTGTCCTGGAATCTATTGTTCATGTTGCTATTACATTAAATCATATTTAGCCGATCAATCGAAGACGCAATCTGTGTGAAATTATTCATCGGGTCTCTGTATGTAGCAGAATCTCATCTGCCCTCAGGCGAATTAAACAGACTCGGACCAGACTGCGTGTATTCGCAAACTGATCACAGTCTTTGTTTATTGCACACAATAAGTTCATAATATTGAGCCGGAACCCATGATTTAGTTTTTGCTTGCTTTGACAGTCCAATGACTCAGATCAGACTGCACCCGTTCGTATTCCGAATCTATCCGATTCGCGTTTTGCAAGAGCACCAGGATAATATAAATCAATGCTAGAAAAACAACCTAGTTGATTGCTGTCTATTCATTTAATAGGTGATATTCTTATATACTTAATGCCTCGGGCGGTCCTCAGTCTACCTTTCCAATGATGTTCACCCGTGACTTCGCGATGTTACGCGGTGTTTAACCCATTCAGTACCGGAAACCCCCAAAACAGGTACCCTGGCAAACAGTGCAGGTCCAGATCAGACGCCGCAGAACGCGGCGCCTGATCAGGGCCTACACTGTTTGCTAAAAGTTCAGCCATTTTCCAAATGAATTTGAAGAAAACACAACCTGACACCCCTAAATCATGAAATGGACTTGTACTATAATAGATGATGTACTATAATAGGAGGAACATTCCATTTGGGACAAAAAGGGTTAACAGGGATTAATATAATTATTAGTTTGTTACGCCAAAGTCATTTTCTCGAAAAACACTATTGATTTTGCCTTTATCTCTTTATAATCAAATCAAAGTCTTAAGTAAATCTGATGGGTCCGAGCTTAAAGTGAGACAGAGAGGGAGGCGATTACAAAAAAAACAAAAACAAAAAAAAAACAGACTGAATTATTATTCTTGCTATTATTATTTTTATTATTATCATTATCATTACCTTCATTTTTTGACTTGGATTAGTATATTATTATCACAAATACCCACAATCTATATTTTAGAAATTATATAAGATAAAAATTCGAAAACACGCCTATTCAAATATATTGAAAAAAAATCCACTAAAATTTTCCACAGAAAAAAATGGTATTCTTCATATTTCGGCGGTTTTAACGAGTACCCACAATCTATGTTTTTGAGCAGAAATAAGAAAAAATAATGTTTACATCTGTAAAACCCAGTTTTACTTAATAAAAGAGGGGTTTAATAAGGTAAAAATTATATAGGCGTGTTTTCGTGATGATTCATCCAATACGTTTGCATAGTCGTGAACAAAAACTGTTAACAGGCGCCCGCTTGACACGCGCCAATCTGCGCGTCGATGTGTAAGAAAATGATCAATTATCAGCTCTACTCAACAGGGCAATAAATGGACAATAAACGATTGCAGGGAATAATCCTGGACTCAAACGTTTTTTGTAACACGAGCAAAAATACGATAAACATTGCACCACCAAATCATGAAAATTTGCGGATAAAATCTGATATTTTTTATATTTCTGCTCAAAGCATAGATTTAGGCTGCATAGTAGAACCACCCCGGCGAGGTGGTTCTAGCGAGTAATCACAATCAAGGTTTTTGAGCAGAAATAAGAAAATATATATCCCAGTTTTACTATATAAAAGAGGGTTAAAGGGGGTCAAAATAAATCCAGAAAAAGCTGTTTCTTACAATTACGTGCATGAGAGAGATCTTTGTCCTTTATTAATAAATATTTATCCCCTCCAGGACAGGTTTTAAAGGCCCATTTCTCCAAATGTAAAGTCCAACCAGAATCTGGCCTTTAGTAGTCTTTAGGTTGGCGCGGTTTTAATGTAAATATCATGATCTGTAAAGCATTCTGACTAGATTTCAGTTTGTCGAGGTGTAAACGAGATAATGTTTTGAGCAGTAAGTGACAGGTCTATGAAACATTGCATAATCTTAACAGTTTTCAGAACAATAAAATTATCTGTCTTTTCTGCCCCCTGTCAGCAAATCTACTTCAATATAATTTAATACAATTTGGAGCCACATTTAGAACAGAACGTCACTTAATGAAACTAAGCACTTGCAAAGCCAGGCCTGTTCAAATACACATGTACATTGAAAATTTTATCACTAAAATGACTCAAGAAAGGCAGTTGACAGTTTCTTGAGGAAGAATGTTCACTCTACTGGATAACCGCCTACGTAAAAGCATGCCCAGGATTAGTGTAGATAGGTTAACTAAAATGATCTAAATAGTGTTGACTGGGCCGTGAAATCCGTCACAAACAAATAGTCAAACAAACAAACAAAATCATTATAAATGAAAACTATATCGCGCAGTCGATGGCGCGCCGTCGCAAATCCCCACGTTTTGACCTCTTCCAGGGACCCCTGGGGGCTGGTCCAAAAATTAATGTGCTCTTGCAGAAGCCATTCATGTAAGTAACTCACACACCAAATTTGGTTGAATTCCAATGAACCGTATAGGATGAGATAGCCGGACAGACAGACGGACAGACGGACGGACGGACGGAGCGATAACAATATCCCCACTTTTCTTCAAAAAAAAAACGTGGGGATAATCATCAGTTAAAAAATACGTTATTTTCTAATTTCTGCTCAAAACAAAGTTTGTGGATACTCACCAGAACCGCCTCGACGAGGCGGCAAACGGGCACAAAACATAGTTTGTGGGTACTCGTTAGAACCCTCTCGGCGTTGCAAACGGGTACCCACAATCTATGTTTTTAAGCAGAAAAAATGTGTACAACTGTAAACCCTGTTTAACTACATAAAAGTGGGGTTTAAGGGGGTCAAAATTATGCAGCGTGTTTTATGATGGTCAAACGAAAGTAACAAACACATTATTCCATTTCAAACTGATAATTAAGCATATCGTAGGCGTAATAAAGTCTTTGTTTTCGAAAACATTTACATTTTGAGAATACATCTAAATAAATAAATAAATAAATAAATAAATAAAAATCCCGAACCATACAGTTCAAAAAGCACGTCGTAGGCGTAATATATTCTTTGTTATTGTTTACCTTAGTAACAACCGCTGACTGCTGGTTACCAAGGTAAACTGAAAATAGAAAAGGAGGGTAGTGTATTTCATTTTCAAAAAGGACTAAATTATTCTCATTTCTTTTTTACAAAATTTATATGGACGTGTTCGCAATACATTTGCCAACATACTCCCGCTTGCACAGAATAAAAATAACAACTTACAAAAAAGTTATGACAATATATTCATCAGTTTTTGTCGCTTCATTCAGTAGTTTTACTGTATATTCTATACATTTAGGGGGTGCCTCCGATTATATGTAAAAAGGACCAAAAAGTTGTTGATAAAACTTCAAGAAAAATACATGTGTGCATTCGTAAAAGAATGCAGAATCATAAACCGCTGGCACAGAAAAGATATTGCTATTACTATTTATTTTATAGGGAAATAATTATCAATTTCCTATATAAATCTATGTATTTACTTTAACCGACTCAAGTTAGCTGGATGTCCGTTAAAGTTCGACATGTTAGGATTTGTTTGCCCAAAAAGTGACCTGTTTTTTCGCGCGCCTCCCCACTAAAAATTGTCTGGGGGAGGGGGAGGGGGTGATTGAAGGGGGAAGCCCCCCCCCCCCCCTCACATCCCAAAAAAATTGGGTGTATGGTCCAACCGGCCGCTAAAATTTATATCTGAGGATGTCTTGGGTCGAAAATGCCTCAAAATTGATGCTAATAAAACATGCTGCAAAAAGTGAAAATGGCCAGTGCAAAACCCCTTAATTGTTACCTTGACAGCTATGTGAGGATTAAGATTTGGTCCAAAATTCATGTGAAATCACATTTTTGTCAACTTTGAGATGCCTCCTCATTACCATGACAACAATGATCAAGTCATAAGAGGTTGCATTTGAAATGTTGCTGCCCAATAAACATTCCTACCGAGTTTGGTGTAAAACAGACAATCCATTATGAAACAGTGACTAGTTGAAGTTACTGTCGGGTGCAACACTGTGAAAATCAGCGAAATTCACAACATCCCTGAGCAGGAAAGGGTTAAGGCCAGTTTCATTCAAACTACAGAGGATTGTTGCGCAGAAGATCCTGTACCAAAACACATGTAGCTTAAACGGTTCCGACCGAAAGCTACCCAAATAGCTTTCAGAAGCTATGGAAATCTTGAAATCAGCTGAACGATTCAGTGTCCTCTTTACCCTATTGTATAGAAACTTTATAGAGTCATTTTGTATATTTTGTATATATGTCACAAAATTCATACGGATCCACCTTTTGTGACGGATATACTCGACAGTGAACGGACATTCGTTGCACGTTGCCTCAGCTACAGTGTTTGTTTGTTTGATTTGAGTTTAAACGTCGCCGTCAACACTGAAAAGGTCATTTTGGAGACGTTGCTTCCAATTTTGATGGACTTTTACCCGATATTTAGATGGAATGAAATCTCAAGCCCTGTATCCCAATGAAACCAATAGGGTTTATAAGCATGGACGGGCCGACTCGCACCGCTTTGCCTCCTCTAAGCTGTTTACCAGTACTCGTGTGCGGTCAGTTTCAGCTCTGCGTGGAAGCATCATGCAGCCCATATATTTCTTCAAGCATCGATGGGCGGGGGCCAGCTAGCATCACGTTAGATATTTATTCTTTATAAGCGTCTGGAAGGTATAAAATTGCTCTGCCTTGTGGTTGTCCTTTGTGGTTCAACAAACGGGGGTTTTACAGTGGCATATGTTATTATTATGACCTGTGTATCTGGCGGACCGGTTTCGATCAGCATTAAGTAAAAGAATATCAACATGTTGCAGTCTGTTATCCTGAAATAGGCTTTAAATCTTATTTTTGTCGACAAAGGGGCATGTTTGCCTAATGTGAATAAAAATGTTTCAGTGTTTTTGTTTTTGTTTTGTTTTGTTTTTTGTCATTGTTGTTTTTGGCTAGAGTTAGTGCAATACTCGACATGCAATACGCGACAAATTACAGTTACAGTTGTAGTGTGTATAACTGTAGAGGAGTTGTCTAAAAGTATCCGCTGAGCTGAACTTTGTAGACCGGTAAGCGTAAACTAAGCTAAGCTGTCTCTTTTTTGCGTGTTATCTCTTGAGCCAATTACAATTAGTGACATTAAAACAAACTTGCATCAGAATTTGATACTGGTGATTCGTCCTATGATTCAGAATTACGAAGACTGCGAGAAACGTTCAGAATTGTTACTGGTGACACGTCAAATGACATTCATACACCAGGACCTGTGATATGGGAAGTTAGTCCCTAGCTCTAACCAAAGATGTAAACTTAGCTACACAATCCTCAGCACCTTCAGCCGTCAAAATAATAGAATCGGGAAGGGCATTCCAATCTCTAATGGTTCGGGGGAAAAACGATTCTTTATAAATATCCGTTCTTGCAGTAAGGGTCTGAAACGTCATTGAATGGTGTTTTCTACAATGCCTAGCTGGGGGAACAAGGTCATCTGTTGGAATGCTTGCAGCACCCTTTAGACCTTTGTATAAGAGTATGAGCCTACTGTCTCTTCTCCTTTTCTTTAGAGACTCCCATCTTAATTTTCCTAGAATTCCAGTCATGCTCCCAGTTTCAAAGCAATAATTTCCAGTTACAAATCTAGCAGCTCTATTCTGAACTTTTTCAATTTCTTCATTTAGGACCACTCCGCTTGGGTCCCAGATGCAACTAACATATTCCAAGATTGGGCGAACAAGTCCCCTGTATGCTGTTTCTTTCACATCCTGAGGACACTGATGAAGATTTCGCCTCAGGAAACCAAGTGTTCTATTCGCCTTTGTACACATATTGCTAATGTGTGTATTCCATCTCAAATCGTGAGTGATTGTCACACCAAGGTATTTAATGGAATTCACATTTTCGAGGACCGTTCCCTCTAAGGTGTAAGAAGCCTCAACTTTATTAGATCTCTTCCTTGTTATCTGCATAATATTGCATTTAACTGGTTGAAATCTCATGCCCCATTTTCTGGCCCAACATCCTAATCTATCTATGTCAGCCTGAAGTTTCAGTGAGTCATCTGTATCTCTAATTTCCCGGTAACAAACACAGTCATCTGCGAACAGTCTTATTTCTGAGTCAATATCAGTGGAAATATCATTGATGTACAATGAGAACAATAGAGGACCAAGAACGGTCCCTTGTGGGACTCCAGACAAAACTGGCGCCCATACTGAAGATTCACCATTAACAACAACACGCTGTTTTCTGTAGCAAAAGGAAGGAATCTATCCATTTAAGAGTCTTCCCACCAATTCCATAACCAAATAATTTGGATTTAAGTAGTTCATGAGGAGGGGTGTCAAAAGCCTTCTCAAAGTCCAGAATAAATGTGTCCACCTGCCCCCTTTGTCCAGGTTTTTTGCCCAATCATTAATAACCGTGCTCAACTGAGTTTCGCAACTATGCCTTTTCCTAAATGCATGTTGTCTGTCTGACAAAAGTTTATGTTCATCCAAGTGGGCCATGATGTTTGAGCAGACTATGTGTTCAAGCAATTTACATAGAACACAGGTTAGTGACACCGGGCGATAATTACGAGCAAGAGCCCTGTCCCCTTTTTTGAAAAGTGGACAGATGTTCGCTAGGAGCCATTCTTTGGGAATTTCACCCGTATCGAGAGATTGTTGGAAAAGATGAGCAAAAACTGGACCTAACTCGTTTGCTAGTTCCTTCAGGACTCTAGGATGAAGCTCATCAGGCCCTAAAGCTTTAGAAGGGTTCAAGCCTTTAAGTAATTTGATTACTCCCGCAGAGGATACAACAATATTTTCCATGAAAGGGGCCGATCTTCCAGTCAATGGAACCTCGTTGAACTCAGTTTTATTAAATGCATCATTGAATTGACCAACCAATTCCTCTGCCCTTTCAGAGTCCGATTCAGCGACCCCGTTCCCTCCTCTTTTATAAAGGGGTGGGATACCTTGCCTATCTTTCTTCTGGCTATTGATATATCTGTAGAAGTCTCTGGGATTCGCCTTTACATCACCTACCAAGTTATTTACATACTGATCATGCTGATTTTTGATGTCATTTTTAATTTCTCGTCTCAAGTTTTCAAATTTTGCTCTGAGTTTACCACTTCCCGACTTTTTTGCCTTAGCATGAATCTTATTTCTCCTCCGAATTTTTCTTCTTATTTCTGGTGTGATCCAAGGAATTGAAGATACAGACCTGCTAGTTTTGGAGGGGATATGATTTTCGGACGAAGCTTGAATGAAAGACTTTATCAAATCAAAGTTCTCCTGGACAGACCGAGCGTCTGAATGACCATTAAAGTATTTCTCTCTTGCAAATTTTAGGGCATCCTTCCTCATAGTTTCATAGTCACCCTTTTGATATAAGTACACCTTTCTACGAGGTTTCTTTATAGGTGGTATGAAGATTTTCAAAAATCCAGAGACAATATCATGATCACTTAGTTTGTCCGGGGATTGAATATCCCCAAACTGTCCTGGCAAAGTTGTAAGAATCAAATCCAAAGTGTTTCTATCTCGAGTAGGGAAGTCAACAACCTGTTCCAAGCCATGATCATTCATGATGTCGACCAACACCTGTCCCTCTGACGGACTCAGCATCGTGCCTTGTTTGCTGAGCCTATCTGGCCAAACAATCTCTCTGAAGTTGAAGTCGCCTAAGACATGTACTGCAGGAAGTTTTTTACCCTTATTCTGAGACTTAATGCGATCAAGCTGATCTTTAAATAAGTGGAAGTTTTCGACAGTGTCGTTAGGTGGTCGATACCAACTTGCAATAAAGTGGGAAGTTTTGTTTGCAAAAACCTTAACCCAAACAGATTCTGAATCGTTTTCCAGTTCCATGAATGGCATATGAGGGATATCTCTGTGAACGAGCAACATCACCCCGCCGCCATGAGTGTTTCTATCTTTTCTGTAGACACTGTATTCGCAAGTTTCAGGGAAAAGCTCCGAAGTCATAATTGAACTGTCAATCTTTGTTTCCTGAATAGCCACAATATGTGGTTGGTGAGTATCAAGGAAAGCTAAAAGTTCAAGTATCTTTCCTCTTAAACCGTTAATGTTAATACTGCAAAGTTTCAAACCTTTTACAAAATTCGGCTTTCTCATGTCAGTAGTCGGAGATTTAACTCCTTTCTCCTTTGACAGAGGTTCAAATTTATTTCTTTCTTCCAGTTCTATAGGTTCGCTGAAGAACGAGTCAGAAAAATTAAAAAACTCGCACTTCGGGCATATCCATGAACAACTCGAGTTAACCAGTTTGCCATACTCGGCGTCTGAAAGGAAAGCGCACGTTCCACTCATCATGTTGTGAAGTCGATGGTCGCGGGACAAACGATAACAAACGATTTATATTAACGATTTATATTAAGGTTCCTCAATACATTTGCACAAGAAAAATATAGGCGTGAGGTTTGCGTGTTATTTTTTCCCAAAATGTGATCCTGATGTCCTTTTAAAACGCCTGTCCTAGAAGAAAAAGGTCTGGAGGTACCAACGGTTATTACAGCTAGTACTTTGGGAAAGTATAAAACCCGGGAGTAACGGCTGGGAGCCGGGAGTAAAATCCCGGCAAGTGATTCGGTCCATGTATAAGGGTTTGACAGCAAAGGTGAAGTGGGAAGGTGAGGTGAGCCCGTCTATCAACGTTCTACAGGGGGTGCGTCAAGGAGGAATCCTTTCCACCCATTTTTACAAAACCTACTGCAACGATCAGCTGACTGAGTTGGAAGAGACCGGGCTTGGAAAGTACATTGGTCCGATTTATATTGGCTGCCCGACTGTCGCTGACGATCTCCTGTTCATATCGGAGGACGATGCTGAGTTACAACTAATGTTCAACCTTTCATATATTAAGTCTCAAGAGAAACGCTATCATATACATCCTCAAAAAACTGTTATTGTTCGTAAAAATGTAACAAAGGATAGGCTTAAACAAGAAACTGTTTCTGAATGGACACTGGGTTCTACAAGTGTTAAAGTGGACTCAAAAACAACTCATCTTGGACTGTCTAGAACTGAGAAGTCTGAGGTTAACATAAATATCGCGGATCGTGTAAGTTTGGCGAGAAGAACTCTGTATGCGCTTATTAAGACAGGTGTTCATGGTAGTAACGGTTTGAATCCTAAAGTATCTTACAAAATGTACCAGGCATATGTTTTACCGAGACTGTTGTACAGCCTAGAAACTTTGAACTTACGTCAAGTCCATATTAACCAATTACAAAGATTCCATGTAGCCACTTTGAGAAATATTCAGTCTTTGCCAGTCAGAACGGCGTCTTCTGTGGTCCATTTACTACTGGGAGCTTTACCGTTACATGCGAAGATTCACAAAAGACAATTAAGTTTGTTGTATTCAATCATTCATGCTAAAAACACGAAAATGAAGGACCTAATGTACCGTCAGTTAGCAATGGGCGCTTCAGGGAGTTTCTTTGTCAATACTGAGCAAGTCCTGGATCAGTATAATCTACCAGCTATCCCCGTTATCTCTGAATACTCGAAACTACGCTGGAGAAATTTGTGTAGGCGCAGTGTGAATACGTATTGGTCTGTGAAACTGAGAGATGAGGCTCATGAGAAATCAACACTAAGTCATTGTAATATTGCCTTGATGTCAGTCGGAAAGACCCATATGGTGTAGGACTCCGTATCCAACAATGCTAGCGATGTCAAGAGATGCATTACTAAGGTTAGGATGCTTACTGGTGTCTACATACTTCAATCAACGAAGGCTAGATTTAATCAATACAGTGTTGAACAAACTTGTCCTCTATGTCGGTTAGCTACAGAAGATCTTCAGCATATGCTGCTGAGGTGTCCGGCGCTGCACGAAGTTAGAGTATCGGTTTTGGGGGAGATTCGGGATCTTCTTACTGGTCGTTTTGGGCAGAGTTGGTGGAGATCACGTTCCAGAGATCAGCTAGTGGCACTGTTATTGGACAGTACAAACCTACTAGAGCAGACGTCAGAGAAAAGGGAGAGTAACCTCTTATTCCGTCTGGAAGCCCTGGGTAGACGATTTTGTAATAAGTTGCACATGAATCGGCTGCAACTTCATCAAACATTTTTATCAAAAACTTAAAAAACTCTTTTTCCTGTATATATGGCCGTCCCCTCTCAACGCCCAAGCGTGTAAATATTCCAGTCCTGGCCTGATTTGTGTTAACCTGTGAATATTTTATCAACGATTTGCTTCATTGGATTAACTAACGACGATTGTTACGGCGATTCTTCAACGAGGGATCTCCGGTGCGCCATCGACTGGCGGGATTTACAACAGAACAACATTAGCAACATCTGTTTGCCTTTCAAAATAAATGCAATTCTATATTTTCCACTTTTACCAGGAAAAAAAATGAAACTGCTTTCTAGCCATAAACAGCTGCAGATCAATAGTTCACATCAAATACTAGGGACTCGGACCAAGCTTTCTATAAAAAAGCCTACCTAAATTGAAAACCAGAAAAAAAACTTCGTCAAGTTTTTCTTCATGGGCGCCGCCATCTTTTTTTTTTTTTTTTGCGGTAAATCTGAATGCTCAGATTTCATCATCTATGCGTTCCACATTTTATTTTGCCCATCATCAATGACTATACCTTGGCTTCTCTTAATTTCAATTTTTTTTTTTTTTTATTTATCAAGTATCAAATCACCCATCCTGTAATCACAATCAGTAACACAGTGAAACTTTGGTGCAGTGGTTGCATGAATAGTTAAATTGCATGACTGAAATATATAAAATGAATAACTGAAAGCACCAAAGAAGGGCAATCATTTTACAAGCTAAATGCAAGAGATTTCAACACCTCAACCCAATCAATGAGCTTGTTGCCAAATTGGTAGAACTGGTCATTTTTGGTACCATACACTGAATTTAAAATAGTACCAGGTGAGATAATTACATTTTTTAAATTTTGGGAATCATTAATTTTCAATACTATTTAGGTATTTTACTTGAATTTCCTCTGTTGCAGTACCTAAAGGCAACCTAGACCCACATTTCTATGATAGTATTTTACACATTGTGGTTCTGTGGATTGAGAAAAACCAAGGAAAAAAACAATAAATTACTAAAATGGTGCCTTTCGAATAAAAATATTTGGCTTCCATATTCTTACATTTACATGGACTACCATCTGATGAAACATCTTTTTGGGTAATTATTTGCACATATGATTTTCAGTGCCTCAAATATAGCTAAATAACTATATTCAGGAACCTTAAGAGCTTGAATCTGGTGTTGGAACTTTTCAACAGAATCATAAGCAGAATTGTTACTCGTGACACTTCAGATGACATTCATACACCAGGACCTGTGATGGGGGAAGTTAGTCCCTAGCTCTAACTAAAGAGGTAAATTTAGCTACACAATCATCAGCACCTTCAGCTGTTGAAATAATCGTATCGGGAAGGGCATTCAAATCTCTAATGGTTCTTGGAAAGGACAACTCTTTATTAATGTCATTTCTTGCAGTAAGGATCTGAAACGCCAACGAATGGTGACATTTATAGTGTCTAGCTGGGGAACAAGGTCATCTGATGGATTCTGGCAGCACCCTTTAGACCTTTGTATAAAATGATTAGCCTACTGTCTTTTCTCCTTTTCTTGAGACACTCCCGTTTAAATTTTCCAAGTATTCCAGCCATGCTCCCAGTTTCAAAGCAGTAATTGTTTGTTACAAATCTAGCAGCTCTTTTCTGAACTTTCTCAATTTCATCGTTAAGGACCACTCCACTGGGGTCCCAGATAAAGCTACCATATTCCAAGATTGGGCGAAAAAGACCTTTGCATGCTGCCTCTTTTACATCCTGAGTGCACTGATGTAGATTTCGCCTCAGGAAACCAAGCGTTCTATTTGCCTTAGTACACATGTTGCTAATAAGAGTATTCCATCTCAAGTTGTGCGAGATTGTCACTCCAAGGTATTTATTGGAGTCCACATTCTCGAAGACCGTTCCTCTAAGGTGTAAGAAGCCTCAACTTTATTAGATTTCTTCCTAGTTTTCTGCATAATATTGCATTTAACTGGCTGCAATCTCATGCCCCATTTTCCGGCCCAACATCCCAATCTATCTATGTCAGCCTGAAGTTTCAATGAGTCATCTGTATCTCTAATTTCCCGGTAACAAACACAGTCATCTGCGAACAGTCTTATTTCAGAGTCAATGTCAGTGGAAATATCATTGATGTACAGGGAAAACAAAAGTGGACCAAGAACGGGAATCCGGGTGGTTTCACCAGTGGGTCGTTTCGCCGGGTCGCATCGCCCTTAGTTGTTTCGCCTTGATTTCGGGGGGTGGGTCGTTTCGCCCTTATCGGGTGAGTCGTTTCGCCCGTGGGTCATTTCGCCGCAATTGTAATTTTAAGGGAGTGACAAACGGAATGGATGGGTAAACGGACAAACGGTTGAATCAATAAACGAATGAATACTTGAATGGAATTGTGCGTTGGTAGATGTACGGACGGACGAACGGAAGGTAACATGTACGGAGACTGATAAGTTAATTAATGATGAATGAATGATTGGCTGAGGCTTCACGTCCGAGTCAACATGTGCACTCTATAGGTCATTTTGCAGACGTTGCTTGACTTGCTTCCAGTTTTTTTTTTTTTTTTTTTTTTGTTTTTTTTTACCCGACATTAAGATGAAACGACTTCTCATGCGGAAAGCCAAAAGGACAGTTACTCAGTTACTTTCTTACAAAATGATAGTGACTATTGTTTGTCGTGACAAAGCTCATATCTGAGTTGTGCAAACATAAAAGGATTTGTTTATCAGATTTTTTTGTGGAAAATCGATGTTAGTAAGTCTATGTAATGAAGAACCCCACCCCAAACCCCACTTTATACAGCAATTATCGGATCCTTACATATACTTTATTTTTCTTATTTCAGTTTCTAAAACATAGGCAATAAGGTATGAGAAGAATATCACATTTTTACATATACACAGTAATTTTCACAGCCATAAGTCCCATTATATCAATGTCAAATATGGATAATTGCATTATAAGTATCATCACTAGATGCAAGCTTACTACAACGTTCATTAACGAAGCTCTTATAGTTCTTGAGAAATTAACTTGAATGGTAGGACGGTCGCTAGGTTTGACGCAATATATTACAAAGTCATTGAACCGTGAAAAGTTGTCAAAATCTAATATAGATGCGCGAGTTATCGCTGTCATCCCAAGATACAAATTTGTACCGAGTATCATTAATGGCACTCTTACAGTTCTTGAGAAATGAACATTGATAGAAGGATGATCGTCAGATTTGACGCAATAGATTTCAAAGTTAGTGAACCATGAAAAGTAGATCAAGGTCAAATATAGCACCAAACGAGGATATTACAATATTTAACGGGACTCCACATACCCCAGTCCACCCCTTTATAAACCAAAAGATATCTTGCCTCTATCCATAGGGCTTGAAAAAATAAGGGCGAAACGACCCACGGGCGAAACGACTCACGTGCGAAACGACCCGTGACCCAAAAGAGGCATAGAAGATCAGAACTGTCTGCAATCGAACTTCAAAACGAGCACGAAAACCCGTATCAGACAGGGGTAGGATAAGAGCGAGGATTGTGGCCACGTAAAATCTATTTAAGCCCCAGTGGAATTCGTGTCACTGACCGTTCCAAGGCGGTTCTTCTGTCGCGGTTTATTTTTGTTATGGTTTATCTTTGAGTGTGTGTATCGCTTACATTATTTTGGTTTATAATAAACAATTGGTCATTTTAAGGGAAAGTAACTGTCCTTTCCGCTATAGATGTTTCCATTTGGGCCTGGTTGTTTCATGTCTGTGCTTCGTTCCCTTTGGTGTCTCTGTTTGGAGCTGTGGATTAATCGTATCGATATGATCATTGCCTTCATTTCTTTTTTGTTACGAAAAGGAATTCATGTTGTCCCTTTAGAAAAATAAACAAACGAATGTTATTAAAGCGTTTAACTCAACCTCTCGCTATTTGGATGGTCTTTTAAGTACTGATAATGTTTTATTTCGATCAAATGCATCACGAAAACACGCCTATATCATTATGACCCCCTTGAACCCCACTTTTAAATAGTAAAACTGGGGTTTACACGGGTATACCTTATTTTTTTATTTCTGCTCCAAAGTGTAGATAGTGGGTACTCGTTAGAACCGCCTCGACGAGGCGGCTCTAACGAGTACCCACAATCTATATTTTGGAGCAGAAATAAGAAAAATATAACAATTTTTCATCTTAAAATTTCCATTTTTCGGCGATTAAGGTTACAATGTATTTGTATAGGCGTGTTTTCGTAATGGTTGGTAGAATTTATCCAAAAGAATGACTGTTAAATAAGGGTAATTCTGGTGACTCTGAAACCCCACTTTTGGCTTTACTTTTGACTGTTTCTAATGCTACTTTCTCTTCCAAAATTTATGATAAAAGAGATTATTTTATTTTTTGAATTGTAAATTTTGCCTTCTTGGATGGTGACGTCCCTAAGGCTATGTCTTATGGGGTTAATATGTCACAGCTAATTCGTTTTGCTAGGACTTGCTGTCATGTTGATGTCTTTAATGATCGCAATGGAATTTTAACAGCTAAACTTCTAAAACAAGCCTATCGGTATCATTAACTGCGCCAAACGTTTTCAAAATTTTATTTCCGACATGGCGACCTTATTTCTAAACATGGCATTTCTTTGAATACACTTCAATCTGCAACAGGGGTTTTCGGACCTGATTTTCATGGGGATTTTGTTTATAAATTCAGAAGAGTACTAGGTAGTGATGATTTTTCTGGTCATTTCAGAAAAAATACTGCTTAATAGAAGATAAGTGGTTATAGCATGGATGTAATGGGGCAAACCGCATTTTTGGTTGTGATCCTTTACAGTAGAGCCTCGCTAGCTCAGTCGTATGCGCGTCTGACTGGTGATCAGGAGGACGCAGGTTCGATATCTTCCGGAGTCGGCAACATTCGTTCGTTAATATTGATCATGAAATCTTTTCTACGGTAACTCTCTCTCTCTTTCCCTGATTCAAGAAGGGCAGTTGTCAGTTTCTAGCGAAAATGTGCACTGTACAGAACGGTTAACCGCTTACGTATAAGCCCACCCAGGAAAAGTGTGGCCGGCTCAAAAATGACCTAAAATAGTGTTGCCTGGGCCGATAAACTCCAATACAACCAAACAAACAACTTTGCTTCGCTCTTTGGTTGCACGGCGGTGGGCCGGGCTGCGGACTGATCGAACTGGTGGTTTTCTTCTGCTCTGACGTTGGATTGTTGTTGAGTCCTCAACTCTGGTTCATGATAATATTAATCTCTAACCATGTATTTTATCGTGACTGTTGAGCTAGAACGCCTCCATGTGGATCAATTTGTTATTGTTATTTTGTTTGATACTGTACTGGAACTGAGGTCGAGGGTTGAAATTTCATAAACTCTGGAGTTAAAGCCCCCCCCCCCCCCCCCCCCCCAGTAGTTTTACAACAGACCGTCCCAAGGCGGTCGTTCTTTTGCAGTGAACGTTGGTTCATGTTTCGTCTGTTTTTTGTGTGTACCTCCGTGTAAGGCTGCGTTCTTAGACTGCGGCCTTACCTGAGTGACCCTTTTTACTAGTCTTTATAAAGTAAAACACTGGTGGCTAAAAAATGGTTGTTTTGAAATCATTTTTAAGACCTCAATTCTCTTAACGGCAGTTGTAAATAGATTAGGGATACATTACAATCATCTTATTTCTTGCAATTAAAAAGTTATTCCTGAATATAGGATACGTAATATTTAATGAATTTGGCAATCGGTGGTGTAAACGTGAGTATGTTGAGCATAAAGCTCTGAAAGAATGGGAACTAAGCATTCTGAAATTAGTGAACAAACGCATTTCTTTTTATTCGCGAAATACGAAATTATTACCTCCTAAGCCTAAGACAGCTTTACGCCACCTTAAACTAGGTAGTCAAGCGTTTCTTAGGAAGTTTGTTTTGGTTCCAACTGATAAGGCCGCTAACATTGTGGTCGTTGTTTGACGGCTTCACTATGTTAACACTCTTCAGCAAGACCTTGGTGGTATTAAGGCCTATGAACTTCAGCCTTTAGCTGTAGAGACGGCTTTAGTTGATGACCATATTTGTCATTCAGCCACGAAGTTTGCTGTCTGTGTTACAGAAGGCCAAGAAAAGCTTCCTACGTTATATTGGTTATCTAAACTTCATAAAAGACCTTACAACGCACGGTTTATTGCAAATTTAAGCTCTTCATGTTTTACTGCCATCAAAAAAGCATGTGATAAAATATTGCGACAAAGTATTCAAAAGATCAGGTCAAAATCCGTTTGATCTTATTGTCGGCAGTTTGCGCCGCAAATGCATAAGCGCAGTCTGATTTGTGGGTCGATTTGTTCGATTCATTTGATATCCGTTTTAACGTCCCCGTCAACACTATAAAGAAGTTTCATTCGGCTCAGCGTGAAAGCATCATGCAGCTCATCTTTTTCTAATTTTGACCACTTTTATGTAGTAAAACTCGGGTTTAAGGGGTGGACATTATTTTTCTTACACCAGTGGACACAAAAGCGTTCAAACTTTGATGAGCTTCATTTCATTCTGACTTGAAACATCATTCAATATATCCTATCAACAGAAATAAATTCAAAACACCAGGTGGTGTACATTTCATTGCCGACTCCTGCACTGTCCAATCAAAATACATCTCAAATGTCAATCAGATATTGTTTTCCAAAATGAGACCAATCAATGACTTGATCTAGTATTAGAATTCTTTGATGAATGACATTTGCTTGTCAAAACTAACTTGATGCAAAGAGATTCATTGAAAGTTATTTCATAGGAGTTTGAACGCTTTTGTGTCCACAGGTGTATTTCTGCTCTAAAACAGAGATTGTTGGTACTCGATAGAACCACCTCTTCGAAGCGTTTCTATCGACTCCCCGCAATCTATGTTTTGGGAAGAAATAAGAATTCCATCTAAAAATTTCCTATATTGGTCAAAATTGGCAATGTACAGTCGAACTTCGATGGCTCGAACTCGCCGGGACCGCCGAAAAAAGTTCGAGCCATCGGTAGTTCAAGCCATTGGAGTCCAACTTGGCAAGATCCATATTTTTGTAGTATAATTTTTTTATCATAGCTGCGGCGATTTTGGTGACTTCCGGTACATTTATCGGTCATAATTTAAGCCACGTAGTATACCTTTCGTATTTTTGGTCCGTATTTTAAGGCAAAGGCTGTAATTTTGGCAGCTCTAACTCAATGTCGGTGTGAAATATTAATTTGTGAAAAATATTTTGCCAGCTTTAATTTCCTTATGCTGCCTCATTAGCCCTGGGTTATTATAGGTGTTTACAATAAACTTAATTTGACACCTTCTCAACATTAATTTCTTAACCTGTTGATCAAAGGGATTGCGCCAATCAAGTTCACCTGTGTTATGTAAACAGCTGTTTCGGCAAGACAAGCGTCTTATGATACTGATCACGCGCCTGCGTGACTTGATCGATAAAATTGGAATTTTTAAAAAGGTAATTAGTGCGAGCCATCGGTGGGATTTTACATAGAAAATGCACTCTAGGGACCAGGCTTAGAGTTCGAGGGTTCGAGCCATCGTGGTTCGAGCCAAGGGTGGCATGATTAGTTAAAATGAATAGGGATTTTGCCGGGACTGAAAAGTCAGTTCGAGCCAAACGTGGTGTTCGAGCCTACCGAGTTCGACCCATCGAAGTTCGACTGTATTTGTATAGGCGTGTTTTCGTAATGTAACATACACGACTAACCCACTCAGCCGCATCTGCGCAGTCTGATCGTTTGCGCTCCATCTGCGGTAGCGCAGTCTGATCTGAGCGTCGATTTGTTCGATTTTGTTGTATTTGCGCGTCAACGTTATATGTTAGTTTCATTAAGCCCATCGTGGAAGCAGCATGCAGCTCGTCTATTTCTTCAAGCCCCGGTGGGCGGGGGCGGTATTCGAGAGTCGGCTGTTCGTACGGTTCGGGCCTCATCGGCGGTGGTGCAGGCTGATCCGAGCGTTGGCCATTAGAACCAATTTAAGATACACGACCAACACTCAGTCGCATCTGCGCAGCCTGATGATTCGCGCTTCATCTGCGGTTGTGCAGTCTGATCTGGGCGTCGACTAAAATGACGCTTCCAGCATATACGGCCAGCACAGATTTCAACCGCACAGTCTGGTGTGAGTTTTTGCTGTTCCCAGACGCAAGATTCTAAATGCACTGCAGGGATTTGTTCTCAAATACCTAAAGAACATTTTCACTTGGCGGGGCTCGTTTTACCGTAGTGGGCATGCAGAAATTGTTGGCTCACACTTCTCAAGTGGGGAATACCTGTAGTACTTGTTTTTTGCCAAATACAGTACTGCCACCTGCCTGATGAGACCCATGGAGGGGTCGAAACAGTCTCATTTTTGGCAATAATTTCCACTCAAAACACTCCAGAGGCCACCTTTAAGGACTAAATTTTCAAAATTTTCTTGGGGGAGGACCCCCAAACACCCCTGGTGGCAGGGGGACACCCCCTCCCACACCCTCCCCCGTCTCGTCGCTTCGCGACTCGGAGTGCCCTTTCAGGGCACGTACGCCCTGCCCTTCTCAGATTCTAGCTGGAGCACTGGTTTTGGTCTATAAAAATATTCTAACGAAGTTCTAAATAAATTGAAATCCAGGCGTTTTCATGCTTCAAGTCTGTCTGCTTATGATTTTTCCACCCTTTACACTATACTTCCTCATAATATTGTAAAAGAAAAACTTATTGATTTAATTAAATGGACATTTCATAGGGAAAACTCCCTCTATCTTGCATCTAATGCGTTTTTCACTTCTGAAGAGCATAAAAACTATGTTTTATGGTCACGGCAGAAGGTGTGTGAAGCTCTCACCTTTCTACTTGACAACATTTACATATGGTTTGGTATTAAGTTATTTAGACAAGTTAGGGGTATTCCGATGGGTGCTAATTGCGCACCACTTGTGGCTGATCTGTTTTTATTTTGTTATGAGAGAGACTTCATGATGTCCCTTTCTGCTGATAACCAGTCTGAAATCATTGAAGCTTTTAGCTCCACTTCTAGATATTTGGATGATTTATTAAATATTGATAATACCTATTTCGATGGTTTGATCAGTCAAATTTACCCCCTCCCCTCCCAACTTCAGTTAAATAAAGCTAATTCTTCTGATACCGAGGCCCCGTTTTTAGATTTACATCTATCTATTGTTGATGGGTTTGTTTCTTGTAAAATTTATGATAAACGCGATGATTTTGATTTTGAGATTGTAAACTTTCCTTTTTATGATGGTGATGTCCCACGTGCGCCATCCTATGGCGTTTATATTTCACAATTAATTCGATTTGCCAGAGTGTGTAGTTATGTAACTGACTTAAGCACTCGTAAAAAATTGTAAACGGCTAATCTTCTGAATCATGGTTATCGGTACCCTATACTACGCAAGCCTTTTTCAACATTTTATAGACGCCATTCTGATTTTATTTCAAAATTCAATACTGGACTTAAATCTCTTCTGCAACGAGGTCTATCGGGACCCGAATTTGATGGTGACTTAGTATATACATTTAGAAAGATTTATAACCGCAAAGAATTAACCACCTAATTTCGTAAAATCTCTTCGGTATAAAAAGATTGGGTACAACATAAGTGTTATACGACATACTGAATGCATGTTAGTTAACCCAATCACGGTTGACTTTTTGCTTCACTCTTTAATTGCACGCCGGTGGGTCAGGCCTCGGATTCTATGTCGGTTCTAACTTAAAGGCTTATGTTGGTTGGTACCTGATGCTCTGTCTCTGGTCGGGCCCATTGGAGTCTAAATGTCGGTTTTCTGTTGCTCCAGCATTTCTGTTGTTTCTTGCTGTCGAGTCCTCACCGTTGTTTCATCTCTGTAGTTGTTTAATTTTTGTGTTCACGGAGATGTTGCACTGATTCGTTAGGAGGCCTTCATGTGGACTGAACAAATAATTGACTTAATCGCGACGGAAGTAAGGGCAAGGATTGTGGTCACGTAGAGTCGATTTAGGCCCCCGGTGGAATTCATTTCCGCTGACCGTTCCAAGGCTGTTCTTCTGTCGCGGTTAATTTTTGTAATGGTTTGTCGTTGGGTGTTTGTGTCGCTGGTGTTGTTTTGTTTTGGATAGCCTTTTGGTCATTTTGTGGGAAAATGTTTGGCCTTTTGGCTTTCCGCTGTTGGTGTTTACGTTGGAGTCTGTTGCTTCGTGTTTGTGTTTCTTTCCCTTTGGTGTCTCTGATGGGAGCTGTGGGTTAATTGTATCGATTCCTGATCATTGCCTCTACTTCTATTCTTAGCCTAGCTTGAAAATATTTGCTGTGTGATTACTCGATCACAGTTAAACGCTGATGTATAGTTTACAACGGCGGCTTCAAACTCTGTTCTAAGGGGAATGGGATCACCTGGCAGATTTGCCACCAATTTTCAAAGGGGGACATTTTTCGGGACTTCCTGTTCGCCTTTCTATAAGCCCTGTCACTTGGAAAAAGGGGTCTACTCGTTAAGGACAAAAAATGCACCTCAGGAGCAAATTTTTCCTTTAAAGGCATTTATTCTTGATTATTGAGGACCATCATTGCATTACATAATATTACATAGCCCTAAGTGGCCTCTTTGGGAAAACTCAGTAGTTTATTAACTGTTGACTAGAGTGTACCTTATTGGTTTTCGCCTAAGGCATTTATTCTTGATTATTGATTATCGAGGACCATCATTGCATTACATATTATATAGCCGTCAGTGCTTACTGAAGAGCAGTCCTCTGTCTTTAACAGGTAAGGGGCTTCCTTGGGGAAAAACCAATAGTTTACTAACTGTTGACTAGAATGTACTTTATTGATTTCCCCTTAAGAGCCTCAGTCAAGGGATTCAACAAGACCTAATAATCACCCTATTAGGGGCTGCCTTTGATCTGCTGCGGCGAGTATATCACAGGGGGCAATAAAACAATTATGAGCACACGGTGTGTCCTACTGCACAAGAATAAATGCCTTTAAGTGCTTCAATCAGGGGATTCAACAAGAGCTACTAATCTCCCTGTTAAAGACACATTTTTCGATTACATAACACCCTAATGACCGTTTACTTAAAATCCAGTGTTGAGATAAAATACACTTGGGGTATTCTGGCTGTCATACAGGTAGGGGACCAAGAGAAGGTAATAAATTACCTAGGGATATGACGTTGACAAATGATATCTATTCATTTACACCTAAGTCCTTGTTTTGATTTGCAAGGAAGAAACAACAGCACTTTTCCGATTTTGTATGTAATAGCCAATATTTATAATCATTACAGAAAATGCCAATTCAAATATATTGGTACTTTTTTTCACCAAAAACGATTTTTTTCAGATGAAATCCTGATAACTTTATTATTTCTGCTCAAAACATACGTTGCAAATACTCATTGGAACGAACATCCGCCCCCGCCCATAGGGGCTTGAAGAAATATATGGGCTGGATGATGCTTCCACGCAGCACACAGAGCTGAATCCGGTAGCACACTAGTAGTGGTAAACCGCTTAGAGGATCTAAGCCTGTCCAGGAACCGTGGTGCGAAGCGGACCGTCCATGCTAATAAACCCTATTGGTTTCAATGGGCGACAGGGCTTGAGATGCCATTTCATCTCAATGTCGGATAAAAGTCCCACAGAATTGGAAGTTACGTCTCCAAAATGACCTTTACAGTGTTGACGGGACGTAAAACCTCAAATCAAACAAAAGAATCATTCGAACTACCTCGGCGAAGCGGTTCTGACGAGTACCTACAATTCGTTTACAGTGTGACTCTCGTTAGAACTGCCCCCATTAGGCGGTTCTAACGAGCACACACAACGTATGTTTGCAGTGTAAATAAATGTGCTTCTTATTTTAGGTTTAAACTTGAAAAGGTGAAAAAATAAAATCTTAAAATGTTTCTTTTTTCTCTCTTTTCTGATATGATTGTGTCTAAAACAGAAACATTTTATAGTTCCATCTTTACTGGCTCTATAAAATGCTAATGTTTTAGACATTATATGGTTTGTGTGCCACATACATACAACTAAAATAAATAAATAACTTGAATAAAAAAAAAATAAATAAAGGTTAATTGATTGATTAAATTTTGAGGTTAATCAATTCATTTACCTTGTTTGTTTCCTTCTTTGCACTTTTGAGTAAAGGAAACAATGGATATCAGTGTTTTTCTTTACTTTATTTTAAAATAAAAAAAGAAGTAATTTAAAAAAATATTTTGTTTGAAACAATCTCAGTAAATAATACTATCACTCAAGTACCCTTATTGTGTCCCCTATTAAATATATCAATCTGCTCATAATCACCTCATAATCACACAGATCAGATATGTCTTTGATTTGCACTATGGTCCCAAGGACATGTTTATTGAAGATCATAAGACAGGCCACCCCTTTAATATAAGGAACAAATTTGTCTTTAAGGACTGCCTTTGACCTGTTACAGACTGTATAACATAGGGGGCGATAAAACATAATGAGCACACGGTGTGTCCTATTGTTACAAGAATAAATGCTTTTAACAGTTGACACCTATTGACATTGGAGACAAAATACTTTTGCAGGTGTTTCCACCCCTGAAGGCGTTCCCATTCCCCTTAAGTCACTATGAAAGATTTCCAATAATGGCAGATGTTTATATATACATGTAATTGGTATACATTTGAGATTTTTTCTTAGCTTACCTTGGACTTTCTATGCTTTGTGTACTCCAAATGGGTCACGTATGTTTTCTCTCTTTCTCCTATTACTGCTTCTCGCTCAGTACTTAGCAATGAAGATGAAGTACCTTGCTCAAAGGCACAACACTTTGGTCAGCGGAAGGTTGGCAAAAAAGCGGGAAATACTCATATTTCCCTGGACGGCGGGAAATACGGGGAATTCCCGGAAAATACTGGGAAATATATATTTACATAGGTAGTACCGATTGAGACAGCTTAACTTATACCCCAACTACCAAGCTATTTGAAAGCAAAATTATTTCAAGTTCATGCAGAGCTTTAAAATTCCACTTGTCTGCTTGCAGTGACAAAAAATGAAAGTCAATTAAAAAGTTTGCACTTAGTCATGTGGAACAAGTGAAATTTTGAAGAATTTTCTAGCCCTTTTTATATTGAATAACTTGAAAGATCTATAGTCTCTTGCCTTCATATGGAATGTATATAATTTCTTTTCAAACAGGATTCTAAAATATTAGTTTTTAACTTTCAGCTATTTCCCTTGACTTGTAAATACATGTAATTTTAATACTTAGGTGAGTATCTGTAGATAATTTAAGAAGCTCTTTATGTTTAAACTAACTGTGTTCTTTTACCACTTGTCTCAAACAAACAATTAAATTATCACACCTTTTAGCATAAGGATTACTTGACAAACTTGCAAACAAACCTTTTTTTAAAATTCAAACATCCAAAGAGTTGTTGTAAATCTAAAAAAATTAAACTGTGTGGTTTAGTGTTACACTTAAGCATACAAAACATGTAGTTTCAATGGCAAACTCTCTTAAAGAAGCTAAGTGATTCTGATCTGGGACTGCACTGTTTGCCCAGGCATGCTTGTCTCAAATATTGGGGGTAATTATGGTATTTTATCTTCTTAGGCATAAATAACTCACTGCAGTCTGCACCCTACATAACGACCGATCACTTTATATTTATGTTTGGTTGAGTAAAAGCAGACTTATGACATATATGTAAAGTGTGTGTGTGGGGGGGGGGGGGGGGGGTATTGCAAAATAGCTAACTGTTCAGTATTTCAATTAAATTACACAAATATAAGTAGCGTTTTTTCTATGAAATAACTAAACAAAAATCATAGTTCCCACTATTTCCCACTTCTGCTAAAATTTGGAGTATTTCCCAGGACAGTAATTACCGGTAGATACCAATGGTAATTCCCACCACCGGTATTTACCGACAAACCTTGGGTCATCGTGAGGCTCGAACCCGCGACCTCTCGATCACAAATCCGATGCGCTACCACTGCACCAAAGCGCTACCACATTTGACTACATGTCAAGTGTTCTCATCTGCATTGCATCAACGAGGCGGTCCTAATGGGTACACACGACGCCATACTGGTATGTCATTTGCACCTATTAGAATCGTCACAACGAGGCGGTTCCAACGCGAACTTACGCTGTACCTTTATTGTAAAGAAATTTGAAAAATGTCCACACATGCCTCGTTTTTTGTTTGTTGTCGCGCCTGCCATTAGCATGGCGCGATATAGGGGTCCGGTTTTCCATCCGTTCGTATGTTCGTCCGTTCGTTCGTTCGTCCGCTCGTTTGTCAAGGCGTCAACATTTGCGACCAACCTAGCGTTCACCCTAATGGTCAAGTTTATTTCTCAAGAATTTTAAGGGCGTCGTTAATGATACTTGGTACAAACTTATATCTGGAGATGGGAACTGAAATGCAAGCATCCATATTTGACACTGACATACTTTTCATGGTTCACTGACTTTGTAAAATATTGCTACCACCCTAGCGTCTATACTACAGGGCAAGTTTATTTCTCAAGAACTATAAGAGCTTCATTAATAATGTTTGGTACAAATTTATATCTGGGGATGGAAACTTAAATGCAAGCATCCATGTTTGACCTTGACCTACATTTTATTGTTCACTAACTTTGTAAAATGTCGCAACGAACCTAGCGTTCACCCTTATGGTTAAGTTCATTTCTCAAGAATTATTAGCGTTCCATTAATGATACTTAGTACAAGCTTGCAATTAAGAATGGCAACTTTTATGCAAGCATTTATGTTTGACCTTGGCCTAGATGTCATGGTTCGGTGACTTTGCGCCCCCACAGGCGCGACGTAGCATTCGGCGGAATTCTTGTTTGATTAGAGGTTTAACGTCCCCGTCAACACTGTAAAGATCATTTTGGAGACGCTGCTTCCATTTTTGTGGGACTTTTACCCGACATTGAGATGAAATGACATATCAAGCCCTGCCGTCCAATGAAACCAATAGGGTTTCTAAGCATGGACGCGCCTTTGCATGGGCAGGCTTAGGTTTTCTAAGGGGTTTACAAGTACTTATGTGCGGTCGGTTCCAGCTCTGCGTGGAAACATCATGAAGCCCATCTATTTCCTGAAGACCCGATGGGCGGGGGCCGAACACATGCCTCGTCACCTGGCATAATAATTAACTCTTTGTAGCTCGACCTACATCTAACGGTCGAGTCCAGATTCAAGGACATTTGCCCCCCCCCCAGGACATTTGCCCCCGAATGAATTAATCTAAAAATGGACATTTGCACCCCCCCCCCAGTTGAAAATGCGACCTGGACATTTGCCCCCCCCCACAGAGCTTATTTTAGGTATGGACATTTGCCCCCCCCCGTGCTTATTTTACAGGTGGACATTTGCCCCCCCCCCCCCCACTGCTTATTTCAGAAAGGGACATTTGCCCCCCAGATAGACCAGGGCTAACACAAAGGAGGAAAACAATGTATTCATTGGTTTATTATAATCAGAAATACAAAATGATAAGCAATAATTACTCCATCTATATAAATATGAATCCCATAATAACCTGCTGTTATGGACAACCCCTACATTAGAAAGCAGTATGGATCCCGATCAGATGCCATATATGTTGGGGATCTATACTGTTTATCATGCAGTTTGTTAAGTTAACAAAAATATACCAAGAATGTGATGGTTAATAGTCAACAATTGGAGATGTTTAATTTATTCAGCAGGAAAAGGGTTAAGCAAGTCAGCTACAGAACCATATATTGAGTTTGTGGCTCACTGAGGGTCCAGTGTCAGACACCTACACTCAAGTGGTTTTTACACTGGATACACTGATGGTTAATTCTTGAAGAAATTGAAATTATCTTGAATGGGCTATAAAACTTTAACCAAAACGTTATCATGTAAATTAAACGGGCCTCCGTGGCCTAATGGATAAGAGCGCTGACTCTTAGTCATTAGGTCTCTCACCGCCTAGGGTCGAGCCTCGCTCGGGTCACGTGTGAGACGCCAAGTTCTGCAACGGAAGGTCAGGTGGTTTTTCTCCGGGTACTCCGGTTTTTGCCCACCTATGATTAACGATCGGCTCGATATGAGTGAAATAATCTTGAAAGGGCCGTAAAACCCAAACCAAAAAAAAAAAAAAAAAAAAAAAAAATGTAGTAAATTATGTGGCTATATACAAGTCTGTGTAATGAATATCCTTGTCTAGCCAGGTTGGGGGAGCTAAAGTCCCTTTATGAAATAAGCAGTGGGGGTGGGGGCAATTGTCCGCCTGTAAAAATTTTTTAGATTAAGTCATTGTTGGGCAAACGTCCTGGGGGGCTAACGTCCGGAGACCCTAACGGTCTCATACAAATGTTTATAGTCACAAAGGTGTTCGAGCCATTGGAGTTGGGCCGTTTTGTTTGTTTGATTTGAAGTTTTACGACCCCGTCAACATTATTTAAGTCATTTTGGAGACGTTGCGTTCAATTCTGTGGGACCTTTAGCCGGAATTGAGATGAAATGTCATCTCAAGCCCTGCCACTCAATGAAGCCAATAGGGTTAATATGCATTACACCACTTTGCCTGGAGAAGTTTGACTGTAGAGTGTGTGGTTTCCAAGAGAGTTCATTTTATGTATGATTAACTTAATGTATGTTTCACTTAGTTACTTCTTTCTCTTTTCAGCTGTCAAGACACAACCAAAGCACTGGTTAGATAGTTTTCACTTAACCTACATGTAGATAGAAATGTATAAACGCAGTAATAAAATAATATAGAATGGAGGTCTTAGTGGAAAAACAGAATTGACAATGACAATTTAATAATTTACACGCCTGTGCCATTAAGTAACTTAATGCTGATTTGTAGACGGAAACGTAAAACAACTTATTTCGTATACATAACTGTTATATATGACACGTGAATCTCACCATTTGACGTACTGTGGCATAACTGATATATATGACACGTGAATCTCATCATTTGACGTACTGTGGCATAACTGTTATATATGACATGTTTATCTCACCATTTGACGTACTGTGGAGAATCCAGCTAACGAATAGCTATGTGAACACTGGTGTGGATAATGCGGGTATTCCTTCTTTCAACCACGTTAACTGAATGTAAAGAAATGTATCTACAGATGTATTTGGTTCAGTAATACAGTAATTTGACGCGAGAACCATACGCAGGTACATACATGCACTTGTGAGAAATAGGCAGTGTAACCTAAAGGCATTTTCCCTGAACTTTAATTGAAAGAAATCTTTCAGACATGAGGTAACTGTAATCACACATATATCCAGATGAGAACACTTTCTGGTGAAAGATTAGTAGATGACCACTGTTTATAATAAATGACAGACTGGCAGTGATCTATGCTTCAAAATAAGTGAAGTGTATGTTTAGCCGCAGTGCACCGAAACTATATACTGAGTGGTAACAATAGATAAATATTTGTCTGTACTTGATTGTGTAATGGAACAAAGACAGATCTCTAACGGACCTAACTTAAAGTGTGAGATATGTGGAAAATCATTTACAAACACTAATCGCATTAGATATCACTTGTTAACCCACACTGCTGAGAAACCTCATAAATGTGGATTGTGCAATAAATCGTTTATACGCTCAGACATCCTCATAAAACACATGTTGATCCATACTGATCTGAAACCTCATAAATGTCACATATGCAGTAAATCGTTTAGATGCGCGGGCGACCTTAGTAAGCATATTTTGATCCATACTGGCGAGAAACCATATAAATGTGAGATATGCAGTAAATCGTTTAACTGCTCCAGCAACCGTAGCAGACACAGGTTGATCCATACTAGTGAGAGACCTCATCGCTGTGAGATATGCGGTTACTCGTTTACGCGCTTAAGCAGCCTTAGTAGGCACATGTTGATCCATACTGGGGAGAAACCTCATAGCTGTAAGATATGCAGTGAATCGTTTACGCGCTCGAGCCACCTAAGTAGGCACATGTTTATCCATACTGGTGAGAAACCTCACAGCTGCAAGATATGCAGTAGATCATTCTGCACGTCAGGTAACCTGAAAAGCCACATGTCGATCCATGCAGTGAATCATGAATGATTTGCAGATTTGAGCGGACTCACAAACCACATTTTGATCCATACTGATGGGAAAACTCATACCTAGTAGCTGTGAGGTATGCAGTTAATCTTATATCAGGTCGAGATACCTCAAAATTCACATTTTGATCAATACTGGAAAGGAGCCTCTTAGTTGTCAGATATGCAGTGCATCGTAAATACAGTCATGCTTATCCATAATGGTAATTGACGTCATAGATATGAAACATAGAGTATATGATACGCAAGATCCAGCCACCTGATAGACCACATTTACTTTAAACATTACGCTATTAACGATAAAATCCCCTCTTAGAAGCCTTAACTACAGAGTTATAACGACAGTATTTGTTCCCTATTACTGTGCCTTTTTATTGAATTTGTCGTTATGAAGAATCCAAGTTAGGAGTATGATAGGTTATAAAAGGTCTTTTTCCACATCATTGCTCCAAGAAACAAATTTTTAGATAGTTGTTAGAATCGTCTCGATGAGGCGATTCTAACACATATCGTTAACATATGTTTCTTGGTGTATTAAATTAGAAGAATATTTCATGATTATGGATTCGAATTTGGCATTTCCAACCCGAGGGAAGCCTACGTCTCTCGGAATCGAGGTTAAGACTTGAGCTAAGAATGCATTCCATTGAAATTGTCGATATAATGAGTTTTGCCGTAATTACGAGTGTTGGTATAAAGCGGGTTGACTGTATTAGACTCTAAAGGAATACAAACCAATTTGCAGCATTACGCTTCACACAAATGGAATAAACCAAAGAGTAAAGAGTCTTTATTGTTTTCGTATTGTCTAAATAAATAAGTTCAACCCATTAGTGGGGCATTGGCAAACAGTGCATACCAAGATTGGACGCTGCATCCTATATACACCTATATTGTTTGCTTAAAGTAATACATTTTTGTATAAGTCGGAAAATATTATTCTTGCACACCAGACAAGGAAATCCGTGATTTTACCCTGGGATAGAAATTTATGTTCTGACCCGGGTGTTCCGACCCCAAATCGAATATAATCGCGTGTTTGATTAATGCACTGGTTGATTATAACCTCGTATGCGCTGTCGTTAATGTTGACGTCACAGCACGTTACGTGACGTCACTTAACATTCCTGCAGTGTCAACACAATATGGCGCTAAGAAATGGAAGGTATGCAAGAAAAAGAATTCAATATGGGTGTGAGGGTCGGATAGAAAATCAGTCCCTCGCGCTCACTGTCCGGCATCACTCGGCAAGCCTCGTGATGCCGGACAGTGTCCCTCGGGACGGATTTTTCCATCCACCCTCACACCCATATAAGGTTCTTATATTCGCAAGGGTGGGTTTCCGCTTGTCACGTTTTCATTGTGGTGAAGTTGTTTTATGTTTCTGTGTCTTTCCCATCGGATGGGAAGTGCTTTTGTTGTTTGAATTTAGGTAATTTTGGAGACGGTGCTTCCGATTTTGTGAGACGTTTACCCGTCACTGAGATGAAATGACATCTCAATCCCTGCCGCCCAAACAAACCAAGATGGTTAAAATGCATGACCTGTCAGACTCGCACCACTTTGCCAAGGCAAGCTTAGACCCCTAAGAGGTTTACCAGTACTCAGGTGCGGCCGGTTTCAACTTGGCATGGAAGCATCATGCATCCCAATCTATTTAAACCCCGATGGACGGGGGCGAAGTTGGGAAGTGATAGGTAATTGTATAGATTCCTGATCAACGCCGTCACTTCTTTATGTTCCCGTGAGATACTTACTAGAAAAGAAGGCAATGATCAGGGATCAATACAATTGATAGAAGAGAAGGCAATGATCAGGAATCGATACAAATAATAGAAGAGAAGGCAATGATAAAGGATCGATACAGTTACCACATTAATCGAAGTTGGGACCACAATAGTTTTTTGACTTGTAAGCTTCATGTAGCTGATTACCTAGTAGACTGTTTTAACATATTTTGTATTGTCTGATGTTTACATGTACCTACGCTCGCCCAGCAGAGGCGTTCAACCGATCCGCTATTCAGGACTTGATATATTATTTGTTGGTTCTGATACCCGTTTGCTTCAACTCTGCCTGTCAGGGTTCAGTGTGTTTGCAACGGGTCCTGATCTTGGTTTATCATGGTGGTTTGGTGCCTTTTGGTTTCAATGTCAACATACGACACCTCAAGATATTACATGCCTTTCGAATGGTCCATCAACGAGAATCCACATTCCGAAGGAATATGAACCATGAAAAAACTTCAAAACAGACTATAGCTCGACCTGGATTTCCCCCCACCCCGATTCAAACCATCGCCTCGCCGGGAACCAAAGCACTGGTTCCCAAAAGGTTCTGAGGATATTTCGCTTCCCCAATGTCGCGTTGGATCTGCGAATTTGTCCGGTTTGTTTACTCAGATTTATCAATCACAGACCTGTCGTTTATGAATATCTCCGCTCACGAAGTTAGAGCCTTTTCTTAACCCTTATCTTGCTGTTCACAGTGTACATGTAGGTCCAGATCAGATGGCTTCAGCATCTGATCAGGATCTACACTGTTTGGCATTCAGTCTATGAATTTGTAGTTATAAATTAAATCAAGTAATTTGATTGGTTGATAGACAGAAATGGGTGTGGCTTAAAGGAATATTCAGGAAGATAAGGGTTAATCTTGGGCTTATTGGAATTTTGTTTCCCTTGGTGATGTTGTAAGGGTCACATATTGGCGTACTTATAGTTCATTCTCTTCTTTTTATCCCAGAGATTTGGCCCAATTCAAACAAGATGCATATTCTTTGGGTGCAATTGTGGCTGCACAGCCCAGTATTGGCAGCCGTAACTCTGTATTTTAAGTATCTTATGCCTGCTTCAATCCGGTTTGAAACTTATTATTTTCGTGTTTTATCCTTATCTTCTCCATCAATGGTTATTTGAATCCGACCCGCATATGCATCCATGTTATGTTATTCCTGACTTACCACTTTTTGTCAGGATGTACTGATCTCAATCGGATTCTAGCATGGGTGAGTGTGGGAATTTAACTTTTATCATTTACCTTCCCACCTATGCTTATTTTCCAAGCATACAATATGAGGTGCCTTATGCTGACATTGAAATGAGACTTTTAAAGTAAATTTAATTTCAATTGAAGCATACTCACCCGAAGATATTATCGGATGTCCCTCCTCTCAACTCCACTATCACTTCTCTTTATTTAAAGCGCCCGCTAAAATAAAACGAGTAGCTATCAGTGTTCTAAACGTATCGAAAATCATTATGCTTTCGATCAACATTTGAATCAATTATAAAGAACGACACCGTATAAAATGATTTAATCCCAAATAACAACGTTGTAATCACCTTATCGGAAAACATGAACCAGTGCAGTAGAGTTGAGCCATATAAAATGATTTAAACCACACTATAAATGTTAATCGCCTCGTCGGAGAACATAACCCAGCGCTGAAGAGTTGAGCCCTATAAACTGATTTAACCCCATTATAACTTTCTAATCATGTCGGCGGAGAACGTGCACCAGGGGTGAAAAGTTGAGCACTATAAATTGATTTAACCCCTATTATTATAACATTGTAATCACCTGATAGGAGAACATGAATCAGTGCTGAAGAGTCAAGCCCTATAATTTGAACTATCCCCCATTATAACTGTAATTTCCTCGACTGAGAACATGAACCAGTGGTGAAGATTTGAGTCATATAAATTGATTAAACCCCCATTATAAACAACTTATCGGAGATCATGAACCAGTGGTGAAGAGTTGAGCTCTATAAATTGATTTAAACCCCATCAAAACACTGTCCGAGATAATGGACCAGTGGTGAAGAGTTGACTTGTATAAATTGATTAACCCCCATTATAACATAATAATAGCCTTTTCGGAGAGCCAGGCTCGGTAGCTCAGTCGGATGCGCGTCTGACTGGTGATCAGGAGGACGCGGGTTCAATGCCTGCCGGGGTCGGCAACATTCTTTCGTCGCGATTGATCATAAAATCTTTTCTGCGGTCATTCGCTCACTTCCGAGGATTCAAGACGGGTTGTCAGTTTCTGGCAAAACAATGTGCACTGTACTGGTTAACAGTTTACGAATAAGCCTGCCAAGGAGAAGTGGGGGTAGGTAAACTGACCCGTCACCGGCTCAAAAAATGATATAAAATAGTGTTGACTGGGCCGTTAATCTGCAACACAACAAACAAACAAAACCTTTTCGGAGAACATGAGCCAGTGTTTAAGAGGTCAGCCGTATAAATGAATCATCCATCATTACATGGTAATCACCTCATCGGAGAACATGTACCAGAGGTAAAAATTTTTGAGCTCTATAAATTTATTTAACCTTCATTACGAGAACATTTACCAGTAGTGAAGATTTGGGCTCTAAAAACTGATCTAATCCAAATTATAGCAGTGTAATCACCTCGTTGTAGACACCTCATCGGAGATCATGTACCAGTGGTGAAGATTTGAGCCCAAAAAGTCGATTTAACCTAGTTATAACATTGTAATTACTTCGTCGGAGAATGTGTACAAGTTTTGAAGACTTGAGCCGTGTAAATTGATTTAACTGTCATTGTAACACTCTAATCATCTGATCGCAGAACATGAACCGCTGGTGAAGAGTTAAGCCCTATAAATTGATTTAACGTCCATTATAACATTGTAATTACTTTGTCGGGTAACATGTACCAGTTGTAAAGAGTTGAGCCCTTTAAATTGATTTAACCTCCATTATGGCATTGTAATCACCTCGTCGGATATGAACCAGTGGTGAAGAATTAAGCTATATAAATTGATTTAACCCCCATTTGAACATTGTGATCACCTCGTCGGAGAACATGAACCACTTGGTGAAGAGTTGAGTTGTATAAATTATTGTAACCCGCATCATAACATTGTTGTCACCTCGCCGGAGAACATGAACCAGTGATGTAGAGTTGAGCCCTAACCCGCATCATAACATTGTAATTACTTCGTCGGAGAAAATGAACCAGTGGTGAAGAGTTGGGCTCTCTACACTGATATAATCCAAATTTTAGCATTGTAATCACATCGTCGGAGATCATGTACCAGTGGTGAAGATATTGGCTTGGTGCATTCATTTAAACCCTATTATATATGTATCATTATAATCCCCTCTTCGGAGAAAACAGCTTATTATTATTTTTTTCTTTGATTTCATTCTACATACTTTTTCTTCACAAAACAAGCCTATATATTATTTTGCACTCTTTAGCCCCGCTTTTACATCGACACTTGGCATTACAGCTGCTTTCTGCTTAAATAGATAGACTGTGGCTTTTCCATACAACTGCCTTTTCGGGGAGATTTAAACGGTTTCCAACAATCTATATAATTTGAAACATAAAAAACACAACAAAAGAAAAACAGATTTTTTTTTCGTAACGTGTATTTTACATCCTGTTAGAATAATTTGTTACATGCAATCTCTGATGGCGGCACTTCCTTGTAACCTTTATTGGAATTGTAATGCACATTAATAGTATATGTTGGTATCCTACGTATCTTATCGTTTCAAACGCATTTTGTTTATTATTTAATACAATCAATATATTAAAACATGGTTCTCTCAATCATACAGTGCGCCGGTAGGCTGTGGTTATTATGCCAAGACAACCACATCAAAAAGATCCCCTGTGAATTACGGAAACACACGACAACCGATCTATCATCAGACCACATTGAAAACTTACCACCTAATGAATATTCATGGCATGTGCAATTGATACCTGACTACGCTATCAACTCTTCGCTAACTCTCCAGCTTTTATGCCAACAAGACGTCTTGGGACCTTGCTGGGCGGGGGTGTACCAACGTTTAGTGTTCACACGTCGCTTAGTATTCAGTTGGAATTTGCCAAATAGACAATAAGCGCCGATGCTGTAGATCGGAATACAATGTCAACTGCTAGTATTCATTTTGGTATGTATAAGAATGTTCAGGTCTTGATCATAATTAACATTATTGGACCTGGTCGTGATATATTTATTTCTGGGCTAATTTTGCCTTATATCCTGAAGACTTTTTTATGTATCAACATCAAACTTCAGGAAAATGATATAGTACGATCCAACATTTGACCTAAAATGTAGGTGTTTGTTACCAATATTTCATGGTGCAGTAATTTTGCCAAATATCATGATGTGATGTTATTCAAACTAATTTTGGCGGGAGAAAAACAAGTGTAGCTTACATAAAAGCTAGAATGGATCTACAAAATGTCAATCATATGGGTGCAAGTTTACGTTTATGCCAATCGCGTGGGCATAATAGCCATTTTAAGTACATAGTACCCTACAGGTGGAAGCACAGGTGTCAAACAGATCTTGAGATCCTGTTAACATTTTAGTTAATGATAAAGATTTGGTATAAACAGAAACAGTATTAACGTCAGAACAAAAGCATGTTGACTGCTCCGAAACATATAAAACGCCCGCTTTGATCATGTTAAATCAGGTTTTCAGTTATGTAGCAGTCGGGTTCTTGCTAGTGATCAGTTTGCATGTAGGGCTAGATCTAGCCCTGAACACAGCCTGTCTCAAAAGCTTTCGATTTGCGATAGGTTGTAATATGTAACATAAAAACTATACGATCATGGTTAAAACCCACTTTATGGCATGGATTACGTCAAAGGGTGTGTTTTGTTGCCTAGTGACCAGGATAGACTTTGTTGTGCGCGGGCCAAGTATTAGTTCATATAAGATTTAGTATTTTATGCACGTCTATTTATATGGTCATATAAGATTAATTAAGCTTATGCAGATTGTCTTGTATGACAAACCGAATTCTTAAAAGTTGTTACAGGACTGGAAACATGTTCTTAAATGTATATTTCGATTACGTTTACTGAGAAAATTAATTTATAGAAAATGGGAGGTGTGTAACGTTGTAACGCAGGCATGTGATCTTAATGATCAATAAAGTGTTGACTGAAAGTAAAATATCCTTTTTTATTACAAAGGCATGTTACATGTATAGTTAAAACAACGTTGAATATTAATAAGAACTGCATATGACCAATATGATGTTGAATGGGGAATAAATGTATTCAGGATTATGTGACTGGGCTATGAAATATTATAAGCTTTTACAGTTAGAAATTGAAACGTTTTAACCTTTCACATATTTTAATCCATTATCTGTAAGATTGCACAATGCACCGAACAAATGCAGTATACATAGAGAATATTTACATTAGAGCCTGTTCAAAACTATTGACGGCCCCTGCCCATCGGGGCTTAAAGAAATATATGGACTGCATGATGCTTCCACGCAGAGCTGAAACCGACCCACACACGAGTACTGGTTAGGTCGCTTAGAGGATCTAAGCCTGCCAAGGCAAAGTGTTGCGAGTCCATGCTTATAAACCCTATTGGTTTCTTTGGGCGACAGGGCTTGGGATGTCATTTCATCTCAATGTCGGGTAAAAGTCCCACAGAATTGTAAGCAACGTCTTCAAAATGACCTTTACAGTGCTGACAGGGACGTTCAACCTAAAACACAAACAAACAAACAAAACCATTGACATTTCAAATTGGCCTTTCAATTATGCTTTAACTAGATAACATGTGCTGTTATTCAAACTAAATTTGGCGGGAGAAAAACAAGTGCAGCTTACATAAAAGCTAAAATGTATCTACAAAACGTCAATCATATGGGTGCATGTTTCCGTTTAAGCCAATCGTGTGGACATATTAGCCAGTGTTTAAGTACATAATACCCTACAGGTGGGAGTACAGGTGTCCAACAGATGTTGAAATACTTTTTTAACATTTTGGTTAATGACAGGCATTTGGTATAGACAAAAACAGTGTTAACCTGAGAACAAAACCCTGCGGAATGCACTGAAACATATAAAACGTCCAGTTTGATCATATCAAATCAGTCAGGTTTTCAGTTATGTAGCCGTCGGGTTCTTGCTAGTGATCAGTGTGCATGTAGGGCTAGATCTAGCTCTGAACACACCCTGTCTCAAAAGCCTTCGATTTTCGATATGTAACATTTAATTTCAAAAGAGACCATTTTACTCGGTCAGAAGATAATACGAGGACTGTTCAAATATGAATGCAAGTAGAACGTTTTCTCATGCACTAATGCGAAAATCACCTGGAAATAAATATCACAGCGTATAAAAACATTTTACCTATACATTGATACCAAACCTGTTAAAATCCGCGCACTTTAGCGATGTATATAGTTCGATAAACACTGTCTACTCTTGTATACTAATACAAAACATGGTTGGAAGAAGGTCAGAGTACGCCGTTGAAATACGGTCCTATATTAAGAATCGTTGTATTCTTGATATACGGTGCACTGACATTTTTGGTGAAATATGTTCGGTTTATGGGCATACTGAAATGTCTTTTCCGACAGTTTTTCGTTGGTGTAAGAAATTCAGCTGTGGGCTAGGCTCAACAGAAGATGCACCATATGATCGTCGTCCGAAAAGAGCAACATCTGCCAGGATGGTTGCTAGAGTGAAAGAAATAGTTGCTACCGATGCACGATACACCACTAGGCAAATAGCTAGTATGGTTGGCATCTCGTTAGGAGCAGCTCATACAATTCTGAAACGGGATTTGAAAATGAGAAAGATCTGTGCTAGATGGATTCCCCATCTGTTGACAGATGAGCAGAAAAAGACACGCGTTCAGTGCGCCAAGAAGTTGCTTAAAAAGTTTCCAAATTACAATGCACGGTCTTTTGCTAATGTCGTCACAGGTGACGAGACATGGGTTCACTTTTTGAGCCAAAACGAAAGATTCAGAACAAAATATGGGCAAAAAATTATTGCAAAAGACCATGCATTGCAAAGCGGACCATGAGCGTCAAGAAGGTAATGTATGCCATATTCTTTTCAAATCAGGACCCTGCTATTCAGGTTGCTATGCCTAAAGGCAAATCTGTAAATGCGAAGTTTTACCAGAATAAAGTTCTTCGAAAATTGAAGAAATATTTCAAAGAACGAAGACCCGCAACTGGTTTGGCCAATGTCAGATTGCTACATGACAATGCGTCATTGCACAAGGCGTTCACTGTGCAAGACTATCTGAAGCAGGAAAAGGTTGTTGAACTCTCTTTCCCTCCCCCCCCCGTATTCCCCTGACCTTGCCCCGTGTGACTTTTTTGTTCCCGCGGCTGAATAAATACCTTTCTGGTCGAATATTGGTACAGCGCAAACACATCGGTTCTGCAATATTCCAGTGCCTTCATAGTATACCTCGAAAAGACTACCAAAATGCATTCAATGATTGGATCAGAAGACTGAAAGTTTGTATATCTGTTAAAGGGGAATACTTTGAGGGGACAAAATAAATTTTTCATCGAAATCTATCACGGAATCATTTTTATGTGCTTAGTTGCATTCATATTTGAACAGTCCTCGTAGAAAAACATAAACTTCCTTACTTTAATTATTTGCGAAGTTTTGTTTGGTTGATTTCAGGTTTAAAGTACCCGTCAACATTATATAGGTCATTTTTTGTGGGACTTTTACCCGACATTGAGATGGAATGACATCTCAAGCCCTGTCGCCCAATGAAACCAATAGGATTTACAAGCATGGACGGTCTGACTCGCTTTACCTGGGCACGCTTAGATCTTCTAAGCGGTTTACCAGTACTCGTGTGTGGTCGGATTTCAGCTCTGCGTGGAAACATCTTGCAGCCCATCTACTGCTTCAAGTCCCGATGGGGGATGGTCATGTTAAACCCCACTTTATGACGTGGGTTGCGTATGCAGGAGGGCGGTCCTCCTGACCCCTGGTTTGATGTCCCGGGATGGGGCTAGTACGGCCCGCAAACTAGTACTGGTAAACCACTTAGAGGATCAAGCCTGTCCAGGAACCGCGGTGCGTGGCGGACCGTCCATGCTCATAAACCCTATTGGTTTCATTGGGCGGCTGGGCTTGAGATGTCATTCCATCTCAACGTCGGGTAAAAGTCCCACAAAATTGGAAGCAACGTCTCCAAAATGACCTTTACAGTGTTGACGGGGACGTTAAACCTCAAATCAATCGGCTGTATGCTTACCTTTAAAAACTATCATAGTGTCGGAAACATTTTGTGAGAGAATGTTTTTACAGAAATATGCAAGGTAATTTACTATTTTATCGCCCTTTCTCTCACATTCTGAACGTGTAATTTTGTCGTTACATGTAGCCATAATTTTGTACGTTCAGAGTGGCATTTTCAGCTTGACCCTGCATTGTATTCTACGGTAAATTGACATTTTCAGGGGTTATTTCTGTCGACGTTGTCCTCGAATACTGTCGCTGATTTTCGTCGGCGATTAATTTTTAGTCGTCGACCGACGTTTTTTGTTTTCGTCGCCAGATCGCCAATTTTGCTTATTTGTTGTTCATGTGAGCCAGCGCACGACAAAATCTACAATAAGACGTGCGCCCAACGAAGACTCCGATCAGCCTGCGCATCAACGCAGTCGGATCAGTTTTCGTTGTGCGCTCTAAGGATAGCTAAGGGCCCCATTCTCCTTCATGCAGCAAGAGAAGTCCCTGTTAGACTATATGGATGCGCAGGCTGATCTGAGTTTTCGATTGACGCACATGTCTTACTGTAGGTTTTGTCGTGCGCCGGCTCATATGCGTTTTAATATTTTACTTATCTCCATTTATTTAGGGGATAACTGTATTCAAAACTGTCATTATGGGAGGTAAATCGGTGGTTTTACGGTCGGAAAATCCGTTTTGCGGCGACGCGTAAATGGAATGTGCGACCGTAAAACCACAGATTTTCCTCCCCAAATGAGAATTTTCAATGCAGCTATCCCCAATTTTAATGCACTTAGTTGTTGTGTTGTTAAAAATTGTACTATTTTGCACAAAGCGGCCGGCTCTGTGAGCTGCGAAAGACCAAATACTAGCCAATGAAAAGCGACGTTACGTGATGACGTCGTGTTTCCGACAGTATATCGCACGATATACTGTTGCAAATTTTTGACGTTATCCAACCAAATGTCGCGTTACAAACCGAAGTGCATAAGAATCTCATTTAACGGACCTAGTGGATAACAGCGCTGACTCTTAATCACTAAGTCTCAAACCCCTCTAGGTTCGGGCCGGTCTCTGGTCGCATGTGAGACGCCAAGATCTGCAACGGATTGCCGGGTGATTTTTCTCTCAGGTTTTCGCCTAGCTTTGATTAAAGATCGGCTCGATAAGAGTGATATAATCTTAAAAGGGCAGACAAAAAACAATAAACATCATGTCATAGCCGTTTCCAATTCCTTCAGCTCAGTTTTGCCTCGAGTAATAATGGATTTTTCATTATGGAAGCATGCATGTAATGAGGTATTATTTGAGATGGACTTGAGGGTATGACATATTTCCAAATCTGTAACCGTGAAGTGATTTCTATATAGCTACCTGATATCTCAAAACTTGGTGTACTTCTTTTCAGATAAGTTGATTATCTGTATATCAGAATTACATGTAAATTGCAGAGTTTAGTTTATACTATCTGTAGCCCACGATTTGCAACTGTCATTCAACGCTGTTGGTTTAAACAATATTTTATTTCTAGCAAATATCGTGTACAATTAAATAAATTGGAACTGACAAATAGGATTTGGCAGTAAGCCTGAGGCTTATAAATATCATCTCCTAGATAGGACCCTCACCAACAGTGCAGTCTGATCTTGGTCTGCACTGTTTGTAATATGTTTTCTTGCACACCAGACAAGCAAAGCCGTGATTTTACCCTGGGATAGAAAGCCATGTTCTGATCCTGATGTTCCGACCCAAAACCGAATATAAACGCGTTTGATAAATGCACTGGTTTGATTACGACCTTATATGCGCCGTCGTTAAGGTTGACGTCACAGCTCGTTATGTGACGTCATTCAACGCTGTTATTCAGGTGTCTATCAAAATGAGCTGCTTGGCGAAATTAATGGCTGTGTGCTTTACCTTTGTTTTACTCTAATAGCCTCCACATAAAAATATTGTTACATCCTATCCTAGACATGTAGTAAATGCTTATTGTATTGTATTGCTTAACAATTGCGGTCGCTTAAAATCGATTTAAGCCCCCCACCACCCCCCAGTGAAATTCTTTTCATTGACCGTTCCAAGGCGATTCTTCTGTCGTGGTTTGTTTTTGTTATAGTTTGTCTTTGAGTGTGTGTACCGCTTATATCTTTTTGCTGTGTATAGCATATTGGCCATTTTGTGGGAAAGTAACTGTCCTTAGCTTTTCGCTATATTGTTTCCATTAGGGTCTATTTATTTCATGTTTGTATTTCTTTCCCTTTTGTGTCTCTGATGGAAGCTATGGGTTTATTATAACGATTCCTGATCATTGCCTTCATTCGTTTTTTACAAACGAAATAAAATGTGCCTAATAGATGCAGACAGAATGATAAACAGATAGGACCCTCACCAACAGTGCAGTCTGATCTTGGTCTGCACTGTTTGTAATATGTTTTCTTGCACACCAGACAAGTAAAGCCGTCATTTTACCCTGGGATAGAAATCCATGTTCTGATCCTGATGTTCAGACCCAAAACCGAATATAATCGCGTGTTTGATAAATGCACTGGTTTGATTACGACCTTATATGCGCCGTCGTTAAGGTTGACGTCACAGCTCGTTACGTGACGTCATTAAACATTCATGTACTGTCATCGCAATATGGCGGACGTCGGTACTCGAAGTGACTGCAGCATTTAAATTCCGCGCAAATAAATGGAAGATATTCAAGAAAAAGAATCCTATATAGGTGTGAGGGGCGGATAGAAAAATCTGTCCCGCGGGATCAATGTCCGGCATCACGAGGCTTGCAAGTGACACTTGGGACGGATTTTTCCATACACCCCTCACACCAATATACGATATCTTATAGTACAAGACCGCTCTGTCTGATAAATTGGGTTATTATCTTGATCGAAATTACGGACGGAAAAAACATTTGAGCCAGCGCACGACAAAACCTACAATAAGATATGTGCGCCCATCGAAGACTCAGATCAGACTGTGCATCCATATAGTCTAAACAAAGACTTCTCTTGCTCCATGACGGAGCATTAGACCCTCAGCTATCCTTAGAGCGCACAGCGAAGACTGAGCAGACTGCGCGGATGCGCGGGCTGATCTGAGTCTTCGTTGGGCGCGATTAATAGGTTTTGTCATGCGCTGGCTCATTTTAAAGAAGCTTCTGCTTCTATTAAATGATTAACAGTGTATGAGTTTTAGCTTGTTTGAACAAGATTCCCCCGAAAGCTATGTCGCGCCTCCTGGGGTGCAAAGTCACTGAACTATGAAATCAAGGTCAAGCATGGATGCCTGCATAAAAGTTGTCACTCCTATATTCAAGATTGTTCCAAGTATCACCAATGAAGGATTTATAGTGCTGGAGAAATGGACCCTTACATCAGGGTGAAAGTTAGGGTTCTCGCAAAAATTCACGAAGTCAGTGAACCATGAAATGTAGGACAATGTCAGATATGGATGCTTGTATTTAAGTTGCTATTCCTAGATGCACTCTTTACAAAGTATCATTAATGAAGCTCTTATAGTTCTCGAGAAATGGACTCTTACATTAGGGTGAAAGTTAAGGTGGTCGCAATAATTCACAAAGTCAGTGAACCATGAAATGTTGGCCAAGGTCAGGTATGGATGCTTGTATTGAAGTTGCTATTCTTAAATGCAAGCTTGTACCAAGTACCATTTATAAGGCTCTTATAGTTCTCGAGAAATGGACTCTTACATTAGGGTGAAAGTTAGGGTGGTCGCAATAATTCACTGAGTCAGTGAACCATGAAATTTAGGCCAAAGTCAGATATGGATGCTTGTATTGAAGTTACTATTCCTAGATGCAAGCTTGTACCAAGTACCATTAATGAAGCTCTTTTAGTTCTCGAGAAATAGACTCTTACATTAGGGTGAAAGTTAGGGTGGTCGCAATAATTCACAGAGTCAGTGAACCATGAAATTTAGGCCAAGGTCAGGTATGGATGCTTGTATTGAAGTTGCTATTCCTAGATGCAAGCTTGTACCAAGTAACATTAATGAAGCTCTTGTAGTTCTCGAGAAATTGACTCTTACATTAGGGTGAAAGTTAGGGTGGTCGCAATAATTCCCGAAGTCATTGAACCATGAAATGTATGCCAAGGGTCGATATGGATGCGTGCATTGAAGTTGCTATTCCTGGATGCAAGCTTGTACCAAGTATCATTAATGAAACTCTAAAAGTTCTGGAGAAATGGACTCTTACATAAAGGTGAAAGTTAGCGTGGTCGCAAATGCTGACGAATTGACGGACGAACGGACGCATGGCGCGACAAAAATTAAACAGTTTAAAAAGTGGTAGAGCTCAGCACATGAGTTTAACTTGAATTCGGGAAAAATGATTCAGGCAAACAGGGTGGTCACTTCAATTGTTATTTAAGACATCATATCGGAAACGTGATTGGAATAATTTATTACTTAATCAAAATCGATGCAGTTGTAGTTGTTATTACATGTAAATTGAAAATGCTGACAAGTAGACTAGTAATTGATAGAAAATATGTTAACCGTCTGTACATTTGTGTCAATTCTCCCTGTAATGAGCCAAAAATTTACGGGGTTGACTCTTCCAAAGGTTTCATCAGGTGAACACGGTCAGTGAAATGAACACCCCCTAAACTGGGGTTTAAGGGGTATGCATTATTTTTCTTATTTCTCTCCAAGACATAGGTTGTAGATACTCGTTAGAACCGCCTCAATGAGGCGGTACTAAGGAGCAGCCACAACCTATGTTTGCAGTATCTAATAAGAAAAATATCACGGATATTCATCAGAAAAGTAGCCATTTTGGAGATGTGAAAATTACACTATGTCGCAAGGGTGTGTTATCGTAATGGTTTGCATGCCTGGTAGGAAAGAGGTTTGGCCTGATTGATTAATCTGGGTTTAACGAGGTGTCAACCCTTGTGGGTCATTTTGTGTTGTCTCCCAGAGAAGGGAGAAAACAGAGAAGAGATAGTAGAGGAGAGGAAAGTGAGAGGTGAGGCAAGAGGAAAGTGAATGGACGTGTTGAAAGAGAAGAAATAACGACACTCCCACTCTACCCTTACCTGCTGCAAGGACAGTAGATCTCGCCCAACTGTAAGCAAATAACAGTTGGAGGCCCCAGTGGCGCAAGATACATACATGTACAAAACACCTTTGCCTCGCCCAACCACCACCGGTAATGAGGTTTTATTTGTTTGTTTGGTTTGATATTTAACGTCCCCATCAACACTGTATAGGTCATTTTGGAGACGGCGCTTCCAATTGTGTGAGACTTTAAGCTGACATTGTGATGAAATTACATCTCAATCCCCGTCACACAATGAATCCAATAGGGTTTATATTCATGGATGGTCCGACTCGCAGCGCTTTGCCTATGCAGGCTTAGATCCGCAAAAGCAGCTTACTAGCAGCACTCGTGGAAGCATCATGCAGCACATCTGTTTCTTCGAGCCCCGGTAGGCGGGGGCGGGGGCGGAGTAATTAGGTTTAGAAAGTATGAACTTTCAAATAGCTGATCAAGGTTACCTAACAGAGAAGTGATTTACACCACGCGTTAATTCTCATCAGTATGGACAATCATGTGTCTACCTAGGTTTCCTGACTGTTTAAATGATTTACCACATGTTCCGCAAACATACGGTTTCCCACTCGTATGAACTTGCATATGGGTACTCAGATAGCTTGCACAAGGAAAGGATTTACCACATGTTCCGCACACATGTTCTTCACCACTATGAAGTTTCATATGATTACTCAGGCTACCGGACCATTTAAATGTTCTACCACACAACCTGCAAATGTATATTTTCCCACCAATATGAATAGTCATATGGTTGCTCAGGTAATCTGATCGAGCAAATGATTTACCACATGTTCCGCAAACGTGTGTTTTCTCCGGGTTATGGATTTTCTTATGGGTACTCAGGTTACTTGGCCGAGCAAATGATTTCCCACATATTCTGCAAAGGTATGGTTTCTCACCAGTATGGATTGTCATGTGTTTACTTAGGTCATTTGACCGAATAAATGATTTACCACACAATCGGCAAACGTGTGGTTTCTCCCCACTGTGAATTTTCTGATGATACCTCAGGGCACTTGAATCAGTATATGATTTACCACATGACCCACAAATATGTGGTCTCTCGCCTGTATGAACTATCATATGAACGGTAAGTTTACAGGACAGCGCAAATGATTTACCACATATCCCACACATGTATTGTTTCTCATCAGTATGCATGTCCATATGGATACCAAGACTCTCTGAACATAGAAAGGATTCACCACATTTTGCACACTTGTGACGTTCTTCTCCGCTGTGGTGCTGCATATCTGAAACTTGAGATCACACAGATGAACAATCAAAAATTGGCGGTGTCTGTCCAAAATGAAACTACAAATGTCTGCTTAGCCCAGTAATACATGTATCAACTTCCATATGTCAGTTTAGTCCAGTTATATGAATTTTCAAATGTTTGTTTTGTCCAGTAGTATGAGCCTCATCAAAAAGGAAATTCCGAATCTCTGCAAAGCCAAGTAGTATGTGTTATCAAATGTCCGCTTGGTGCGAAATTTCATGAGCCTGCTTATTTCCGTGTAACATGTATTTTCTTTCAAATATCTGCTTACTTCAGGTGCGCATGAAATTTATAATCAGCGTGTTCCGCAAAATGTGTTTTCACGAGTTTTGATGTTTACTTATGACCACCAAAATAAATATCCATATGCGCATATTCCGAAAATGAGGTATTTCTGTCCAGTATACATGGATATCTTCATATGGATATCCAAGATACTTAAGAAATAACAGTCTTATCACGCATCGCACGCTTATCTCTCCACTGTAGATCACATGAGTCTTCAAAACAGCGTTAAGGTCTGACAACCGTGGATTTTGTAATCTGTATATATAAACACCCGATTCCTTCCTTAGAAAATGTGTAATTCATGTAGTTTCTGCCTTCAAAAGACACTGTCAAGAACTGATCAAATCGGAACCCAGAGTCTGTTCTAAAATCAAATTATTTCCACTGATAGAACATGACTGCTGATGTGAACGGACTTCGTTTAGCGCATTTAAGAGGTTTAGAAATTTTCTAGCGTGGCACATGCAAGAAAACATATATTTCATCACTTCTTAAGTTTTAGAGCACAGGTTATACTGCAAGATACTGTGCGGGGTATCCATATAGCAGTACAACTAAGTTCATTGATTTAAAATTTAAGTATTCAACTTTCGTCACTAAACTGGACATCTTTCCCATTTTAACCAGCCCGTAAGAAAACACTAGACTCCCGTAAGGCTGAACATATTCACAATGTAGCTAAGCCATCTGCTGCTCTCTGACGTTTAGCGAATATTCTTAGGAAGAATCATTCATGGAGTCGGGGATCTAATCCTGTGAGTTGCCTGCGCAGACTTAGGAACAACTTGTCTGATTGCTTAAGCATACATTAATTGGCTTTTTCACCACGTAGCTCATTTTATCACCATCACAGAGGATGCATTTGACGGGTGGACCTGAAATTAATAAAAAGAAGGCATTAATATAAAATTGTAATATAGACCGAAACCCTGTGGAACTCGCAAGTGGGTGTGACTTAATGTGTCATCAGGAACAAGAAAATATATGATTAGCGGGTGGGGATCTGAATGGCTTCTTTTATATATAGCAATTTATGAAATGGAGGGGTGGGGCATGGTCCCAGGATAAAGAGGCCCCGGGTTGGTATGACTGAAGGAGTCTTATCATAAAGAACAAACAATATATAGTTTAGGGTAGGGATCTAAACTGTTCCTGAAATATCTGGCTTTTTATGTAGTAGAGGGATGGGTCATGACCCGGGGCAACCCGGAGACCCCACCCCCATGTTGGTTTTACTGAATGCGACTTATCAGTTATAAGGAACATGAATATATATGCTTTAGGGGCGGGGCTTTTGAAAAGTTCTAGATAGCTTGCCTATGAAACAAGAAAAATGCCTAATGGCATTATGGACGGGTTTTTTTTTCAGTACGGTTAGGATGGTGGTGGCATGGGTGGGGTAGGGTGGGGTGTGGGGTAGGGTGGGGTGGGGTGGGATGGGTTAGGAGTCGGGTGGGACGGGGTGGAATCTGTGGTGGGGTGGGGTGTGGGGTGGGATGGGGTGTGGTGGGGTTGTGGGGTGGGCTTGGGTGGGTGGGATGGGGTGAGGTCGGGTAAGGTGGGGAGTGGTGGGATGGGACGGGGTTGGGGGTGGATTGGGGTTGCTTTGGGATGGGGGTGGGGTGGGGTTGTGGGGTAGGGTATGCTAGGGTAGGGTGGGTAGGGTATGTATGTAAAACTAAGTATGCATGTATGTACAGAACAAATGCAATATCCTAACCCAGAAACAACTTTTTGGTGAGGGGGGGGGGGGGGGGTGGGGCGGGGGGGGGGGGTAATGATTTGTTTATGTGTTTTAAGAAGAAAAAAAAAGTTTTTTTTTTTCTATTTTTAGCTCTGGTGGACACTGATTTTAGCGATTTTTGAAAAAGGGTCACCTAATGAACATTTCTGTATGTATGTAAAACTATGTATGCATGTATGTACAGAACAAATGCAATATCCTAACCCAGTAACATTTTTTGTGGAGGCAGGGGGGGGGGGGGTGGGGTTCATTTGTTTATGTGTTTTACGAAGAAAAACAAAATAAAGTTTTTTTTCTATTTTTAGCTCTATTTTTAGCTCTAGTGGCCACTGATTTTAGCAATTTTGAAAAAAGGTCACCTAATGAACATTTCTGTAAAATAATTTTGAAATCGGGCCATTATCCCAGGAGGAGATGTCGTTTAAAGAAATTGTTGACGGACGACGGACACCAACTCACCTTGAGCACTTCGTGCTAAGGTGAGCTAAAAAAAGAACGCAAAAAAAAAGAAAATTCCATGCCTGTGCATGCATGTATGTATTATTACTAGCAACTATCAGGGGAGGAAGATAATAATTGTTCATATGTGTTTATGGAGAAGAAAAGAAAAATAAAGAAACAAAAGAATGAAAAAAGAAAAAAAAAAAAGAACAAAAAAAAAAAAATGTCTCCACCGGGGTTTGAACTCACGCCCCTCAGATTCATAGTCAACAATAGGATTCGTAGTCCAGCACTCTATCCACTACACTGGCATTTGAAAAAAGGTTAACCAAAAGGTAAACCTGAAAAACACAAGTTTGAAAAATGACAATTTCCGCCAAAATTTTAGTCTTTTGCGCCATTTATAGAAGATACATGAAAGCGGTACCTCCACTTATGCGTCAGTCCTGATATTAAAACAATCTGCTACAGAATAGATGAAAAATATCACTTTGAAAAAAAGGTTAACCAAAAGGTAAACCTGGGACGACGCCCGCCCCCCCCCCCCCCCCCCCGGGACATCGCTATTTTAAAGGACGGATTTTTTTTTAAAAAAACCCGCCCAAAAAGGGGTTGAGCATGGTTTGGAGGTGGTATCTGGGTGGTTTCTGAGATTTTGGGCATTTTAACAAATATCGGGTTGGGGCATGGCCCCTGCACATCCTTGGGGACCCGGTTGGCATAAAATCATATGGCTGAAAAAAATTATTCCAGGAACATTTCTATACTTTTTGTCAATATATCTACAAAGGCTCTGCGGTACATTTAAATGTCGATTTTCAAATCCCCATTATATGTCTATGGAAAATCTATGTTGCAATAGCAGCCAGTCTAATGTGCCGATTTTCATTAAAACATAATCTTCTTGTCCCCAGCCCAGCGATGCTTCATATGAAATTTGGGCTGAATCGGCCCAGTGGCTTCAGAGTTGATGTAGTTAGAAAGTGTCGACGTCACACGATATCAGACGACGGACAACTGCCTATCGTATAAGCTCCTCCGGAGCCTTCGACTCGGATGAGCTAAAAATTCTAGATTTTTTTACTCATAGGTTGACACATACAAATTAACAAGTTTATCGGGCAAATTTATAGGCCAAGCGCCTGTGGTTACTTTTTTGTGAAACAGTTATGATACAAATTGGTTATCTGCATTCTTTAACAGTCGGGTGACAATGGCGTCTTTTTGGAGAAATTTTACCGCTCAAAGCGTAGTCTTTGTAAGTACATGTAATCATGTCAGCAAACAACAATGATGGGATGAGTCCTCGACAAAGAATCCTTGCATCAACATACATGCATATGCAGCGTCAATGCTTAAAGCAGGATAGAAAAAAACGAAGCAACATGTTTAACAGCTTTAAATAACACCGGTCATATACATGTATATAAACAAATCGACAAGACAATCCAGTATAATGCAATTCTACTGATCAGTACACCAATACACCAATTGCAGCGAATGTAATCTCGGCCCCCGCCCATCGGGGCTTGAATAAATAGATGGGCTGCATGATGCTTCCACGCAGAGCTGAAACCGACCCGCACACGAGTACTGGTAAACTGCTTAGAGGATCTAAGCCTGCCCAGGCAAGGCGCTGCGAGTCGGACCCTCCATGCTTATAAACCCAATTGGATTCATTGGGCGACAGGGCTTGAGATGTCAGTTCATCTCAGTATCGGGTAAAAGTCCCACTGAATTGGAAGCAACGCCTCCAAAAGGACCTTTACAGTGTTGACGGAGACGTTAAACCTAAACTAAAACAAAACAAAACAAAAAGAAAAGAATGTAATCAAAATAAATTAATGATAATTATTAATGTAAATACCTACATGTACCTATGGACTGGCATGAATTTTATGAAGAAGAAATACATGCTTGGCCGAATAAAAAGTACACTAGTAAACCGTTAAACAAAAATATATTTATCATATGACGTCGCGTCTGATAGTAAGATAACGCCATGTAATAAATTCGATAATCCACTAGTGGATTAAATATGCAAATTAGTAAGATACGCCCCGTAACGCTACATGTATGGCGTCCTTAACGACGTCGCGTTTACTAATTGTGGAATATTGACATTTTTGTAAAACAATCGTGAATAAAATCCGTTTTAAATAGATTCTTGCATTCGTGCTCATGTATTATTGAATTTATTAAACTCGTTGAGGTAAAGGGATGCAATGCTCGGCATAGCCTCGCATTTTATCTCTTTCCCTCAACTCTTTTAATAAATTCAATAATACATGAACACTCATGTAAGATCATCTATATATGTTTTATTCATTTGATATAGATTACCCCTCATCCTGCTGTTCACAACAACCCCTATCCGCTTTGCAAATATTGTAGATCAAGATCACAGCCATCTGGTCAGGATCTACACTGTTTGACTTTCTGTTTATGAATTGGTTGGAATAAATGACATCGAGTCATCTGATTGGTTCGCAGTCAGAAATGGGTGTGGCTAAATTGATTATTCAGCAGGATAAGGGTTAAATATGCTGATGATTGTTTGTTTGATTTGAGGTTTAACGTCCCCGTCAACACTGCAAAGGTAATTTTGGAGACGTTGCTTCCAATTTTGTGGGACTTTTACCCGACATTGAGATGAAATGACATCTCAAGCCCTGTCGCCCAATGAAACCAATAGGGTTTATTAGCATGGACGGTTCGCCTCGCACCGCGGTTCCTGGACAGGCTTAGATCCTCTAAGCGGTTTACCAGTACTAGTGTGCGGGCCGGATTCAGCTCTGCGTGGAAGCATCATGCAGCCCATAAATTTCTTCAAGCCCCTATGGGCGGGGGCTCGCCCATCTATTTCTTCAAGCCCCGATAGGCGGGGCCGATTTTTTTTCTCTCGCAGAAGAAACAAAATGACCCACAAGGATTGACGCTAAACCAATCAACCTATCACTCGGCCTTCACTCGTCGGGGCTTGAAGAAACAGATTTGGCTGTTTGTTTGATTTTTGCTCTTCCCCGCAGGGCTGAAAGGCTCGCAAATATGTACTGGTAAACAGCTTAGAGGCATTTACATGAAGCCTACCCATGAAAAGTTATGCATATAAACCCTATTGATTTCACTAGGAAACAGGGCTTGGGATGTCATCTCAATGTCGGATAAAAGTCCCTCAAACATGGAAGCAACGTCTCGAAAATGACATTTACAGTGTTCAGGGGGGGGGGGGGGGGGGCATTAAGGCTCTAATCAAACTATTAACATAATTGAGTTTGTATTTTTTAATTTAACAGCTGTAAGTGCATCTTTTCTCGTCCAAGTTGATATAATTGTTAATTTTCAGCTCTAATTAACACATGTATCAATTTGTTACTTAAGACAAACGTACATTGTACTATAGTTATCACAGAGTGCTTTGCTAATGAAACACTCACTATGGTAATAGTCAATGAAAAAAAAATGAAAAAAGAAATATCATGAATGAATTTATAGAATGAAAATGAATAGATTTCTTAGTGCTTCTCTGTGATGTCACATCTGATATATGGGCCCCGCCAAGCGATTTTGGTACTTATCGCCTATGCGAGCAGCGAAGGTTCAGGCGAGCCTGCGCATCCGCGCAGTCTCGCCAGAACCTTCGCTGCTCGCTCATACAAGCAGTGAATCAAGAGGAACCTTCAGACAGAAAGCCATATCCCTTGCTCCTCTGAATGGCTGGGCATGCGCAGTTAAAATTTGTCATGACGGAATGCTCGAAGACCCAAATTCGCTTGGCGGGGCTCATATGTTAGTGCCTTTGATCGTCAGGATAAGAAGCGAAAATGCTTGTTTATTCTATATGGTTTTATGCAAATATTCTTTAGGCGTTTGGGTAGGCAGGATCATGCAATTGCTTTTGAAATCTTCATTCAGCTTTACATGTTTGTTTGTATTGGAGTTTAACGGCCCAGTCAACACTATTTAGGTCATTTTTTAGCCGGTCAGTTTACCTATCCACACTTTCCTGGGCATGCTTATACGTAAGCGGTTAACCAGTAAAGTGCACATTCTTTCGCCAGAAACTGACAACTGCCCTTCTTGAATCAGCGGAAGGGAGAGAATGACCGTAGAAAAGATTTCATGATCAATCTCCACGAAAGAATGTTGCCGACCCCGGCGGGAGTCGAACCCGCGTCCTCCTGATCACCAGTCAGACGCGCATCCGACTAAGCCAACGAGACCGGCTCAGCTTTACATGTAGCTAGCTAACTCATCGAATGATTGGACCTCGTGCACTTAGTGGCATTCATCCTTGCAAACGAATATAAACGATGCAGATCATCGAGTGGGTTTGGACATCACAATTTTATCACTGATGCCGAACCAGTGTCTGGTATCAGAGGCTTTCAACCTGCAAATCTGGAGAGTTTGTACTGATGTAGACTTGCCTAAAATGCCCGCGAGTGCGTAGGTAGTATTCCAAGAAAGAAAGTGTTCTGTCTACTGGGGTCAGAGTGTGCATACAATTACCGGAAAGCACCAAAACACCGAAAAGCACATATAAATACCTGAAAAGCACCTCGTACTTGGGGGTATTCTGCGGAGGAACATGATAAAACAAGATGTGTTTGTGAAACACTGATGCCCCCGGACAGCGCCAATGTTAATGTTTTTAAAAATTTTGAAAAAAATAGGTCAAAGGTCAAGTTCAAGGTCACGAGATCAAAAATTATGGTACCACTGGAAAGGTCTTGTGATAAGGTATACACATGTGAAATATGAATGCTCTATCTATTACCATTCAAAAGTTATGCCCAATGTTAAAGTTTTTGCAGACGGACAAACGGACAAACAGACAAACAGACGGACAGACCAAAAACTATATGCCCCCGAATCTCTTAGATTCCGGGGGCATAAAAATGAAATTTAGGCCAATGTATTAGATCTATATTGATATCAAGAATTACACGCTGCTTTCTATATCTATCTTTATAGACCGTTCGGAATACTTTGGTTAAATAATGTTGTCTTGACGTTATTTCAACAGAGGATGTCTATTCGGAGGTCACCACCAAGTGACCATGTGAGGTTTACCAGGGTTTCCATTGCTAGAGAGGGGGTAGTGTCACTGACTAAATACGGTGTATAACAAGTCTGTTCAACAATTCACATGAACATTTAGCGGTTTAGCGGGTGGTGGTGACTATATAGCCTTTTCAAGATTTTCACATATATCGAGCCGATCGTTTGTGAAGTGTCTCTATATTACGGATTTAACCATTAATAACAATCGAATTGAGTCTTCATCTTTATTAAGCATCTAAGCTCTCAGCTGACATAACTACAAGTGTAAGACAAAAGACATAAAACCGATTTCTCACGCCAACAAGTACCAATTATACGAACACATAAGATACTACAATTTCCCCCTTCTAAAAAGAATTTGCTCCCAAATACAAGGATATATAAGAAATCTCACACTGTTGTGAAAGTTGCTGTAGCAGGACAGTTTATCTTAACTAAGTCTCAATTTCATTGCTTAGGCCAAATCCACATTAAAGAGGCTGTTCAAAGATTTGCATTGTCTGTCACTGGTTAAACAGAAATGCGCTCAGACGTCATTTAAATCAAAATACACCACAAACACAGTCCTAAGTATTTCAAAAAAAGCAAAAGCTAATGCTAACTATATGCACAGACTGTTCTGTATCTAACCCAATCAGTCAACTCAAGTCTTCAATATCACAGAGTGACTTATCCAACTGAAGTGAACTGAACACGCATTTCGAAACTAAGTCATTACTTCTTCGGTAGTTTCCGTTCACGAACTGGTCTTCTATTAGGCGTATCCATCATCATTTCTCGGGGTGTTTCAGGTTCTTTATCAGAATGTTCGGGAACATTTTCCCTAGTGTCAGAGTTATCTTCCGCCGACTCGTTATATTTCTTCACTTGTGTGTTATTTCTCTTATACTGCACACCTTCTGGAGATTCCACTACACAACTATTCTCATACTTATTTACAAGTCTATATGGAGTTGAAACGAAAGGTGTGTCCATTTCCTCCCGTCTATCCTGATTTACGAGCACCTTGTCACCAGTTTCTAGGTCACTTTCTCGCGCTCCACGTTTCTCGTAAATGTACAGTTTGTTATTTACTTTATTGGAACTGTCTCTGTCCCTTAGCTCTTCATCATATGTAATATTGCCGAAAGTATCTAATTGTGGCAATTTAGTACGACGCTTGCGGCCAAACATAAGTTCCGCAGGCGACACATGTGCAACTGGATGTGGCGTCGTTCTGTATGCAAACAGATATGTTCTCAGTTCCCTTTTCCAGTCCTTATGCTCAGCTTGCGATATACGTGTCCGTTTCAATAGTGATCTAGTTTGTCTTTCCACTTCTCCATTTGCTGATGAATAAAGGGGTGTAACTCTTCTTGGAGTAATTCCATTTTGCGCTAGAAAGTTTTCATACGTTTTTGGCCGAAGCTGTGGCCCGTTGTCGCTCGTGATCGTAACTGGATATCCATGTCGTGAAAACATATTTCCAGTGCTTCTATAATTCTTTCACTTGACATATCCTTTGTTATTTCAAGCTCATAATATCGACTACAATAATCCACACACAAAAATACATAGTGCCCTGAATCTAACGGCCCTAACAGATCTACACTAACATCCTGCCACGGCCCTGTAGGAAGCTCCGTGGGCTAAATAGGTTCCGGTTTTGGCATATCACTCGCGATTTGGCAACCATGGCATGATCTCACATATCGCTCTACATCACGATCAATACCTGGCCACCACACTTTGGACCGAAGCAGCTGCTTGGTGCCTACTATACCTAAATGACCTTGATGTGCTAATTTGATACACTTATTCCTCAAACACTAAGGAATAACTAATCTAGAACCGCGTAACACTATATATCAAATTTTACACAGCTCATCTTTCACATGCATATAATTTGCACAAAATTTATCCCACTTTGCCTGCCTTAAACAGTTCCTAACTTGATCTAACTCGAAGTCATCCTTTGACGCTTCCTCGACTTGACGTGTTGTTACGGCAGACGGAGTTGCTTCCCTTGCTAAAAACCTAACATTATCCTCTGCTTGTTGTTGCATCCTATCGCCCTGATCCTTTTTCAACAAACTGACGTCCACTAAACTTGACAACGCATCAGCGACGTTACTTTGCCCTGTGACGTTTCTGATTTTAAAACTGTACGGCAATAGCTTTATCATCCAGCGTTCTATACGTGTGTTAGGCTTTCCTTTTTTGCCATAAATATTTTCCAATTTCTTGTGGTCTGTTAACAATTCGAATTCAATACCGTATAAATAAACGTGAAATTTCTCACACGCCCAAACCACTGCTAATGCTTCTTTTTTTTTGTTGTCGAATATTTCTTTTCTACGTCAGACAATGATCGACTCGCATAGCTTATGACCTTCTTTTGTCCGCCATATTCCTGATTTTATACAGCTCCTAGTCATACACCACTTGCATCCGTTATTAACTGTGTAATTTTCGCATTAAGCCTAAAATGTCCCAAAGTGTTACATTCTGTCAAACAGTTTTTTTTGCATCTTAAAACTATCTTTTTGTTCATTTCCCCAGACAAACTTAGAATTTTTCTTAGTCAGAATTCCCAATGGCTCTGAGATTGTTGCCAAATTTGGAATATAACGTGCTGAGAAATTGACTAGTCCAAGGAAAGATTTTACTTCCTGCGCATTCTGTGGCTATTGTGCATCTAGTGCCTTTACTCTCTCTCTGATGTTGGTCCAATACCCTTTTTTGGATAATACGTGTCCCATGAATGTTATTTTGTCCATGCCAAATTCACATTTTCCGCGACTTAAGGTCAAGAGTCTTGCTGTAATCCTGTTCAACACCTTTTCTAGCCTTCGGTCGTGTTCTTCCTTGTTTTTACAGTGTACAACCATGTCATCTGAAATGTTCTGAACTCCTTCGAAGTCGTGAACAACTTGTGAAATTACTTGCTGATATTTCTGAGCGGCAATATTTATTCCAAATATTAATCTTTTGTACCGATATAGTCCGTTATGGGTCACGAATGTTGTGACATCTCGCGAATTTTCTTCCAACAAGATCTGATGATAACCTAGAAGCCGTAGTGGTTACGCTACTCGCCTTGTAAACCAGGGTTCGCAGGATCGATCCCGGGCTTCTCCAGACTTTCGGATGAGTCTTTAAACCGAGGTCCCGTCTCCGTATGACCTTAGCTGTTGATGGGACGTAAAACTCAAACACACATACACACACACTGATGATAACCAAGACGGAGATCTATTTTACTGAACACCTCGTTTCCATTCATTTTACACAATATTTCGTCTACCGTAGGAATCGGGTGATGCTCTCTGACAATAGCCCTGTTGGCTTGTCTCATATCAACACACAATCTAAAGTCTCCGTTTGGCTTTGGTACTACTAAGTAGAAGTAAAACAAAGATCAGGAATTGATACAATTAACTTACTCCACCCATAAAAGACACCAAAGGGAAAGAAATACAAACATTAAGCGACCAGACCATAATGGAAACCTAAACTAAGGAAGGCCATACGGACAGTTACTTTCCCACAAAATGGCCATATGGCCATCCAAAACCAAAAGACACAAGTGATACACACAGTAAGTAACAAACAACAACATAAATAAATCGCCATAGAAGAGCCGCCTTGGAACGGTCAGTGGAAGATTTCCACTGGGGGGCTTAAATCGATTTTACGTGGCCACAATCCTCGCCCTTACTTCCGTCGCGATTTAGACAAATAATTTGTTCAGTCCGCATGAAGGCCTCCTAACTCATCAGTGCAACATCTCCGTGAACACAAAAATCAAAGAACCACAGAGGTGAGACAACGGTGAGGACTCGACAGCAAGAAACCACTGAAATGCTGGAGCAAAAGAAAACCAACAGTTAGACTCCGATGAGCCCGACCAGAGACAGAGCATCAGGCACCAACCAACATTATCTCTCTAATTTTCAATAAGCCTTTACGTTGGAGCCGTCATAGAATCTGAGGCCTGACCCACCGGCGTGCAATTAAAGAGGGAAGCAAAGTTGCCAACCGTGATTGGGTTAACTACCATGCATGCATTCTGTCGTATAATATTCATGTTGTACCCAATCTTTTTATATCGAAGAATGATTTTACGAAATTTGGTGCTGAAGTCATTGCGGTTATATATTTTTCTGAATTTATAGACTAAGTCACCATAAAATTCGGGTTCCGATAGACCTTGTTGCAGAAGAGATTTAAGTCCAATATTGAATTTTGAAATTAAATCAGAATGGCGTCTATAAAATTTTGAAAAGGTTTTGCGTAGTTTATGGTACCGATAACCCTGATTAAGGAGTTTAGCCGTTAATAATTTATTACGAGTGTTGAAGTCAGTTACATGACTACACACTCTAGCAAATCGAATTAATTGCGAAATATAAACGCCATAGGATGGCGCACGAGGAACATCACCATCCAAAAAAGGAAAATTTACAATCTCAAAATCAAAGTCATCGCGTTTATCATAAATTTTGCACGAAACAAATCCATTTACAATAGACAGATGTAAATCCAAAAACGGGGCCTCGGTATCAGAAGAATTTGCTTTATTTAACTGAAGTTCTAGGGGGTAAATCTGACTGATCAAACCATCAAAATAGGTATTATCAATATTTAATAAATCATCTAAATATCTAGAAGTAGAGCTAAAAGCTTCAATAATTTCAGATTGGTTATCAATGGAAAGCGACAAAATGAAGTCTTCATAAGACTGGACTGACCCATGAAGAAGGTTTACTCACTTTTTCAATAATGTCAAGAGATCCAAGCTCTTCCAACATTTTAGTTACTTTTTCCTGTAAACTGGATGGAATTCTATACATTCGCTGTACTACAGGTTCCACGCTTGAATCTATGTGCAACTTCAGTTCATAATCTGACAGGTTTCCTATACCTTTGAAACATCCTCATACTTCTTTTCTAATACTGAGTTCACCTCGAGCGCCAATACTCCCAGTTTTATAGCAGTTTCCCTTCCTAACAATGCTGGGCCTTCACCACTGATCACATAAAAGTCAGCTTCAGTTTCTCGGCGCGGTCCCTTTAATGAAACATTTGTAGTGAATTCCCAATTAAATCCAATGGGTTATCACTGCTATAAGTGTACAGCTTTTTGCTTAATTTCTCGGATTTGCATTTTATGTGATTATTTTTTAATATTTCCCAGGCATTTCTGTCAATCACATTTACAGTTGCACCACTGTCTATAATTACAGGAACACAATGTCCATCCAGGTATAAATCAAGCTTATCTGAACTGTCTATAACTAGAGCTATCACTAAAGGTGATGAATACCCCCACAAAAACTGCCTTGATAGTACATCAGCGGCATTTTGCATTTTTTTCACTTGAAAGGGGCCATAACTATGTCGAAAATTGACGAATTGTAGTGGAAATCGAACTTGACCTGTATTTTATGATGTTACATCAGTGTACCAAAAATTATAAAAATCGGTGAAGCGCTTTTTGAGTTATTGTCTGGAAACCAAGTCAACAGACCGACAGACCGACCGACCGACCGACCGACAAGCTCACTCCTATATACCCCCCAAATTTCATTTGTGGGGGTATAATGAATGCATATTCATCACTTGAACTTCCCTCTTCCTCAACCAATCTAATGTTTGAGCCTGATTCCTTCTTTCCTCTGTCCTTTCCCTTCTGTTTAGTGTTACAAAACTTCATAAAATGTCCCTTAAACCCACATTTATGACATACTTTATCCCTTGCCGGACATGAGGGGTCTTTTGCAAAATGGCCAAACTTGCCACAGCGAAAACAGCCAGTTTTACTTTTCGGCTTTGACGAAAACCTGACAGCCGACTTTGGCCTGGTTGCTCTGTTCGTCACGCGATGCACAGATTCCATTTTAGGGGACTGATCTTCCATTTGCCATGCTTGTTCGTGTACTCTTTCCACGGTTGATGCGATTAAAAGTGGGCTGTCCAAAGTCAAATCATGTCCTTTTTCCAGTACTTTTATCCGAAGTGTGTGACTTCTACATTTTTCAATGACCTGGGCTCTGATCTGTTGGTCATCATTATCAAAGTAGAATTAAAACAAAGATCAGGAATCGATACAATTAACTTACTCCACCCATCAAAGACACCAAAGGGAAAGAAACACAAACATGAAGCGACCAAACCATAATGGAAACCTAAACAAAGGAAGGCCATAAGGACAGTTACTTTCCCACAAAATGGCCAAATGGCCATCCAAAATAAAAAGACACAAGTAATACACACAGTAAGTAACAAACAACAACATAAATAAACCGCCACAGAAGAACCGCCTTGGAACGGTCAGTGGAAAAAATTCCCTGGTGGCTTAAATCGATTTTACATGGCCATAATCCTCGCCCTTACTTCTGTCGAGGTATACACTAATTTTGTTCAGGCCACATGAAGGCTTCCTAACTCATCATTGTAACATCTCCGAGAACATACAAATAACAAGAGCTGTCGCCAGACAGCATAGCTCGCCTGTTTCGCGACTTCAAGATATAAGGAAAAATTTATGAACCATGAAATATAGGTCACACTCACCTTGATATATTTGAGATCAATAATCAGGTCACATGGAACATATATTCCAGATATTACATTTCAGGATCAAATTGTATCTGAATTATAAGGCAAAATCATTGAACCATGAAAATAGGTCACAAGGACCTAGATATATTTCCATGTCAATCATCGGGTCACATGGAACTAATTATCCAGGTAAGGCATTTCTCCATCAAAAAGTATTCAAGATAATAGGAAAAATCACTGAACCATGAAATATAGGACACACTGACCTAGATATTAATTCAAGCTCAATCATGGGGTCACATGGAATAAATAATCCAGGTATGACATTTCTCCATCAAATAGTGTTCAAGATAATAGGCAAAAATCACTGAACCATGAAATATAGGTCACACTGACCTGGATATATTTTGCGGTCAATTATAGAGTCACATGGAACTAATAATCCAGGTATGACGTTTCTCTATCAAATTGTATTCAAGATAATAAGCAAAATCACTGAACCATGAAATATAGGTCATACTGACCTAGATATATTTTGAGGTCAATAATGGGGTCACATGCAACTAATAACCCAGGTAAAACATTTCTCCATCAAATAGTATTCAAGATAATAGACAAAATCACTGGACCGTGAAATGTAGGTCACCATGACCTAGATATATTTTGCGGTCAATTATTGGGTCATATGGAACTAATAATCCAGGTATGACATTTCGCCATCAAATAGTATTCTAGATAATAGGCAAAATCGCTGAACCATAAAACATAGGTCACAGTGACCTAGATATATTTTGAGGTCAATAATGGGGTCACCTGCATTTAATAACCCAGGTATAACATTTCTCCATCAAATAGTATTCAAGATAATAGACAAAATCACTGGACCGTAAAATGTAGGTCACCATGACCTAGATATATTTTGCGGTCAATTATTGGGTCATATGAAACTAATTATCCAGGTATGACATTTCTCCATCAAATAGTATTCGAGATAATAGGCAAAATCGCTGAACCATGAAATATAGGTCACAGTGACCTAGATATATTTTGAGGTCAATCGTGGAGTCACATGGAACTAATATCCCAGGTATGACATTTCTCCAACAAATAGACTTCAATATATACAGACCATACTATAGCCCCAGAATTCCTCATTTTCTACATGACCTCTGTGAAATTTAAGAAGTGATTATAACTGTAAAGACATCTGCTGCAATGGTGTATTCGTCCTGCCAAGAATTTTTATTAATGTTTAGAAGAAACTACTCCACTTATACTACACTGTATGACAGCCTGATATTGCAGAGAAATCAAATTAAATGAAATGAGTTAATCCTTAAGTACAAAATGCAGACGATAAATTATGTCTGCAAAGTTTCAGAGAACAGACTTATTCATATAATATCAGTGTTGCTTATTCAATGTCTAGAGTGCACACAGAGTCCATTATGAGCAATATCATCAGGATCTACATGCACACTGTATGCAAGCACAACTGTGTGTTACAGTTTAAGCTCACAAGGAGATGTAAGGAATTTTCCTTATTTGTCAGAAGTGTATATTGTGGGTCCGTGTTAGAATTACCTCGATGAGACGATTTTAACAAGTACCCACAACATATGTTTGTATTAAGAAATAATAAAAATAGGTAAACTGACCGGCTCAAAAATGACCTAAATAGTGTTGTGAGTGAGTGTTTGAGTTTTACGTCCAACCAACATCTAAAGTCATACGGAGACGGGATCTCGAAAGTCTGGAGAAGCCCGGGATCGATCCTGCAATCCCTGGTTTACAAGGCGAGTAGCGTAACCACTACACCACTGAGGCTTCTGACCTAAATGGTGTTGACTGGGCCGTTAAACTCCAACACAAACAGACAAAGCATAAGAAGACTACGTCGTACAGATGGCATAGTCGACTACTCATTAATTAGTAAAGGAAAATGGAAGGGGTCTATTTCTTTTTTATTCTTTCATCAGTGAATAAGAGCATAAACAAATAACAATATTAAAAACACAAAATAATGGGATCAAGGAAGATTTCAATAAAACTTCTCAGTCAAAATCCGAATCACCAGGCAGTGTAGCGCAGCTTTCCGCGCAACTGACTGAAGAGCCAGAGGTTGTGGGTTCGATACCCGGATCGGTCACTTTGATCATGAAATTGGTCAACTGACTGTGCTCGATATAATAGGTTGAAAGGGACGTAAAATCCCAAACGGACAAACAAATTCATGTTCTATTTTTTTAGTAAACTGAATTGGAAAATATATATATACAGTTCTGTTCTGTTTGTCCTGTTCAATATGCATTTATTGTACATGATGATGGAGAATTCCTACGTGATATAATTGCACTGATATTCAGTTCTACCACATTCTATCTTAATCAATACACGTGATAAGTAATCAGGATAACAAATCTGTTAAATGAGGACCCACTAAACCCCACTTTAGAGAAATGAAACTGGGGTTCAAGGGGGGGGGGGGGCAGTATTTTTCTCATTTCTGCTCCAGACATAGGTTGTGGGTACTCGATAGAATCGCTCGATGAGGCGATTCTAACGAGTACCCACAACCTATGTTTTGGAGCAGAAATAAGCAAAATAATGTTTACCCCTGTAAACATAAATTAAAACCCCCTAAACCACACTTTATAGAGAGGAAACTTGGGTTTAAGTGGGGGGGGGGGGCAGTATTTTTCTTATTTCTGCTCCAATAAATAGATTGTGGGTACTCGTTAGAACCGCTCGATGAGGCTGTTATAACGGGCACCCACAACCTATGTTTGGAGTATTACTAAGAATGATATATTTAATTTTCATCATTTTGTAGAGTGAGTGAGTGTTTGAGTTTTACGTCCCACCAACAGCTAAGGTCATACAGAGACGGGACCTCGGTTTAAAGACCCATCCGAAAGTCTGGAGAAGCCCGGCATCGATCCTGCGACCCCTGGTTTACACAGCGAGTAGCGTAACCACTACACCACGGAGGCTTCTTTGTAGATGTGAAAGAATGCATGCACTATGTCTGACAGATATGCTATCATTATTTTATTTCAACTGTCATTGACATACACTGTCCAACTAATGTTGAAAGTAATGTTGGGTCCATGTTACTTAAATTGTCCCCCGACCATCGGGGCTTGAAGAAATATATGGTCTGCATGATGCTTCCACGCAGAGCTGAATCCGACCAGCACACGAGTACTTGAAAACCACTTAGAGGATCTAACCTGCCCAGGCAAAGCGATGCACATGAGTCGGACCGTCCATGCTTATAAACCCTATTGGTTTCATTGGGCGACAAGGCTTGAGATGTCATTTCATCTCAATGTCGGTAAAAGTCCCACAAAATTGGAAGCAACGTCTCCAAAATGTTTGTTTTTGTTTGATTTGAGGTTTAACGTCCCCGTCAACTCTGTAAAGGTCATTTTGGAGACGTTGCTTCCGCTTTGCCTGTGCAGGGTTAGATCCTTTAAGCGGATTACCAGTACTCGTGTGTGGGTTGGATTCAGCTCTGCATGGAAGCATCGTGCAGCCCATATATTTCTTCAAGCCGCGATGGGCGGGGGTCGGTCTCCAAAATGACCTTTACAGTGTTGATGGGGACGTTAACCCACAAATCAAACAAACAAAAACTTAAATAGAATGTGTTTTTGCATGGATCCATTATGCACAGACTAGTCGCTGAGCCGCGGTTGAGCCTTAAATTTTTGGCAAGATATGGTACCATTGCTACATTTATCCCTTATTTGAACAAAATTGTACTATTTTACTTTAAAAAGCAATAGCTTCTTGAATCAGCACAGGGACAGAATGAAGAGATTTCATGATCAATTTCCATCAAAGAATGTTTTTGGCCCCGGCAGGTGTCGAACCTGCGTCCTCCTGATCACCAGTTGGATGCGCATCCGACTAGGCTACTCAGGTGAATAGTTATGGCTATACTAAAAAACAGTCATGCCAGGCTGTGCAGCAAAGTCGGTAGCACATCTGACTAAGAAGCCAGAGGTTGCTGGTTTGAAACCCGGCCAAGCCACATTTTTTCTTGGAATTTGATCATGAAATACTTTCTAGCCATCCTCCCACTCCGCTAGTTCAAGAAGGACAGTTGCCAGTTACTGGCAAATGTATGTGCACTTAGTACTGGTTAATCACTTAGGTCTAAGTGTGGTTAACAGTTAACTGACCACACTTGATATGGTCAAAATGGGTTGAAAGGGCTGTGAAACATCTAATCAAACAAGCAAATTCAAACTAAACATGATTTAGTCTAATAAGTTGCTATCAACATAAAAAGCCCTTGCAACAAATAAAAAAGAAACTGGAACTCAGCAAACCAATAGCCAGAACCATATGATATGGGCACTTTAGTTCATCAGAATCTTGTTCATTTATTTCGAAGGCCACTCATTTATATCCTTTTTCTAAACTTTGATTATGTGTCAACACAGGAAAAGTGTTAAATAAAACCTCTTACGTTACCTAAATATACAAACATAATATGTTCCCTTGAATTCTAGGTGTGGGCCATTTACTGAAAAAAGGAGTATTCAAATATGACACTAACGCCTAAATCCCCCTGTCACATCTCACATCATTGAGCTTATTGTGGTAGAATTGTTGTTTACACATGTCTCTATGTTTTTATAGAGATGCTCATTGATATTCCCTGCTTATGACTGACAATCTAAAGTCACTTAGAAGAATAGGTAGTGAGACATCCTAGACTCAAATACAGTGATAGGTAGTGAGACAGCCTATACTCAAATACAGTGAGACAGTGTCTTATATACTAAAAATAACCTTCCAAGAATCAGAAAGTGTATCAGTTCCACAGCCCAGTGAACTGGAGCTGGGGCTTACAATAGATGCCCAAAGCATGAAGTGCATCCATATAGACATTCTACATTCTAAGAATAGATATGTATTTCTCTCAAAATAACCCCAGACTGCCACCGACCTTGTATTAGGTCATCAGTCTAAATATACACAGAGCGTGAGAGAATTTGAAGGATCAAAGATTACATGTACTAAATGAATAGACCAGAAAATACTTCTGGTACCATTTAAGGCTTATCTGCTGCACATCTTTAAATCTGCAAAAAGCAATCTAAAAACCTCAACAATATCTTGTATCATAAATGTTCCAAGACAAGCCATCCTGGATATATCTGTGTCCCTGGCTTCAGCATAACATGCTATTGCAAGATGTTCTTTTCCCACTTGTCAGTTTGTTTTTGTTTGATTTGAGGTTTAACGTCCCCGTCAACACTGTAAAGGTCATTTTGGAGACGTTGCTTCCAATTTTGTGGGACTTTTACCCGACATTGAGATGAAATGACATCTCAAGCCCTGTCGCCCAATGAAACCAATAGGGTTTATTAGCATGGACGGTCCGCCTCGCACCGCGGTTCCTGGACATGCTTAGATCCTCTAAGCGGTTTACCAGTACTTGTGTGCGGGCCGGATTCAGCTCTGCATGGAAGCATCATGCAGCCCATATATTTCTTCAAGCCCCTATGGGCGGGGGCCGTTCCCACTTGTCAGAGGTGAGATCTGGAATCTGATTGTACCATTTCCTAAAAACATTCTTGTTGTACAGTTCTCAAGTGAAAAACTATTTGACTGGTGTTGAAGTTAATGGTCGTTTCCGTCTTGCACCTTTCTGTGGTGTGTTCTCATTGCTCCTTTTGCTATTGCTGCTGGAAGCTGCAACAACAGGGAGGCTTTCTATTGAAACAAAATGGGCGTCTTCTCCCAAATCAAACTCAATTTCTCCATCCATTTCTTTAAAACAAGATTTACTGAGAAAGTTGGGTAATTCCTTTTCATGAAAGCCAGCTGTTAGCAAATAATCTATCTGAAGCTGTACAACTTCTGCAAGTCGCTGGATTGCTGTTTCAGGTGGCAGCCATCTTTTTGGGTCTTTTACAACATAGCCACTTGGAGCATCTGCAGACTTTTTACCTATTGTTAAGGCTCTTACTTGCTCAAAGCTCAAGTCATCCGGGCTTATACGCTTTGGGCAATACAACTCTTTAATGAACTCCACAAACCTGTCTCCATTCAGAATAATGTTTTCATTAGAGACAATTATAGATGAAGACCTATATATTTGTTTCAACCATAGCTTCATCACTGTAGTGTGTGAAATCTGTTGAAACTTTGGAACAAAGTCATTGCCACCGATGCATAAACCAATTGCAACTTTCAGACCTATGTGTTTATCATTGTAGATTTCTTCAAATAATTCCAGAATTCGAGTGAGGTTATATATGTCATACCTTGGACCAACTTTTTGAAGAACAACATATACAGTGGACTGAAATTTGCCATCCTCATTTCGAGGCCAGTGTCTGGATAATGTAAACAGGTGAATGTACACAGCATCTATATCTCCAGAAGTGACTATGCTGACAGCAGCCTTTCCTGGTGGTATTTCCGAAGCATGTTGTACTAGCCAATCAACTTGAGACATCTCCGCCTCACCTTTGCGTTGTTTTATGGCTGACAGCTTGGAAAATGTTGTAGCAGGACCATGTTCCTGGAAGGTTTTCTGAATCGGTATTGCTGCCAATGAGCAAATGCATGCACCTTCGCAGCCACAGCATTCAAGAATACATTCACTATCTACAGTAAGGCAAAGATTTTTTGATATTGAAAGTTGTTCAATATTTTCAGCAAAGTATTTGCTGATAAGTGCCTTACCTTCTGGTGTCTTAGTTAGTGCATCCTTATCAAATGCTGTTTCACTTAACATTGAAGATGCAGGTTTCAGATGTGCGACAGAACTTGTTGATTTTGCCTGCCTCTGGCATCGTGTTGCACTCTTGAAATTATCTGGTGTGTAAGAATACTTTTCTTCACATATAACCATGTCTGAGATGAAGGGAAAAGCACGTAGAGTGTTTTTGATAATAGTTTCAACAAAGAGAATGTAATGTCGACCAGAGGTGCAGTGACTAGCCTTGAACTTGACACCAGCGAATTCCACAGTAGCAAAAATACTGTGTGAACTGACTTCTGGTGGAACATCTGGGAGATTTAACAATAGGTATTTGTCAACATTGGAATGATGTGCACTATTGGTGATACTCAGGGAGCTGATACAACTGCTCACTTGATCTTTAATTGCCCTTTGCATCCCCAAGGACTTGAACACCTTTGGTTTGGAAGCATCTGGCTTGAGCAGTGCCTGACACGCATTGACTTCTGACGTTAAGCAGTCTATTTCTTTGGTCTTACGAGCAACCAATTTCTTCCGTTTTTCCTCGTTTTCTTCTTTTGTTGTCTTTACGACATTAATCTTCGATTTCAAAGTTCTTTTCAGTGTTGTTCCTTTTGCTTTCTTTGCTCTTTGAACCAACTCATTTGGTCCCAATACGTCTTGATTTTTCAGATCATCAAAGTTTAAACCATTGAATAATTTTTCTTTCACGCAATATTTCTTGATCAGAAATTCAGCAACTTGTTGGCTGTTGGTATCTAGCATTGCTGGTGGCAGTGCAGTAGGTTGTCTAGCATACACATTGAATGGAATAGTTTGTTCATTGAGTGATAAGCCGTTCCTTCGTAAAATTAGAGAAGCAGTTGGATATATGTGATTAAGATCAACTTCTGTTAGTGTCCAACCAAGATTGTCAGCATCATCAACTTCTGAGCTTGATTCGGGTCTGACTCGGCTTCCTTCAATAAGTGTATCTATCAAAGACATTTTACATGTGACCGAGCTTATTGTCGAGCCAGATCGAAATCCTTTTAGTGCTTCAAGGTGATCCATCTCCCGTTTGGTGTCACATGCAAAGTTCTTTGTACTGCTGCCAATAGGTGTTGTAAAAAGTGCTTCCTTTAGGCTTTTGTGGAAGTGACCTGCACTATAATGTTGATACAGCAATTGAACACAGTATGGACCATAGGAGCTCGCTCCATTGACAAATGAGAAAGGTAGTGATGACTTCACAGCTGATAAAAGCAACTGATATCCTTGCTGTCCACCTAGCCTTTCAGCAAAAGAAACGGCAACAATATCATCACAATGCTTCATCATATCTCTGTGGAGAGCAAAAATTGCATTTCTATCTGATCCTTCTGTCATAAACTGCGTTAGACGCACAGACCACTTCAGTGCAATATCTTGTGGACTTAACGTACTCATATCACTGAGGAATATCTCTGAGTCTGTATCTGGCAAATATTTGGCAAACGTGACAAGGAATGCAAGATGTAAGGCCTGTCCTATTCTTTTGACATTCCTGGTGGCTGCATCAATATGATGTGTGGATATTAATCTGGACCACTCTGTTCTGTTATCATCCCGCATGTACTTTAGCAAGTGAACTAATCCAGCATCTTTGTAGGAGCTGAACATTATAGTTATCATTGACTTTCTGAGATGTAATAGGGGGAATTCAGGCAGAAAACAGTTATACTTTTCATTAATGCTCATCAATTTAAGAAGACAATTCCCTATCTTATTATCTGGCCCACACAGAATCCTGTTGGAATACTTAGGTTTGTTTGTTATATATCCAAGTTTAACCAAAACATCATCAAGAATTTCTTTGATATTTGAGAGGTCACTATCTTTTCCTGTAGCAGGAGGTGGATGACGGCACAAAAGCGGTGGTACTTTAAATTTAGAAAAGCCAAATGAACTAACTATGTCTTTGCCAGTGCTTTCTGTTTCTTCAACTATTGATAGATTAAGGAAAGATTCCTCGAGTTCTGGAATGTTTGTTTCTACACTGGTTTCCATGTGCACATTATCTTCTATAAATGTCTCAACTGAAAGACCATCTCTTGAAATGCTTAAATTCTCATCAAATATTTCTTCCTCCAAATGGGCAGTGTCCCCAGCTGCTAGTATAGAATTAATTTCAATATTGTCCATGTCAGCATCATCATCTGTTCTTTCATGAGGCTGAAATGAAAATGCATCAGCACTTACAAGATACTGCTTTCATCTCCCAAAGCCTAATGCATTTTTATCACACTTCCAAAAAATACTTAAAATGTGATAAAAAGATACACTGTAAGGAAACAATTCAGTAATTTCAGTTGAAGTGTTTTCTGTGGTACATTAACAGCAGAAAATTTATTTTATTTTACTATTATTATTATTACTATTATTATTATTATTATTATTATAATTTTGCTGAGGCAGAAGCCCATAACGTGATGCCATAGTTAAGGGCCCTGTTTTGAATAAAAGAAACAAGAAAAATTGGTGTTGTTGTTTTCAGCGTAAGATCAAATTTCATTTCTTTCATGAACATCAAAGTGGTATTTTCACTTGTGGCTATGCAACTCACTTAATGCCAATTTTGGTGTTCATTTCTGCAATTTAAATAATGAAAAAAATCAAATTTAGGTTCTGTGCAGTATATCTCATGAACTACTGGGTGGGTTTCAATCACATTTGGTAAGGGCGAATAACTGATTTGGTTTTTGTGACCACCACGGTGCTGTTAAATTAAGCTTGTTTTGAATGGGGTATGTGGTGGGGAACATCTTTTTTTTCAGAAAAGAAATCTAGTTATTTATTGAATTGAAAGCCAGTGATTAATAGAATGAAAATGAACTTGTACATGTACAGTACCTGATCCGATTCTAGTTCTAATGGCCTCTCAGTTTCCATGTCATCTTCTGTAATCAAAGTCCCGTGTGCTTGATCCTCAAGGAGCTGTGCTATTTCATCTGAAAGTGGAATTTTTAATGTATACAAGCATTCTGTACATATTTGTAATCTCATTCAAACATAAAAGAAAATTACAAACATTTACGAAATTACGTGTGCATGACCCGTGTTTTTAGAGCAACAATTTCAAATAAACATCAACCTCAAAAATTAGGAAAATAAAAAGATGAAGGGCAGACGTCAGTAAGCAATGGACATCCAGAACCGCGCAATCATCATCTACCATAGTCTGAGAAATTTTTTGGAATGCAATATTCATATAGAAAACTTCATAAAACTTCATAAAGAGGGTCACATGGATGATTATTACGAGTTTACTAAATATGTTACCCTCTATAAATAAGGTTGATTATTATTATTATTATTATTATTATTATTATTATTATTATTAAATTGTCTTCTCGCAAGGTTTTACTTTAATTACGCCAAGTGACCTAATTTTAGCCCAAAGTGACCTATTTTCGAACAACAAATCTTCAAGACAAACAACTAGAGCAATACTGATACTGATAACGATTGCATAAATGAGGCCTTTAGTGCGTGTTATCAAAATTTCATTTGATTTTCACCTGGTGACCTAATTTTTGATCCAAATTGTTTTAGTATCGACCTTACTGTGACCTCTAGAGTGTTAACCAGGTTTTCCTTTGATTTGACCTGGTGACCTAGGTCTCGACACCTGTTAATCAAGTTTAGAATTTGACCTTGATTTCATAGAGGCAAACATTCCGAGCAAGCTTCATTAAGATTGGGTTAAAACTAGAGTGTTAACTACTTCTTGACGACGGACAACAGGCGAAGGACGAAGGGTGATAACAATAGCTTACCCGAAGCTTTGCTCGGGTGAGCTAAAATACATGCAATAAGAACATTAACTCACCGGTCATTCCCTGCCATACTTCTTTGAAACCCCAAGAACAAAGATTGATGAACTGGTTGTATGTAGACTTCTCTGTTGGTGATCGTTCAAATAATACCATTCTTATATCCTCCTTCTTTAAAGCATGTCTACTTTTACATGGGCAGGAAATCGTATCATCACAAATGTTAGGATCATGCCACTTTGCTGTTTCTGCTGCATCTAATGGAAGTCCTTGGATAGTCAATGGTAGAGTATCAAGTTGACCAGATTCATTTTCTCCTCGATTAGCATTTTTCAGAGACTTTATTCGCACTAGGTTGTCTAGCATCAATATTATATGACAGTGACGTAGACTTACTTCCTTTGATTCTATTCCAGCCTCTGTTTCATACGTAAGAGTATGGGGTTTGATGTATGCATTGTAGTATAACATATCATTTTCAGCTCTTGCTTTCCAGTCGGCCTCGGCCTTTTGTAACGAGGCTGTTGCACCAGAATTAGATGTTATGCTGAAGACTGTTTTCAAATTTTTGTAGTCTTGTAAGAGTTCATCTGTGTTAACCAACTGAAACAGGCCAATAAAGTTCCTGTTAAATGTATTTAATAGGCTGTCATAGGAAATGTACAACTTCTCAAGTTTTTGTTGTAAATATTGTGTTTGACAGTCTGTCCTTCTCAGTGAGTCCTTGTTAATAAACACTTCAAAAAATATCTGAAGTTCTAATGGCACATCAAGATTCCACTCTTGTATTATGTTGAAATCACGCTTCAAGAGAGGCTTTGGCAATGACTGGCTGAAACATTCTGTGCACTCTGGTTCATTCTCACTTAGTGACTTGTCCATCAAATCTTGCTTGTCACTGTCATCTTTACATTCCCATTTGAAAATGATATCATTGATTTTGCATATATTCAAATCATCAAAGAGGTGAAACCGAGTCACACAACCATCCTTGTTTCTATACGTGTCAATCACATTCTTAGGAAGAAAGAAAACTTTTGTTAGAACTAGGGAGTGACGTTTGTCAAGCTCATGCATCAGCATCAGAGACAGGTTATTGTATGTTTCTGTATCTTGACTGAGTTTCACCTCTACAATGGCAACGACTGAATTCACTTTTTGCTCCATGCTTTCTTGTATGACAGTGACATTTCCAAAACTTTCTGGTACATTCTCTTGTACTAATGCATAAAGGTGGGTATCCAGAACTTTACATATATGTATTTTAGAGCCATTTATTTGTACTTCTTGAAACTGTTTTGCTGCCTCGTAGCGTAGTAATCGATGCCTAACATGTTTTTTGACAATCTCTTTTGTCACGTTGGTGCATGACAAGAAAGATGAAAGCATTTCGAACTTTTTCCACTTCAGTCTTAACATTTCTTCGTAGGCTAAAAACTCATTTATCTCCTTTGAAAAATGGTGTTCAAATAGTTTAATGGTTCTCCATTCCCCTTCAGAGAAGCTGCCTTCGTGCTCTGGAACCAGTGTACTTACAGCTGTATTGTCAAGCACTGCCTGTTCTGAAGTTAAGCATGCACTGCCAAGTCCACTTTTTGATATAAGCCTGTAAAGTTCCAATGTTGATCGAATATACTCATTGGCACTTCCGTCTTTATCTTTGCCATACAACACTTCTTTTAAAACCAGATCTACAACTTTCTTGCATGCTGTATTGGCTTTTTGGTAGTAAAAACAATACCTTAGAATTTCCGTAACAGTTACTGCTTCTTTGCCATCAATAATCATAATATTCTTAAGTAAACGTATAATATAGGAACGTGAAATTCCTGTAGACTGTTCCTTTAAATATTTGCAGAAGTCATCTACAAAAACTAGGTGCTGTTGATCTTCATTTTCAAATATATAAAGGAGTTTCTGTAGAGCCATGATTGACATTCTGAAAGATAATGATACATAGTGTTACCATTTACATGTAATTGAGATGTTTCTGTCAACATATTTTGTCAGTGTTTGTCATAGGTTCTGTGATGGTAGGTATGTGTGTTAAATTTCGTGCGAGTATGCAACTACTTTAACGCATGACAAACACACAGACAAAAGCAATATAGTTGTGGCTTTTTGTCAGAATGCAGGTCTTGAGAGAAGTATGTCAAAACCTTTTGAAGTTATGATGGCGAAGGTTTTAGGTTAATGCATGACAAACAAACTGACAAAAGCAATATAGGTTTGGCCAGGTTTGTCAGACTGTAGGTCTTGTGATGGTAAGTATGTGTGTTTGTGTGGAGTTTCATATGAGTAAGGCAAATACTTTTGAAGTTACGGCCGATGCATTTTTATTAAGGCTGGCAAACACACAGACTAAAGCAATGTTTTTATGGCCCTTTTGCACTGCACTTCTCCGCATTGCCCTTTACAAGTATGTGAATATGTTCTACAAAAGGGTTATCCTTTGGAAGCACGGAATACACCACAGAACTGGAAAAATGAAGTGTACATGTTTTCTGGGTCAGACTAGCTGGTTTCGGCCAATAAGGCCTCATCAGTGACCCTCAAATATTTTCAAAATTCCACAATGGAATGAAGTTTCATTCGGATACTTCAAGCTCTTTTCGAACTTTGAAGTTATGACTGATAAGTTTTGTTTCCTTAAGACATGACAAACACACGGACAAAAGCAATATAGGTTTGGCCCATTGTCAAAATGTGGGACTTGTGATGGTAAGTATGTGTGTGAAATATCATGAGAGTAAGGCTGGACTAGTTTTGAAATAATGACCAAGTTTAAGGTTTTTGGTTAAGGCATGAAAAGCACATGGACAACAGCAATATAGGATTATAGCCCTTCACAAGTGTATGAAGTTTTATTTGGATACCTCAAGCTGTTTTTGGGCTATTCTCTAGAAATTGTTTGGTTAAGGCGTGACAAACACACAGACAACAGCAATATAGAGCTATGGCCTATAGATTTGTTACATTGTCAGAATCTAGGTCTTGTGATGATAAGTATGTCTGTGAAGTATCATGAGACTAAGGCAAATACCTTGGAACTTATAACCGTGATTAAGTTTTGGTTAAGGCTTGGCAAACACACAGACAACAGCAATATTGAGTTTCTCCTCAGTGCCCTTTACAAGTGTGTGTAGGTTCGTTTGGATACCTCATGCGATGTTCGAGTTATCCTAGGACAATTTTTTGCTTTTGGTTAAGGCATGACAAACACATGGGCAGCAGCAGTATAGATTTACGGTCCTTGTGGGACCGCACATCTCCTCAGTGCCCTTTTCAAGTGTGTGAAGTTTCATTTGGATACCTGCACACCAGCCTATTGACCCCGCCCATCTGGGCTTGAAGAAATAGATGGACTGCATGATGCTTCCCCACAGAGCTGAAACCGACCCCACACGAGTACTGGTAAACCCCTTAGAGGATCTAAGCCTGCCCAGGCAAAGCGGTGCACATGAGTCGGACCGTCCATGCTTATAAACCCTATTGGTTTCATTGGGCGACAGGGCTTGAGATGTCATTTGATCTCATTGTCGGGTAAAAATCCCACAAAAATGGAAGCGATGTCTCCAAAATGACCTTTACAGTGTTGACGGGGACGTTAAACCTCAAATCAAACAATGAACCTGCACACCAGGGATTGCAGGATCGATCCCTGGCTTCTCCAGGCTTTCGGATGAGTCTTTAAACTGAGACCCGTCTCCTTATGACCTTAGCTGTTGGTGGGACGTAAAACTGAAACACACTCACTCACTCAACACTGTTTTAAGTATCGTTTGATATACGAACCGCAACAGTGGCCCCATCCCGTCCAGGCTTGAAGATATAGATTTGGCTGCATGGTACTTCCACGCAGAGCTGAAACCAACCACACATGAGTACTGGAAAACCGCTTAGAGTTCTAATTAGCCCAACCAGCCTAAGTGGTGCGAGTCACACCGTCTGTACAAATACGCCCTATTGGTTTCATTGGACAGTAGGACTTGAGATGTCATTTCATGTCGGGTAGTAGAAGTCCCACAGAATTGGAAGCAACGCCTCCAAAATGACATTAATAGTGTTGACGGGGACGCTAAACCTCAATTAAAAAAAAAAAAAAGAAACAAATCGAACTTCTTTTCAGTTTTGCTATTACCATTATCATTCTTTAACCCATTTAGTACCAGAAATCCCAAAACGGGTACCCTGGCAAACAGTGCAGGCCCAGATCAGACACCACAGAATGCGGCGTCTGATCAGGGCCTCCACTGTTTGCTAAAAGTTCAGTCATTTTCCAAATAAATTTTCATGAAAACACAACTTGACACCCCTGAATTTTGAAATGAGCTCTTGCAAAACATAAGGAGGAAGATGCCATTTGGTACAAAAAGGGTTAAGTCGCATTTGTCCATAGTAGAATAATGTTTAACTTACCAATCAAACTTGTGTCTGTGTGTTGTATATGATCATCGAGGTACCGGCTTCAGCTTCTAAAACAGTGTCTGGATATAGTGTATTTTGATTTAAATACCTTAATTGGAACTGACATTAAAACAAGAATTGTTATATCCTTAAGAACCAAAAACTGAATCATCTTCAAAATCATTCAGACTCACAACTACATGCATCAGGTTATTTATTTCATTAGAAAGGACCACTCAGCAATGTCAGATAGCATAGTATAAACTGTAATGCTGGGCATTGTTTATTTTACTGGGGAAAATCTTGGGAGTTCAGTTATCTGATCTATTAGCAGCTCATTATAGCTCTCTGGCATGTGGAAGTGATAACAGAAAGTATCAAAGGTCACCTTGCAAATTCTGCAAGCTTTGCTGGGGCTATAGTATGGTCTGTATAAGGCAAAATCACTGGACCGCGAAATGTAGGTCACCATGACCTTCACCCTTTTACACTTGAACCAATGTCACTTGATTGGCTGATGTATAACCAATTGTGTCTATAACTCGTTAGTATAATGGGAAGGTATACAACAAATTACAAAGGTGTCCTAGATTTTGACCCCCAGCCCCACCCCATCCCAAATCCCAGGCATGAACCCAGGGGTGTGTTGTCTTGGAATCTCAGAAGACACTCCCAGGTATCCAAGTTGTAAATGTGAATGCTTTGTGATGAGTGACTGTTGAGATATAAGCATTTCAAAAACTTTAACACAGAATTACAAAGGTGTTCTAGATTTTGACCCCTAGCCCCACCCCGGGGCATGAACCCAGGGGTCTGTTCTCTTTGAACATCAGAGGACACTCCCAGGTACTTAAGGTCCAAATATGAGTGGTCTGTGATGAGTGACTGTTGAGATATAAGCATTTGAAAAACTTTAACGCAGTGTGACGGGAACGCAAACGCAAACGCACACGCGCACGCCATCCGAGGTGACAACAATAGCTCTCCTTGTACTTCGTACAGGCGAGCTAAAAAAACTACAGAGATGAAACAAGGTTAAGGACTCAACAGCAAACAGCAACAGAATTGCTGAAGCAAAAGAAAACCAAGTTAGACTCCGAGGGGCCCGACCAAAGACTGAGCATCAGGCGCCAACCAACATAAATTCGCAAAGAACTGCTTTTTGCCTTAACCTGGTAATAAATTCATCAACAGTTTCATTTTCCTCCTGCTTCATTGCTCGAAAGGCATACCGTTCATAAGGAATGTTAATTTTCTGTTTAAAATGTTTTTTTCCATTGTTTTACATGTTATGTCATAGGCATTATCACCGACCTCCTCTGTCAATGTGTAATAAATGTCGTGAACAGTTGTTCCAGCACAGTGCAGCAATAATGCACTTTTCTGCGTATTGTCCGTCACTCCCTTGCCAGTGGCAAACAGCTCGAAAATCCGCAGCCAACGTTTCCATGACTGTGCTAAATGTTAGGGGTCACTATGGGGATCGAACTTATCCACTGAATTTAATTCTATTCAGGCTGGCGCTGGTGGCATTCTGAGAATCTCTTCAAATTAAATTATCCAGTAACAAATTCAATTTATTCATTTAAATTTTCCTCGTCGCCATATTAAAATGTCTCTATATTACGGATTTAACCACTAATAACAACAGTTTCATTTTCCTCCTGCTTCATTGCTCGAAAGGCATACCGTTCATAAGGAATGTTAATTTCTGTTTAAAATGTTTTTCCATTGTTTTACATGTTATGTCATAGGCATTATCACCGACCTCCTCTGTCAATGTGTAATAAATGTCGTGAACAGTTGTTCCAGCACAGAGCAGCAATAATGCACTTTTCTACGTATTGTCCGTCACTCCCTTGCCAGTGGCAAACAGCTCGAAAATCCGCAGCCAACGTTTCCATGACTGTGATAAATGTTAGGGGTCACTATGGGGATCGAACTTATCCACTGAATTTAATTCTATTCAGGCTGGCGCTGGTGGCATTCTGAGAATCTCTTCAAATTAAATTATCCAGTAACAAATTCAATTTATTCATTTAAATTTTCCTCATCGCCATATTAAAGTGTCTCTATATTACGGATTTAACCACTAATAACACTCGAATTGAATCTTCATTTTTATTAAGCACCTAGGCTCTTAGCTGACATAACTACAAGTGTAAGACAAAAGACATTAAACAGTTTTCTCACGCCAACAAGTACCATTTATACGAACACATAAGATACTACAGTTTGGGTTGGTAAATATGGGAGAACCAGGAGATAAACAGGCAGAACTTGTCTTTCACACATGTTTATTTTTTATGCGCACCACCGATTCAGAGAGTGGTACAAGTGAACTGAGCGGGGGCGCGAACCACAGCGAGGAGCGACCTCTTGAGAAAGAGTGAGCGCTCCTAACCACTAGGTCACCGATACCCGCAAGTTGAAAAAAATGTATAGGTACAATGCAATGATAATGTCATGTTAAAGTGATGTTACTTGCATTAAAGAAGCAGTATTCATCTTTATTATATTGGAAATACAGAGAAAATCAAAGCGCCAAAAGGCACTGAAATGACAGATTCTGTGAAAAATTCAGATTTACTTTCTTTAGTGATAAGGACAATGGCGCTGGAGTGCTGATTTTTAGTTTGGTTCACAAAACTGAGGTGAATCGGCTGTTATACACTTTCATCATGATTTTACTTGGACATTATAGATAATACAACATGCAAATGACTACCCAGCAGGCACACGTCGCTAGGGCAACGTCAAATCAACGTCGATGCAACGTCATGACGTTGCACCGACGTTGATGTGACGTCACAATTACGTCATGTGCCTGCTGGGATAGTTGCCAGTTTTATGGCAACACAAAGCGTAGACGCAACTTTCTTGTAAAAGCTTACACTTGTTGACTGAGATGTGTTTCGCGGCTTAGTCGAGAACCTGCCTTATGTCGTGCGCTATAATAGGGAAAACACTTTTTGTGCGATGTTTGAAGTTTTGCGGCATTTGACTAATTATTTATCACAACATTGTGCTTACATATTCAGTTATTCAGACCTATACAACAGAATTGGACAGCGATAACTGTTAGGAGTATATTATTGCTGGCTTGCTTCCGTACGGTGAAGTTTCTAGCGTCACGTACTTCGCATTTAATTAGGTCCTGTACGTGTTATGAGTCTGTACCCTTTCAGCCCTTTATAGCTAAGAACAGATACCTACAGATGCAACAAAAGTTAAATACAGCTTATTATACGCTCTATTTTTTTTTTTTTTTTTTTTTTCATTTTTCAAAGTATATCTAGATACTTAAATGGTGTGCACTAATTGTAGCTCTATACATATTGTTTTTTTTTCTCTCTCTCTCTTTTTCTAAAAATATACAAAGGTACTTTAATGGCGTATTGATACAAATATAATTAATCATAACCCATTTTGTACTGAATGTAATATTATCACTTATCTGACGAAGATTTCATTTCGAAAACCGGGTTCAAAATTAAGGAGCGTCAGCTAGAAATATAGGAATTAATTAAGGAAAAAAATGGGCTAACTTTCGACAGCAGTGAAGCCCGCAGTGAAGGCCGTGGTTAGACGCCGCCTCCAAGATTCGCCAATGACCCATTATGCGGTCGTCTGTATAAAATGGGAACTTTCCTTATGCATATTCAATTAACTTTTCCCGTTTTGTATTTTTGTATTTTGATTACAAATGATCCAAAACATGTAATCAAAATGCGGAAATAATGCCGTGAGAAATTAGTTTTGAGACAGCGAGCATGAAAAGTCAACAAACAATGGACTATCCGTGTTTGTGCGGAGTCATATTTCAAAAGTAGTGGAAGCCGGAAGTTCGGACGTTAAAATTGTAAACATGCAGCACGACGAAGAATGACAGAAGGAATCTGTCATTAAAAATCAAATTTTATCAGGTGTTTTTTTCTGTTACAAAACCGGCCACGATAGCTCAGTTGGTAGAGTGTCCGCTCCGGGGAACGGGAGGCCATTGGAGCGTGTTCGGACACCGAAATTTTATCGCCGCTGCCGGGGATCGAATCTGGGACCTCTAGCATCAGAGGCAAGTGCACTAACCACTGAGCTATCACGCAGTAAAGGACGTAACTGTAATTGACCCTGATGCAATAGTTTGTTGTACTTATAGCTTTGTCCGGGCACTATGACAGTTATTATTAATATTATTATTTTTATTTTAATATTAATATTATTATTTCTGTCTGTATATTTTTATTGTTGTTATTATTAAAATCTACAAAATCTGCAAATGTTTGTACAATAGTGCCTTTGTTATTAATCGTGATAGATTAATTAACATTAAATGTATTGAGCATATTTATTTGACTTATCAATTCAACATGATAGGCACAAAGAAATATCAATTGGGATAATTATCTTATTTATAAGCAGGGCACACGTTAAGGCGATTATACTTTCAATGTATCCGAAACACGATGAGAAGAGCAATTACCCTAATGATCATATTTATTGGGACAGTTAGACTTCCGCAAACAATGCAGTCCAAGATCAAACTGCTCCTGAAGCAGGGTCTACACTGTTTGTCATTTAATCTCCACCTTTTAGACTCTTACCTGGATCGAGAAACAAATTTCTTAAAATTTTTAGGAGAATAACTGCAAGTCATCAAGAATCTAAATGTTTAGGTACTGGGTCGGGTATAAAAGCCAAGGCCGCGCCGGGCCGGGCCGAGCCAAAAATGCGGATCCAAAGATATTATATTTCGACTCTTGTCACAATGAAGATATATATTGTAGTCAGTTTGGTATAAAATTATTATGAATAACATATTTGATAATCACACGAAGGTTCATCTCTTTACAATGTTTTATTTTCTTGAAATAACTATTTTTCCGAAATCGAGGGGTATAAAAGCCAAGGCCGTGAAAAACGGAAACATTTCGTAATTTCTTACGATTTAATCGGTTAAAGAAATTCTTTTTGCCCTGATGTTTTTTAAATTGGATTATTTTATCATGTGCACATAGAAACTATAACAAAAATATCAAAACCACCTTAAATGATCAAATTTCTAATTTTCTAGTGGTTTGTATTTTTAGATTAACTTTACTAAAGGAAACGACCGAAATGAAGCGAATAGGAAAAAAGTATTCGAATGCTGGCTGGAATAAAAGAAATATAAAAAAAAAATGATTGTTATATTTGTTAACGTGTATGAAAAAAATGTAAATTTTAATTTTCTTTAATTCCAGCTAGCAGTAAACAAAACTTCTTTTGGTCATTTTTCGGTCGTTTTTCTTTAATTAAGTCAATCTAAAGATAGAAATAATTAGAAAATAAGAAATTTGATAATTTAAGGTAGTCTTATATAATGTATATGTTTGCTATATTTTTCTAAGTACAAACGATGCCAATAATCAAATTCAAATATTTTCAGGACAAAAAGAAGTACTTAAGCTGTAAATTTGAAAGAAATTAAGAAATATCATTTTTCCCGGCCTTGGCTTTTATACCCCTCGATTTCGGAAAAACGGTTAATACAAGAAAATAAAACAATGTAGAGATATAAAACTTCGCGCAGTTATCAAATATATTATTTTCAAAAATTTGATACCCAACGGACTAAAATACATATCTTAATTGTAACAAGAGACGAAAATCAAAATCTTCGGATCGGCATGTTTCGCTCGGCGGCTCGGCCCGGCCAGACCTTGGCTTTTATACCCGACCACGGTACTGCTCAATTTTCGCGACGCTTGGATTAAACGTTTAAGTACCTTCAAGCCGCAATTACACAAAGAAAGGAAAGGTACTTGTAAAATGTATAAACTTATAAGAAATATTAAGTTACTAGTATTACCGATTGGTAATTACCTAAAAATATCTTATTGATAGTAATAATATTAGAAATACTATTTAACATTATCATTAGCAAGTAACATTCATAGATTTTAGTCCTGGAATAAATTAGTTAATTATTTATATACATTATATTACATTATACATATATTTTTTAATCCAAACTTTTCATTTCTTGTTTGCCCTACTTTTAGTGCTGTATCAAACTTCCTGTATCAATGTCTTTATGTGGTTATCTGTATATATATATATAGTTTTGTCATACATCTTAATGTAAATGTCTTAACAAAATGTCCATACTTCTTATGCAATTCCGCTGTCTGTTATATTTGACTCATAATATATGTGCTAAGTGTTTTTGTATACTCTTATGTTGCATGCTCTGATATATTTAAATCCTATTTGTTGTCTTACAATATGTTTGTCGAAGTAAAAGCCCTACTGGGCTTATGTTATATTGTTAACACTTTTCGACACTGATGAGTTAGGAGGCCTTCATGTGGACTGAACAAATTATTTGTCTACATCGCGACGGAAGTAAGGGGCGAGGATTGTGGCCACGTAAAATCGATTTAAGCCCCCCGGTGGAAATCTTTCCACTGACCGTTCCAAGGCGGTTCTTCTGTGGCGGTTTATTTATGGTGTTGTTTGTTACTTACTGTGTGTATCACTTGTGTCTTTTTATTTTGGATGGCCATACGGCCATTTTGTGGGAAAGTAACTGTCCTTATGGCATTCCTTTGTTTAGGTTTCCATTATGGTCTGGTCGCTTAATGTTTGTGTTTCTTTGCCTTTGGTGTCTTTGATGGGTGGAGTAAGTTAATTGTATCGATTCCTGATCTTTGTTTTACTTCTACTTTTTAAATACAATTTCTATGTCTATGTCTAAATAATTGAACACGACTACAGCTTTTATTATCACAGGGTCTGTATTTGTTAATACAATTATGTATTGCCGATACGGCTGTGCTTATTTTCAAAATTACGGGCGAGGAAAGCTCAATGATAATTACATAGTCTCAAAGTTAAGTTTAACATCCAGTACTCCAGTAAATGATACAAGTCTATTTAACCTTCACTGGCTCTTCATACCCTATATGAAATGAGAGACTAAAATTTACTACTGGACTGCTAGCCATTCCTACGAGGGTTGGCTAGCCGTCCGGTACCGGACGAGCCGACTCGTTGGCTGGTCGTCCGGGGCAGACTCGTCGGCTGGTCGTCCGGTACCAGACGGCTAACTCGACCCAGTGTCAGTATAATGTGACTGGGTGTGGTATCATGTAATGTGTCTGGGACATGATACTTCAGTGAGGCAGCACTATAAAAGTGAGCATTGAGCTCCCTGACGCAACCAGACATCGTCGTGATATGACTGAAAAATTGTTGAAAGCGACGTTAAACCCGAATTCACACACACACCAGACGGCTAGCCACTGCCTACAAGAAATCTAAACAATATAGAGAGATAAACCTTCGTGTAGTTATCAAATATCTTATTTAACCCAACTGACTACAATATATATCATAATTACAAGAGATGAAATCAAAATCTACGGATCGGCATGTTTGGCTTGGCCCGGCGCGGCCTTGGCTTTTATACCCCACCACAAATATCAGGCGGGGCATACTTACCATTGCAATAAAAGCGCAAGTTAGAAGTCAAGAGAGCAAACATAATTGTTCCAGATATGTTATATATTGCATTTAAATAAAATTTTCTAGGCATTCTCCTGTTATTTGGATCGAGTTCCAAACTAGTTTTTGTACCTATAAACTAGTTTTTTGTACTTTATAAGACAATGCAATGCATCTGTGCAGGGAAAGGGGCGCACTATTTTTTATCTCGTAATTAATTTTGCAAATCTGTGATTCGGTTTATTCCGTGAGAAAAATTTGTGATCAGAGAGGACTACTTCCGAATAAAATTGGGTGATTCGGTTTATTCCGAAAGAATTCTGTTTTGCACTATAAACCCATTTCAAGAATGAAGTTACTAATGATAGACCTTATATACATATAATGACACATTTAGCCATTCACTAGCTGTCCTTTTTGAGGACATTTAGTACATATATATGGGTAGAAACCATCCATAATACTTACCGATCCAAATAACAGGAGTATAATATATAGTAAGTAAGCAACTAATCAGTAGCAATAGGCTACTTTATACTAGTAATATTGCCATGCAATGGGAAGTTTCCCCGGGAAAAGGGTTTTCTTTGGGGGATAATTCCAAAGAAAATGGGGCTTGGCATCTTTTGCGGTTAGTGTCTTAAAATAACACATTTTCAAAGAACATATGCTTCATTGACAGCTGCGATCCAAATAACGGGAGAATTAAGGCGACGGCAAATATAGATCTAGTACTCACCAATCTTTCACTGTCCCATACTTCTCAAGATATCAATAGGCATTCATTCATGAGACGTTAATAGTGATATGACGTTGCAACGACGTTGGCTCGGAATTCGTTGCTGGCTGTGAGAACTGTCACGGGAAATTGTGGAAACTCGAGATATGTGTTAAAATTACGGAATAAATCTTATCTGACACCCGTGAACGCGGTAAGAAGACATTTTACCTCCAGTAGATCGTAAAAATCGTCACCTTAATAATCCTGTTATTTGGATCCTACATTTCTTATAACTGAATATTTTAAGACACTAACCCCAAAACATACCAAGCCCCATTTTCTGAAGCATCATCCCCCAAAGAAAACCCTTTTTCCCGGGGAAACTTCCCCTCTCATTGCAATATATTTTATTAGTGATTGAAATTGATACGAGATATACTCAGTGCCTACAAAGTAAGGTTTGCTTGTCGTCTTATATACTACTCCTGTTATTTGGATCGGTCAGTTAATCTTTCCAAGTTCTACACAAGCATATACGAAATAGCTGAATCATGGGGCAGACAGCGATATGATGTTGCAACGACGTGGATAGGCATTCTTTTTGCTGGCTGGGAGAATTATCCCTAGAAATTATGAAACAACGGAATAAATCTTATTTAACATCCAATTCGCGATAAGTAGCCATATGACGGTGCACTCGGCACTCTTTGCAGGCTAAACATATGAAATAACGGAAGAAATCATATGTTTTAATTTTCCTCAGGTACGGCGTAGGGATAAGATGACCTAATTCGTCACCTTTATACTCCTGTTATTTGGATCGCCTATTTGAAAAGCGAATTTCCTTATTACTTGACATTTTAAGACACTAACCCCAAAAGATGCCAAGCCCCATTTTCTGAAGGACTATCCCCCAAAGAAAACCCTTTTCCCGGGGAAACTTCCCCTTGAGTGGCAATATTTTACTCCAGCATTTTACTATTAATATTGCAATACGAGATATGCTCGTGCTCAATATTATACTCCTGTTATTTGGATCGGTCAGTTTCTAAATCTTTACAAGTGTTATGGTGAAACAAAAAGGTAGAGAAAACTTAGGAAAGGTCCTAGGCGTCAATGGGCCGCCGTAGTATCGACAACGATTTGACGTTGCAACGAGATATATCGAAACAGAAAGTAACGATGTCTAGTCGAAATTAATGCGCTTGAAAGTAGTTCCGACTATTTAGTAATGACGTGCATTCACTACAAAATAAAATTCTGAATATTATTTTGGATCGCGATCCAAATAACAGGATTATGCCATTTTCTAATGTTTTCCAGTATATATAAGTGCCTTTTGGTATTTATATGTACTTTCCGGTATTTTGGCTGCTTTCCGGTATTTTGGTGTTTTCCGGTAATTATATGCACCGCTGTCTACTGAGCTGCAGTTGCATGTATTTAATTTATCACTGCAAGTTTACGTTTAAGCTTTAACGTCAGACTCAAAAGATATTGAAAACAAACGAAACTGTCAAACACAATTAATGCTTACCCAGAATGTGTAGCAATGCCCAGTTTAGTAGGTAAACTTCTAATTTCAACACTGAAAGGTAACTCTTTTTCAGTATACAATTTTTTACAGCTGTAACTGCACCTTAACTCCCTGTTTCTACTTCTTTCCCTAGTGATATTTGGGGAAAGAATTTGGGATCTGATTGTACATGTATCAGTTCCTGGTCGTTTCTCTTTTTAATTACAGTGGAAAAGACGACGTCTCCAACTTTTCTCAACCATTTCTGCTCTGATCTTTAACAACTCTGCAGATATCCAGGAAAGGCATACAATTTTCGTCGAGTTCGAATTCGGGCCATACAGGACCAACGACTTTGGAGCTATCTGCCCTTGAGCGAAAAATGGTGTCTCCATTTTTTTCTCAGCTGTTTCGATCGGATCTTTTTTAAACTTTTAGTAAACAAAGACGGATTACCCTAAAATGCGAAAAGGAGTCCTTTTCGCGAAAAGGAGTCCTTTTTCGCGAAAAGTAGTAATCCCTAAAATGCGAAAAGGACTTTTTTATACGAAAAGGAGTCATTGCATTGAAAAAGCCTGTCAATTTTGTGAAAAGGAGCTTGATTTTTCGCCCTGCCACGCCTCCAGCCACAGGATAAAAATTTAACCTGTGTTTCAAGCTGGCACCGCACAGTTTGTTGTCTGTGACACGTGGAGGTGTGGCTAGGACTTGTCAGCCACAAAACAAGACACCACCTGGCGCATGTCTTGAACATAGAAAGCAAAATAATGTGTTTTTACTACAGTCGAACTTCGATGGGTCGAACCCTTTTGGAAGAATAAAATTGTTTGAGAGGAGGCTAGTTCGCCCGACTGAGGGTTACTGATAGTGTCACACAGAAAGCATAAAGTAGATAATTTTGGGAAATCTTTTCAGTGTTCTGTAATATCCATCAACCTAGCCATCACTATATGGAAGCTGAAGGAATTCCACAGGGACTAAAATATGTTTCGACTCACACATGGTAAATGAGCCATCTGAATTCTAGCCATAGAAGTTTTGCTGTATTTTGGAGTTTAATGGCCGCGTCACAACTGCATGGCCATAGAAATTTTGCTGTGTTTTGGAGTATAGCACGTGTCATCAAAATTGTATTAATAAAGCTGTTGACATTAATGCATATCTTACTTTAACCGCCGCCTATGCAATATAATATCAATTTACCTACCAGGCACGCGTATGGTTTCTTTCCAGAATGCATTCTTCTGTAAGTTTTTTTTATCTGTAATAACGGATTATTGCATACGGCACGTGTCATCAAAATTGTATTAAAGTGAATGACCACCATTTTTTTCTCAGATCCATTTTATAGTAACACCATTGAGGAATGACAAAATCGCACTCTTCATCTAAACTGTTTCTCTAATTAACTGTAATGGCTCTTTAAAGTTGCTGACAGGATGTCAGACATGTTTACAGATTATATCTCCTGGGGTGACCTCACGGCAACTGCAGCTAACAAATCTTGGTATTTTAGTAGCTGAGGATTTTAGAGAAGAAAGTGAACATTAAAATAAAAATGCCTTCTTGTAAGGCCAATTACTGCACAGTGAAAAGAGGACAAGGAATTAGCTGTTTTGCTATCCCTGACCCTAAGAAACATAGAGAGTTATGTGAAAAATGGATTCATAATCTTGGAACAGAGAATCTCAACATCAAGACATTTGTAAAGCATAACATTGTTTGTGCTAAACATTTTGAAGATATCTGTTTTCAAGTGGATTTGAACAAATTATTTGCTGAACAAATTATTTGTCTAAATCGCGATGGAAGTAAGGGCGAGGATTGTGGCCACGTAAAATCGATTTAAGCCCCCCAGTGGAAATCTTTCCACTGACCGTTCCAAGGCGGTTCTTCTGTGGCGATTTATTTATGTTGTTGTTTGTTACTTACTGTGTGTATCACCTGTGTCTTTTAATTTTGGATGGCCATATGGCCATTTTGTGGGAAAGTAACTGTCCTTATGGCCTTCCTTTGTTTATGTTTCCATTATGGTCTGGTCGCTTAATGTTTGTATTTCTTTCCTTTTGGTGTCTTTGATGGGTGGAGTAAGTTAATTGTATCGATTCCTGATCTTTGTTTTACTTCTACTTTGAAGGTTTCTTGATTACTTATTTCTTTTCTTTTCTTCAATAACCCATTTAGTACCAGAAACCCCAAAACGGGTACCCTGGCAAACATTGCATGCCCAGTTAAGATGCCGCACAATGCGGCGTCTGATCAGGGCCTCCACTGTTTGCTAAAAGTCCAGTCATTTTCAAAATAAATTTTGATGAAAACACAACCTGACACCCCTAAATTTTGAAATGAACTCCTGCTATATATAAAGAGGAAGATTCCATTTGGCACAAAAATGTTTAATTAATGCATATCATTATAATTTAACCAATCATTACATTTACACACCTTGACAAGTTTAGGTAATATTTCATTGCATTTCACATGGTATTTTGTGATAGTTTTAAAGCATAGATTGTGGGTTCTCGTTAGAAATGTCTCAATGAGGCGATTCCCTTGAGCACCCATAATTTATGTTTTGGAGAAATTATCAGAATATATACATATGTCCTTTTAAATCCCCATTTTACCTACAAAAACTCCTCTTCTGTGAACTCAGTACCAAGCTCAGGAAAACTGTCTTCAAAGTCTTTATTTTTGTCCAAAGACATAATGAAGCCTTATGTAAGATGCTGAACTGACAGCCTATTCAAAGGATTTTTGAGAATTCAACCTGATTAGAGAGCCTTAATCACTTCTCCTTTAGTAGCTGCATAGAGAGACATAGAGCTTCTACAGTCTCCATGAGATCAGGATTTTAGCAAACAGGTGGATTTCTGGGATATATTTGGATAACCTTGGAGAAAATATGGCCGCTGCCAGAAGACTTCACTGAAACCATTAAATGTTGATTTAATTACCTTAGCAGGTTTCAATTGGTAATAAAAGTCAGAGATTAATCATTACAGTAACTTTTTCTTGCAAATGAAGCAATTATGTTATAAAGGTGGTCATTCACTTTAATAAAGCTGTTGACATTCATGACCATCTTACTTTAACCACCGCCAATGCAATATAATTCTAATTAAATAAAAGAAATCATTTTGAATAATTGTGATTTTTTTTCTTATTTCTGCTCTAAATCTTATTTCTGCTCAAAATATAGATTGTGGATACTCGTTAGAACTGCCTCATCGAGGCGCTTCTAACGGGTACCCACAATCTATATTTTGGAGCAGAAATAAGGAAAATAAGGCTTACCCCTGTAAACCTCAGTTTTACTACATAAAAGTGAGGTTCAAGGGGGTCACAATTATATAGGTGTGTTTTCGTGATGAAGAGAAAGAAAAAAAAATGAAAATGTTCTGAGAGAGAGAGAGAGAGAGAGAGAGAGAGAGAAACAAACAGACAGACAGGCATAGATATGTGTACATTAGTTTTCTTCTTATCCAAGCTGTTGTGTGTACTCGTTAAAACCGCGAAAAGGATTCCTTTTCGCACTTTAGGGTTAACCGAACAAAGACAAGCATAATATCTCAGCTTGAATCTGACAACCGGTTTCGCAGTTACGTTCCATTGCTGACTGTCAACATGGTTTCCGAAGTCGAAGGTCTTGTGAAACTCAATTAGTTCAATTCTACCATGACATAGTGAGCAATCTGGATGGCGCCATTCATCGTGGCCACAACAGACTCAACTGATTATCATGGATTTTGCCAAGACCTTCGACAAGGTACCTCACAGGAGGCTAGTGTACAAACTGAATCATTATGGGATAAGAGGATCCACATTAAAATCAAATCATAAATGAAGATGCTATCGTGCGGACAAGACCAAAATAGGCAATTTTGCCCTTTCAGGGGCCGTTACTCTGTAACACATGATGGGCTATGGCTGGTTCAAGAAAGGAACCCAGATCTCATGGTGGTACAAGTTGTGTGCAAGTCTGGTAAAAATCAAATCATAAATGAAGATGCTATCGTGCGGACAAGAATAAAATAGGCAATTTTTGCCCTTTCAGGGGCCGTAACTCAGTAACACATGATGGGATATGGCTGGTTCAAGAAAGGAACCTAGATCTCATGGTGGTACAAGTTGTGTGCAAGTCTGGTTTAAATCAAATCATAAATGAAGATGCTATCGTGCGGACAAGAAATTGTTTACGCACGGACGCACGCACGGACGACGGACAAAATATGATCACAAAAGCTCACCTTGTCACTGCGTGACAGGTGAGCTAAAACCGGGGCCTCAGTATCAGAATAATTTGCTATATTTAACTGAAGTTCTGTGTGTGTGTGTGGGGGGGGGGGGGATTGGATAAATTTGACTGAGCAAACCATCGAAATACAGGTAGGTATTATGAATATTTATTAAACCATCCAAATATCTGGAAGTGGAGCTAAAAGCTTCAATGATTTCAGACTGATTTTCAGCACAAAGGGACATCATGATAATTTGCTTTATTTAACTGAAGTTCTGTGTGTGTGTGTGTGGGGGAGGGGGGGGGGGATGGGATAAATTTGACTGATCAAACCATCGAAATAGGTATTATGAATATTTATTAAACCATCCAAAGAGTCAAACCCAGGCAGTTCACCTAACCAATCGTTAATCATGTGTGGGCAAAATCTGCACAAACTTATTACTTATTGCAAAGGGGTTGTGACATCCAACAAACGTAGCTGCATAAAATCCGACTAAACTCATCACGAAAACGCCCATACAAATTCGATCCCCACGAACCCCTTCCTCCTATAACAAAACTGGGGCTCCTAGGGTTAACCTTTTTCCCTCCCATTCCTGCCCAAAAACACAGACTGTGGGTACCTGACAGAACAGCCTCAATGAGACTGCTCTAACGAGCACCAACAGTCTATATCCCAAAAAGAAACAAGAATTTTCACTGTACAATTTTCTTGTTTTTTCGGGGTTAAGCTTACAGAGCGCCTGCACAGGCATGTCCCCGCAATGAAGCTTGTAGTTTCATAAAGACTCACACCCAGGCAGTTAACCCATGCCGACATGTTTCCCATAACACCATTCTAAAAGGTCAGTTTTCCATCCACTACATATAAGTATAAAAAAATTATGTACCTTATCATTCTTGTTTCAACGCCCCGGGCAAGAGGGACTATCCCCACAGCCGACTCCCCCCATCCCAAACTCCAAGGGAATGGAATATTTGATTGGAGGTAGTAGTGGTTTAAGTTAAAGAATTGAAGTCTAAAGAATATCACAGTGGCCACCTCAATCAACCCATTTTGTACCAGAAACCCCAAAACGAGTACCCTGGCAAACAGTGCAGGCCCAGATCAGACGCCACAGAATTTGGCGCCTGGTCAGGGCCCACACTGTCTGCAAGAAGCTAAGACGTTTTCCACGTAAACCTCCAAGAAAACACAGCGTGATACCCACTACTCCTGGAACGGACTCCTGGTATAAATAAGTAGGAAGATTCCATTTGGTACAAAAAGGGTTAAGCAAGCAACCTTTCTTGATTATGCATGCCTTCGATTCCATATAAAATGGAACAAGCACTTTAAATCGCCTATACCAAGCAAGAACTTGTCTTAAGCAGGAACATTTTGATCATCCCTTACATATACATATAACTGCTCGCCAAACGTATGTTGGATTGTATAGCAAAACTAAAGTCTACAGAGCACAGAAATTGGTTTGGTTTTAGTAGTAGTTTAAGATATCAGAGTTTGGGACAGCCAGAGCCAACTGCGCAAATCCTCTCACTTCCCCACAGAAAAAAACACACTCTGCCAGCGGCCATCTACATCTATGAGACTTCTCGCCGGTGTGAATCGGTATGTGGTTGTTCAGGCTGCTCGACTGTGTAAATGATTTATTGCATACTTCACATATATGAAGTTTCTCATCAGTATGGATTACCATGTCAGTATGGATTACCATGTACCTTTTCAGGTCACTAGACCCTGTAAATGACTTACTACACATCTCACATCTATGATGGATCATAATGGATCAACATGTGTCTTTTGAGGCTGCAAAAATTGGTAAATGATTTACTGCATATTTCACATATATGAGGTTTCTCACCAGTATGAATAAACATGTGGTTATAAAGGCTGCTCGATCGTGTAAATGATTTATTGCAAACTTCGCATATATGAGGTTTCTCACCAGTACGGATTACCATGTGCTGACTAAACTTGTGGTTATTAAGGCTGCTCGACTGTGTAAATGATTTATTGCATACTTCACATATATGAGGTTTCTCACCAGTATGGATTACCATGTGCTTTTTGAGATTACCTGAGCTTGTAAATGACTTACCGCACAACTCACATTTATGGTTTTTTTCACCATAATGGATCAACATGTGGTTTTTGAGGTTGCTAGAATAGGTAAATGATTTACTGCATATTTCACATATATGATGTTTCTCACCAGTATGAATAAACACGTGATTATAAAGGCTGCTCGACCGTGTAAATGATTTATTGCATACTTCACATATATGAGGTTTCTCACCAGTATGGATGCCCATGTGCTGACTAAACTTGTGGTTATTAAGGCTGCTCAACCTTGTAAATGATTTATTGCATGCTTCACATATATGAGGTTTCTCACCAGTATGGATTACCATGTGCTTTTTGAAATCACCTGACCTTGTAAATGACTTACTGCACAACTCACATTTATGGGTTTTTTCACCATGATGGATCAACATGTGTCTTTTGAGGCTGCAAAGATTGATAAATGATTTACTGCATATTTCACATTTATGAGGTTTCTCACCAGTATGAATAAACATGTGGTTATAAAGGCTGCTCGACCGTGTAAATGATTTATTGCATACTTCACATATATGAGGTTTCTCACCAGTACGGATTACCATGTGCTGCCTAAACCTGTGGTTGTTAAGTCCGCTCGACTGTGTAAATGATTTATTGCATACTTCACATATATGAGGTTTCTCACCAGTATGGATTACCATGTGCTTTTTGAGATCACCTGACCTTGTAAATGACTTACTGCACAACTCACATTTATGGGTTTTTTCACCATAATGGATCAACATGTGGTTTTTGAGGCCGCTAGAATAGGTAAATGATTTACTGCACACTTCACATTTATGAGGTTTCTCACCAGTATGAATAAACATGTGGTTATAAAGGCTGCTCGACCGTGTAAATGATTTATTGCATTCTTCACAGATATGAGGTTTTTCACCAGTATGGATCAACATGTGGGTTTTAAGGCTACTCAACAGTGTGAATGATTTACTGCACATTCCACATCCATGAGGTTTCTCTCCTGTATGGATCAACATATGGCTATTGAGGCTGCTCAGCTTTGAAAATGATTTACCGCACACATCACATTTATGAGGTTTCTTATCATCAAAGATAAGCATGTGGCTACTAAGGCATCTCAGTTGTTTGAATGGTTTACCGCATATCTCAGAGCTACAAGGTTTTTCAAAAGTATTTGTCGACATGTGTCTTTTGAGGTTGTTATTCTGTCTAAATGCTCCACTGCATATCTCAAAGCTATTAGACTTCTCAGTTGGAAACAGCATGTGGTAGTGTAGGGTGCTCAATTGTGTCAATGACTTACATGCACTGCATACCTTACACACGAGGTTTCTCACCAGTATGGATTATTTTGTGGGTAGTGAGGCCGCTAGACCCTGTAAATGATTTACACCATGTCTCACAGTTTTGGGGTTTCTCACCACAATGACCCATCATGTGTCTTTTGTGGCTGCTTGACTAAGCATAATAGACATCTTTGAATGTTCTCACCAGTATGGACCTGCATGTCGTTATTGGGGCCGCTCAACTGTTTAACTGATTTACTGCATATCTCAGCGCTACGAGGTTTCTCACATGTATCTGTCAGTTTGTGGCTTGTTCCGTACCGTCCGGTATGTTGGCGCTATAAAACTGTCATACGCAGATACATCCTGCTGTGAAGTAAAATCGTTGTTACTCCATTCAAACACCCCAGCGTATATTTTTCTTCGGTCTTTTTGTAGTTATTGCGTTTTTGTAGATGTTATGTGTCTTTGTATTAACTTTAGTGTGGCGGTAGTACGTCTGTAATTTTAAAACTACCCCGAAGTTAATTCTCCTCATGCGGATTGCAAGACTTTCCCGCTCTTATTCAGTAAAATTATAAGCTGTTGTATTTTAGTGCGGTGGTAATGTGACTTAAGTTTATGACTATGCAGAAGTCAATCCTCCTCATGCTGATTTCAGGACTGTCTTGTTATTCTTCAGTGAAGTCATTTGTTGTTGTAAAGGCTGTGAGAAGATCTGAAAAATACAGAAATGCACCACGATGCTATTTGCCAAAGATTGTTATGGAAAACTAATTAGCCAACAATGATCAACGATAATAGGTAATTATTGTGTTTTGATTATGTCACAATGTTAGTATGGGTCGTGACAAACTACATGCAAATATGGTCGGCAAGAAAGATTGAATTGTGTTTGATTTGATGTTTTGGGTCTCTTGGTGGCTATGTTTCTTCCGATTTTGTAGAATTTTTACCCGCTAAATAGATGAAATGAGAAAACGTTCTACTTGCATTCATATTTGAACAGTCCTCGAATGGTCGGCAAGAATGATTCAATTGTGTTTGTTTGAGGTTTTGGGTCGCTTGGTGGCTATGTTAGAATTTTTACCCGCTAAATAGATGAAATGACACCTGAAGCCTTGTCGCCAAAAGATGCAACTAGATTTTAAGAACCAGTCTGTCTCACACCACTTTTCCTGGCAAAGCCTTAAGCGATTTACCAGTGCTCAAGTTTGGTCGGCTTCAGCTCTGCATGGAAGCACCATGTAGCCCAATCTATTTCTGCAACCCCCCGATGGGCGGGGTCGGAGATGCGCGCGTACAAAGAGAGGAATCAGATAAATCTCAAAATCTTCATGGTCTGATCAATGTATTTGTCATGCGCTGTGTGAATGACATGTCTGAAGTTTCTTCATGTAGTCACAGAATTGGTTTATTCTATGTACCACCATACGTATTAATGTCAAATCCATAAGTGAGTTTGGACTGTTCATACGTTTGGAAACTTTTTTTTTCAATGTATTTAAAGGGACTCCTATTCTCTAGGACCAGTCCTTCCTATGTGTAACTGTAAGAAGTCTCAATTGTGTTAGTTCTCGTCCTAGATATCTGCATAATATTGCATTTAAGGAAATCGCATCCCCCATTTTCGTGCCCAACACCTTAGTGTGTCTTTATCGTTCTGAAGCTTCAGTGAGTCCGCTGCAGCTCTAATTTCCCCCGAAGCGCCCAAGTCGTCTTAGAACAGTCATTTTAGTCGATGTCAGTGCAAATGTCATATATGTACAGGGAGAACAACATTGGGTCGAGAAAAGTCCGTAAGTTGTTGGACTTCATACAAATGATTCACCATTAATAGCAACGCCTTGTTTTCTGTGGCAAATAAGTATTTAAGGTCGTAGTACCAAAGCGTTAATCAAAAATCATTAGTCCATAGACAAAATGGCAAATATCAATGTTCAGACCAACAGACATGGACTCCAGAAGAGTGTAATCATGCGTCCGCGGATAGTAAGCACTACTTGGTAAGCAAGCTTCGCCCACCATGCCCATCGAACCGAACGAAGAAAAGATGTAAATGTCGAGAAGGGTATATCCGAGATTTTGGAAGTCTTCCTATAATGGCTTTCCATTGGCAAACATATCAGAAATAATTCTGGAAATGGCCACATTGTACGGATCAACAAGATCATGGTGCCTCCCATAGAACTTCTTAAGTGTTGATACCAGTTTTGGTTTTTTGATAACCCTGGCATAACAACCTGGTAGTGAGTACCTTCCCACGTTCCATAAAGTCCCGATACTTTAAATAAAGGAAGCTACATGTATTCATTTCAGAAACTTTCCCCAAAAACTACTTGTACATGGGTTCACGACTAAAACAAAATTGTTTCATATTTTACGATTTTAATCAAATATAACCACATTTACATGTATTACAAATTTGAAAAAAAAAATCAAACAAAACTAGAAATGTTTTCAGAGGAAAACATTGTCCCCCCACCACAAAAATATCATCAACACTCATTTGACTTGAATAACTAGGTTAAAGTCACCAAAATGTAAGCTGCAAACAGGCCCTTTTCGGCCTTGTGCCAAAGTTGGCTGTTTTTGGGAGACTGTGACACTGCAAAAAAGGTCAAGGCCACCAAAATCTATTCAAATCTGCGGAATGTTGTGGTGATATAATGTGTCAAGTTTGACGAAAATCTATCAATTCGTTAATGAGATAGAGTAAAGACAAGCCATTTTCTGGCAGCAAGTTGACTGTTTTGGGAGTATGTGACCGTGAAAACAAGAGGACCAAGATGGTCCTGTATCGCTCACCTGAGCTAACGGATTCAAAGTAGTTTCAGGAAGTGCCAACCTTTACTGAAGGATTTATTGGAGGAAAAGGTGATGACATGGTAAGCATTTTCTGCAATCAAGTAGAATGTAACTATGATAAATCAGCTGGCTTCACCGGTTTTCAAACTCATTCAAGCTTTTATTCCTGCACTGATGAGTTAGGAGACCTTCATACGGACTGAACACTGAACAAATTATTTGTCCAAATCGCAATGGAAATAAAGGCGAGGATTATGGCCACGTAAAATCGATTTTAGCCCCCCCCCCCCCCCACCCCCGTTGAAATTCGTTTCCGCTGACCGTTCCAAGGCGATTCTTCTCTCGCGATATATTTTTGTTATGGTTTGTCTTTAGGTGTTTGTGTCGCTTGTGTCATTTTATTTTGGATAGCCTATTGGCCATTTTGTGGGAAAGTTACTGTCCTTTTGGCTTTCCGCTGTTGGTGTTTCCGTTAGGTCTGTTGTTGCATGTTTGTGTTTGGGAGCAATGAATTGATTGTATCGATTCCTGATCATTACCTCTACTTCTATATTGCTTATAAATATGTAACTTTCAAGAAGATCCGATATGAACTGAAGGGGCTATGGTGATGACAAAGTCAACTAGAAAAAAGTGTCCATAGGACACGGATGCCCCCGCCAAATGCCATTCATAAAAATATTACAAATGTACTTCAAATCAATCATAAAATATATGCATCAAGGGCACATAAACCAAAAATAAAAAATGCAAGAGTTGTCTTCCTTGTTCATGACACATCGTCTCAGTGTGATGAATGCACCTGTGAAGTTTCATGAATATATTCCATACGGTTTAGGAGTTATGGCCCGGACACGGTTTACTATATGGTACTAAGTCAAGGGCATATAATCGAAAAACCAAAAATGCAAGAGTTGTCTTCCTTGTTCATGACGCATCGTCTCAGTGTGATGAATGCACCTGTGAAGTTTTATGAATATATTCCATACGGTTTAGGAGTTATGGCCCGACACGGTTTACTATATGGTACTAAGTCAAGGGCAGATAATCCAAAAACAAAAAATGCAAGAGTTGTCTTCCTTGTTCATGACACATCGTCTCAGTGTGATGAATGCACCTGAAAAGTTTCATGAATATATTCCATACGGTTTAGGAGTTATGGCCCGGACACGGTTTACTATATGGTACTAAGTCAAGGGCAGATAATCCTTAAACCAAAAATGCAAGAGTTGTCTTTTTTATTCATGACACATCGTCTCAGTGTGATGAATGCACCTGAAAAGTTTCATGAATATATTCCGTACGGTTTAGGTGTTATGGCCCGGACACGGTTTACTATATGGTACTAAGTCAAGGGCAGATAATCCAAAAACCAAAAATGCAAGAGTTGTCTTCCTTGTTCATGACACATCGTCTCAGTGTGATGAATGAACTTGAAAGTTTCATGAATATATTCCATACGGTTTAGGAGTTATGGCCCGGACACTATGTCGGGACGGACGGACGGACAAACGAACGGACGGACAGGGGTAAAACTTAATGCCCTTCCGCTATTCTCCGAATAGGCGGGGACATAAAAATAAACAATTAAGTGCTGCAATCAAAGGGATGTTACTCTATAATAAATAGGCAAACTTCACGAGTTTGTTAAACTCCTCCGAGCTTTTCTGCCTGACTTACTTGTTTGTAAGTTCCATGAAGATCCGATCAAAACGGAAGGGGCAGCAGTGATGACAAGGTCGACAATAGGCATTTTTATCCACGTTGGGAACATAACTCCATGATTAACTGACTGGCATTGCTTGTTTTCAAACTTCTCTGAGCTTTTATCTCCAACTTACATATAAATTTCAAGAAGATCCGATGAAAACTGAAGGAGTTACGGTAAAAAAGAGGCATTTTCTGCAATCCCAGGGATCTAACTCTATGATATATAGGCTGACCTCATCAGTTCACAAACTCATCCATTTTATCCCTGACATACTAACATGTATGTTTCAAAAAGTGCCAATTAAATTCGAGGAGCTGTCGAAAAAAGGCATTTTCTGTAATTAAGGGGGACAAAACTCTCTGAAAGATAGGCTGACCTCACCATTTTTTTTATTCTGCCGAGGTTTTATCTCTTACTTACTTACATATAAGTTTCAAGACGATCCCATGAAAACTGAAGGGGGCTATGGTGATGACAAGGTCAAAAATAGGCATTTTCAGCAGTAAAGGGGACGTAGTTCTATGACAGATAAGCCAACTCGTCAGTTTTCGAGCTCAAACTCATAACCGACATCGCTCATTTTCGAAGTTAACCAAGCTTTTTATCCCAACTTAATTGTACGTAAGTTTCAGGAAGATCCCATCAAAACTGAAGAGACTCGTTGATGACAAGGTATAAAAAAATGGGCCGACTTGGCATGTTTTCGAACTCATCCAAGTTTTTATCCCCAGCCACAGTACATATAGGTTTCAGAAAGATCCGATCAAAACTGAAGGTGCTACGGTGATGAAAGGTCAAAAATAGACATTTTCAGCAATCAAAGGATAAATGGGCCGACTTGGCCAGTTTTCGAACACATCTGAGTTTTTATCTCCAGCCACCTTACATATAAGTTTCAGAAAGATCTGATCAAAACTGAATGGTCTACTTTGATGACAAGGTAAAAAATCGGCATTTTCAGCAACCAAAGGCACGTAACTCTATGATAATGTGCCGACTGTGCCGGTATTCGAACTCATCCGAGGTTTAATTCCCAGTCACCTTACATATAAGTTTCAGAAAGATCCCATCAAAACTGAAGGGGCTACGGTGATGACAAGGTCAAAACTCGACATTTTCAGCAATCAAAGGGAAATAAGTCTATGATACATTGGCCGCCTTAGCATGTTTTCGAACTCATCCAAGTTTTTTTCCCCAGCCACAGTACATATAAGTTTCAGAAAGATCCGATCAAACCTGAAGGGGCTACAGTGATGAAAAAGTCAAAAATAGACATTTTCAGCAATCAAAGGATAAATGGGCCGACTTGGCCAGTTTTCGAACACATCTGAGTTTTTATCGCTAGCCACCTTACATATAAGTTTCAGAAAGATCTGACCAAAACTGAAGGGTCTACGTTGATGACAAGGTAAAAAATCGGCATTTTCAGCAACCAAAGGCACGTAACTCTATGATAATGTGCCGACTGTGCCGGTATTCGAACTCATCCGAGGTTTAATTCCCAGTCACCTTACATATAAGTTCCAGAAAGATCCCATCAAAACTGAAGGGGCTACGGTGATGACAAGGTCAAAACTCGACATTTTCAGCAATCAAAGGGACATAACTCTATGATAAATGGGCCGACTTGGCCGGTTTTCGAACTTATCTGAGATTTTATCCCCAGCCACCGTACATATAAGTTTCAGAAAGGTCCTATCAACACAAAGGGGCTACATTGATGACAAGGTAAAGAATCAGCATTTTAGCAATCAAAGGGACGTAACTGATGATGAATGGGCCGACTTTGCCGGTATTCGAACTCATCCAAGGTTTTATCCCCAGCCACCTTACATATAAGTTTCAGATAGATCCGATCAAAACTGAAGGCGCTACGGTGATAACAAGCATTTTCCCATTGTAAGTTTACGGACCTTGTTGTTGCCATACCAACCACAGTTTTCATGTGATTTCGAAAAAAAATCTTATGTCATCAATGCCCTACCAGCGGCATGCTACAGACGAGAAATGATTGCGATCAGCCTGCTGGCTGCAGAGATATGGCTGCTGAAATGTGTGGACGGACGGACGACGGAGGACCCACTATACTATAAGCTCCCATGGAGCCTTCGGCCCAGGTGAGCTAAAAAGATCAAGGTCACCAAAATCTAATCAAATCTGTGGTATGTTGTAACGATAAATTCAATTGTACCATGTTTGACTAAAATCAATCAATCAATCAATTCGTTAATGCGACAGAGTGCAGACAAGCCATTTTCGTCCCAACAATGACTGTTTTTGGGTCGCTGTGACGTTGAAAATGTGGTCTAGGTCTGTCACCAATATTTAATCAAATCTGCTGTATGTAGTAATGATATATTGTACCAAGTTTAGCTAAAACTAATTAAAACGTAATTGAGACAGAATGCAGACAAGCCATTTTTGGCCAAAAATGACTGTCTTTGATTAGATGTGACCTTGAAAGTGAGTTCAAGATCACCAAAATCTAAACAAACCGGCAGTTTGTTGTAATGAAATAGTATACCAAGCTTGACTAAAATGAATTAATTCCTTAATGAGATAGAGTGCTGACAAGCCATTTTATGCCCCAAAAATGAAGTCATGGTAATCAAAATCTAAAACTCTGCGGTATGTTGTTATGATATATTGTACCAAGTTTTACTAAAATCAACCAATTCCTTGTTTGTTCGTTTGATTTAATGCTTAACCTCCCCGTCAACTCTACTTGGGTCATTTTGGAGACGTTGCTTCCAATTTTGTGGGACTTTTACCCGACATTGAGCTGAAATGACATCTCAATGTCGTCCAATGAAACCAATAGGGTTTATAAACACGGGCGGTCCTATTCTCACCGCATTGCCTGGGCAGGCTTAGATCCTCTATGCGGTTTACCAGAAATCGTTTACCGGCTGGATTCAGCTCTGCGTGGAAGCATGGAAGCATCATACAGGCCATTTATTTCTTCAAGCCCCAATGGGCGGGGCAGTCAATACCTTAAAGGGATAGAGTACATACAAGCCATTTTTGGCCCTAAAATGACTGTTTTGGGGTCGATGTGACCTTGAAAATAAGGTCAAGATCATCGTGACCTATTGAATGTTTTATCCTATCTTAGTGATGTGTCTATGCAAGATTGGTCAAAATCCATCCATAGGTTCAGGAGATATAGTGCTTCAAACAGGCTACGCCGACGGGGCCATTTTTGGCCCAAAATGACTGTTTTTTTGTTTGTTTTTTTTTTGTTTTTTTTTGGGGGGGGGCGCTGTGACCTTAAAAATGAGGTCAAGGTCATCATGACCTAATGCCTGTTTTCTCTCATCATAGTGATGTGTCTATGCAAGTTTGGCCGGAATCCATCCATAGATTCAGGAGATATAGCGCTTCAAACAGGATACGCCGACGCCAACGCAAACGGGATCTGCACCAAAAACAATATGTCCCCCTCCCCTCCGTTAAGGGGACATAAATCTCCAGCACTGCATTTTTAGCTTGTATGCTTGGAATGGTTCAGTCCGGCCTCAGCTTTTATATCCGAACCAAAAGTATGGTCCCTGGACAATTCGGCCATTCACAAAATCGGCCCAAGATAAAATCGGCTCATAAAAAAATTGGTCCATACAAAATGGGCCCATAGCAATTTCGGTCCACAATTTTAATGATGGTATAATAACTATGCATCATGTGAACAAGTTCATGAAATGAAGACCCCCTATACCCCAATTCATCTAAGGAAAACTGGGGTTTACGTGGGGGGGGGGGTATACATTATTTTTTCTTATTTCTGCTCTAAGACATAAGTTGTGGATACTCGTTAGAACCGCCTCGATGAGGTGGTTCTAACGAGCACCCAAACCCTATATGTTTGCAGTATTTATAAGAAAAATATCACGGATTTTCATCAGAAAAGTAGCCATTATGGAGATGTGAAAAATGCACTTTATCGCACAGGTGTGTTATCGTAATGGTTTGCATATAACCGGTATGCTTGCACGACCAAATCAGTAGCATGTAAGTCGACAAAGGGGATACAGTGAAATATATGTTCAGTTTGAGAAATTGATATGTATCAGACATGTACAAAATGTATGGATATGGGAAAGAAATGCACTCTTAAGAATTTCAAGGTTTATGTTATGTGGTTGTTTCCATTTCAGGGAATGACTAGAAAGCTGCCATCAAGCGTTGCCCACACTTTCAAATTTATTAAGGGTTCCATTGTGTACATTTTTTTTTTATTATTTCTGCCTTTGTTTTGTGTGATTTGAGGTTTAACGTCCCCGTCAATACTGTATAGGTCATTTTGGAGACGGTGCTTCCAATTTTGTGGGACTTTTACCCGACATTGAGATGAAATGACATCTCAAGCCCTGTCGCCCAATGAAACTGATAGGGTTTATAAGCATGGACGGTCCGACCCGCATCGCTTTGCCTGGGCAGGTTTAGATCCTCTAAGCAGTTTACCAGTACTCGTCTGCAGTCCGATTTCAGCTCTGCGTGGAAGCATCATGCAACCCATCTATTTCTTCAAGCCCCGATGGGTGGGGGCCATATGTCTGCCTTTAAACTTCCATTTAAGCAATGGAATACGTTATGAATTAGAATCATATTGATTAGTTTTCAGTAGAAAATCTTCTAAAAGCAATCGCCCATGGGTTTTCCTGCATTAACGTTTTCCGGGTGTCGAAGAAGCCTTTTTAACTTTAGGCCACTTGAAACACAAAATAAATAACTAAGCAATGATACATCAATTTCTACAATTTGCCCAGCATTCACAGATCAGCCTGCTCAGCAGCACAGTAAGGTCTTGATCACTGGAGTTCATTGTTACAGTGCTGATCACTGGAGTTCATTGTTACAGTGCAAGTAGCGATGACACAAATCAGACTGCGTGGATGTGCAGGCTGATGTGAGTCTTCTCTGGGCCTCGGAGCTAGGCCCACATATAGCTATTGATGTGCCCCTGCCCAATATCAGTCACAAAATGAAACCAAAAGTACGAAACAAATAAAGATGTTTTAAAGACCCGCATTAGACTTAAACTTATGGGTGATTGGCACGTGCCCCAACTGAGGTTTGAGTAATATGATAATCATTTTGTTTGTTATTTTAAAGGCATTTATTCTTGAACAGTAGGATACACCGTGTGTCCATAATTGTGTTATTGCGACGTGTGATATACTGACTATAGCACATCAAAGATGGCCCTTAATAGGATTTTTAGTAGCTCTTGTTGTATCCCCTGACTGAGGCACTTAAGGGGGAAATCAATAATGTACACCAGTCAATAGTTAGTACATTTTATTGATTTTCCTCAAGGAGGCCCCTTACCTGTGGAAGACCTCAGTCAGTTCTGAAGGCTACATAATATTATATAATCAAATGATAGTCCTCAATAATCAATAATAAATGCCTTTAATGCACGTATCCATAAAGTGATTAATGATCATTTTGCATACCGACAATATTTATAAAAATACATTAATAAATAAATAATGACTCCAAAACTACAATTTCCAAGTTCATAAATATACATTTTCATCTACAAATAAACACATACGCTTTTATTTATATTTCATATATTCCATTACAAAGGTTGCATTGTGAGAAGACTCATCTGAGGGAGATGATTATTGATAATAATGATATAAATGCCGAGCTATTAAATTGTATATCTATCTATCTATCCATCTACTGTCTACTGATACTGCGTCAGTCACTTTTAAACCATTACCGCAGGTGTACATTACATACACTCCAGGTTTGCAGGATGAAAGCCTACACAGTAATCATGTAATTACAGTAGGGATCTTTAACCTGCACAGGGGATGGTTCTCCCTAGGCAGGGAGCCTCCAGTTAACGTCATAAAAACCAAAGATATAGTTCACAGATTTTATCATAAATTAACTTTTCTTATATTCATTGCGATAACTGACCCCTACAGCAGCCTTGAATCATTTATGGGCCGATTTTGTCATGGGCCCATTTTGATAGGGGCCGAAATGACATGGAACCAAAAGTACAATAACGCATTATCATAAAATTTGCCGTGTCATCAGAACATTTCTGACCCGGCTGCCTCCGACTCACGTGCACGCGCAAAGTTATGCTTACTTGAACGAGAAGCGATGCATAGAAATCATGTTTACTAGAACAGCTCTTCTATTCTTGCGTTTTTCAAACTCAACCTTTATTTGGGCTAGAAAGATAACTCTTTTTCAAACTAGAAATTTTCTACAGCTGTAACTGCATCGCAAAGTATTGAACTTTTGATTTACCCGAATCAGAATCCGGATTCCATAATCATGACTTCTAAATCACAGACCTGATTTTCTATAAAAGCTCGGTCCGAGGTAAAGGATAAAGAAGCTTTATTTAACGTCGCATATCCGAAACAAATAATATAAGCTCTGTAGAGCTTTTATTGCGACAAAGTATCCTTAAAATACTTGCCTGCCTTCATTAATCTTCCTGGGACTACCCCTGATAATGCGAGCGTCAGCCAAGGGAGCATCTAGTACCATTTTCGACGCTTTTGTTATCGCGCGGCCGGTGATCGAACCCGCGACCTCCGATTCCCGAAGTGGACGCTCCATGCCAAAGGACCGTTCGACCTGGACGGAATTGAAAAAAAAAAATAGCTCGCTAAAAGAGGAGTTTTTTTTCTTGGATATCTGTTTGGTTTCTTGTCTGATTCCTAACGGACAAGAGTAAACCAGCAACATTTTATTGCTGGTTACCCTAGATTGTGATTTGTTTGTATTGTAGATTGAAAAAATTGCTGACATTCTTTCCCGCAATTACCTCACTAGTGGGTGGGGTAACGTAAACTGAAATTCTTAGGATCAAAATTAGGTCGATTGTCACATTCATTTTTCTGGACAGCCTGTGTGTTGTCAGATATTTGAATGTGCTGAGCTGTATATAATTGGACCAGTATATTGATAAGCCCTTTGTAGTTGTCAGTGTGCTGGCTGTGACAAACTCGGAATCAGGATTGTTGCTTGACTATGGGGTGCCGTTTTACTATTTAATACAATTTCAAGATATCTATAAATAAAATTCGTGATATCTATAATAAAAATATTGGATATCCATAAATATTATTAGATATCTATAAATAATATAAGATATCTATTATTCATTTTATGATATCAATTTTATGTTTAATGATATCTATAATTCAATTATAGATATCTATAATTCAATTATAGATATCTATTATTCGATTTATAGATATCTATTATTCGATTTATAGATATCAAATATTGAAGAAGATTTTATGATATCAATAATTACATTTATTGATATCAATAATATATTTTTGATATCCATTATTGAACTTGTGATATCTATAATTCAGACCTTTGAATGATATCTATAATTAGATTATAGATATCCATAAATCTAAATATTGATATCATTAAATATAATTTTAGATATCCAAAAAGCTCAGAATATTTGATATCTTTTAATACAATTTTAGATGCTTGCGTATATGGATCTTCTAGTCAATAACACTTTAACAATGGCAAGTTAAATTTGTTGCCGTTCATCTGTGCCCAGTTTTGGAACTGCAGAACACTTGTGACTCCCAGGGGAGGGGCGAACTCTGAATTTTCCTTTTTACATAGGCTGGAATTCTTTAGGGCACATCGTCAGTCTTGGTATTGTTTCGGGTTACCTTTAGATGCCGGGGCCCAACCTATGTATCAGGCAAAATTCAGTGTACCCAGCCCCCCCCCACACACACACACACTCCACACACACACAGACACATACCACCACCACCACCCCACAATGGGATGTGTCCAGAGTTAGTGACTGTAAGATCCATACTTGAAGCCATAAGGCCCAAATGATACGTATGTAACAGGTTTCAACAAACAGCACAACTCATCAAGAGCGACCTTTTCATTTACAAAAATGTACCACACTCTATTTTAGACATCCTAGTTCGAATTTTTATTGAGCGACAGCCGCCCAGCGGGTCTTGGAGAGATCGGTTGGGCTGCCTGACGTTTCCACGCAGGGCTGAAACCGACAGCACATTAATACCGGTATTAAACCACTAATATGGTCTATAAGCCTGCTCCGGCAAAGTGGTGCGAGTCAGACCGTCCCTACATATAAATTTGGCAGATGTTGAGACGTTATTCATCTCAATGCCGGATTGAATTTCCACAAAACCTGAAGCAATGTCTCAAAAAATAGTATTAGGATCAGAATAATATTTAACATTAACCCTTATCCTGCCGTTCACGATAACCTCTATCTTTGCAAACAGTGTAAATCCTGATCAGATGGCTTCTGAAGAAGCAATCTTATCGGGATCTACAATGTTTGTGATGCAGTTTGTTAAACGAATGACTATAATATATCAAATAATCTGATTGGCTGATGGCTGATAATGGGTGTGTCTAATTAAACTATTCAGCAGGACAAGGGATAATGACATATTTACAGAATTGCGCCCCGCTCTAAAGAATTATGGATATCCATAAATCAGATAATTGATATCCATAATTCGTATTATAGATATCAATAATTCTAATTGATTTATTGATATCTTAAATCTCAATTATTGATATCGATTAATCTATTTATGGATATCATTTATCTGATTATAGATATCATTTATTCAGCCAATTAATTGATATCAAAAATTCTGATTATTGATATCATTATATAGAATTAATGATATCAACAATTCATAATAATGATATCCATAAATCGTTTAGATATTTAGATATCTTAAATTTGAATGAATGATATCAATTATTCGAATAAAAGATATCAATAATTCGGCACATTTATTGATATCAAAAAGTCTCATTATGGATATCTATAAATAATATGTGCATCAATACTTGAGTCTCCGTAGGGAAATTTGGATATCACTAATTCCAATAATGGATATCAATAAATAAGTCAGATTTATAGATATCCTTTATCCTATATATGGATATCAATAATCCGAATTGATTATATCAATAATTAAAATGATATATAGATATTGTTACATGTGGGTTTACGGCGTCCCGCAAACCCCCATGCTGACAAGACAACCGAGCGTGATCTCTGACAGGTGTACGGGCAGCTGTGGGGTAAGGCACAAGAAAGATGTTAAATGATTGACATGAATTATTTACAGTATCTACATACAACACTTACTAACACAAAACATCACAAATTGTTGCTTCTGTAGCCAACTCACGACGTCCGCTCCGAAGGCAAAACACTGTTCTGTGCTCGGAACGGGTGACGTGAATACCTACAGAAGCAAACAGCAAAAACAACAAGAAAAACAAAAAAAGAAACAACACAAAACGCGACTGGCCAGTTTATAACTTTGGGTGAATCCCCCACTCGCGTGACACTTCTTCTCGCGAACTAGTAAAACTAGTCTATCAACATAATTGATTATCCTAGGATTAGCGATCACGTTTGCTGATCAGCCGTTTAGTGATCGTCCAAATAAGGTAAGTTGACCTCTTCCATGATCACATTTGTTTACAACGAACAATGATTTAGAAGAATCTGCTTCTATCCTGGTAGGCGCTGATTACGGCGGTCTGTCCGCCCTTGCTGGACCCTAACGCCTAGCGTCGTACCAGTACCTGCTGCTATGAAGCAGGGAGCAGCAGGTCACACATTGTTATGCCTGCAAATTACGATAACGGGACTAGAAACGAGTCACAAAACATACATGCTATATCATGATCCCCCTCCCGGAGAAGTAAAAATATGTTCATGCATATACCGTTATTGCGCATGCGCCGACCAGACATACAGGCTGATTAGTGCATGCGACAAATAACCGTACAGCAGAACTCAACTTGACTGTGCATCAAATTATCAGCACCCAGCGCTTGACACAATAATACTCAAAGTTCATGGTTCCTTACTGAGCACTACAGAAATCAATTAATGCTCACTACTACTGAGCATAATACTCATCAAATTTGTGCTCACTGCATTATCACAAGTAAGAGGCAATTGAACAGACCACGCCTTTGCGCTACCTGGTCAGCCGCCAATTACAGGAAACATAACAATCTCTATTTCATATCCTTCTCCGCGACACGGCTCACAAATATAGCTATTCACAAATTCAATACATTAATAACAGATAGAAACTACAACAGAAGATTTTCATCTATAATCTACAACATTTGTTAGTGTCTCATAAGGGCCAACACTGTTTGCCGTAAATTCTCTCTATTTGGTAGGCACCCCGTCACAACCGTCCTCGCGACGCCGACGACGCAGCTGACGTCGTCCCCACCGCTCAGGCCGTTATGACGTGTGGCGACCAAATACTCCCACTTATCATCATCACGTTCTTTATATGTACATACATGCACAAACTGAGTTATCAGACAAAAACGGCATCATTACAAAATGAACTCGTAATTCTTCTTGAACAAAATTATTTCTAATCAATGTGAACATGCTTGTAAAATAAAATTCATTACGGTTCATCATCACGGATAACCCAACAGGCTCTTGTAAGAGTTTGCCCTGATGATGAAGATATGGTTAAACCCGTCTTAAGTTTACGTCCCCTCTACACCTAATATCATATTGGGACGGAACCACGGTTTTCTAACCACAGCTAGTCACAAGTCATGGATCAAACAAGTGACCCGGCGTTTATTAATTACATTCTACAAAAGGGGTCTAAAAGCCTAAATGAATCTAGAATGAGCGGGTGTCCAAACTTTACGTCTCACCAACATCTAGGGTCAGCATGAGACAGGACCTCACTTAGAAAGACTCATTCTACTACTGGAGAAGCCTGGGATCAAATCTGCGACGTCTAGCTGGCAAAGCTAGTAGCCTAATCACAACAAACAACAGCGAATTCAGAATAGGCTTCAGAAAGTTGGGGTATACTAGAAGTAAACCCCTCCAAAACCTACAAGCATGTTCATACAAAAATAATACTAAACATAGATTTAACATACCTTTCAATATACTTTCTATTTCCCCGTCACAATGTTGTGTTCACTCTTACAACTTGACCTGCTGCTAAAGTGTCCGCTTTTTTCAGGGTTTATATATCTATGAATACTACCAGAAAATCATGCCTACTCGTATTACCTTGCTCAATTCGTGGCGAGGTGGAGATACCGGCCACAAACAAAGCCAGATAGCAAAAATCGAGTAGATAATGGATTTGCGTTCAAATAGTATATTTCCCATAGGAAAAATTGATGAAACGACCCTATAATCAATGACATGACTCCTGTCAAAACGAACATCCACACAACACGTGACGGGAATAAAAATCATATATGGCACAATTTGGTGGTTGGCGATTTTTAGGCAAATTCTATAAGACTCGGCCTTTTAGCGGCCCCCTGTATTGTAAAAACAGCTCTCTATAAACCACTCATGCATACATCGTATGATATGTGCATGACTTGTTCATGGAGCCGCATAGTTTGCGTACCATATTTCACCTAAAATATTTCACTCGCACCGCCCTACCATATATCTACTAAAATAATTTAGATGTGCATAAGCACCAGAGAGGTTTCCTATTCCATCTCGTAACAAAGGTTTCCCCTTTTGGAGAAAAAACAATCAGAAATGTTTTTTCTTTGTGTATAGAGATGGAATAGGATGAACCTAAACAAGACAGCTATTTACACAACAACCGTGCGAAGAATTACCTACTAAGGTAGTCTGCCCCCAAATTTTCTTTAGTAAAATTGCTATTAAGCTATGATGGTTTGCCCCAGAATTTTCCTGTTCCCCTGACATTCTGTTTGTTAGCAAACGGATATCGTTTTAGTCTTACTGGTGGTGGCCTTTCTGGCTCAACTGATTTGATTGTTTTCACAGGTTCTGACATAAATGTGGTACATATAATTTGGTCTGTCTGACATGTCAGTCCTGCAAGGCGCTGTTCTCTCAGCCCTTCTGTCTCCTCACTCTCCTCTGTTTCCTCACTGTCTACTGACGTTAGTGTGTGTGGGACGCTAACGTCACCGTCACTTTCCTGTTGCTCTGCAGTTTCAAAACTGCTGTCTTCAAATGAAGGCTCGTCGACGTCATTTCTGTCATGACTGTCTGTCGACATAATAGGTTTAGAGATCAGACAATGAGACGTCACAGTCTGACGCTCAACATACTGTTTCAGTATATTAGCGTGATATGTGTTAACATTTCCATTGACGTCAATTTTATAATCCATTCTGCTTACTACCTCAACCACTTCATAAGGACCTTTCCATTGAAGCAATAATTTATTACTGTCTGTCGGTAGTAACAACAGTACTTTGTCGCCGACGTCAAATTTACGCGACCTCGCGCCTTTATCATAATAAGCTTTCTGCTTAATCTGAACCTTCTTTAAATTATCACGCGCTAATTTGCATGTCTGCTCTAACCGTTCCCTAAGCTCAATAACGTATTGATACGTCGAAAGAACTTGCTCATCGCGTACCTCTTCAGCCCATAATTCTCTTAATATTGCCATTGGACCTCTGACGTTACGTCCATATAACAACTCAAAAGGGGAGTATCCTAAAGACTCTTGTGGGACTTCCCTTACCGCAAATAATAAGGCTGGAAGATATTTATCCCAATCTTTTGGACGTTCAGCACACATGCGACGTAACATCTGCTTTAACGTAGCGTGGAAACGCTCTATCAGTCCGTTGCAAATTGGGTGTCTCGGACTACACGTTAACTGTTGAAGAGAAAGAAGTCTGCTGACTTCCTTCATTACCTCAGCAGTAAACTGTGATCCACAATCAGTCAACATTTCATCAGGAATGCCAACCCTACTAAACATTTCAATAAGCGCTTCCGCGACACGTTCCGTCTCAATACTCGGTAAAGCTATCGCCTCTGGATACCTTGTCGCATAATCTATCATGGTTAAAATATACCGAGATTTCCTATCAGATCGAGGCTCAATTGGACCAACTATGTCCACTGCCACCCTCTTAAATGGCGTATCAATCAATGGCATTTTTCCTAGAGGTACTTTAGTGACCCGACCTTTCTGAATAGTTCTCTGACAAATATCACAAGATTTACAAAATCTAGCGACATCACCGCAAATACCGGGCCAGTAAAACTCAGTTACAACTCTATCCAATGTCTTCCTAATACCCATATGTCCAGACATAAGCGTTTCATGAGCCAGTTTCAACACCTTTCCTCGGAAACTTTGAGGGACCACAAGTTGGAAAGAGACTTTGTTACCCTTGGTGAACTCCCTATATGCCAACCCTTTTTTCTCAATAAACCTAGTTTCACCTCGGTTTAAACCACGACTCACAGTCTTGTTCCCAGATACAACCCTTTTCCTGATGTTTTCCAAAGTTGGATCATCAACCTGAGCTTGCTTGAAAGCCTCCTTGTCATCGTTAATGATCTGATCGGGAACCTTAAGTTTTCTGTAAGGCTTCTCATCCTGCCTAGTTTGAGACCTAGTTACAGCCGCAGCTGAGAAATGAGACATATCAGGAAGTTTTGATCCATCAATGTTACCGATAACCAAATCGTACAACGTATCATCCATACACAAAGCTTCAGTTTTCCCAGTAAAAAAAGGACAATCAATGTCAATCATTGCCAAAGGATACCTTTGTGTGGATTCATCAATCAACGTAACATTTGATTCCTTCCCTATTAACTGACTATCCGAAACCAAACTTCTCCGAACGACACAGCCTGTACACCCAGTATCTCTTAATACAACCACCTTTTTATTATTAACCAATCCTTGTGCCGTCGGTAACCTTGCCTTTAAGAAGTAACAGACACCTTCCCTAGTTTCCTTACTACACTCCTCCCTATCCGAAATCAAAGGATCACCAACCTTATTTTCAAAAATACTTCCAATCTCATCACCTTTCCTATGTACTTCCGTTTGACAAAAACTAACTTGGTGTGCTGCGCCACGTGGTGTGCTATTATTTTTACCGCGTCCGCGAAAAGACCCTCTAAAATTACCACGACCACGTGTATAACCACGACCTACATTCTGCGTATTCTCATTCTTAACCTGAGAACCTTGAGTCTCTACGCGCGTGTTAAAATTTTCTTTAACACCGCTATCCCCAACTCCAGTTGCTCCTACCTCTGCGCTATACAATTGTTTCCTGTCGGGGTTCTTAAAACATTTAATTGTTAAATGCCCCTTACCGCATATGCTACACTTGATATCCGGTCTACCACTCGGTTTGTTCGAGTCAACTTTGTCCTGTTTACCCTGCGCTGCGCATCTATTATCGCGTTGCCCCTTATTAATGCAACTATATACGCCCCCGCGCGCTTCTGCAAACAAATCTGCCTCCCTAGCCATTTCATCTAAATTACCAAACTGTTTTGGCTTCAGATGTACATACAGTTCTCTATTACATGACTCCAGGAACTGATCCCTTGCCATGAAATCACAGACAGCCGGAAAAGATTTTTCTATCTTTGCCATATTAAGCCATTTTTCTAAATAACTTCTCAGTCTACTACTGAACTGTATGAACGTTTCTGATTTCTCGGGCCTACTATAACGAAACTGTTTCCTAAATCCGCGCTCTGTCATGTCAAAATTCTTTAATAAAGCGTCCTTTAACTTTTCATAATCCGCCGCATCCTCATTTGACAACCGGTCATATACATCAAGTGCGCGCCCTTTGAGCAATGCACTTAAATACGCGGCCCAAACACTCTTATCCCATTTATTAGCCGTAGCATATTTCTCAAACCTAGATAAATAACTATCCATTTTATCTTTACCCTCTTCAAAATAAGGTAACTTAGGATCCCGGGCATGCGCCACCTTCTCAGCTTTTTGCTTTTCCAATTCTAGCTCGAGCTTCGCTCTCTGCATTTCTAACTGATTCCTTAATTCTTGGTGCTGTAGCTCAAACCCATGTTTTATTTTTTCTAAATGGGCCTCACCAATCTCTTTTGCCTCCCTTTCAGTCTTGATGCGTGCCATTTCAAGTTCCTTATTAACATTCAACATAGCTAGTTCATGTGCCCTTTCCTTTTCCTTTTCTTCTAACTTAGCTAGTTCATGTGCCCTTTCCTTTTCCTTTTCCTCTAACTTAGCTAGTTCATGTACCCTTTCCTTTTCCTTTTCCTCAGACCTTAACCTTTCTAAATCCCTTTGCTCTTGCCTTTCTGCCCGCTCAATATCTTGCTGCTCCTTAACAAAACCTTGTAACTCCTTCCCCTCATAACCTAAGTCCTTTCCCATTTGCATTAAACGCTCCATTATTGATAACGTAAATCTCACGTTACTATCAAAACCACTATAAACTGATCAGTTATGATCAGTGATGATTGAATGGGCTTAACTAAAACGTTAAGATATGTGTTATACGCGTTAATCTAACTAAAACGTTAGTTATTAAAGCACACGCGATTTGAAATGTCAAATGCTTTCAGCACAGTATGACGTTGCGTACTGGTAGTCGAATATGACGTCATAAACCGACGACGTTTACAGTAAAATGCTACAATCCGAAGTTTTATCACATTACAAAACTCCGATCATAACAAGTCACCATTAATGTTTCTATTACGTCATACCTAACCTCAAGCCACAGCGTAAATATTAACGCTACCGTTATGTCAACGTCAGTAAATTGTTAACGTCACTACGTCAGAACCAAGTGTGGGTAAGATCAATTAGTAGCTCCAATTTAACTTAGTAGAATGTCAGGTAACACAATTAAGTGGGGTCTACTTAAACTTTTCGTTACCAAGAAAAAGTGGGGTTTGCCTTGCCTTCCTGCTCAGAAATTATCGACTTGTCAGTATCCATTCAGTTGAATACATGGGTTTCGCACTTCATCAACGCAGGAAGGAAGATTCAAGTTAATTTCTAAATGTGGCTGTCAATACATTTTTTTTTTTTAAATTGATGATTCAGAGTATCAATGTGCTGTTCCACAGCCGGGAACACCAGCCAGAGATCAAATCCTCACTTTTCTGACACCAAATGTTACATGTGGGTTTACGGCGTCCCGCAAACCCCCATGCTGACAAGACAACCGAGCGTGATCTCTGACAGGTGTACGGGCAGCTGTGGGGTAAGGCACAAGAAAGATGTTAAATGATTGACATGAATTATTTACAGTATCTACATACAACACTTACTAACACAAAACATCACAAATTGTTGCTTCTGTAGCCAACTCACGACGTCCGCTCCGAAGGCAAAACACTGTTCTGTGCTCGGAACGGGTGACGTGAATACCTACAGAAGCAAACAGCAAAAACAACAAGAAAAACAAAAAAAGAAACAACACAAAACGCGACTGGCCAGTTTATAACTTTGGGTGAATCCCCCACTCGCGTGACACTTCTTCTCGCGAACTAGTAAAACTAGTCTATCAACATAATTGATTATCCTAGGATTAGCGATCACGTTTGCTGATCAGCCGTTTAGTGATCGTCCAAATAAGGTAAGTTGACCTCTTCCATGATCACATTTGTTTACAACGAACAATGATTTAGAAGAATCTGCTTCTATCCTGGTAGGCGCTGATTACGGCGGTCTGTCCGCCCTTGCTGGACCCTAACGCCTAGCGTCGTACCAGTACCTGCTGCTATGAAGCAGGGAGCAGCAGGTCACACATTGTTATGCCTGCAAATTACGATAACGGGACTAGAAACGAGTCACAAAACATACATGCTATATCATGATCCCCCTCCCGGAGAAGTAAAAATATGTTCATGCATATACCGTTATTGCGCATGCGCCGACCAGACATACAGGCTGATTAGTGCATGCGACAAATAACCGTACAGCAGAACTCAACTTGACTGTGCATCAAATTATCAGCACCCAGCGCTTGACACAATAATACTCAAAGTTCATGGTTCCTTACTGAGCACTACAGAAATCAATTAATGCTCACTACTACTGAGCATAATACTCATCAAATTTGTGCTCACTGCATTATCACAAGTAAGAGGCAATTGAACAGACCACGCCTTTGCGCTACCTGGTCAGCCGCCAATTACAGGAAACATAACAATCTCTATTTCATATCCTTCTCCGCGACACGGCTCACAAATATAGCTATTCACAAATTCAATACATTAATAACAGATAGAAACTACAACAGAAGATTTTCATCTATAATCTACAACATTTGTTAGTGTCTCATAAGGGCCAACACTGTTTGCCGTAAATTCTCTCTATTTGGTAGGCACCCCGTCACAACCGTCCTCGCGACGCCGACGACGCAGCTGACGTCGTCCCCACCGCTCAGGCCGTTATGACGTGTGGCGACCAAATACTCCCACTTATCATCATCACGTTCTTTATATGTACATACATGCACAAACTGAGTTATCAGACAAAAACGGCATCATTACAAAATGAACTCGTAATTCTTCTTGAACAAAATTATTTCTAATCAATGTGAACATGCTTGTAAAATAAAATTCATTACGGTTCATCATCACGGATAACCCAACAGGCTCTTGTAAGAGTTTGCCCTGATGATGAAGATATGGTTAAACCCGTCTTAAGTTTACGTCCCCTCTACACCTAATATCATATTGGGACGGAACCACGGTTTTCTAACCACAGCTAGTCACAAGTCATGGATCAAACAAGTGACCCGGCGTTTATTAATTACATTCTACAAAAGGGGTCTAAAAGCCTAAATGAATCTAGAATGAGCGGGTGTCCAAACTTTACGTCTCACCAACATCTAGGGTCAGCATGAGACAGGACCTCACTTAGAAAGACTCATTCTACTACTGGAGAAGCCTGGGATCAAATCTGCGACGTCTAGCTGGCAAAGCTAGTAGCCTAATCACAACAAACAACAGCGAATTCAGAATAGGCTTCAGAAAGTTGGGGTATACTAGAAGTAAACCCCTCCAAAACCTACAAGCATGTTCATACAAAAATAATACTAAACATAGATTTAACATACCTTTCAATATACTTTCTATTTCCCCGTCACAATGTTGTGTTCACTCTTACAACTTGACCTGCTGCTAAAGTGTCCGTTTTTTTCAGGGTTTATATATCTATGAATACTACCAGAAAATCATGCCTACTCGTATTACCTTGCTCAATTCGTGGCGAGGTGGAGATACCGGCCACAAACAAAGCCAGATAGCAAAAATCGAGTAGATAATGGATTTGCGTTCAAATAGTATATTTCCCATAGGAAAAATTGATGAAACGACCCTATAATCAATGACATGACTCCTGTCAAAACGAACATCCACACAACACGTGACGGGAATAAAAATCATATATGGCACAATTTGGTGGTTGGCGATTTTTAGGCAAATTCTATAAGACTCGGCCTTTTAGCGGCCCCCTGTATTGTAAAAACAGCTCTCTATAAACCACTCATGCATACATCGTATGATATGTGCATGACTTGTTCATGGAGCCGCATAGTTTGCGTACCATATTTCACCTAAAATATTTCACTCGCACCGCCCTACCATATATCTACTAAAATAATTTAGATGTGCATAAGCACCAGAGAGGTTTCCTATTCCATCTCGTAACAGATATCCATAATTAAATTTTTGATATCTATAATTCGACTTTATGATATCAATAATTGGAATTAATGATATCAATAAATAGGACTGAATTATTGATATCTATTATTCGATTAAATGATATCAATTATTAGAATTATAGATATCTATAATCTCAATTATAGATATCAATAATTGGCCTGAATTATTGATATCATAAAATCAAAATATGGATATCCATAATTCAAAATATATTTATAAATAGAAACTGTATCCCACAACTATACTATCCTAAAAAGTTTATAAATTATAGTCTGGCCAGATTTGAACAGAGTCCGTGGGAGTAAGGCAAAATATGGGGTGGGCGTACTCTGAATTTTCCTTTTTACATGGGCTGGGAATATTTTTATCGTTTAGATTTTCATTTTTAGTGTTTCTTTGGGTTTTAGAGAAAAAGATTTTTAGGTCAAGGCCATTTAGCCAGTTACATGGGCTTGAATTCTGGGGTAACATTGTCAGTCTTGGTATATTTTGGTCGTCATTAGATGCCAGGGCCCAGCTTGTGTAGCAGGCAAAATTCAGAGTACTATCTCCCGACCCCACTATGCGATGTGTTTGTTTGATTTTGTTGGATTTGAGGTTTAAGGTCCCCATCAACACTGTATAGGTCATTTTGAAGACGTTGCTTCCAATTTTGTGGGACTTTTACCCGACATTGAGATGAAGTGAAATCTCAAGCCCTGCGCCCTTCCATCCAAAAATGAGAAAGGTATTGACCGAACACAAAAGGCCCCTTTTTTTACCTTCGGACTCTATGTATGACCTTGACCTTTGAGTTACTAAACTAGGTCATGCGCGCAACGCATCGTCTCATGGTGGTTAACATTTCTGCCAAGTAATTTCAAATTCTATCGAAAATAAGAAAGTAATTGACAAAACTTGAAAAAGGCCCCTTTTTTACCTTTGACCTCTTAGTATGACCTTGACCTTTGAGGTACCAACCTGAGTCATGCACGCAACATATCGTCTCATAGTGGTTAACATTTCTGCCAAGTAATTTCAAAATCCATCTTAAAGTAAGAAAGCTATTGACCGGACACGTAACTCAAAAAGTATAAATGCGAGAGTTATAGTTCTTGCGCTCTGCACGGCGTCTAATATTGATTAATATTTATATGAAGTTTAAAATAATAAATAATAATCGACCTTATTTATAGAGGGTAACACATTTAGTACTAGTACTAATCTTCCATGTGGCCTTCTTTTCCTGGGTAGGAACCAGTACTAAGCAATGCGGATAAAGTTTCTTGCTCTTGAAAGAAAATAACACGTGGCGCTTTTGAGGAGCGAACCTGCTACCTTTCGATCTCAAATCTGATGCTTTACCACAGAAGCACAGCGCTCCACTTTTTCGTGAAGAAAGCTTGAACGGTTTTCAAGTTAGAGCGAACACGATTTTGTGACGGACGGACAGAAGGACAGACAGACAGACGCCCGGGAGAAAAACAATTTGCCTCCCCCCAAAAAAAATTAAGGGGGGGGGCGGACATATCTATTCAGCAGGACGAGGGATAAAGACATATTTACAGAATTCCGCCCTGCTCTTGAAAAATTATGAATGTCCATAAATCAAATAGTTGATATCCATAATTCGAATTATAGATATCAATAATTCTAATTGATTTATTGATATCTTAAATCTCAATTATTGATATCAATTAATCTATTTATGGATATCATTTATTGAGATTGTAGATATCATTTATTCAGCAAATTAAATGATATCAAAAATTCAGATTATTGATATCATTATATAGAAATAATGATATCAACAATTCATAATAATGATATCTATAAATCCTTTAGCTATTTAGATATCTTTAATTTAAATAAATGATATCAATTATTCAAATAATAGATATCAATAATTCGGCCCATTTATTGATATCAAATTATGGATATCTATAAATAAAATGTGCATCAATACTTGTGTCTCCTTGGAGAAATTTGGATATCACTAATTCCAACAATGGATATCAATAAATAAGTCAGATTTATAGATATCATTTATCCTATATATGGATATCAATGATTCGAATTTATGATATCAATAATTAAAAGGATTTATGAATATCCATAATTCAATTTTTGATATCTATAATTCGACTTTATGATATCAATAATTGGAATTAATGATATCAATAAATAGGACTGAATTATTGATATCTATTATTCGATTAAATGATATCAATAATTAGAATTATAGATATCTATAATCTCAATTATAGATATCAATAATTGGCCTGAATTATTGATATCATAAAATCGAAATATGGATATCCATAATTTTAATTATATTTATAAATAGAAACTGTATCCTACACCTATACTATCCTAAAAAGTTTATAAATTATGGTCTGGCCATATTTGAACAGAGTGTGTGAGGTGGGGAGTAAGGCAAATTGTGGGGCGGGGCGTACTCTGAATTTACCTTTTTACTTGGGCTGGGAATATTTTTATGGTTTAGATTTTCAATTTTGAGTGTTTCTTTGGGTTTTAGAGAAAAAGATTTTTAGGGCACGGCCATTTAGCCAGTTACATGGGATTCATCAGGAAAACATGCCTAATATAATTTTGACCCTCTTGAACCCCACTTTTCTATAGTAAAACTGGGGTTTGCAGGGGTATTTTTCTTATTTCTGCTCAAAAACATAGATTGGAGGTACTCGTTAGAAGGTGAGGCGGTTCTTACGAGTACCCACAATCTATGTTTTTGAGCAGCCTCGGTTCTAACAAGTACCCGCAATCTGTGTTTTTGAGCAGAAATAAGGAAAATATCACATTTTTCATCTGAAATTTTTCATTTTTCGGTGTTAAAATTTAGGATGTATTTGTAAAGGCGTCTTTTCATAATGTTGAATTCTGTGGTACATTGTCAGTCTTGGTATATTTAGGTCACCATTAGATGCCGGGGCCCAGCTTGTGTAGCAGGCAAAATTCAGAGTGCCATCCCCCGACCCCACTATGTGATGTGATCATAGTTATTTACTGTAAGATGCATACCTGAAGCCATAAGACCCAAAGGCTATATGAATGTTTGTTTGATTTGATGCTTAACGTCCCCGTCAACACTGTATAGTTCATTTTGGAGACGTTGCTTCCAATATTGTGGGATGTTTACCCGACATTGAGATGAAATGACATTTCAAGCCCTGTCGCCCAATTAAACCAATGGGTTTTATAAGCATGCACGGTCCGACTCTACCCGCTTTGCTTGGACAGGCTTAGATCCTCTAAGCGGTTTACCAGATCTCTGGTGTAGTAGAATTCAGCTCTGCGTGGAAGCATCATGCAGCCCATCTATTTCTTCAAATTAAGCCCCGATGGGCGGGGGCAGTATATGAATGTTTCAGGTTTCAACCTGACAAATCATGAAACAAACAGCAGAACCCATCAAGAGCTCTACCATGTGGCAAAAGGGCCTATCATTTACAAAAATGTACCACAATCTATTTGAGACACCCTGGTTCGAATTATTTAGCGACCCCCGCCAAACGTGGCTTGGAGAAATAGATTGGGCTACCTCATGTTTCCTCGCAGAGGTGAAACTGACTGCACACGAGTACCGGTAAATCAATTAGAGGGACTAAGCCTGCCGAGGAAAAGTGGGGCCAGTATATAAACCCTTTTGGTTTGTTTTGGCATGCAGGGCTTGAGACGTCATTTCATCTCAATGTCCAGTAGAAGTACCATAAAATTGGAAGCAGTGTCTCAAACATTACCTAAAAAGTGTTGAGGGAGTGTAAAACCTCAACTCATACAAACAAATCTAATTATTGACATCCATAAATCGGATGGCATATGAGATAGCAATATAATTATACAACTTATTTTAGATATCAATAATTCTTTACATTTTAGATATCTATAAACTGAAATATAGATATCATTAATTATAATTATAGATATCTATAATTTGATTTTAGATATATATATATGCAACGGAATAATGGATATCATAAACAAATTAATAGATATCAAGAAATATATATTACATATCATTGATTACATTTTATGATATCAAAAAATATTGATAATTATAGATATCAATAATGTTAATTATAGATATCTATAATTTGATTTATAGATATCTATAAATTGAATACAGATATCTTTAATAAAATTTTAGATATCTCGAAATTGTATTAAATAGTAAAACGGCACCCCATACTTGACACCCAAAATAAATCATTAGAAATCATCAAATCACTACCCGGTATATTAAAATGAAGGTCTCCCTGTTTCCCGTGGTCTTAATTCTTGGGTTCACTCTTTTGAAAACAACTTATAGAATGCATCCAGATGATTAAGGAGAGCAGTAGTAGAATTTCCCAGTACTTGGCATCTACAAGGAAGAATGGGAACAGAAGGTGTTCGGAGGGCTTGCGAAACTTCAAGTCCTCACGCGGTACAAACTTGGTTTTACTTCTAATCTTGGCCGGAGACATTGAAACTAACCCCGGCCCAAGGTTTCGCTGCGGACTCTGCAAAAAATATTGCAAAGGTTCCGAGAAATGGATAGAATGTGAGGACTGTAACAAGCGCTTTCACTCCTCATGTTCTGATTTGGATAACAGTCAATTGTTAGAAATTGAATCTAGAGCTGGAACGTGCATGGTATTGCAAAGACTGCAAAGCTGACTGTGGTCTTTGCAGTGGTGCTGTCCTTAATGGCCACAAAGCCGTTCAGTGTGATCAATGTGGAATGTGGATACACACTGAATGTTCCTTCATTTCAGATGCAGAATATGACACTTTGGTAAATTCAAGCTGCCACTGGATATGTCCAAAATGTGAGGTCTGTAGTTTTTCAGACTCCTTCTTTGATGAATATGTAGAACTGAGTAAGCCAAACAAGTTTGAACCTCTGTCAGAGGATAGGAGAGGCAAATCTTCGACTGCTGATGAAACTAAGTCAAATTTTGTGAAAGGTTTGAAACTTTGCAGTATAAACATAAATGGAATTAGAGGAAAAATCTTTGAACTTTTAGCTTGCCTCGATACACCTCAACCTCATATTGTTGCTATTCAGGAAACAAAGATTGACAGTTCAATTACTACATCTGAGCTTTTCCCTGAAACTTGTCAGTACTCTGTCTACAGAAAAGATAGGTACGCTCATGGCGGTGGGGTGATGTTGCTCATTCATAGAGACATCCCTCACATGCCTTTCATGGAACTGGAAAATGACACCGAATCGGTCTGGGTTAAGGTTTTTGCAAATAAAACTTCCCACTTCGTAGCAAGTTTGTATCGACCACCAAATGGTACGATCGAAAACTTCAAGTTGTTTAAAGACCAACTGGATTGCATTAAATCGCAGCATAAGGGTAAAAAACTCCCGGCTGTACATGTTCTAGGTGATCTCAACTTCAGAGACATTGCTTGGCCCGACAGGCTCAGCAAACAAGGCACAATGCTGAGTCAGTCGGAAGGACAAATATTAATTGACATTATGAACGATCACGGCCTTGAACAAATTGTTAACTTCCCCACTCGTGATAAGAACACATTGGATCTGATCCTTACGACTTTGCCAGGACAACTCGAAGACATTCATTCCCCAGATAAACTAAGTGACCACGTAGTTGTCTCCGGATATTTAAAAATTCACATCCCACCAATAAAGAAACCTCGGAGGAAGGTGTACTCATATCAGAAAGGTGACTATGAAACTATGAGGAAGGATGCACTCAGATTTGCAAAGGAAAAATACTTGAATGGTCATTCAGATTCTCGGCCTGTACAGGAGAATTTTGATTTGATAACTTCTTTCATTCATACTTCGGCCGAAAATCATATCCCCTCAAAAACTAGTAGGTCTGTATCTTCTATTCCCTGGATCACTCCAGAGATAAGAAGAAAAATTCGCAGAAGGAATAAGATTCATGCAAAGGCAAAAAAGACGGGAAGTGGTAAACTCCGGACAAAGTTTGAAAACTTGAGACGTGAAATCAAGACTGATATAAAAAAAATCAGCCCATGATTTGTATGTGAATAACTTGGTAGGTGATGTAAAGGCAAATCCCAGAGACTTCTACAGATATATCAGTAGCCAGAAGAAAGACAGGCAAGGTATCCCACCCCTTAATAAAAGAGGAGGGAACGGGGTTGCTGAATCAGACTCTGAAAGGGCAGAGGAACTAGTTGGTCAATTCAATGATGCGTTTAATAAAACTGAGTTCACGGAGGTTCCATTGACTGGAAGATCGGCCCCATTCATGAACAATATTGTTGTGACAGCTGCAAGAGTGATCAAGTTACTTCAAGGCTTAAACCCCAGTAAGGCCTTAGGACATGATTAGCTTCATCCTAGAGTCCTGAAGGAACTAGCAAATGAGTTGGGTCCAGTTTTTACACACTTGTTTCAACAGTCTCTTGATACGGGTGAAATCCCCAAAGAATGGCTCTTAGCAAACATCTGTCCACTCTTCAAAAAAGGAGATAGGGCTCTTGCCCGTAATTATCGTCCTGTGTCTCTGACTTGTGTTCTGTGTAAATTGCTGGAACATATAGTCTGCTCAAACATCATGGCCCACTTGGACGAACATAAACTTTTGTCAGACAGACTACATGCATTTAGGAAAAGGCACAGTTGTGAAACTCAGCTAAGCACTTTATTAATGACTGAGCAAAAATCTTGGACAAAGGGGGACATGTGGACACATTTATTCTGGACTTCGAGAAGGCTTTTGACACCCCTCCTCAATAACTACTTAAGTTATTTGGTTATGGAATTGGGGGAAAGACCCTCAAATGGATAGATTCCTTTCTTTGCTACAGAAAACAGCGGGTTGTTGTTAATGTTGAATCTTCAGACTGGGCTCCAGTTTTGTCTGGAGTCCCGCAAGGGACCGTTCTTGGACCACTTTTGTTCTCCCTGTACATCAATGATATTTCCACTGACATTGACTCAGAAATAAGACTGTTCGCAGATGACTGTGTTTGGTACCGGGTAATTAGAGATACAGATGACTCATTGAAACTTCAGGCTGACATAGATAAATTAGGATGTTGGGCCCGTAAATGGGGCATGAGATTTAAGCCAGTTAAATGCAATATTATGCAGATAACTAGGAAGAGATCTAATAAAGTTGAAGCTTCTTACACCTTGGAGGGAACGGTCCTCGAGAATGTGGACTCCATTTAAATACCTTGGAGTGACAATCTCACACAACTTGAGATGGAATACTCATATTAGCAACATGTGTACTAAGGCAAATAGAACGCTTGGTTTCCTGAGGCGAAATCTTCATCAGTGCCCTCAGGATGTAAAAGAGGCAGCATATAAAGGTCTTGTTCGCCCAATCTTGGAATATGGTAGTTGTGTGGAGTGGTCCTTAACGATGTAATTGAAAAAGTTCAGAATAGAGCTGCTAGATTTGTAACAGGCAATTACTGCTTTGAAACTGGGAGCATGACTGGAATACTTGGAAAATTAAAATGGAAGTCTCTCGAGAAAAGGAGAAAAGACAGTAGGCTAATCCTTTTATACAAAGGTCTAAAGGGTGCTGCCAGCATTCAAACAGATGACCTTGTTCCCCCAGCTAGACACTGTAGAAATCACCATTCGTTGGCGTTTCAGACCCTTACTGCAAGAACTGACATTTATAAAGAGTCGTTCTTCCCCCAGAACCATTTGAGATTGGAATGCCCTTCCCGATTCGATTATTTCGACAGCTGAAGGTTCTTATGATTGTGTAGCTAAATTTACCTTTTTGGTTACAGCTAGGGACTAACTTCCCACATCACAGGTCCTGGTGTATGAATGTCATTTGACGTGTCACCAGTAACAATTCTGATTCTGATTCTACCATTGAGCTATCCGGGCGGGTGAAATGTATACTCTCTCTCACTATAAAAACAGTATGTTTCAACTTTATGATTACGTTTTTATGGATTTTGAAACAGGAACATGGTAGATCTATGATTCGCCTGAGTCAGTATTGATCATGTATCTGTTTCATACAAATAAAACACTGAAACAGAAACATCATTTCGAAACATCACGATAACAAGTCCGTGAAACGAAGACCCACTTAAACCCCACTTTATATGGAGAAAAGTGGGGGTCAAGGGGGCTATTCATTATCTGCCTTATTTTTCTCAAAAAAAAAAAAAAAAAAAAAAAAAAAAAGATATAGATATTGGCTACTCATTAGAAGCACCTCATTGAGACGGTTCTAACGACCACCAAAAATCTATTTTAAAAGCAGAAATAAGAAAGATGTTATAGTTGTGATTTATGACACCATGTTGTACGTCATTACTTCACATGATCATGTTTTCCCTGAAGTGCAGGGGAAATACCCTGATCTGATTCAGGTAAATCAAACGCACCTCGGTCGGTTTATCTTTCCATTTTTTTTATTGACAGGCTTATAAGAAGGGTTAACCACAACAGTGCATCATTCTTTTTCTTACACAACACCGCTATTTTATTTTATTTAACTTTTAAAAATAAAAATAGCCATCGGAAGAGATGGCAAATCCCCCGACCAAAAGCCAATATGGCCTTCAGAAGATTGTTCACCAATAGAAAGTGCATCAGAATTAAACCAACAATATATCACAAAAGTATTGCAGTTATGGCCATCACAAGATTATACTGTCAGGGGAGATAACTAAACAAGAGGCCCATGGGCCACAATGCACACCAGAGCTCAGGCAGGCACTGCCCACTGGCAGCCATGTATGGTTTTAATTTATTGATTATAAAGTCTCCCAAATGAACCCCCATTCCATGAGGACTGTATCTGAAATATTAGGCCTTTTATGAAGTGGAGGGCTGGGAGATGACCCAACAGAGCCCATTTTTGATATCATTGAATGCATCTTATTATAAGGAACAAGAAAATGTATGGTTTATGGGTGGGTGGGTCTTAACGGTTTCTGAGATATTGGGCCTTTTATGAAGTGGAGGGGATGGGGAATGGCCCGGGCACATCCCAAAAGACCCCCAGGTTGGTGTCTCTGAATGTATTTTATCATAAAAAACAAGAATATATATATGGTTAAGGGGTGGGAATCTGATAGGTTTCTGAGATTTATCGCCTTTCATGAAGTGGCAGGGTGGGGCATGGCCCCAGCACACCCCTGAAGACCCCTAGGTTGGTATCACTTAATGCGTCTTATCATAAAGAACCAGAATATATATGACTAAGGGTCGGGGATCTGAACGGTTTCTGAGAATTTGGACCTTTTATGGTGTGGAAGGGGTGGGACATGGCCCAGGCACATCCCAGAGGACCCCCAGGTTGGTGTAACTGAATGTGTCTTATCATGAGAAACAAGAATATATATGGTTTTTGGGTGGGGATCTGAAAGGTTGCTGAGATATATCGCCTTTTATGAAGTGGAGGGGTTTGTATCACTGAATGCGTCTTATCGTCAGAAACAAGAATATATATGGTTTAGGGGTGGGGATCTGAATGGTTTCTGAGATATATGGCCTTTTATGAAGTGGAGGGGGTGGGGCAGGGCCCTGACCCATCCCAGGGGGCCTCCAGGTTGGTGTAATTGAATGTGTCTTATCGTAAGGAACAATAATATATATGGTTTAGCGGTGGGGATCTGTAAGGTTTCCGAGATATTGGGCCTTTAAAGAAGTGGAGGGGGTGGGGCAAGGCCCTGACCCATCCCAGGGGGCCTCCAGGTTGGTGTAATTGAATGTGTCTTATCGTAAGGAACAATAATATATATGGTTTAGCGGTGGGGATCTGTAAGGTTTCTGGGATATTGGGCCTTTTATCAAGTGGAGGGGGTGAGGCAAAGTCCCGGCGCATCCCGGGGGGGGGGGGGCATAAGTTGGTGTCAATGAATGCATCTTATCATAAAAAAAAACAAGAATATATATGGTTTAGGGGTGGGGGTCTAAACGGTTTCTGAGATATATGGTCTTTTATCTAGTGGAGGGGGTGGGGCATGGCCCCGGCGCATCCCAGGGCCCCCAGATTAGTGTTACTGAATGTGTCTTATCATAAGGAACAAGACTATATATGGTTTAGGGGTGGGGATCTGTAAGGTTTCCGAGATATTGGGCCTTTAAAGAAGTGGAGGGGGTGGGGCAAGGCCCCAGCACATCCAGGGGCCCCCAGGTTGGTGTCAATGAATGTGTCTTATCATAAGGAATAATAATATATATGGTATAGGGGTGGGGATCTGTAAGGTTTTGGAGTTATGGCCATCACAAGGTTATATTGTCAGGGGAGATAATTAAAAAAAAACAGGGCACCCAGAGTCGTGGTTCTTGAACGTGACACACCTGCTTAACCTCATGTACAACTGTACCAAGTGCCATGAATATATCTCAAAGAGTATTGGAGATGTGGCCATCACAAGGTAGCGTTTCTATATTATTGGAAGGGGAGATAACTCAAAAACCATGGCACCCAGAGTTGTGGTTCTTGTGCATGACACACCGTCTCTGCCTTCTGAACAACTGTGCCAGGTATATCAATACATCTTAAAGGGTATTGGAGTTATGGCCATCACAAGGTAGTCATTAAATTTTATTGGAAGGGGAGATAACTAAAAAACCATGACAACCAGAGTTGTGGTTCTTGTGCATGACACGCCGTCTCAGCCTTGTGAACAACTGTGCCAGGTACCATCAACATACCTCAAAGAGTATTGGAGTTATGGCCATCACAAAGTAGTCATTCTATTTTATTAAAAGGGGAGATAACTCAAAAAGTATGCAATCCAGAGTTCTGGATCTTGCGCATGACACGCCGTCTCAGCCTTGTGAACAATTGTGCCAAGAACCATCAATGAATCTCAAAGGGTATAGGAGTTATGACCATCACAAGGTTGCGTCTACGGACGGACGGACGCCAGGCTGATCGCTATATCCCCCGAACCTATTCGGTCGGGGGATAAAAAGTGAAAACGACAACTGCCCTTTGGGCCTCCTTGGCCTAGTGGATAAGAGCGCTGACTCTTAAACATTAGGTCTCACCGCTGTGGGTTTGAGCCTCGCTCAGGTCACATGTGAGATACCGTGGCCAAGTTCTGAAACGGAAAGTCAGGTGGTTTTTCTCCGGGTACTCCGGTTTTTTGCCCACCTCTGATTAATGATTGGCTCAATATGAGTAAAATAATCTTGAAAAGGCCGTAAAGCAAAAAAAAAAAAAAAATAAATAAATAAATAAATAAACCTGCCCTTTATGGATCGGCGGAAGTTTGTTTGATAGAGGTTCATCGTCCCCGTCAATACCATACAGCCCAGTAGGTACATGACGTAATTGCGACCTCACAACAACATCGGTGCAACGTCGTGACCCTTATGCAAAGCCACATCTACGTCGGTGCAACGTCATGGCGTTGTACTGACGTTGAAAGAAACACCAGAAAAAAAACACAAACATGGAACAACAGACCCTAATGGAAACACCAATAGCGAAAAGAACAAACGGACAGTTAATTTCCCACAAAATGGCCAATAGGCTATCCAAAATAAATTAATATAAGCGACACAAATACCCAAAGACAAACCATAACAAAAACAAATCGCGACAGAAGAACCGCTGGAACGGTCAGCGGAAACGAATTCCACTGGTGGGCTTAAATCGATTTTACGTGGCCACAATCCTCGCCCTTATTTCCGTCGCCATTTAGACAAATAAATTGTTCAGTCCGCATGAAGGTCTCCTAACTCATCAGTGCAACATCTCCATGAACTCAAAAATCAAACAACCACAGAGATGAAACAACGGTGAGGACTCGACAGCAAGAAACCACTGAAATGCTGAAGCAAAAGAAAACAAACAGTTAGACTCCGATGGGCCCGACCAGAGACAGAGGAACCTTTGGACGATTTCTTCTCCAAAACAGGTTGACTGGTGCTATAACAATTTCACAGAAATGTTGCATGGGTGACCTTCTAACACAATTGCTCAAAAGAAAGTTTTGCTCTACTGCTGACCACTAGAGCTAATCAAAGTACTGAGAAGCGGGCGAGTAATGTCATTGCTTTACAACGCTCTTGAATAGAAAGGAACGTTTAAACCTTTATCTATTTGATATCGGATTTATCTAAACTAAACTTGAAAGCAAAAAAAAAAAATAAAATAAAAAAATAAATAAATAAAAAATACAGTCTTTTTACGCTCTGGTACCTGTAATTGCTCTTGAATATATCACTGAGTGTTTTTATCTTCAACCAGGCTATTTAAATAGGATACATGTGCAAAGATGTTGAAATTTTTATCAAGCGCAAAGAAACTGATAATGTTTTTTAATAACCAGTATGTGGGACCAGGACTGTGGACGGGGCAGGGTAGTCTTACCTGGATAAATGGGTGAACTTCTCCCGGCAGTTTGGCTGGTCTGGTCGCTTCAAGATGCTTTGCTAGTCTGCAGGAGCGTGGTCTCGCCTGTACGATTTTCTCGCTTCCCGGGTACCATGGAATACCGAAGTAAGTAAAACCCATCATCTTCCTGTCGGCGTTTCAAGGTAGCTCACGACATAACACTACTCCCCACTTTATCTTGAAGACCTTACCACCGGCTGCCAGGTTCATCCTTGAGTGAGGCTAGAAGTCCCACTGTCACTTCGGGCTTGGGCGAGACTAGAAGTCCCACTGTTTATTGTCTGGTTTGAAGGAGACTAGAAGTCTCACTTGCAAGCTGCTGTCTTGAGACTGGCTTGTTATTTGACAGCTTGGGCGGACTAGCAGCCTCGCTTGCAATTTGCTGTCTGACCATCTTGGTAAGTCCTACAGATTTCGAACTAGAAGTCCAGAAATCTTGACAGAGCTAGAAGCCCGTGTCATTTAGTGGACTATAGCAGAAATCCATGGATAGACCGTTGTCCAAAAGACACATTTCTGGATCTATGCGATCTGGAAAACGGAACTTTCCTTTATTCTTAGTGGATTCTTCCAAAACATCAGCACAGTTTGTTAACCAATGAACTTAAGTAATCAGTATTCCTAATGGTTACCGGGTAATGCTTTATCTGTGTACATCTTCTGGTAACAATTTTTCTTTCATCTCTGTGGTTGTTTCCTAATGACATATCCCATCATTTTTTCCTCCCTGCCCAGCTAATAATGACAGAATGAAGTTTACCTGACCCGAGACCCAACGTCCCCATCAACACCATCTAGGCCACCCCGGTGACGCCGCCCCCAACCCTTACCGGAGATGAAATGACATAGCAATTCCTGCCATCAAAGGAAACCAGCATAGCCTATAAGCATGGACAGTCCGATTCGCACTTGCCCGCCCGGGCAGGCCCAGACCCCCTTAGGGGATTACTAGTACTCGTGTGCGGTATGCTGTGCATGGTATCAGAGGATCTGAATTCCTTAATTGTCTATGTTTCCAGGTTAAGCTTCATTGAGATAACCCTTCAACCCATTGAGCTGGCTGACTCTTGAGGCTCCCTGAACACTAAAAAACCATGTTAAACTTGAACGAGCCTTTCTCACTTTCAGAATCTTGCCTAGAAGATATTTTAACATAACTGGTAAACAATACTGTGGCTAAAATCTCATTCCTGTTCATTCAAATGTGTTTTTATGGAGGCAAAGAGAAATTGCTATTTATAAGCCTATACGCTTTCTACTCCTGTTAAAATCTATTCTTGTTCAGTCAAATGTATCTTTTTTATGGAGGCAAAGAGAAACTGCTATTTATAAGCCTATACTCTTTCTACTCCATTTTAAATTTACAAACGTTTGGAAGCATTCACATATCAAAATAAAGGGACCTGTGTCATTGGGTTTGGACAAAACTTTCTTTGCTGTTTCCAAAGCCTTATTTGCCACCATTCATTTTTTGATTAGTTTTTGTCTGTCATAGCTTGCATTTGTCAAGTTACTTGCTATTTTCTTGCCTTGCACTTTAGTGAAAAGTTTTTCTAGTGGCTAGAAGCCTACTTAGAAACTGTTTTCATCAAGTCATTTCAAAATTTAGTGTAGAAGTCATTAGACAAACAATTGGTTCTTCCACCAATGATCTTAAAATATCAACGTGGATCATTTCATTTGATGTTTCATTCTTCTGTCGTTCAGATTCATGTCCATCAATTCTGTTAGCAGTCATTGGTTGTACCTGGGATTCTGTTAGTGAGCTGACTGTTAATGGAAAACATCTTTTCTTTCCCCATTGGACTGTCTCTTTCCTTCCACAGCTTGGGATTTGCACTGATGTTTTACTCCATTGAGAGCAGCTTCCATACTGAGGCATGCTTGGCTGTCTATCAGCATATCCCTGACTGAATTTTGAAATAGCCTCCTGCATCCGATGCTTTTCAGGCAGGTCTCTAAATGTGGCAGTGGCAAGGGTCAGAACTCGGTCAACTGGTCTTCGAAAGATCTTTCCTGTCTTGAAATGATTGCTGGAATTTCATTCTTGCTGTTGCTGTCAATTCTCTAGAGCCCAATCTATCCTCAAATCCCTTCCCAGTCCTGCAGTGATTGTGAAGAAATCCAATGCGTTGCCCTCTAAAGACCAACTTTGAACTGATTCGTAACTTTCAAACTTGTGTCCGTCTAAAAAAAACATCCAGCATGCATTTCCATCAAATCCATGATTCTGTGGAAGCTGTTTCGGATCACCACGCTTCTCTCTCCTGTGGTGTCTAGCAGACTCCTCAGGACGTTGTATGCTGTCATTACTTTTTTCATATCTGTAGCGGTATACCATGGTGACCTTGACCGAGAAGTACTAGCATCAGTGTCTTTACACCCTCGACCTCGGATATGATATGAAATCACGTAACATTGACATCTGGTGTCGAGTGCATGACCTTGTATGTGACTCCTGACCTTGGATATCTGGAGTGTGACCTTCGCTTGTCATGCTTTCTTGGTGCCTTGACCTGTCATGCCTTCTTGATGGTAATCTGGACCTGTCATGCCTTCTTTAGGGAGATCTGGCCTTGTTGTCCCTTTTTGGAGGAGATCTAGACTGGTTATGTCTTCCTGAAGGAGATCTGGACTGGTTGTGCCTTCTTGAAGGAGATCTGGACATGTGGCTTCTTGAAGGTAATCTGGACTTATGCCTTCTTGAAGGTGATCTGGACTTGTGCCTTCTTGAAGATGATCTGGGCTTATGCCTTCCTGAAGGTGATCTGGGCTTGTGCCTTCTTGAAGATAATTTGGACTTGCGCCTTCTTGAAGGTGATCTGGACTTATGCCTTCTTGAAGGTGATCTGGGCTTATTACGCCTTCTTGAAGGAGATCTTGACTTGGGCCTTCTTGAAGGAGATCTTGACTTGGACCTTCTTGAAAGAAATCTTGACTGGGGCCTTCTTGAAGGAGACCTTGGCTTGGGCCTTCTTGAAGGAGATCTTGATTTGTTGTGCCTTCTCGAAGGTGTCTTTGATCTGTCAAGTATTCTTGAAGGAGATGACCTTCCATGCCTGCGTGTAGGTGTCGTTAATTCATGCCTTTGTGTAGCTGCCTTGATGCTTCCTGTCTTCTTGAAGGTGATCTTGACCCTCCATACTTTCTTGAGGGTGACCTTGACATTTCATGTCTTCTTGAAGGTGAACTTGATCTCCTGTACCTTCTTGAAGGGGACCTTGACATTTTATGTCTTCTTGAAGGGGACCTTGACATTTCATGCCTTCTTGAAGATGAACTTGACCTCAAATTCCTTCCTGAAGGGGATCTTGACATTTTATGTCTTCTTGAAGGCAAACTTGTGGAATTTTAAATATATCTGAGGGTCACTGATGAGGCCTTATTGGCCGAAACTAGCTAGTCTGGCCCAGAAGACATGTACACCCCATATTTTTCAGTTCTGTGGTGTATTCCTTGCTTCCAAAGGATAACCCTTTTATAGAACATATTGACATTTCATGTCTTCCTGAAGGCGAACTTGACCTTCCATTCCTTCTTTGGGACCTTGACAATCCATGTCTGGAAGCTGTCCTTGAATTCGGCTCAGCATGCCTTCTTTCACGACTGCAGGAATCAGATTCACTGGCATAAGGCCTATCTTTTTTGTTTCTATCTGGTACATTCTTATCTGGTTCAGGATAGGCTGAAGACTTTGTTTTTTATTCATGTGAAATACTTTTCTCAGACTCTAAACTGATGTCGGGCAGAGTATTCGTGTCTAGATGACTCCAAATACTCAGCCCGATCACCATTCCGAATCGTATCATCAGATATTTTCAACCACGATCATTGATCCTTTACTTTTTCAGGAGAAATTACTTTCTCATATGTTGACTGATGGTGACGGCCGGAACCCTTGTGTTCAGAAGACGACAAACGCCCAATCGGACCATCAGTCTGATAAGTATTAACAAACTGTTTCCCCCGTGATTGTAGATCTTGCCTTGTTTCAGGTGAAACAAATTTTTTCATGTTTTGTCTGATCATGTCGACCGGAGAGCTTGTGTCTAGAATCTATCTATCTATCTATCTATCTATCTATCTATCTATCTATCTATCTCTCTATCTATCTATCTATCTATCTATCTATCTATCTATCTATACTGAGTCGGTCATACGTAGCGCCGCTTAGTGTTCACTCGACGCTTAGTGATCACCATGGACACTAAGCGTTGATGGTGAATACTAAGCGTTGCCACTGGCAACGCGCTTAGTGTTCATTTTGCCAAATGAACACTTAGCGTCGATCATGTAGATCGGAATGCAGTATCAACCGCTAGTGTTCATTTTCTGGTATGAAAAAAAGTAATTTTGCCTTATAACACGAATACTTCTTGATGTATGAACATCAAACTTCAGTATTACGAGACAGTACGACCCGACATTCGACCAGAGAAACGAATGTCATCATGACCTATATTTCATGGTCCAGTGAATTTGCCTTATAAAACGAAGACCTTATGGAATATGAACATCATAACTTGGTATTATGAGTCAATATGGCCCGATATTTGTCTTCAAAATAAATGACCTAGATTTATTTGGAGGTCAATCATTGTGTCACATGGAACTAATGATCCAGGTATGAAGTTTCTCTGCCAAGTAGTATTCAAGATATAAGGCAAAATCAATGAACCATGAAATATATGTCACACTGACCTAGATATTTGAGATCAATCATGGGGTCCTATGAAACAAATAATCCCAGGTATGACACGTCTCCATCAAATAGTATTGAAGATATAAGGCAAAATCACTGGACCGTAAAATGTAGGTCACCATGATTTTCACCCTTTCACACTTGAACCAATGTTGCATAGTTGGCTGTTGAATTATCAATTGAGTTTGTAACTTGTTAGCATAATGGAAATGTATTTAACAAATTTCAAAGGTGTCCTAGATTTTGACCCCCTAACCCCACAAAAGGCATGAAACCAGGGGTGTGTTCTTTTGGAATCTCAGAAGACACTCACAGGTATTCTCAGAAGACACCCCGGGTATCAAAGTTGTAAATATGAATGCTTTGTGATGAGTGACTGTTGGTTTAAACTTTATTTTATTTGCATAATACATGAAAAGTATACAAAACAGAATATAATACGATTACAGTACAATGACTATGCAAATGGGATTCAGAAAAAGTCAAATGACTTATTCGAATCTGTATCCCAAGTGTTTGCAATACTATTATATGTATAATCTTATTGTAATTGTCATTCAATAATTATGAAATTCCTCACACTTTTGTAACTGTTTAAACATAGATATAACAGATAGTTAGAAGGGGCTCCACGGGGAGTGGAACATACTTGCATTTTTTGTAATAATTAAGAAGGCATTATGTTATGGACAACATTCAACTAAAAATCTGTAAAAAGCTGGATTTCATGCTGTTCGACATATGTGTAAGAGTTCCCGCATTTGGAAGTAGCGCATCTAAATTTTCCTTATCTTAGTTATACCATATAAACACATGTGGTCAGAGGTAATTACTTTTAAAGTTGATGCATGGGTATAAACAGTCGATCGAACTAAATCAAAAGCGTTTAGATTTTAATATGTAATCTTGCACCGCTGAGAAGATATCTTTATTTTGGTCGTCTGACAGGTCAGTGCTACCATATAAGAAAATATTTACTGTTGGTTGACAATATATCGAGACTCTATTTAGCAGCTCTTGCCTGATCTGTCCAAAACGGTTGCATATAAAGAAAAAATGTGGTGTCCTCAACTGCGCCACATTCGCATAAAGGACTGTCAATAATATTTTTCTGAAAAAGGTGTTGGCTTAAGGAACTACAGTTCAGTCGTATTCGAGCATGATATATTTGTCCTAGTCGTGAACCAGATTGGTAGTATTGTGGGGGCTTGTTAATATTATTATTAAGTTTATTTTTAAAAGTTGCTGCAGACGGTGAGTTCTTAATATCTTCCGAAAGATTATTCCAAATTTGCGTGGATGAAGGAAGAAATGAATTATAGTACTGCTGGGATCTTGCAGGGATTGTCTGAAGGTTTGTCTCATTACGCAAGTTATATCGAGATATACTGCCTACAGTTGGTGGTACAAGTGAAGAGAGGTATTCGGGGGTAATATTGTTAACCATCTTATAGTATAGGATGAGTTTGTGTTTTTCTCTTCTCGATGCAAGACTTTCCCACCCTGTGTCCGATAGAAGTGATTGGATTGATGCAAGTTTAGTTGCTCCCGTGACAATACGAGCAGCTTCATTTTGGATTTTTTCCAAGTCGTTTGACTCTTGCTGAGTGCAGTAATCCCAAACAACATTGGCGTATTCTAAAAGTGGTCTTAGATATAAATATAGTTTGAAGAGACTTTCTATCAAGCTGGAATTTCAGTCTACGCATAATATTTATGCGAAACCATGCTTTTGCTTTAACAAGTTCTATATGTTCGTGCCAGGAACAGTCCTTTGAGAAGGTGAGACCTAAGTGTTTGTGGAAGTCCACATCATTAATTAATTGTTGATTCATGTTAAGCGGTGGATGAAGGGGTTTATTATGTTTCCGTGATAATACCATGGAGTCAGATTTCGCTGGGTTGAAAGATACAAGCCATTTAGTCGCCCACGAATGTTTTTTGGCAAGGTCTGCATTCAATTCATCAGCCGCATGTATAGGGTTGTCTACAATAATATAAAGGCTGGTATCGTCGGCGAAGAGCCGTATACAAGAGTTAATATCGTCTACAATGTCATTGATGAAGATAAGAAAAAGTATAGGTCCTAAAATAGATCCCTGCGGTACACCTGCTTTAAGAGGTGCCCAGGAAGAAGCAGATCCAGGTAATACTACTCTCTGTTTCCTGTTTTCCAAATAGTCCTTAAGCCACGCCAGGAAAGAGCCAGATATCCCAGTAGATTCGAGCTTATAGAGAAGGCCACGGTGCCACACTCTATCAAATGCCTTGCTTATATCGCAAAACACTGCGCGAACTTCTTTGCCTTGGTCAAGAGATTGACAGAAAGTGTTATATATATCTACAAGCTGATTGACTGTAGAGTCGCCGGGAATGAATCCTGACTGTAATGTTGTCAGTATGTCATTATCTCGGATGAAATTAAATAAATGTTTGTGAACTATTTTTTCTAAGACTTTGCCTACAGCACTGAGAAACGATATAGGCCTATAATTAGAAACAACTGAGGGGTCTTTTTTTTTAAAAATAGGAGTTACATTTGCTTCCTTCCATATCAAAGGCACCTTGCCAGAGGTAAACGAGAAGTTAAATAAATCACTAAGAGGAAAAGAAAGAGGTTGAGCTAGTTCCTTCAATACGCGGTTGTTTATAGAGTCGGACCGTCCATGCTTATAAACCCTATTGGTTTCATTGGGCGGCAGGGCTTAAGATGTCATTTCATCTCAATGTCGGGTAAAAGTCACACAAAATTGGAAGCAACGTCTCCAAAATGACTTTTACAGTGTTGACGGGGACGTTAAACCTCAAACCAAACAAACAAAATCAGGGGCCAGTTGTTCAAAGTATCGTTAGCTTAACGAGCTCGTTAGTGGTCAAATTGTTAACTGTTCTAGCATAGGTGCAATATCTAAAATTTTATTATTTTTGCTGATAAAAAAATGAAAGCTACTCACTTTTTTTCAGCAAAAATATTAGTATATTTGCCATATGTAATGATCAAAGTCTGGACGTTTTATTAACTAACAAGTTTGAGTGCCTTCCAAATAACGTCGTATCAACGTCGATGTGACGTCTTGACTTAAAATCGATGTTGATGACGTCATTTCAACTTTGTAAGTCTGTTAGAAATAATGCACATAGAAGTAAATGATTCCTTTTCGTTAATATTTTACAATACAGGTTTTTTTTTTAAATTAAGTGGAAGTTTTCAGTGATGGTGGTAAATAAATGTGTTATCTAAACATTGGCTGCAGACCTGTCAGATATTATCAGCTAGATGAGAGTAAAAGCCTGGATGTTGTAAAACCTCTTATATTGTGAACAATTTGCATTGATTCTGAGGTCAACCTTTTTTTGTTTACATCTGGCGTTATTCCTATGACTGAGAAATGATCCTTGGTTCATCGTCAACTAAATTTGCTCAAACTCTCTACTGCACATTGTATTACCTACCATGTCATTTGCACAATATGGACAAGGTGAGCGCTACATGGCCATTATAGTTATCTTTTTTTTTTTGTTGTTTTTTTCCAAGACTTCTATGCCGCTATTACAGGAAACACTTTATATATACGTACAAGTGGATATCCAGTTCAATGAAAGATATGTTTTGATAACCCACTATTCTACGTGTACAGGTTAGGTGATTCTAGATTGAATTAGAAAGTCCAACACCTTTAGAGATATAGAAATTCCAAAAATCTATTGCTGACAAATCTTTGCAATTTAGTAATGATATTTGGGTCGATCGTGAAATCGACCCAAATTCACAAAATGGCAAAACGGAATCCATGCAGTTGTCCACGTGGCAATCACTGATTTGGGAAAACCTAATATTAAGAGAACTTGAAACACTGCGCTATTTTTATCGATGTAACATATAGGTCAAAGCTATCAGGAATCTTGTGAACACCAAATATCCAGATCAGATACAGCGGAATGTGGCGTCTGTTCGGCAGGTTACACAGGGACTACACTGTTTGCTTAAATGGTGGCATTTGAGGGTTAACGAATAAACGAAAGCCAGGTTGCTCACGCAATGAAAGAAAAACAATACACGCTGCCACGTGATGTCTTCGGAACATTACATTCATAAAAATGTTACCCAATGTATGCCAAGTCGAGTAGCAATAGACTTTTCGCACTTCTGTTTAGAACCCTGAAATGTTTAAGAGCAAAAGTGTGTAGCCCAGACTTTATATGTAGTACCGTAATTAGACATACAGTGTAGACCCAGATCGGATAGACAGTGTATTGGTTCTGATCAGGGTCGGCACTGTTCGCCATATGTATAAAAATTATTCAGGTCCGTACGCAGACTCTGAAAAGGGGCGGGTTGAGCGTGCGAAGTTTCAGGTATTTTGCAGAGGGTAAAAAAACTAAATGAATCTGAGATAATTTCCAAAAGTGGGGAGGGGCTGCGTTTGCACCCTCCCAACTATGTGCGGGCCTCCATCAAAAGGAAAAAAAAAATTTTGTTTAAACATCGATGAAGGGGCTATTTTATAGATCACTGTAATTTAGGAGGTGGGATGCTGTGATGGGACTGAGCGAGAAGAAAAGAGAGCGGAGAAACTATGACAAACCTTGCAGATGCTGCTCAGAAGACATCGATGGATATACACTGCTTGCAGCTGGATAAAATGTTAAGCATGTAATATTTTTTTTCAGCACAGATTGTGTTGCACAATCAATTCAGAAAGATGAATCAATATATACCGTATGCAGAAGGGAAACAATTAAACACATTGACAAATGACAAGTACATGTATATAATTTGACGGAAAAAAAGCTACCATATTTTTTCAGACATAAATTTGACTGAACACTTTTCTTATAATGAAGCGTTTTAACGAGTACCCACAGTCTACGTTATAAAGCAGAAAATCTATTGCTTGCTATTGTCAGCGTGACTATCACTGAGCATGTGACTGGCGCTGACCTTGAACAAAATCCAAGTACCGGTTGTTTATAGCATCCCTAAGATGTCAGAGGGTAGCGTAAGAAGAAACATCGGGATTGTGCTTGTTTGTTTGTTTGATTTTAGGGTTAACGTCACCGTCAACAATGTATAGGTCATTTCGAGACGTAACTTCCAATTTCATGGGACTTATACCTGACACTGAGAAGAAATGACATCTCAAGCCCTGTCGCGCATTGAAACCAATAGGCTTTATGAGCATGGACGGATCAACTCGCATGGCTTTGCCTGGGCATGTTTAGATTCTCCAAGCGCTTTAACAGTACTCGTGTGTGGTCGGTTTCAGCTCTGTGTGGAAGCATCATGCAGCCCAGCCATTTATTCAAGCACCGATGGACGGGCGGGTGGACTGGGCTCGTGCACTTTGGCATTACCAAACAAAATCTACATAATCAGACGCCACATAAAGCGATGTCTCATCAGATCTACTGTGCTTGCTTAAAGTTATACGAACAGTTCGATTCTCACTTCAGGACTATTTTTCCAACCTACACTCAGAGACGATCGACCCACCAGTACTCTCAGTGCTTTGATTTTCGTTTGAACCAGAATTCCTCAGATCTTGCCACATAATAATAAAACTAAATATGATAAACTATTTTTTTATTATCAAGAAAAGCCGAAGCAAAAAAATTTAAAATTACTTCTAAAATGTTTCTACGTTTCGAGGAAAATTCTCCATCTGTTTAACACAATTACTGACGCAAAAGTTGTTCGTGAAATTACATGGACAGTCCGACTCATACAACTTTGCCCTGGTGGGCTTAGAACTTCCAAGTGGTTTGCAAATACTCATATTTAGTCTATTGCATCACTTTTTTGAAGCACCATGCAGCCTTACCTATTTCTCTAGGTCGCTATTTTTGTGGCTCGCTCCATTGTATATCAGCATTTGTTTCCCCGGACTGTAAAAGGCACCAAATGATTTCCAGCAAGCCTAGCATCTATAATTTTTTATGTTGATACAGATGAACATGTGATTTTTGAATTGCTTGAATCTATAAATGATTAACTGTATGAAGTTTGCCGTTAGTATGGGATATCATGTGTCTTTTAAGGCTGCTGACCTGCGAAAATGATTTACTGCATATAGTGCAGCTATGAGGTTTCTCACGAGTATGGACCACCGTGTGTCTTCTAAGATCGCTAAGCTTAAAAAATGACCAAAGCTATGAGGTTTGTCGTCAGTGTGAATCAATATGCTTTTATTTAGGTTTCTCAGCCGTGTGACTGATTTATTGCACACTTCACATATATGAGGTTTCATCCCTATGTAGATTAACATATGGTTTTTGGAACGAAGCTCCAGTGAAATGAAAAGTTATTTCGGCACTACTTTTGGCGTCACTGCGTATGACTAATCACCAGTGAGAACATAGAGCCCCGTGTTAACATAGTAGATTATTACGCCATGCGGTATCTTCTTATAGACTGCTTCACAGACCACCTATTACAAACAAAACATATGAATATTTTTAATAGATGAAATGTGTAGCAGTCTAATCTTTTATAGTTCAGTTCATATAACCCAGTTAACTGCCCATTTTGTACCGTAAAATACAAAACCTGGCAACTGGCAAACAGGACAAACCCAGATCAGATACCACAGAAGGCGGAGTCTCATTATGACCTACACTGCATACTTACAGAAGTTTCATCCATTTTTGCCAAATATTTCGTGGAAGCCACAACCTGACATCCCTGATTTTAAAATGACTCATTCCATACTGATATAAGATGGCACAGAGGGACCTTTTTCGCTCACCTGAGCTTTACTGTCTCTGGAATATTCTAAAGGACTTCTCTTCATCAGACTATCCTCATTCATTTTAAATGACAATCTGGCGTTTTAAGAACTGTTTCATTCAGGCCATGGGAGCACGTTGATGGTGCTTGGCACATTTGGGACCTTTCAAACCATTAGAATTATGTCAAATGTGGTCAGAATACCACATTATTTCATCTACGTGGTTATTACTATTATTAGTAGACATACTTTAGCCAGTAGAAGGGGAGGATGATGGTGGAAAATAGTTCAGGATTAATTTGATTAGAAGTATGTGGCCGGATTGGGTCTCAAACCTGCAACCTCTAGCTAGGTTTCAAACCTGCAACCTCTAGCTTCTCAGTCAGATGTGCTTCCATATGTCCCAAGCAGCCTGGTTCCCCACCTATATGCCATTGGCCACAGAATAAATGTGAGCCCTTAAGTTTTGAGAAACTATACAAAGCTGTGTACCAAATATAATAGGCCTGGGCCTTCAGGTTTCAGGCAAAAAGATGTTTTAAGGTTTGTTCTATATTAGTCTATGTAAATTAAGTGGGCTCCCGAATGGGTCCATTTTTAGCCCCAGGGCTATAATTTGAACGATCTTGGTATATGACCTCTACATGAAGTTTTTTTAAGGGATTTCCATATAAGGGTCTATGAAAACATGTGACCCCTAATGCAGGTTCAATGTAGTGATCTCTAAGGCAGAGCCAATTTAAATTGGTCCCAGGGCTATAATTTGAACAACTTTCGTTAAGGGTCCATTTGGTCAAGCTACATACCAAATATCAAAGACCTGGGCCTTCTAATTTCAGACAAGAAGATTTTTCAACGGTTTCCCTGTATAAGACTTTTTAAAACTGGTGGGCCCCCTGGGAGAGCCATTTCTGAATGTTCTACCTACTAAAAAGTATCAAGTCTCCGCAATCAATGTTTTGAGCAGAGATAAGAAAATATCACAAATTTGTACCTTAAAATTTCCATATTTTGCCGAAAAATTGACAATATATTTGTCCAGGCGTGTTTTCGTGATGGTTGTTGCGCGGTCTACACCTTAGCGTGAGTTAAATTCAATATAGATCTTGTTGTTTAACACGACTTCTGGCCCAGAATAGCTTCCAACAGCTATGTTCAGTGGATCTATATGAGCCTGATTAAAAATACCAATGCCTAACGCTATCCAATTATCAAAGCTACGCTCCATCAGTACTCTCAGTGCTTTACTTGATGCCGCTCTGCAATGCAAATTAGTTGCTGCAGATTCCATCTCTATGAGGTTTCTCTTTTGCATGTATTAAAATATGGCTTTTGAGGTCGCTCGTCTTTGAAAATGATTATTTCTCACCATCATTGATCAGCATGTGGCTACTGAGCCCGCTTAGCTGTTTAAATGATATGCCGCATATCTCACAGCTGTAAGGTTTTTCAAAAGTATGCGTCAATGTGTGTTTTTAGGTCGTTATTTCTGACGAATGCTTTGCTGCATATCTCACACCTATTAGACATCTCTTCGGTGTGAATCAGTATGTAGTAGTTTAGGCTGCTCGACTGTGTATATGATTTATTGCATACTTTACATATATGAGGTTTCTCACCAGTATGGATTACCATGTGCTTTTTTAGGTCACCAGACCCTGTAAATGACTTACTGCATATCTCACATCAATGGCGTTTCTCACCATAATGGACCAGCATGTGTCTTTTGAGGTTGCTAGAAATGTTAAATGATTTACTGCATACTTCACATATATGAGGTTTCTCACCAGCATGGATCAACATGTGTCTTCTGATGGTGCTAGGATGGGCAAATGATTTACTGCATACTACACATATATGAGGTTTCTCACCAGTATGGATCAACATGTGTCTACTGAGGGTGCTAGGATGGGCAAATGATTTACTGCATACTTCACATATATGAGGTTTCTCATCAGTATGGATCAACATGTGTCTTCTGAGGGTGCTAGGATGGGCAAATGATTTACTGCATACTTCACATATATGAGGTTTCTCACCAGTATGGATCAACATGTGTCTACTGAGGGTGCTAGGATGGGCAAATGATTTACTGCATACTTCACATATATGAGGTTTCTCACCAGTATGGATCAACATATGGTTATTAAGGTTGTTCCTCCGTGTAAATGATTTATTGCATACTTCACATATTTGAGGTTTCTCACCAGTATGGATTACCATGTGCCTTTTTAGGTCACCAGACCCTGTAAATGATTTACTGCATATCTCACATCTATGGGGCTTCACACCATAATGGATCAACATGTGGCTATTGAGGCCGCTAGATTTGGTAAACGATTTACTGCACACTTCACATATATGTGGTTTTTCACCAGTATGGATCAACATGTGGTTTTTGAGGCTGCTCAACACTCTGAATGATTTACTGCACATTCCACATCCATGAGGTTTCTCTCCTGTATGGATCAACATATGGCGTTTCAGGTTGCTCAGCTTTGAAAATGATTTACCGCACATATCACATTTATGCGGTTTCTTAGCATAATGGATAAGCATGTGGTTACTAAGGCATCGCAGTTGTTTAAATGATTTACCCCATATCTCAGAGTAACACGGGTTTTCAAAAGTATTTGTCGACATGGTTATTCTGTCTAAATGCTTTACTGCATATCTCACAGCTATGAGTTTTCGGCCAGTGGTAGTGTAGGGTGCTCAATTGTGTCAATGACTTACATGAACTGCATACGTCACATATATGTGGTTTCTCACCAGAATGGATTACTTTGTGGTTTTTGAGGCCGCTAGACCCTGTAAATGATTAACTTTATGTCTCACATCTTTGGGGTTTCTTACCACAATGACCCATCATGTGTCTTTTGTGGCTGCTTGACTTTGCATATCACACATCTATGAATGTTCTCACCAGAATGGACCAGTGTGTCGTTATTGAGGCCGCTCAACTGTTTAGCTGATTTACTGCATATTGCAGCGCTACGAGGTTTCTCACATGTATTCGTCAGTTTGTAGCTTGTTCTGTCAAGTCCGGTATGCTATAAAACTGTCATACACAGATACATCCTGTTGTGAAGTCACATCCTTGTTACTCCATTCAAACATCACAAAGCATATTTTTCTTCAGTCTTTGGTAGTTATTGCGTTTGTTTTTTTTTTGTTTTTTTTTCTGGATGTTATGTGTCTTTGTATTAAACTTTAGCGGCAATACGTCTGTAATTTTGGAACTATCCCGAAGTTATATCTCCTCATGCAGGTATCAAGACTGCCCTGAACATATTCAATAAAGTTATGAACTGTTGTATTTTAGTGTGATGGCAATATGACTCAAGCTTGCAACTATGCAGAAGTCAATCCTCCTCATGCAGGTTTCAAGACTGTCCTGTTCTTCTTCAGTGAAGTTATTGGTTGTTGGAAAGGCTGTGAGAATATCTGAAAAATACAGAAATGCACCAAGATGCTATTTGCCAGAGTTTGTTAGGGAAAACGAATTTGCCAACAATTATCAACGATAATAGGTAATTAATGTGTTTTGATTGCACAGCCCGCAGAAAAAGCGACCGACTGAAGACGGTTGATTTTCTAAGAGTGCCCTAAAATCACCATGTCATTCTGTCAGTCTGTTTGTCCGTCCGTAACCCGTTTGTAAAAATTGGTGATAGTGACTTAACCGCTTGGAATATTTAAACAATTTTTGGCATACTGATAGATATCAATGAGATCTAACCAATGAACTTGCGAAATTTTACATTCCATTTAGTATAGCCTCGCCGAGGCGAAAAATGTGAAAATTTTCGAACTGCTTCTCCTCGGAAACCGTTGGGCCGATTGAAGTTAAATTTCATATGGAGCCTCTATGGGATGGGGGAAACCAAACTTTGCTCATGGGGTCCAGGTCACATGACAAAAATGGCCGCCAAGCCATATACGGTCCGTCTGTCTGTCTGTCCGTCCGTAACCCGTTTGTGAAAATTGGTGATAGTGACTTAACCGCTTGGAGTATTTAAACAATTTTTGGCATACTGATAGATATCAATGAGATCCAACCAATGAACTTGCGAAATATTACATTCCATTTAGTATAGCCTCGCGGAGGCGAAAAATGTGAAAATTTTCGAACTGCTTCTCCTCGGAAACTGTTGGGCCGATTGAAGGCATTCGCGAAACAGCATATCAGAATTAAGTTCACCCCCAAGTCGAATATGCATCCCCTGTGCGGAGCCCATACACATAGACCTATATAAATAAAGTTGAAATTGTCCAAAGAACTGCTTCTCCTCGGAAACTGTTGGGCCGATTGAAGTTAAATTTCATATGGAGCCTCTAATGGATGGGGGAAACCAAAATTTGCTCATGGGGTCCAGGTCACATGACCAAAATGGCCGCCAAGCCATATATGGTATGTCTGTCTGTCCGTCCGTAACCCGTTTGTGAAAATTGGTGAAAGTGTCTTAACAATTTTTGGCATACTGATAGATATCAATGAGATCTAACCAATGAACTTGCGAAATATTACATTCCATTTAGTATAGCCTCGCCGAGGCGAAAAATTGTGAAAATTTTCTAACTGTTTCTCCTCGGAAACCGTTGGGCCGATTGAAGTAAAATTTCATTTGGAGCCTCTATGGGAAGGGGGAAACCAACATTTGCTCTTGGGGTCCAGGTCACATGACCAAAATGGCCGCCAAGCCATATATGGTAAAAACTCTTCAAAAATAGTCTTCTCCAGAACCACTAGGCAGATTTCCACGAAACTTGATAAATAGCATCCGGGACGTAGGCCCATCATAAATTGCTAAAATGGTGACCCTGGGTTGACCTTGACCTTATTTGTGCCTAGGTCAAACTTTGACAAATATGCTTTTGTATTGGAAAAGTGAGAATGCATTTTATCCTGCAAACGATTCAGAATACAGAACTAAAGTAATGAGATCTAACCAATGAACTTGCGAAATATTACATTCCATTTAGTATAGCCTCGCCGAGGCGAAAATGTGAAAATTTTCGAGCTGCTTCTCGTCGGAAACCGTTGGGCCGATTGAAATCAAATTTCAAATAGAGCCTCTATGGGATGGGGGAAACCAAAATTTGCTCATGGGTCCAGGTCACATGACCAAAATGGCCGCCAAGCCATATATGGTAAAAACCCTTCAAAATAGTCTTCTCCAGAACCACTGGGAAGATTTCCACGAAACTTGATAAATAGCATCTGGGACGTAGGCCCATCATAAATTGCTAAAATGGTGACCCTGTGTTGACCTTGACCTTCTTTGTGCCTAGGTCAAACTTTGACACATATGCTTTTGTATTGGAAAAGTGAGAATGCATTTAATCCAGCAAACGATTCAGAATACAGTACTAAAGTGTAAGATATATTTTTGCTCCTAACGATAAGGCGCATTTATTGGGGGAACCGTTTTAGGTCCAGGTCACATGACCAAAATGGCCGCCATACCCATATATGGTAACACTAATAAAGCTAAAAGCATCCGGCGGGTCATGCACTTCAGCTGAATCACTGGTTTGATGTAGAAACGTCCCACCTTGATTATTATTTTCATGTGATCTTATAATTGACCTCAAAATATATCCAGGTCATTGTGACCTATATTTCATGGTTCAGTGATTTTGCCTATTATCTCGAATACTTTTTGATGAAGAAACATCATACCTGGATTATTTATTCCATGTGACCCCATGATTGACGTTGAATTATATCTAGGTCACTGTGACCTATATTCCATGGTTCAGTCAGGGCTTTAGATATTTTTTTTTCAAAAGAGTACAGTACTCTTCCTTTTTAAAAAAAAGGAGTAACGAGAAATTTTTAAAGAGTACTGAAAAAATAAACCAAAAAACTTTATTTTGCAGCCTCGACACAATGTTTTTATGGACTGATTTGTGGCCAGGTGTACTGTTTGTTTTCTTATACACCTGTGGACACAAAAGCGTTCAAACTTTGATGAGCTTCATTTCATTCTGACTTGAAACATCATTCAATATATCCTTACATCCTATCAGTCAGCTGCCAGACAGAAATAAATTCAAAACACACGGTGGTGTACATTTCATTGTTGACTCCTGCACTGTCCAATCGAAATACATCTCAGATGTCACTCACAAAGTGTTTTCCAAAATGAGACCAATCAATTGCTTGATCTAGTTTCAGAAATCTTTGATGAATGGCATTTGCTTGTCAAACTAACTTGATGCAAAGAGATTCATACAAAGTTATTTCATAGGGGTTTGAACGCTTTTGTGTCCACAGGTGTAGATACACATATTCAATATCTGTGGACATTAGAAAACAAGCAGTATGCCTGGCCGCAAATCAGACAAAACAATGCCATATTGAAATCTCTTCTGAGCAGTTTGTTGACGGAGAAATCTAACTTTTGGGGTTCAGTTCTCTTGGCGGATAGCAGGACTTCGATGTCTGATTATTGTGACCAAACAGTTTCTAAAAAAAAATAGAATATCAGCTTCACTTTATTGTCCAAGATATGGAGTGAAACTCATATTCTTTAAAACTTTTATAATTCCTTTCAAAACCATATTCTCTATTTCATCATATATTGTCCCTGGATATTTATTTTCTTCCACCCTTCGATCGTGGGACCCATCGTGTTTCCTTACAGGCAATGTTATAATCGGAACCAGTTACTGGGGCAAAAATCTGTCAGGACCTTTTTCACAAAAAGTGCGGCAGAGACAGACTCCTGATCAGCTGAACAAAACTTAAGGATTGCAGTGCACCAGCTAGCTGGGCTGGGTAGGGCACTTTTGGATGAATAAAATTGGGCACCATTTTTTGGTTTATGAAACGCCATCAAAATCGTTATGATCAATTGGCTTCTCACACGTTAGTGAGGCTAATGGTACCGATGTCCCTACTGGAATTATATACATATTTATATGCATTTCACAAGTAAGTGGTGTACTGGGTCGAAGCAATAGCAACGTTTGTTATTTAAAAATTTGAACATTTAACTTCTAGGTATCTTTTAATATAGAATTAGAATATTTAAATAAAAAATAATTTGTTTGATTCATCTGAAAGCGTGTTATTAAAGCAATACAAAAAATAACCGATGACTGAATAAATAATCTGTTCAAGGGAGACTACTCAATAGTTATCCATGTCATTTGATGCTCAACTGGTTGCCAATGATCTGCAAAGACTCTGTGATCAAAATGCGAAGCTAGTGTTTGCAATATCCCCGCGGCTTTATCAGTCTGCGACAGTATTGCAAGTAAACAGTGTGTATACCGAGCTGCGTTCCACAACACCTTGCAAAGACCCAGATCAACATGCGCAACCCGGGCAACCTTTTTTCTCACCTATCTCTGAGTAGCCCTGCAAAAGGCTCGTGGGGTCAGCGAAGACTGAGCAGTTTGCAATGATGCGCAGGCTACTCCGAGTCTTCACTGGTCGCACGATACTCGAAGACTTAAACCAGCATGCGCAACCACTATGTAAGTCAGAACATCATGTGCAACAACTACGCAACCACGCAAGTCCGTTTGGATAACCCAGCTTGTAAAATCAGCGATGCGCAGACTGATGCGCGTCGATACTGTTGAGCAATGACCTGCTCATCCAATCAATACGGCTAATGAAGGTCTGCGCGCATGCGCTGTCTGATCCGAGACTTCACTGCTCGCTCGTCTTACTGTAGTTCAGATTACTCCGGTTTACGCCCACCTAATTAACGATCGGATCGGATCTATGTGATATAATCTGGAAAGGACCGTAACCCCAACCCCAATAAAACTTGATTCCCTTGAAATAATTTATGAATGCATAATTTTACCGTGTGAGAATTTCCCGCCTTTTATTACACACGTCATTTATTTCACGTGCGTTCCAAATACGCTCTCAAAAAATATTAAATGCGTAATGCTAATTTGTTTTTCGTACCTGATACGCAGCAGATTTGAAAAAAAAGGAGTATCCTCCAAATTATTTTCGTAATTTACGCGGTACGCAGCCTTATCTAAAGCCCTGTTAAATAAATCAGTGATTTGGCCTGTTATCTTGAATACTGTTTGATGGAGAAATGTCTCACCTGGATTGTGGGTTTTGTGTGATCCAATGATTTACCTCAAAGTATATCTAGGTCATTGTGACCTATATTTTATGGGTCAGTGATTTTGCTTATTATCTTGAACAATATTTTGATGGAGAAATGCTAAACCTGGGATATTACTTCAATGTAACCAGATGACTGACCACAAAATACATATACATGTAGGTCAATGTGATCTACAGATATTTCGTGATTCAGTGGGTCTGCCAAATATTTTGAATACTTTTTTTTGAGAAACTTCAATCCTGAATTATAAGTTTCATGTGACCAGATGATTGACACAGAAATATATCTAGGTCAGTGTGACCTATGATTTTGACTTATATTTCAGACACAATTTGATTCTAAAATGTAATATCTGGAATAAATGTTCCATGTGACCTGATCATTGACCTCAAAATATATCTAGCTGAGTGTTACCTATATTTCATGGTTCAGTAGTTTTACCTTATATCTTGAAGGCGCGAAACAGGCAAGCTACATGTATGCTGTCATGCGACAGCCCTTGTTACTGTACAAGTTAGCAGATCACTTTTAAAATTTTGGATGTTGGCTATCGACAGCCTGCTGTCAATAACGATTGCCTTCCTTTTAATTCCAAAATTGGATAGATATACTAGGAGCTGCTAATCTGGAGCAATGTGTACAGCTGAGTATACGTGCACAAACGAAAAGACATTTTCATGACACACATGAGCCTTATCCCAACATAGCTTCCACGCAGAGCTGAATCTGGCCGGCACACTAGTACTGGTAAACCGCTTAGAGGATCTAAGCCTGTCCAGGAACCGCGGTGCGAGGCGGACCGTCCATGCTAATAAACCCTATTGGTTTCATTGGGCGACAGGGTTTTAGGTGCCATTTCATCTCAATGTCGGGTAAAAGTCCCATAAAATTGGAAGCAACGTCTCCAAAATGACCTTTACAGTGTTGAGGGGGACGTTAAACCTCAAATCAAACAAACAAACAAATATCCCAACATAGCAGAAGGCACATTAGAGCTCTGGAGAAGGAGTAACGAGATTACGTCTGGCATTAAAATATGTTGTGGGTACGTGTTAGAATTGCCTTGTTGAGGCTTTTCCAACAGATACCAGAAATGCTGGGTTAACACCAGTTCTGAGGAAAGTTTATCTAAATATCTAGGTTTTCCTCCATATCTTGAGCTGTGGTGCAGTACAGTTTCATTTTGTAACAGTTTACTTAGCATTTAGTCTGAGAGACATTTAGACTTCTAAGCCCACCTTAGCATAAGCCTTGCAAGGGAAAACTGATGCCCACACCAAGGCCCATTTGTCAGATTCTCAGTAGACATGTATCTGTTCTTTAAACATTGACTAGACAAAATGGGTCTAGAGCTCTGAAGGAACGTAAAATGGGCTGGAAACAAATAACATTGTTTTGTTTGTTGATTTGGCGTTTAACGTCCCCATCAACACTGTAAAGGTCATTTTAGCGACGTTGCTTCCAATTTTTATGGGACTTTTATTGGATATTGAGATGAAATGACACCTCAAGCCCTGCTGCCCAATGAAACCAATAGGGTTGATAAGCATGGAGGGGCTGACTCGCATCGCATTGCCTGGGCAGGCTTAGATCCTCTAAGAGGTTTACCAGTACTTGTGTGTGGGTCAGTTTCAGCTCTGTGGGAAGCATCATGCAGCCCATCTATTTCTTCAAGCCCAGATGGGTGGGGGCTAAAATAACATTGCGGATTGTCCTATCTAAATCTCGAACAGATCACTATTTACCATTGTTCTGATGATCACGACAACCCCTACCTTTTGAAAACAGTGTAGATCCAGATCGGATGGCTTCTGAAAAAGCCAACTGATCAGGATCTAAATGTTTGTCATTCAGTTTTTGAACTGGACAAATACATTATACATTGTGTATTCTGCAATTTATTTGGTTAATAAACAGAAATGGGTGTGGCAAAATTAATTCATTCAGCAGGACAATGGTTAATTGTTGTGGGCCTTGGAGTTTTACTATGTCAGTTTGTCCTATAAAAGTGTTCACTTTCCATATGCATGTTTGGCCATGATGTGATGCATAGATAACTTCTGAAACAAGAGGGCCCACAGGGTCCTGAATTGCTCACCTGGGTATCAGTGTCTTTATTACATTCTTAACCCAAGGGCTATAATTTGAACAAACTTGGTAGCGGTCCACTAGATGAAGCTTCATACCAAATATCAAAGACCGGGGCCTTCTGGTTTCAGACAAGAAGATTTTTAAAGGTTTTCCCTATATACGCCTATGTGAAAACAGTGGGCCCTGGCACAGGGGCATTTTTGACCTCAGGACTATATTTTGAACAATCTTGGTAGAGGTCCACTAGATGAAGCTTCATACCAAATAATGACCTGGGCCTTCTGGTTTCACACAAGAAGATTTTTAAATGTTTTTCCTATATAAGTCTATGTAAAACTGGTGGGCCCCGACGCGGGGGGATTTTTTAACCCAGGGCTATAATTTGAACAATCTTGGTAGAGGTCCACTAGATGAAGCTTCATACCAAATATCAAAGACCTGGACCATGCGGTTTCAGAGAAGAAGATTTTCAAAGTTTTCAGTAAAAAAAAAATCTATTTTTAGCTTCGGTGACCTAGATGTGCAATGGACCGGAACGATTTGAACAACTTTGAAAAGGGACCACCTAAGCATCATTCCTGTGAAGTTTGGTCAAAATACGATGGGTGGTTTAGAGCTTTAGAAGAAGATGTTGTTTGAAGAAATTGTTTAGGCATTGACGGACGGATGCACACACTCACGGACACACGGCGGACAAAAAGTGATTCCAAAAGCTCACCTCGTCACTACGTGACAGGTGTACTAAATATACACGGTTTTGATTTTTTCACCACACAAAAGTCTATGCGACCAAATTTTACCTTGGCCTAAAATAGGTCAAGGTCATTCAGGAGTCATCATCTGAACAAATTTTGACGGGCTCGAGTCCCCAATACCACATACCAAGTTACATGATAATTGGCCCACTGGTTTCAGAGAAGAAGATTTCAGAAGGGTTTTTACCTTATATGGACATGACAGCCATATTGGTCATGTGATCAAATTCATATTGATTAATTGTCATTTCCTTGTTCTTAAAAACTTTCATGTGAAATTTCGTTACAAATGGCTTTGTGGTTTCTGACAAAAATAAGTTTTAATTCTCATATCTGAATAACCTTGAACAAAGGTCAAAGAATAACCTTGACCTTGGATACTCATATTGTTTCATCCTCCCATTTAGCTTACTGCATCTACTAATTTTCGGATCACAGGCTGCAATAGTTTCCAAAAATACACGCTTTTGACTTTTCCCATACAAAAGTCTATGTGACCAAATTTGACCTTGGCCTTAAATTGGTCAAGGTCATCCAAGGGTCATCATTTGAACAAAATATGATAGACCCGAGTCCCTTATGCTACATACCAAGTTTCAGGCTAATCGGCCCACTGGTTCCACAGAAGAAGATTTTGAAGGGTTTTTACCTTATATGGGCATGGCGACCATCTTGGTCACGTGACCTGGACCCTGCGAACAAACTTTCGTTCACCCATCCCATGGATGCTCCATATGAAATATGACTCCAATCGGCCTTGGGGTTCCAGAGGAGATGATGTTTGAAAATGTTGACAGACAACAGACGACAGACAGACAATTGTCAGTCAATAAAGAACAAAAGGGCTGAACTTCATACTATTATCGACTCAGCTAAGCCGGACATCATTTTGGGCAATGAGTCCTGGCTAACCCCAGAAATTAAAAACTCAGAAATTTTTCCAGAATCTTTTTAGGCTATCCGGAAAGACAGAGTTGGGGATGCACATGGAGGTGTCTTTGTGGCTTTCAAGCGAGACCTACTCTGTACAGAAACTCCGGAGTTGGACACCAAATGTGAATTAGTTTGGTGTAAATTGAACATTATTGGATGTAGGACTCTGTACCTTGGTTCCTTTTATCGCCCACCAGATCAGATTGACCCAGAATATCTTGAGGCTTTTAATTCATCTTTGTCTAGGATAATGTCGAATGCAAATGCCCATATTTTGGTTGGCGGAGACTTCAATTGTGGTGACATTGAATGGAGCAACATGCAGGTGCCCCATGGGGTATCTAAAAGGCAGACACAGCAACAGCTTTTAGATATAATCAAAGAACACTGCCTAGCCCAAGTAATTAATATACCCACCCGTCAAGAAAAGACCCTCGACCTATTATTTACAAATTCCCCATCCCCAGTTAACCGAGTTAAGGGGATGTCCCCGATCGGCAAAGCCGATCACGACATAGTCCTTATTGAATACGACATAAAAGCAAAACGAATCAGACAAGCCCCGTGTAAAATATATCTATATAAACGTGCGGATATGGATGGTCTGCGAGACCATATGGCGCGATTTAGAGATTCGTTCCTTTCCTCTGACCTTTCGCACATGTCAGTTAACGACATGTGGGTCAATTTTAAGACCGAATTAACTGCGGCTATGGAAAGGTTTATTCCAACGAAAATGACCAAAACAAAGCATAGTGCGCCTTGGATCGACAACATGATCAAGCATCTAATTAGAAGACGCAATCGAATGTACTTTCGTGCTCGTAAGTCTAGTAGCCCTGACGTTAAGAGCCATTACAAACGGTTCAGAGCACATGTACAAAAGGTAATAAGAGATGCATATTGGAAGCATGTTTCCAGCATCTTCACCTTTGAGGATGATAATACAGATCCCGACAGTCCCCAGAAGAATGGTAAAGTAAAAAAGTTTTGGTCATTCGTAAAGTCCCTGAAAAAGGAAGCTTTTGGGATCACTTCGTTAAGAGATAACGGTATTCTCAAAACAGATTCGCGCGATAAGGCCAACATATGTAACAAACAGTTTCAATCTGAATTTACGCGTGAAACTGATGGTGAGCTACCAACTAAAGGTAATAGTCAGTTCCCCTCAATGGGGGACATAACAGTTGACCCAAACGGGGTCGCCAAACTGTTAGGTAAGCTCAAAATACATAGGCATCTGGGCCGGATGACCTGAATGCCAGGGTGCTTAAAGAATGTGGTGCTGAAATTTCACCTGTGCTGGCCCTTATCTTCAATGAATCACTCGCCCAGGGCACTGTACCAGATGACTGGCGACATGCTAATGTTACCCCGGTCTATAAAAAAGGAGAAAAATACGATGCAGCAAATTAAAGACCAGTGTCGCTAACATGCATCTGTTGCAAAACCCTGGAGAGTATAATATTTAGTAACATCAACAAGCACCTAGCCTTTGAGAGCATTCTTGCTGACTGTCAACATGGTTTCCGAAGTCAAAGGTCTTGCGAAACTCAATTAGTTCAGTTTTACCATGACATTGTGAGCAATCTGGATGGGGCCACAAACCGTGGCCACAAACAGACTGACCTGATTATCATCGACTTCGCTAAGGCCTTTGACAAGGTACCTCACAGGAGGCTATTGTATAAATTGGATTACTATGGGATAAGAGGATTCACACACAGGTGGATTAGCTCATGGCTCTCAGGGCGCTCACAACAAGTTGTACTTGATGGCCAAGCGTCTGATCCAGTCCCTGTTTTATCTGGTGTCCCCCAAGGTTCGGTCCTTGGACCGGTCCTTTTCTTGGTATTCGTTAATGATCTCCCTGATAACATCAGTTCATCTGTCCGTTTGTTTGCTGATGATTGTGTCCTTTATAGGAATATATATTCTTCTTCTGACTGTCTTATTCTACAAGATGACCTGAATCAACTAGCACAGTGGGAGGCCGATTGGCAGATGAAGTTCAATGTGGCCAAATGTCATTCAATGAGGGTGTCGCGACACCCTCCTGACAAACAAATTAAGTTTGACTATAAACTACACCAGCAAATCTTGGAGCAGGTTCAATCCGCCAAATATCTTGGTATCACCATCACTGATGATCTTGATTGGGGTTAACACGTTTCAGAAATTACATCAAAAGCAACTAGGACTTTAGGATTTCTTAGACGAAACTTGGCTTTTGCACCTAGGCAGACAAAGGATGTTGCATATAAAACATTGGTTCGCCCTCAGCTAGAATATGCATCACCCATTTGGCATCCCTATGTTAAAACTCAGATTCAGCAGGTGGAGAAGGTGCAGAGGACAGCTGCTCGATGGACCTGCCGACGATGGCGCAATAGAAGCAGCGTCGGTGACATGCTTAACGAGCTAGAATGGCCGTCCCTAGAGGCCCGTCGTGAGCAGTCCTCTTTAACCTTCTTCTATAAGATACATTCAGGTACAGTGGCCGTTAATAAAGATAAATACTTGAAAAATTCCTTCTTCCCTAGGACTATTCCCCGGTGGAATAGTCTTCCCTCTTCTGTGGTGAATGCTAAGACTGCAGAGGAGTTCAAAGCCCATACAGTGTAAGATTGAGACTCAGAGGTATGCGTTTTAGTATACCTCTGTTATTCAGATTGTAAATAGTTTTAAGGACTCATCCAGTGACTTCTCTTTTTTTTTTTTTTTTTTTTTCAGCTAAATTCTAAATTTAGCTACGCACCCAACTGAGGTAATGGCCAAATATGACCGACTCAGTATAGATAGATAGATAGATAGATAGATAGATAGATAGATAGATAGATAGATAGATAGATAGATAGATAGATAGATAGATAGATAGACAACGGAGCCTTACCATACTATAAGCTCTCCTATGAGCCTTTTGCTCAGGTGAGCTTAAAAACTCAGGAATTTCCGGTCACCGGCAAAACAGTAAATATGTGTTTGGATTAAGAAGATTAATAAGGCTTCACAATATTCTTAGTCATAGAAATGATATGTATCAGATGATAGACAGTCACCAAATCATTAGAACAGCTGGTAATATCACTACTTTAGCAGGTTCCATGGTAAAGACCAGCTGATGGGATAATCACATCACCTGAAGCCATTATATAATAAATTATATTAAAATAACCTGTCCAGAAATGTTTATAAAGTAAAACATATAATAAATTTGCAATAATCCATTTTCATCAATTTAGTTTGCTGGCTGTCATTAGCGAATTTGCTATCGACAGCCGGCTGTCAATAGCGAATTCGCTATCGACAGCCGGCTGTCAATAGCGATCGCCTTTATTTTATCATAAAAACAAAATAGTTAATGAATTTTATCGGCCCCGATAGCTCAGTGGTAAAGCGTCCGCTTCGGGAACGGAAAGTGGCGGGTTCGATCCTCGGCCGTGCCATACCAAAGGCGTGAAAAATGGTACTAGGCGCTCCCTTGGCTGACGCTCGCATTTTCAGGGGTAGCCCTCGGAAGATAAATGAAGGCAGGTAGGTATTTGTTAAAGGATACTTTGTTTGTCGCAATAAAAGCTCTATGTTATTTGTTTAGGATATGCAACGTTAAATAAAGCTTCTTTAACTTTTTCTTAAATTTATTGCGATAACTGACCCCTACAGCAGCCTTGAAATCATTTATGAGCCGAAATTGCTATGGGCCGATTTTGTCATTGGCCAAAATGACATGGACCCCAAAGTACAATAACGCATTATCATTTGGCGTGCCATCAGAACATTTCTGACTCGCGTGCACAGCAAAATTATGCTTACTTGAACGGGAAGTGATGCACAGAGATATTGCGAACACACGCGAACTAGAATGGGAAGCGATGCACAGCTCTTCTATTCTTGCCTTTTCAAACTCAACCTTCGGTTGGTTGGTTGTTGCTAAGCCCCAATCGGCTGTAGTTGTCTCTTTCCTTTTTTCTCCTATTACTGCTACTCGCTCACATCTGAGCATTACGAGCAGGATTTCCCGGGTGGTAACCAGTAATTTTTTTAAGCAATGTGGATGAAGTGCCTTGCTCAAGGGCACAACACTTTGGTCAGCGGGAGGCTCAAACCCGCAACCTCTCGATCACAGATCCTTTACTTTACTTTAGGATGATGGGGGGGGGGGGGGGGTGTATGATTTAGGCAGATGCCTCTTGTGCCCCATGGACCTCCATAGAAATACCAAAACGCACCTGTATTTACCAAAACGCACTAATTGTTTTTTGTCAGAGTGGCATTCTTAGAAAAATCCAATATTGACAGTGCGTTTTGGTAGGTACTGCTGAGCCCAAGCTCAAATGTATAATATGTATAAACGCCTATATTTATTTATATCCTAAATATAAATTATATATAGATATATATATATATTTGTTTCTAAGTGTCTAATCCTCTAATTCACCCTACCCTACATAGAAAAATCCAATATTGGCAGTGCGTTTTGGTAAATACAGGTGCGTTTTGGTATTTCTATGGACCGTGCCCCATGTCTGTTCTTGTTGAAACGGTCTAGTCTCGCCCCCGCCCATCCGATGCGCTACCACTGCACCAAAGCGCTCTCGAAAGTTATTCTCGCAGTATCTTCTGTTAGTAGAACTATCACTCACATATTCGCGTTTTGGTGGTGCGCTTAAAAAGTCCTGTTATCATGGTTAAATTAATGCATTAGTTGTAGGCAGTGGCTAGACGACCGGATCCGGTATTCTAGCCTCTGAGTCTAGAACGCCGGACCCGGCATTCTAGACCTAGCGGCTAGAAGACCGGGTCCGGTCGTCTAGCCATCCTCCCTTTGCCAGGCTAGAATGCCGGCAATAGAATATTTGATAGGCCTATTTGATAACTATAATACACAAGGTAGCCTAAAATAAATTAGAAAGGAACATTTACCTGTCATGAATTATCCGCCATTTTGAAGTTACGACAGATTACTGTTGATTGTGTTTTAAGTATATCTACAACTGCAATATCATGAATAACGGTGAACAATCCAGCATACTAGACGCGTTGCTCTATATGTCCGACCAGTGAAGAAAAAGCTCTAATTAGAGAAAAAAGTCCTTTTTAGGACTACAAATCAAACCAGAAAGAACCCTTTATTATGTCATAAATAAATAACCAAACAAATAATTAAAATAAAGTTTATTTTCTCAATGAGTTCGACCAGTCATGCTAGCCCATAGAAGGTAAAATTCATACTGGTGACAAACCTTATGTTTTATAGGCCCCGTTTTTGGATTTACATCTATCTATTGTAGATGGATTTGTTTCGTGCAAAATTTATGATAAACGCGATGACTTTGATTTTGAGATTGTAAATTTTCCTTTTTTGGATGGCGATGTTCCTCGTGCGCCATCCTATGGCGTTTATATTTCGCAATTAATTCGATTTGCTAGAGTGTGTAGTCATGTAACTGACTTCAACACTCGTAATAAATTATTAACGGCTAAACTCCTTAATCAGGGTTATCGGTACCATAAACTACGCAAAGCCTTTTCAAAATTTTATAGACGCCATTCTGATTTAATTTCAAAATTCAATATTGGACTTAAATCTCTTCTGCAACAAGGTCTATCGGAACCCGAATTTTATGGTGACTTAGTATATAAATTCAGAAAAATATATAACCGCAATGACTTCAGCACCCAATTTCGTAAAATCATTCTTCGATATAAAAAGATTGGGTACAACATGGATATTATACGACAGACTGCATGCATGGTAGTTAACCCAATCACGGTTGGCAACTTTGCTTCCCTCTTTAATTGCACGCCGGTGGGTCAGGCCTCAGATTCTATGACGGCTCCAACGTAAAGGCTTATTGAAAATTAAAGAGATAATGTTGGTTGGTGCCTCATGCTCTGTCTCTGGTCGGGCTCATCGGAGTCTAACTGTTGGTTTTCTTTTGCTCCAGCATTTCAGTGGTTTCTTGCTGTCGAGTCCTCACCGTTGTCTCACCTCTGTGGTTCTTTGATTTCTGTGTTCACGGAGATGTTGCACTGATGAGTTAGGAGGCCTTCATGCGGACTGAACAAATTATTTGTCTAAATCGCGACGGAAGTAAGGGCGAGGATTGTGGCCACGTAAAATCGATTTAAGCCCCCCAGTGGAAATCTTCCACTGACCGTTCCAAGGCGGCACTTCTGTGGCGATTTATTTATGTTGTTGTTTGTTACTTACTGTGTGTATCACTTGTGTCTTTTGGTTTTGGATGGCCATATGGCCATTTTGTGGGAAAGTAACTGTCCGTATGGCCTTCCTTTGTTTAGGTTTCCATTATGGTCTGGTCGCTTAATGTTTGTATTTCTTTCCCTTTGGTGTCTTTTATGGATGGAGTAAGTTAATTGTATCAATTCCTGATCTTTGTTTTACTTCTACTTCGCTTGACAGTGTTGATATTACTATAAAGACAAGTTTCCAGTTTAAATTTTATCTTCCATAGTTTCCAGCCAGCACCAACGAGGAGGTACGACAAGGTCTTGCAGAAAAGGTACTAAGAGAAAGACTCCCAAAGTTCCTTATCAACCATTTACCGGCCATATTTTTTTTCCTGTTTTTTTTTTTTTTCATATCTTTTTTTCATGTTTTTTTTTTTTTTTTTTTACTTTTTTCTTTTTATCTTTTATCATTTCATTTGTGTTTTTTTTTTCTGTTTTTTTTTTTTTATTTTTTTCCGTGTCATTTTTTTATATATATAATTATTTAACTTCATAAAAACCAATACATAAGTCATAAATGTCCGTCCCGCATTGAATAGTCGTTACATCTGGCCGTTACATTTAGAAAATTGCAGTTGCAGATATACATAAAATGAAAGTATTCTCCCCCTTCCATAATGGTGGAAAAAGTTTGTCCGGTTCTTCATATGTATTTGTTTTCTGTTTTAGGTCGATTATAACTGCCAAATATTATATTCCCGGCATTCTAGCCTTCCGTAATGGACTTGTCTAGATTATAACTGCCAAATATTATATTCCCGGCATTCTAGCCTTTCGTAATGGACTTGTCTAGAATACCGGACCCGGTCTTTTAGTCTCAGAGTCTAGAATGCCGGGTCCGGCTTTCTAGACTCAGAGGCTAGAATACCGGATCCGGTCGTCTAGCCACTGCCTTAGTTGTATGTTCCTAAACAATCTGTTTGTATCATGGGCTAGAAAAGGTAACTCTTTTTCAAACTAGAAATTTTCTACAGCTGTAACTGCATCGTGGAGCGTGATAGCTCAGTGGTTAGTGCACTTGCCTCTGATGCTAGAGGTCCCGGGTTCGATCCCCGGCAGCGGCGATAAAATTTCGGTGTCCGAGCACGCTCCATTGGCATCATTTGCAGGGATGAATGTCATAAAGTGCACCGTCCTTCGGATCGGGACGTTAACTGGAGGCCCCCTGTGCAGGGAGAACCATCCCCTGTGCAGGTTAAAGATCCCTACCGTAATTACATGATTACTGTGTAGGCTTTCATCCTGCAAATCCTGGAGTGTATGTAATATACACCTGCGGTAATGGTCAAATGTGACCGACGCAGTATCAGAAGATAGATAGCATCGTGAAACGAAGACCCACTTTAACTCCACTTTATGTAGAGAAAAGTAGGGTTAACGGGGGTATACCGTATCTGCCTATTTTTTTTCTAAAACAACCATAGATTTTGGGTAATCGTTAGAAATACCTCATTGAGGCGGTTCTAACGAACAACAAAAATCTATGTTAAAAGCAGAAATAAGAAAGATGTTATCGTTGTCATTTCTGACACCATGTTGTTCGCCATAACTTCACATGGACATGTTTTCTGAATGGTCGGGTATAAAAGCCAAGGCCGTGCCAAAAATTGCCGATCCGAAGATTTTATTTTTCGGAATTCTAACCGAAGAAGAAATGTTAGTGGTTAAATTTTAATATGATAATGTTAATTATATCAAATGTGATACTCAGCATAGTTTTTGTTCTTTGTGTTGCCCTAATTTTTGTTTCATTGCAATTTTTAGGGGTATAAAAGCCAAGGCGGTTTTTATCGTACGTTTTGATCGAATTTGAATGAAATAGACATGGATGTGTGAAAAAATGTACATGACAACCCCCAAAAAAGTATTTTCTAAACCTTTTATTGTAATTATTCCAGTCAATTCCTTTTAGTATCTGTAATAACCGTATTTTTGGTGGTTTTATGTAGGCCACGTCGTATGAACCGCAACGGAGGGCAATGTCAGATAAATGAGGGCATTTTAATATACTACCTGAATGGTAGGAACTAAAGATAGAGCTTTATGAAACTCATCATATTTCTTAATCATGTTTTAGACATATTTATTATGTTTTGATACTTACCTATTTTGTATTATTATTGCTTATTAATATGCTTCAGTCAGACAGCTTACTGTGGATGTGTGATGGATGAAGAAATTAAAAATTAGAACGAGTTGTCCTTGTCCATTGTTTCCTTATAAATGAGTGTGCACATTCTTTATCAAAAAACTAACAACTGTCCTTCTTGGATCAGTGGAAGGGAGTGAATGACTGAAGAAAATATTTCATTTTCAATCTCCACGAAAGAAGGCTGCCGACCTCAGCAGGTATCGAACCCGCCTCCTCCTGAACATCAGTCAGTAAAGAGCTCCTACTGGCAGTTAACAAGTAAACAGAACCCTGCAGGCACACAACGTTGAATCAACGTTGTTTCAACCTTGATTCAACGTGGAGTGCCTGCTGGGAGCAGTTTTTTTTTAACTTTTTCTAAAAAAAAAAGTTTGGTGGACAAGATTGTTTACTTCCCTTACAAAGTATCCCAGTGTCGTTTTAATGACATCGAATCAACGTCGTAAAACTCTGAAGTCCGTGACCAATCATTGAAACAACGTCGCATATACAAGCTTTGTCCACTGGGATAACGGTCTGATGTCACTTAACAACATGGGTCGTCATTCGATTCGGATCCTTTCGCTCGTTGTGTGCCCTCCCTTTCGGTCCTCGTCGGTCGTTTCCTGTAATAAGGTAATTCTAAAAATAGAAACAAAAATAAATTAAGAAATTCGATCAATTAAGGTGATTCTGGTGAGTATATTTGGTTTTATCACGAACACATAATAAGTATAATCAAATTCAAATATCATAAGGCCAAAAAGAAGTAATTTAACCGATGAATTTGAAAGAAATTCGGAATTGTCAATACTTTTTCGCCGCCTTGGCTTCTATACCCCTGGATTTCGGAAAACAGTTATTAAAAGATATATAAGCAATATAGATAAGTGAAACTACTTGTAGTTATAACATATCTAATTTATAATAATTTAATCCCACATTCACCAAAATATATATCTTACTTGTACCTAGAGACTAAAAATAAAATTTTCGGTAGGCTCGGCGGCCCGGCCCGGCGCGGCCTTGGCTTTTATACCCGACCTTTCTGAATGGAAGTTGCTAGACGACCGGATTCGGTCTTCTAGCCTCTGAGTCTAGAACGCCGGACCCGGCATTCTAGACCTAGCGGCTAGAAGACCCGGTCCGGTCGTCTAGCCATCCTCCCGTTGCCAGGCTAGAATGCCGGCAATAGAATATTTGATAACTATAATCCACAATGTAGCCTAAACTAAATTAGAAAGGAACATTTACCTGAGTAGTATACCGGCCTCTTTGGCCCCAATGACGTCACAAGATGGTCGACAAGATGGCCGCCATATAAGGAAGTCGGATGACCCTCCATGACCTCGCGGGGGTCGCTCTCGATGCGGGGTTTTGAGACCAAGATGGCCGCCATTTATGACGCTCGATCACCTCGCGAGGGGTCGCCTGATGACCTTTGCGGAGCGGGGTGACGCGTTTAGTAGAAACGCCCTGGACCACGGGACGGTAGCGTCACGTCCAAGGGCACGGAGTTTTGCTATATACGGGCTCATCTATAGGGTGGAGGGGTGTAACCTTTTTTACGGATTATCGAACATACACCGATCTGGAGTGAAGGAAGTCGGATGACCTTGTGGGGGTCGCCTTTGTAGGCCAAGGTGGCCGCCGGGTGACTGTTTAGACAGAGACACCATATCCATCAGACCCGTATGCCACATGCTGTCCAGCCCTTCGACAATCACTCTAGATCTCCGGAATCTCCTTCTGGTCCCCTCTCGTAAGCGAGTAGGCTTCCTGTTTTGAAGCCATTTTACTTCGATCCGAGCCATATGGAACCGGATAGGAGAGGTGAAGCTCGAGCCCTTCTTCTTCTTTTGACTAAATTAGATGTCAAAATATTTAGCCGACGACAATTAAAATAATAACACGCATTATTTTGCCTACTCCCTTTGCTGCCTCGTCACTAAATGATTGCAGAATGACTAAACTCTTCGTTTAATACGTCGGCTGACCTTAGATGACCTTTCAGACCGGTGTAGGTCTTCACCACTAACTATCGGAAAATGCAACAGGCTTGGAGAGTCCATTATCGTATGTGGGTTAGACCATTTACGATTATAGAACGTGGATCTATAATGAGAAAAACATTCGCCCAATCCGCACTCATTACGAGCACTCACCATTTCAAGCCTAACATCCTATAAATGGAACGAGACAGACAGCGTAGATCCTGATGACACGGCCCTAGGCAAACGGTACGGGCTACGACCCATTATACGGGAATGTTTTGAATCCTGACTTTTTTCATGAAAATGAGCAAGAGGCCTAAAATCATATCGTAGATGGCACATTTCTATCAAGTTTTATCAAAATATATGCAAAGGCGTGGCAGTAAATGCCATTTTTCAACTACCTGTCGATTCCACTCGTCTAAGATGGAAGAACTCATTCGGCTTAAATGGCCTTTGGTCAGTTTTTATCGCGTTATAGCACTGACTCATTAAATTCGACACCATTTCAAGCCTATTTATACGCTGTTTTTTCGACTAGTTTATTTATATACATCGCCATTGTAAGACGAAAAATTCTCTCCGTCGCAGATGAAATTTAATGAGAAAAACATTCGACCCATTTCGCCCTTTGAATTGTCTTCACTCGTCTAAGAAACTCATTCGATTTAAATGGGTTTATGCCAGTTTTATCGCGTTACGGGTCGTTAAAATCAGCCGCATTAATTGTTTTTCAACACTTACCCAGGTATTAACTATTATGAGTTCCGATGGTCACCGTCACTTCAGCCGCCCCCGCTCATAGGGGATTGAAGAAATAGATGAGGCTGCGCAGAGCTGAAACGACCTCATACTGGAAAGGTTCTAAGACTGCCAAGGCAAAGCGGTGCGAGGCGGCCTCTATAAACCCTATCGATTTCATCTGGCGACAGGTCTCGAGATGTCATTTCGTCTCCGTATATTTTCCTTTATTATACCGCGATCGGTCACATTTGACCATTACTCGCAGGTGTACATTACATACACTCCAGGTTGCAGGGTTGAAAGCCTACAAAGTTATCGTGTAATTACGGTAGGGGTCTTTGACCTGCACAGGAGATGACTCTTCCAGCATAGGGGACCTCCAGTTAACGTCCCGAACCGAAGGACGGTGCGATTTTTGGCTTTTACCCCCAGCAAATGATGCCAATGGAGCGTGTTCGGACACAGACCGAATTGTCTACACTCGTCTAAGATGGAAGGACTCGTTCGGCTTAAATGGGGGTAGGTGAGTTCCTTTAAACGCCGTTTGATGACCTTTATGTATTGTAACAAATATTTTCTCAATTTCGATACACGTTTTCCGCATATGCCTATTGGCCCTTTTCGGGGACATTTGCAAACAGTGTGGGCCCAGATCAGACGCGGCGTTCGACCTCATTAATCTCGCAAAGTTTATCGCTACCTTAACACCGCTTTTATTGGAACACTCCATAATTTTAGGCACAAGATTCCATTGAGGGTTAGACCATGAGAATATGGCATATAGATTTATACGCTGTTTTTCACATGGTTCTCTAACTTTATAACGGTAGGGGTCTTTAAACTGCACCGTACCGATCCGAAGGACGGTGCACTTTTTGGCTTTCATCCCCGCAAATGATGCCAATGGAAATCGAAATAATCACCGCGTCAGACATACATACAACAGAACCATCTCGTTAAATATACGTTGTGGATGCGCGTTGAGGCGGATCATTAAATACGGGTTTCGGGATCCAGCCTCGGTGAGGCGGCGCATAACGCCTAAGTTCTGAGCGTTTGTTAGAATGAGGTGATCCCTCAAAGACATGTAAAAAATCAAAGTAGTAACAGTATCGAATATATACGTTGTCGTGCATAAGGAGCGCTACGAAAAAAATCAAAGTAATAACAATACCGAGAATCTACCTTATCGCGCATAAGGCTTGCTACGAAGAAAAATCAAAGGAATAGCAGTACCGAGAATCTACCTTATCGTGCATAAGGCTTGCTACGAAGAAAAATCAAAGTAGTAGCAGTGCCGAGAATCTACCTTATTGTGCATAAGGCTTACAACGAAAAAAATCAAAGTACTAACAGTACCTTAATTCACAATTTCAGACAGATTACATGCATACACCCCTCCCTCCTCTTTCTCCTCCTCTCCTTTCCCTCCTCCTCCTCCTCCCTCCTCCTCCTTTCCCTCCTCCTCGTCGTCCTCCTCCTCCATTTCTCCTTCCCCCATCCTCCTCCTCTCTCCTCCTCCTCATCATCCCACATCCGCTTTCCCTCCTCCACCCTACGCCTCCCCTCCTAGTCCAGCTCTCCTCCTCCTCCTTTCCCTCCTCCTCCTCCTCCCTAATCCTCCTTTCCCTCCTCGTCCATTTCTCATTCACATCCTCCTACTCCCTCCTCCTCGTCCCTACGCCTCCCCTCCTAGTCCATCTCTCCTCCTCCTCATCCTCCTCTTTCTCCTCCTTTCCCTCCTCCTCCTCCCTACGCTCCACCTCCTAGTCCCTCCTCCTCGTCGTCCTCCTCCTCCTCCATTTCTCCTTCCCCAATCCTCCTCCTCTCTCCTCCTCCTCATCATCCCACATCCGCTTTCCCTCCTCCACCCTACGCCTCCCCTCCTAGTCCAGCTCTCCTCCTCCTCCTTTCCCTCCTCCTCCTCCTCCCTAATCCTCCTTTCCCTCCTCCTCGTCCATTTCTCATTCACCTCCTCCTACTCCCTCCTCCTCTTCCCTACGCCTCCCCTCCTAGTCCATCGCTCCTCCTCCTCCTCCTCTTCCTTTTCCTCCTTTTCCACCTCCTTCTCCTCCTCTCGACACCTCGACCACCACCTCCTCCACCACAACCTCCACCACCTCCACCACCACCTCCACCACCACAACCTCCACCACCACCACAGCCACGTCCACCTCCACAACCACCACCAACACCACCTCCACCGCCATCACAACCACCACCACCAACACCATCATCTCTAGGATAGTTTGCTGGAGGATTGGGATTAAAATACGGAGAAGACATACGCTGTTTCCAGTCAGACAGGTGTACTTTTCTCAAAAAGTATGCTCCTCCTCCCTCCCCCCCCTCCCCCTCCTCCATTTCTCCTTCCCCTCCTCCTCCCTCCTCGTCAGCCTCCTCACACATCCGCTTTCCCTCCTCCTCCCCCTACGCCTCCCCTCCTAATTCATCTCTCCTCCTCCATTTCTCTTTCCCCGCCTCCTCCTCCCTCCTCCTCCTCACACATCCGCTTTCCCTCCTCCTCCTCCTCCCTATGCCGCCCTCCTAGTCCATCTCTCCTCCTCCTCTTCCTTTCCCTCCTCCTCCTCCTCTCGACACCTCCACCTCCACCACCACCTCCACCACCACCACCACCACTACCACAGCCACGACCACCTCCACCAACACCACCACCAACACCACCTCCACCACCATCACAACCACCACCACCATCTCCAGGATAGTTTGCCGGAGGATTGGGATTAAAATACGGAGAAGACAAAGGCTGTTTCCAGTCGGACATGTGCATCAAATATGACTTTCAAAAGACATTGAAAGTAATACTATTTTAAAAAAGTACACCTGTCCGACTGGAAACAGCGTTTGTCTTCTCCGTATTTTAATCCCAATCCTCCGGCAAACTATCCTGGAGATGGTGGTGTTGGTGGTGGTGGTTGTGATGGTGGTGGAGGAGGAGAGATGGATTAGAAGGGGAGCCGTAGGGGGAGGAGGAGGAGGAGGGAAAGCGGATGTGTGAGGAGGATGACGAGGAGGGAGGAGGGGAAGGAGAAATGGAGGAGGAGCGGGAGGAAAAAGAGGGAGGAGGAGCATACTTTTTGAGAAAAGTACACCTGTCCGACTGGAAACAACGTTTGTCTTCTCCGTATTTTAATCCCAATCCTCCAGCAAACTATCCTAGAGATGGTGGTGTTGGTGGTGGTGGCTGTGATGGTGGTGGAAGTGGTGGTAGTGTTGGTTGTGGAGTTGGACGTGGCTGTGGTGGTGGTGGTGGTGGTGGTGGAGGTGGTGGCGGTGGTGGTGGAGGTGGTGGTGGTGGTGGAGGTGGTGGAGGTGGTGGTGGAGGTGGTGATGGTGGAGGTGTCGAGAGGAGGAGGAGAAGGAGAAAAAGGAAGAGGAGGAGGAGGGGAGATGGACTAGGTAGGGAGGAGGAGGAGGAGGAGGAGGGAAAGCGGATGTGGGAGGAGGAGGAGGGGAAGGAGAAATGGAGGAGGAGAGATGGATTAGGAGGGGAGGAGGAGGGAAAGCGGATGTATGAGGAGGAGGATAAGGAGGGAGGAGGAGGAGGGGAAGGAGAAATGGAGGAGGGAAAGGAGGGAGGAGGAGGAGGAGGGGAAGGAAGAGGAGGAGGAAGGGTGGACTAGGAGGTGGAGCGTAGGGAGGAGGAGGAGGGAAAGGAGGAGAAAGAGGAGGATGAGGAGGAGGAGAGATGGACTAGGAGGGGAGGCGTAGGGAAGAGGAGGGGGAGGAGGGGAAGGAGAAATGGAGGAGGAGAGATGGATTAGGAGGGGAGAAGGAGGGAAAGCGGATGTGTGAGGAGGAGGATGAGGAGGGAGGAGGAGGAGGGTAAGGAGAAATGGAGGAGGAGGGAAAGGAGGGAGGAGGAGGAGGGGAAGGAAGAGGAGGAGAGATGGACTAGGAGGTGAGGAGTAGGGAGGAGGAGGAGGAGGGAAAGGAGGAGAAAGAGGAGGAGGAGGAGAGATGGACTAGGAGGGGAGGCGTAGGGAGGAGGAGGGATTAGGATGAGGTGAATGAGAAATGGACGAGGATGAGGGAAAGGAGGATTAGGGAGGAGGAGGGAAAGGAGGAGGAGGATGAGAGCTGAACTAGGAGGGGAGGCGTAGGGAGGAGGAGGAGGAGGGAAAGCGGATGTGGGATGATGAGGAGGAGAGAGGAGGAGGATGGGGGAAGGAGAAATGGACGAGGAGGAGGGAAAGGAGGAGGAGGGGGAGGAGGAGGAGGAGGAGGGGAAGGAGAAATGGACGAGAAGGGAAAGGAGGATTAGGGAGGAGGAGGAGGGAAAGGAGGAGGAGAGCTGGACTAGGAGGGGAGGCGTAGGGTGGTGGAGGAGGAGGAGGAGGGAAAGCGGATGTGGGGATGATGAGGAGGAGGAGAGAGGAGGAGGATGGGGGAAGGAGAAATGGAGGAGGAGGAGGAGACGACGAGGAGGAGGGAAAGGAGGAGGAGGGAGTGAGGGGTGGGAGGCGGAGGGAGGGCATCTTCGGCGTCTTGCCTCCTCTTCGTGAGGGTGGGGTATATGCATGTATGCATGTAATCTGTCTTAAATTGTGAATTAAGGTACTGTTAGTACTTTGATTTTTTTCGTTGTAAGCCTTTTGCACAATAAGGTAGATTCTCGGCACTGCTACTACTTTGATTTTTCTTCGTAGCAAGCCTTATGCACGATAAGGTAGATTCTCGGTACTGCTATTCCTTTGATTTTTCTTCGTAGCAAGCCTTATGCGCGATAAGGTAGATTCTCGGTACTGTTATTACTTTGATTTTTTTTTCGTAGCGCTCCTTATGCACGACAACGTATATATTCGATACTGTTACTACTTTGATTTTTTACATGTCTTTGAGGGATCACCTCAATCTAACAAACCCTCAGAACTTAGGCGCTATGCGCCGCCTCACCGAGGCTGGGTCCCGAAACCCGTATTTAATGATCCGCCTCAACGCGCATCCACAACGCATCTTTAACGAGATGGTTCTGTTGTATGTATGTCTGACGCGGGTGATTATTTCGATTTCCATTGGCATCATTTGCGGGGATGAAAGCCAAAAAGTGCACCGTCCTTCGGATCGGTACGGTGCAGTTTAAAGACCCCTACCGTTATAAAGTTAGAGAACCATGTGAAAAACAGCGTATAAATCTATATGCCATATTCTCATGGTCTAACCCTCGATGGAATCTTCTGCCTAAAATTATGGAGTGTTCCAATAAAAGCGGTGTTAAGGTAGCGATAAACTTTGCGAGATTAATGAGGTCGAACGCCGCGTCTGATCTGGGCCCACACTGTTTGCAAATGTCCCCGAAAAGGGCCAATAGGCATATGCGGAAAACGTGTATCGAAATTGAGAAAATATTTGTTACAATACATAAAGGTCATCAAACGGTGTTTGAAGGAACTCACCTACCCCCATTTAAGCCGAATGAGTCCTTCCATCTTAGACGAGTGTAGACAATTCGGTCTGTGTCCGAACACGCTCCATTGGCATCATTTGCTGGGGGAAAAAGCCAAAAATTGCACCGTCCTTCGGTTCGGGACGTTAACTGGAGGTCCCCTATGCTGGAAGAGTCATCTCCTGTGCAGGTCAAAGACCCCTACCGTAATTACACGATGACTATGTAGGCTTTCAACCCTGCAACCTGGAGTGTATGTAATGTACACCTGCGAGTAATGGTCAAATGTGACCGATCGCGGTATAATAAAGGAAAAGATACGGAGACGAAATGACATCTCGAGACCTGTCGCCAGATGAAATCGATAGGGTTTATAGAGGCCGCCTCGCACCGCTTTGCCTTGGCAGTCTTAGAACCTTTCCAGTATGAGGTCGTTTCAGCTCTGCGCAGCCTCATCTATTTCTTCAATCCCCTATGAGCGGGGGCGGCTGAAGTGACGGTGACCATCGGAACTCATAATAGTTAATACCTGGGTAAGTGTTGAAAAACAATTAATGCGGCTGATTTTAACGACCCGTAACGCGATAAAACTGGCATAAACCCATTTAAATCGAATGAGTTTCTTAGACGAGTGAAGACAATTCAAAGGGCGAAATGGGGCGAATGTTTTTCTCATTAAATTTCATCTGCGACGGAGAGAATTTTTCGTCTTACAATGGCGATGTATATAAATAAACTAGTCGAAGTTAGAAAAAACAGCGTATAAATAGGCTTGAAATGGTGTCGAATTTAATGAGTCAGTGCTGTAAGGCGATAAAAACTGACCAAAGGCCATTTAAGCCGAATGAGTTCTTCCATCTTAGACGAGTGGAATCGACAGGTAGTTGAAAAATGGCATTTACTGCCACGCCTTTGCATATATTTTGATAAAACTTTGATAGAAATGTGCCATCTACGATATGATTTTAGGCCTCTTGCTCATTTTCATGAAAAAAATCAGGATTCAAAACATTCCCGTATAATGGGTCGTAGCCCGTAACGTTTGCCTAGGGCCGTGTCATCAGGATCTACGCTGTTTTTCTCGTTCCATTTATAGGATGTTAGGCTTGAAATGGTGAGTGCTCGTAATGAGTGCCGAATGGGCGAATGTTTTTCTCATTATAGATCCACGTTCTATAATCGTAAATGGTCTAACCCATATACGATAATGGACTCTCCCAGCCTGTTCCATTTTCCGATAGTTAGTGGTGAAGACCTACACCGGTCTGAAAGGTCATCTAAGGTCAGCCGACGTATTAAACGAAGAGTTTAGTCATTCTGCAATCATTTAGTGACGAGGCAGCAAAGGGAGTAGGCAAAATAATGCGAGTTATTAATTTAATTGTCGTCTGCTAAATATTTTGACATCTAATTTAGTCAAAAGGAGCTTCACCTCTCCTATCCGGTTCCATATGGCTCGGATCGAAGTAAAATGGCTTCAAAACAGGAAGCCTACACGCTTACGAGAGGGGACCAGAAGGAGATTCCGGAGATCTAGAGTGATTGTCGAAGGGCTGGACAGCATGTGGCATACGGATCTGATGGATATGGTGTATCTGTCTAAACAGTCACCCGGCGGCCACCTTGGCCTACAAAGGCGACCCCCACAAGGGCATCCGACTTCCTTCACTCCAGATCGGTGTATGTTCGATAATCCGTAAAAAAGGTTACACCCCTCCACCCTATAGATGAGCCCGTATATAGCAAAACACCGTGCCCTTGGACGTGAGGGGTCAAAATACTCAATTTTGGATTTCAGCATTGACATCAAATTTAGGGGGTAAAAACTTTCATTGAACTTTAGTACACCAAATATCAAGGCTCTAGCTAAAATACTTTCTGAGATATCTTGCTAACGAGATTTCTATGTTATTTAATTAAAGGGGCAATAACTCAAAAAGGGGAGATAATTCCGAAAAGAAAAATATATGGGTCAACTATTTTCATGAGAAATCCATATATATAATTTCAAAACACTAGCATATATGGTTATAAAGTTATGTAATGCACTAGAAAGCAACACAAATGAATATCCAGAAATTGAAAAGGGCCATAACTTAAACAAAATTTCATCAAATTGGTTGAAATTTAATCAGGTAATCTCCTCCTTAGTCCAAATCAGTACACCAAATATCAAGGCTCTAGCTAAAATACTTTCTGAGATATCTTCCTAACGAGATTTCTATGTTATTTAATTAAAAGGAAAATAATGCAAAAAGGGGAGCTAATTCAGAAAAGAAAAAAATACGGGCCAACTATTTTTTCATGAGGAAACCATATATGAAATTTCAAAACACTAGCGTACATGGTTCTTAAGTTATTCTATGCAGAAGAAAGCGTGACGAACGTACGAACTAACGAACGAACAAACAAACGAACGGAAAAGCCAGAAGCAATACGCCCCCAACTTTGTCAAAGTTGGGAGCAAAGTTGGGAGCAGGGCCATAACTTTAACAAAATTGCATTAAATTGGTTGAAAATTTAGTCAGGTAATCTCCTCCTCAGTTCAAATCAGTACACCAAATATCAAGGCTCTAGCTAAAATACTTTCTGAGATATCTTGTTAACGAGATTTCTATGTTATTTAATTAAAGGGGCAATAACTCAAAAAGGGGAGATAATTCGGAAAAGAAAAAATATATGGGTCAACTATTTGTTCATGAGAAATCCATATATGAAATTTCAAAACACTAGCATACATGGTTATAAAGTTATGTAATGCAGTAGAAAGCAACACAAATGAATGGCCAGAAATTGAAAAGGGCCATAACTTAAACAAAACTTCATCAAATTGGTTGAAATTTAATCAGGAAATCTCCTCCTTAGTCCAAATCAGTACACCAAATATCAAGGCTCTAGCTAAAATACTCTCTGAGATATCTTGCTAATGAGATTTCTATGTAATTTAATTAAAGAGGCAATAACTCAAAAAGGGGAGATAATTCGGGAAAGAATAAAAAATATGGGTCAACTTTTTTTCATGAGAAATCCATATATGAAATTTCAAAACACTAGCATACATGTTTATAAAGTTATGCTATGCACTAGAAAGCAACACAATTAAATGCCCAGAAATTGCAAAGGGCCATAACTCTAACAAAATTTCATTAAATTTGTTTACAAATTTAATCAGGTGATCTCCTCCTCAGTCCCAAGCAGTATACCAAATATCAGGGTTTTAGCTAAAATACTTTTTGAGATTCCTTGCTAACGAGATTTCTATGTTATTTATTTAAAAGGGAAATAATACAAAAAGGGGAGATAATTCGGATAAGAAAAAAAATACGGGTCAACTATTTTTTCGTGAGAAATCCATATATGAAATTTCAAAACACTAGCATACATGGTTATAAAGTTATGTAATGCACTGGAAAGCAATACAAATGAATGGCCAGAAATTGAAAAGGGCCATAACTTAAACAAAATTTCATCAAATTGGTTGAAATTTAATCAGGTAATCTCCTCCTTAGTCCATATCAGTACAACAAATATCAAGGCTCTAGCTAAAATACTTTCTGAGATATCTTGTTATCGAGATTTCTTTGTTATTTAACTAAAGGGGCAATAACTCAAAAATGGGAGATAATTCGGAAAAGAAAAAAATATGGGTCAACTATTTTTTCATGAGAACTCCATATATGAAATTTCAAAACACTAGCATACATGGTTATAAAGTTATGCTATATACTAGAAAGCAACACAATTAAATGCCCAGAAATTGCAAAAAGCCATAACTCTGACAAAATTTCATTAAATTTGTTGACAATTTAATCAGGTGATCTCCTCCTCAGTCCCAAGCAGTATACCAAATATCAGGGCTCTAGCTCAAATACTTTTTGAGATATCTTGCTAACGAGATTTCTAAGTTATTTAATTAAAGGGAAATAATGTAAAAAGGGGAGATAATTCGGAAAAGAGAAACAATATGGGTCAACTATTTTTTCATGAGGAAACCATATATGAAATTTCAAAACACTAGCGTACATGGTTCTTAAGTTATGCTATGCAGACGAAAGCGTGACGAACGTACGAACTAACGAACGAACAAACGAACGAACGGACAAGCAAGAAGCAATATGCCCCCCCCCCCCACTTTTTCAAAGTTGGGGGCATAAATATTGTCAAGTAGAAAGGTGAGGGCATCACACACCTTCTGACATGACCAAAGTGTATAATTCTTATGCTCTTTAGAAGTGAAAAATCCATTTCTGACATTACATGCAAGATAGAATCTTCTCTGTGAAAAGTCCATTCAATTAAGTCATTAAGCTTTTCTGTTATAAGATTATGAAATACCCTGGAAGTTTACAGGAAACCATTGGTGGAAAGACGTGATTAAAACTGTAGAAAAAAAGGTATCGACCCTCATCGCGAAAACTCGCCCAATCAAATACACAGTAAGTTTTACTTAAAAATAAAAACCAAACCAAAAAAAAAAAAAAAAAGGTACAGTCTGAAGGACAGCCAAATCCCCCGCCGCACGTTGTATTAAGGCTCAACCTTGTGACCTTCGTATGTGACCGTGACCTTGGGTTGTCATGGTTAGCTCACTGAGGGGGATAATTGACCAAAGTTTAATGAAAATCCTTTGAGGGGTAAAGGAGATATGGAACGGACAAAAAATTCAAAGTTTTAAACTCATGACCTTCAAATTTGATCTTGACCTTGACACGGCATGGTTAATTTATAGGTTCTGCACATCAGCCCACTGAGGGGGATAATTGACCAAGTCACCAAAGTTAAATTAATATCTATTAAAGGGTTCAGGAAATATGGAGCAGACAAGAAAAAGTTACGGACAGACGGACGGACAGACTGACAAACAGACGGGCATGGGTTCTGCACATAAGCTCATTGTGAAGAATATTTGACCACAATTTAATGAAAATATTTCCAAGGGTAAAGGTGGAACGGACAAAAAATTCCAAGTTTCAAACTTGTGACCTTGAACCATGACCTTGACCTTGAGTCGGCATGGTTCATTTATAGGTTCTGCACACAGCTCACTGAGATGAATAATTGACCAGAGTTTAATGAAAATCTATTTAGGGGTTCAGGAGAGACGGAATGGACAAGAAAAAGTTACGGACAGACGGACAGACGGACGAACGGACATGTGTTCTGCACATTAGCTCACTGTGAAGAATATTTGACCAAAGTTTAATGAAAATCCTTCCATGGGTAAAGAAGATATGGAACGGACAAAAAAATCAAAGTTTCAAACTCGTGACCTTCAACTATGACCTTGACCTTGAGTCGGCATGGTTCATTTATGGGTTTTGCACAACAGCTCACTGGGACGAATAATTGACCAACGTTTAATGAAATTCTACCAAAGGGTTCAGGAGATATTGAGCGGACAAGAAAGTGTTAAGGACAGACAGACAGACGGACACACGGACGGACAGACGCCCGGGGGAAAAACAATATGTCACTCCGTAAAATAAATTTCGGGGGTGACATAATGACTATATTATATCTTTATTTTTTTTCAGTATAAAATTAAATTTCTTCTAAAACTAATACTGACTTGTGAGGTGAGACATGTATCTTAGCGGATTGGGTTGCAAGTTTTTGTTAAATTTTAAATTTTGCAAGTCTCGCTACTTTGGACATCTCCTTCCTGATTCTTAGGACTTCCGTGGGGTGTGGGCCATGTTTGCTGATGTTGGCTCGGCGAGGGACGCCTATAAGTCCGCGGGTAGGCGTTTTTTGCCTGATGCCTCCAGTTGACCTGTCTCAATGATTACGTCGGTCGATGTGTGCTCGGAGGGGGATGTGCTGTGATTGCCGGGTCTTGTCCATCATCCGTTTCGGTTTCAGAACTTTGGGGTTGAGACACACTTATGAAGATTCAATATCAGAAAGTCATCTGTGTTACTTAATTTGGTATAGTTACGCCTTAATTTGAACCCAGACCATAGTCTAGGAGAAGCCGTTTAAAGATGTTTTCTAGTTTAGCTCTGGCGGCCATTTTGTTCAGCAGAGCGGATGCATTTTAGCAATTTTGGTAGAGAGCCACCGAATAAACATTCCCGTGAAATTATTTCGAAATTGGTCCATTAGCATAGGAGATGTTTAATGGATTTTCTAAGGTTTTTCTATTTTTAGCACTGGTGGCCATTTTGTTCTGCGGAGCGGAACTATATTAGCAAATTTGGTGGAGGGTCATCGAATGAACATTTCTGTGAAATTATTTTGAAATCGAACCATTAGCCTAGAAGGAGATGTCGTTTAAAAGTTTTTTTTTCTATTTATAGCTCTGTTGGTCATTTTGTTCAGCAGAGCGGAACCATTTAGCAATTTGGCAGAGGGTCACCCAAGGAATATTCATGTGAAATAATATTAAAATTGGCACTGTGGTTGCGGAGATGTCATTTGAATAAATTGTTGACAGACGGACGACGGACGCCAGACAAAAAGTGCTCAGGTGCGCAAAAAATATAAAAGCCTTTAAATGGCTTCTTCTACCCGTAAACAGAGAGTTTCATGTTGAATTTAATAATTTCACAGAAATGATCCTTGGTCATCGTCAACTAAATTTTCTCAAAGCCTCTACTGCAGATTGTATTACCCACCATGTCATTTGCACAATATGGACAAGGTGAGTGCCGCAGGGCCATTATAGTTATCTTGCTTTTTGTTTTTATGTTTTTGTTGTTGTTGTTGTTTTTCTCATGACTTCTATGCCGCAATTACATAAAACACTTTATTTAGTGTGTAAAATTGTGTCATACCATACACCAAGCTCATTGAAAAAAACTTTTGATAACCTACTATTCTACGAGTAAGGGGTTAGGTAATTCTAGATTGAACTAGAAATTCCACAACTTTAGAAATACAGAAATTTAAAAAATCTATTATTGACATATCTTTGCAAATTAATAATGATATTTTTATCTGAACCAGAATTTCAGATCTTGCCACATAATAATAAAATTAAATGTGATAAACTACTTCTTTTTATTATCAAGAAAAGCCAAAGCTAAAATTTCTAAAACTACTTTTATAATGTTTTACATTTCAAGGAAGCAGCCAAAATTCTCCAGCTTTTTAGCACAATTACTGACTTTTAAAAGTTATTCGTGAAATTATGCATGGACAGTCTGACTCATATCACTTTGCCCTGGTGGGCTTAGAACTTCCAAGTGGTTTGCAAAATTTCATATTTGGTCCATTTTATCTCTGCGCTGAAGCCCCATGCAGCCTTGCGGAATGTGTGGCGGCCGTAAAAAGTCTCCATGCCCTACATCATAGTGAAGTTTATATTTTCTTGTCCTTTGGGATCATTGATTCCATTGTGGAATTTTGAAAATATCTTGGGGTCACTGATGAGGCCTAAATGGCCGAAGCTAGTTAGTCTGGCCCAGAAAACATGTACACTCCATATTTTCCAGTTCTGTGGTGTATTCCTTGCTTCCAAAGAATAACCCTTTCTAGAACATATTTACCTATTTCTGAAGGTCGCTATTTTTTGTGGTTCGCTCCAATGCATATCAGCATTTGTTTCCCTGAGCTGTAAAATGTACCGAATGATTTCCAGCAAGCCTAGCATCTATAAGAGTTTATGTCGGTACAGATGAAAATGTGATTTCTGAGTTTGCCTGCATCGATAAATGATTAACTGCACATATCACCTCTATGAAGTTAATCGTTAGCATGGGACATCATGTGTCTTCTACGGCTGCCGACCTGGGAAAATGATTTACTGCAAAAAGTGCAGCTATGAGGTTTCTCACAAGTATGGACCATCATGTGTCTTCTAAGATCGCTTAGCTGGATAAATGATTTACTGCATATCCCGCAGCTATAAGGTTTTTCGTAGGTGTGGATCAATATGTGTTTATTTAGGTTGCTCAATCGTGTGAATGACTTATTCGCAGACCTCACATATATGAGGATTAACATCTGGTTTTTGAGGCTGCTCTACAATGCAAATGAGTTGCTGCATATTCCATTTCTATTAGGATTTCTCTCTTGTATGGATTAATATATGGCTTTTGAGATCGTTCGTCTTTGAAAATGATTAACCACACAAATTACATTTATGAGGTTTCTCATCATCATGGATCAGCATGTGGCTACTGAGGTCCCTTAGCTGTTTTAATGATATACCGCATATCTCACAGCTCTAGGGTTTCTCAAAAGTATGCGTCAACGTGTGTTTATTTAGGTCCTTATTTCTTTTGAATGTTTTGCCGCATATCTCACATCTATGAGACTTCTCGCCGGTGTGAATCAGTATGTGTTTGTTTAGTTTGCTCGAGCGTGTAAATGACTTATTGCATTCTTTACACATATGAGGTTTCTCACCAGTTTGGATCAACATGTGCCTTTTGAGGTCACCAGACCTTGTAAATGACTTACTGCAAATCTCACATCTATGGCGTCTCTCACCATAATGGATCAACTTGTGTCTTTTGAGGATGCTAGAAGTGGTAAATGATTTACAGCATTCTTCACATATATGAGGTTTCTCACCAGTATGAATAAACATGTGGTTATTAAGGCTGCTCAACTGTGTAAATGATTTATTGCATACTTTACATATATGCGGTTTCTCACCAGTATGGACAGCCATGTGCCTTTTGATGTCACCAGACCATGCAAATGATTTATTGCATACTTCACATATATGAGGTTTCTCCCCAGTATGGACAGCCATATGCCTTTTGAGGTCACTAGAGCATGTAAATGATTTACTGCATACTTCACATGTATGAGGTTTCTCACCAGTATGGATCAACATGTGGATTTTGAGGCTGTTCAACACTGTGAATGATTTACTGCAACTTCCACGTTCATGAGGTTTCTCTCCTGTATGGATCAACATATGGCATTTAAGGCTGGCCAGCTGTGAAAATGATTTACCGCACATATCACATTTATGAGGTTTCTTGTCATCAGGGCTATGCATGTGGCTACTTAGGCGTCTGAGTTGTTTAAATGCTTTACCGAGTGTCTCAGAGCTACAAGGTTTTTCCAAAGTATGTGTCGACATGTGTCTTTTGAAGTCGTTATTCTGTCTAAATGCTTTACTGCATATCTCACAGCTATGAGATTTCTCACCAGTGGGAATCAGAATGTGGTAGTGTAGGGTGCTCTATTGTGTCAATTACTTACATGTACTGCAAACGTCACATATATGTGGTTTCTCACTAGTATGGATTGCACGACCCGCAGAAAAAGCAACCGACTGGTTGATTTCTAAGAGTGCCCTAAAATCACCGTGTCATTCTGTCATTCGGTCAATCGGTCATTCTGTCAGTCTGTCAGTCTGTCCGTCCGTAACCTGTTTGTGAAAATTGGTGATAGTGCCTTAACCGCTTGGAATATTTAAACAATTTTTGGCATACTGATAGATATCAATGAGATCTAACCAATGAACTTGCGAAATATTACATTCCATTTAGTATAGCCTCGCCGAGGCGAAAAATGTGAAAATTTTCGAACTGCTTCTACTCGGAAACCGTTGGACCGATTGAAGTCAAATTTCATATGGAGCCTCTATGGGATGGGGAAAACCAAAATTTGCTCATGGGGTCAAGGTCACATGACCAAAATGGCCGCCAAGGCATATATGGTCCGTCTGTCTGTCCGTCCGTAACCGGTTTGTGAAAATTGGTGATAGTGACTTAGCCGCTTGGAATATTTAGACAATTTTTGGCATACTGATAGATATCAATGAGATCTAACCAATGAACTTGCGAAATATTACATTCCATTTAGTATAGCCTCGCCGAGGCGACAAATGTGAAAATTTTCGAACTGCTTCTCCTCGGAAACCGTTGGGCCAATGGAAGTCAAATTTCATATGGAGCCTCTATGGGATAGGGAAACCAAAATTTGCTCATGGGGTCCAGGTCACATGACCAAAATGGCCGCCAATCCATATATGGTAAAAACCCTTCAAAAGTAGTCTTCTCCAGAACCACTGGGCAGATTTCCACGAAACTTGATAAATAGCATCTGGGACGTAGGCCAGTCATAAATTGCTGAAATGGTGACCCTGGGTTGACCTTGATCTTCTTTGGGTCCGTCCGTAACCCGTTTGTGAAAATTGGTGATAGTGACTTAACCCCTTTGAATATTAAAACATTTTTTGGCATATTGATAGATATCAATGAGATCTTACCAATGAACTTGCGAAATATTACATTCCATTTAATATAGCCTCGCCGAGGCGAAAAATGTGAAAATTTTCGAACTGCTTCTTCTCGGAAACCGTTGGGCCGATTGAAGTCAAATTTCATATGGAGCCTCTATGGGATGGGGGAAACCAATATGTGCTCATGGGGTCCAGGTCACATGACCAAAATGGCCGCCAAGCCATATATGGTTAAAAACATTCAAAAATAGTATTCTCCAGAACCACTAGGCAGATTTCCACGAAACTTAATAAATAGCATCTGGGACGTAGGCCCATCATAAATTGCTAAAATGGTGACCCTGGGTTGACCTTGATCTTCTTTGTGCCTAGGACAAACTTTGACATATATGCTTTTGTATTGGAAAAGTGAGAATGCGTTTTATCCTGCAAATGATTCAGAATACAGTACTAAAGTATAAGATATATTTTTGCTCCTTACGATAAGGCGCATTTATTGGGGGAACCGTTTTAGGTCCAGGTCACATGACCAAAATGGCCGCCATACCCATATATGGTAACACTCATAAAGCTAAAAGCATCCGGCGGGTCGTGCACTTCAGCTGAAGCACTGGTTACTTTCTGTTTTTTTAGGCCGCTTGTCCCTGAAAATGATTTACATGTACTTCATGCCTCACATGTTTGGGGTTTTGTGGCTGCATGACTTTCCATATCACACATCTGTGTAAGTTCTCACCAGTATGGACAAGCGTGTCGTTATTGGGGCCGCTTAACTGTTTAACTGATTTACTGCACATCTCAGCGCTACGAGGTTTCTCACATGTATCCGTCAGTTTGTAGCTTGTTCCATCACGTCCGGAATGTTGGTGCTATAAAACTGTCATATGCAGATACAACCTGTTGTGAAGTAACATCCGTGTTATTCCATTCAAACATCACAACGTATATTTTTCTTCGGTCTTTTTGCAGTTATTGTGTTTTTGTGTAGATGTTATGTGTCTTTGTTTTAAACTTTAGTGTGGCGGTTGTACGTCTGTAATTTTGGAACTACCACGATGTTATTTCTCTCATGCGGGTTTCAAGACTGCCCTGCTCTTATTCAGTAAAGTTATGAGCTGGTGTATTTTAGTGCGGTGGTAATATGACTCAAGTTTGGAACTGTGCAGAAGTCAATCCTCCTCATGCAGACTTCAAGACTGTCATGTTCTTCTTCATTGAAGATGTTGGTTGTTGTAAGGGCTGTAAAAAGATCTGAAAATACAGATATGCACCAAGACGCTATTTGTAAAAGTTTGTTAGGGAAAACAAATATGCCGACAATGATCAAAGATAGTAGGTATTTAATGTGGTCAGCAAGCATGTTTGAATTTTGTTTGGTTTGAGGTTTAACGTACCCATAAACACTATTTGGGTCACTTTGGATATTTGCTTCCGATTTAGTGGGATTTTTACCCCCTAAAAAGATGAAATGACATCTGAAGCCTTGTCGCCAAAAAATCAACTAGGGTTTAAGAACCAGTCTGTCTCAACCCACTTTTCCGGCGCTGGCAAAACCTTAAGCGCTTTACCACTGTTAAAGTTGGGTCGGCTTCAGCTCTGCGTGGAAGCACCATGTAGCCCAGTCTATTTCTGCAATCCCCCGATGGACGGGGTGGAGTTGCGCGCGTACAAAGAGAAGTATCAGGTCAGTCCCAAAATCTTCATGCTCCGATCAAGGTGTTTGTCATGCGCTGTATGAATGACATGGCACGTTTGGAAACTTTTTTCAATGTATTTAAAGGGACCCCTATTATCTAGGACCATTCCTTCCAAGGTGTAACTGTAAGAAGTCTCAATTTTGTTAGTTCTCGTCCTTGATATCTGCATACATAAAGTTGCATTTATTGCATGTCCCACTTTCGTGCCCAAAACCTTAGTATGTCTATATCGTTCTGAAGCTTCAGTGAGTCACCTTTGGTCATATATTGAAATTGGGGGAGAAATGTAGGCGCTAGAGCCATGGCAAAGTTTTTCAAAAAATAGCCAGAGTGACCTTGACCTTGAGGTCATGACCTTGAAAGTCGATCTTGCTCCAGATATTGTCGTAAGGAACGTTCGTGTGAAGTTATATTAAAATCGGTCAAGAAATGTAGGAGCTAGAGCGATGACAAAAGTACGTACGTACGTACGTGGCGCTAGAGCGATGACAAAAGTACGTACGTACGTGGCGCTAGAGCGATGACAAAAGTACGTACGTACGTACGGGACAAATGCTATATCCCCCCTCACAACTATGTTGTGCGAGGGGATAATGAAATCCAACAGGTGGGTTTGGAGGAGAAGATTTTTAAAGATTTTTAATTTTTTGTGTGGTTTTGTTGCCATGGCAACCACAGTTCTGGGTGTAACAAAATTCTTTGAAGGAATTTAGAAGAGGACTCAGTAAGGAACATTCCTGTGAAGTTTGGTTACAATTGGCCCAGTAGTTTAGGAGGAGAAGATGTTTTAGCATTACACTATATGTTAAATAGGGAAGATAAGCCCCACCCATGGCGGCCATGTTTTTTGTCGGATCAAAATTTCTTCAAGGAATCTGAAAGAGGTCCACCCAAGAAACATTCATGCAAAATAAAAATGAAATCCAACAGGTGGTTTTGGAGGAGAAGATTTTTAAAGGTTTTTAATTTTTTGTGTTGTTTTGTTGCCATGGCAACCAGAGTTCTGGGTGTAACAAAATTCTTTGAAGGAATTTAGAAGAGGACTAAGTAAGGAACATTCCTGTGAAGTTTGGTTACAATGGGCCCAATAGTTTAGGAGGAGAAGATGTTTTAGCATTACACTATATGTTAAATAGGGAAAATAAGCCCCGCCCATGGCGGCCATGTTTTTTGTCGGATCAAAATTTCTTCAAGGAATCTGAAAGAGGTCAACCCAAGGAACAGTCATGCAAAATAAAAATGAAATCCAACAGGTGGTTTTGGAGGAGAAGATTTTTAAAGATTTTTAATTTTTTGTGGTTTTGTTGCCATGGCAACCAGAGTTCTGGGTGTAACAAAATTCTTTGAAGGAATTTAGAAGAGGACTATGTAAGGAACATTCCTGTGAAGTTTGGTTACAATTGGCCCAGTAGTTTAGGAGGAGAAGATGTTTAAAGAAAAAGTTAACGCACGGACGCACGACGGACACAGGGCCATGACAATAGCCCCGCTGGCCTTCGGCCAGTGGAGCTAATAAAACTGAGTTCAACGAGGCTCCATTGACTGGAAGATCGGCCCCTTTAATGGAAAATATTGTATCCTCGGCGGGAGTGATCAAGTTACTTAAAGGCTTGAACCGGTCTAAAGCTTTAGGGTCTGATGAGCTTCATCCTAGAGTCCTAAAGGAACTACCGAACTAGTTAGGTCTAGTTTTTGCACATCTTTTCCAACAATCTCTCGATACGGGTGAAATTCCCAAAGAATGGTTCATAGCGAACATCTGTCCACGTCTAAAAAGAACAGGGCTCATGCTCGTAAATATCGCCCGGTGTCACTGACCTGTGAACTATGTAAATTGCTAGAACACATAGTCTGATCAAACATCACGGCCCACTTGGACGAACATAAACTTTTGTCAGACAGACAACGTGCATTTAGGAAAAGGCATAGTTGCCAAACTTTGTTGAACACGGTTATTAATGATTGGGCAAAAATCTTGGACAAGGAGGCAGGTGGACACAGTTATTCTGGACTTCGAGAAGGCTTTTGACACCCCTCCTCATGAACTACTTAAATCCAAATTTATTTGGTTATGGAATTTGGGGGATGACACTCAAATGGATAGATTCCTTCCTTTGCTTCAGAAAACAGCGTGTTGTTAATGGTGGCGCCAGTTTTATTCCAGAAGCCTCCATGGTGCAGTGGTTACGCTACTCACCTTGTAAACCAGGGATCGCAGGATCGATCCTGGGCTTCTCCAGACTTTCGGATGAGTCTTTAAACCGACGTCCCGTCTCCGTATGACTTTAGCTGTTGGTGGGACGTAAAACTCAAACACTCACTCACTCTGGGGTCCCCAAGGGGACTGTTCTTGGTCAGCTGCTTTTCTCCCTGTACATCAAGGATATTTCCACTGACATTGACTCGGATATATTGGGACTGTTCGCAGACGACTGTGTTTGCTATCGGGAAATCAGAGATACTGAGGACTCAATGAAACTTCAGAAGAATATAGATAGATTAGGATGTTGGGCACGAAAATGTGGAATGAGATTTCAACCCGTTAAATACAATATTATGCAGATAACTAAGAAAGGGATAAATAAAATGGAGGCTTCTTACACCTTAGAGGGAACGGTCCTCGAAAATGTGAATTCCATTAAATACCTTGGAGTGACAATCACTCACGATTTGAGATGGAATACACACATTAGCAACATGTGTGTAGGCGAATAGAACACTTGGATTGCTGAGGCGAAATCTTCATCAGTGTCCTCACCATGTGAAAGAGACAGCATACAGGGGACTTGTTCGCCTAATCTTGGAATATAGTAGTTGCATCTGGGACCAAAATTGGGTGGTCCTTTATGAAGAAATTGAAAAAGTTCAGAATAGAGCTGCTAGATTTGTAACAGGAAAGTACTACTTTGAAACTGGGAGCATGGCTGGAACTCTAGGAAAATAAAGATGGGAGTCTCGCAAGAAAAGGAGAAGAGAAAGAAGGCCCATACTCTTATACAAAGGTCTAAAGGGTGTTGTCAGCATTCCAACAGCTGACCTTGTTCCCCCGGCTAGGCACTGTAGAAAGCACCATTCAATGACGTTTCAGACCCTTACTGCAAGAACTGACATTTATAAAGAATCGTGCTTCCCCCGAACCATTAGAGATTGGAATGCCCTTCCCGATTCGATTATTTCGACGGCTTAAGGTGCTGAGGATTGGGTAGCTGAGTTTACCTCTTTGGTTAGAGCTGACTAACTTCCCATATCACAGGTCCTGGTGTATGAATGTCGTTTGACGTGTCACCAGTAACAATTCTGATTCTGAACAATATAAATAAATTCATTAAAAAAAATAATGACTCCAGAACTACAATTTCCGAGTTCATAAATTTACATTTTCTTCTACAAATAAACATATTCTCTTTTATTTCTTTTTCATACATGTATATGCCATTACAAAGGTTGCATTGTGAGAAGACACATCTGAGTTAATTATTGAAAATAATGATATAAATGCCGAGCAAATAAATTGCATATACTATCTATCTATCTATCTATCTATCTATCTATCTATCTATCTATCTATCTATCTATCTATCTATCTATCTATCTATCTATCTATCTATCTATCTATCTATCTATCTTCTTATACTGAGTCGGTCATATTTGACCATTACCTCAGTTGGTTTGGTGGCTAAATTTAGAATTTAGCTAAAACAAGAGGACCAAGCTGGTCCTGTATCGCTCACATGAGCTAACAGATTCAAAGTTTCAGGAAGTGCCAACCTTTACTGAAGGATTTACGAGTATGGGAGGACATGGTGATGACAGGGTAAGCATTTTCTGCAAATCAAGTAGAATGTAACTCTATGATAAATAGGCTGACCTCACCAGTTTTCAAACTCATTCAAGCTTTTATTCCTGACTTGCTAAGAAGATCCGATATAAACTGAAGGGGCTATGGTGATGACAAGTTCAAAAATAAGCAATTAATTGCTGCAATCAAAGGGATGTTACTCTGTGATAAATTGGCAAAGCTCATGAGTTTTCGAACTCGTCCGAGCTTTTCTGCCTGACTTACTTGTTTGTAAGTTTCATGAAGATCCGATCAAAACTGAAGGGGCAGCAGTGATAAAAAGGTCGAAAATAGTCATTTTCAGCAATCAAAGGCACGTAACGCTATGACAAATGTGCTGGCTTGGCCTGTATTCGAACTCATTCGAGGTTTTATCCCCAGCCGCCTTACATATAAGTTTCAGAAAAATCCAATCAAAACTGAAGGGGCTACGGTGATGACAAGGTCAAAATTTGGCATTTTCAGCAATCAATGGGATGTTACTCTATAATAAATGGGCCGACTTGGCCAGTGTTCGAACTCAACCGAGGTTTTATCCCCAGCCACCTTACATATCAGTTTCAGTAAAATCTGATCAAAACTGACGGGGCTACGGTGATGACAAGGTCAAAAATCAACATTTTCAGCCATCAAAGGGACATAACTCTATGATAAATGGGCTGACTTGGCCGATTTTCGAAGCATCCGATATTTTATCCCCAGTCACCTTACATACAAGTTTCAGAAAGATCCAATCAAAACTGAAGAGGCTATGGTGATGACAAGGTCAAAAATCGACATTTTCAGCAATCAAAGGGATGCAAATCTATGATAAATGGGCCGTATTCGAACTCACCCGAAGTTTAATCCCCAGCCACCTTACATATAAGTTTCAGAAAGATCCGATCAAAACTGAACGGCCTACGGTGATGACAATGTCAAAAATCGACATTTTCAGCCATAAAAGGGACATAACTCTATGATAAATTGGCCGACTAGGCCGGTTTTCAAACTCATCCGAGGTTTTATCCACAGCCACCTTACATATAAGTTTCAGAAAGATTCGATCAAAACTGAACGGCGTACGATGTTGACAATGTCAAAAATCGACATTTTCAGCCATAAAAGGGACATAACTCTATCATAAATTGGCCGACTTGGCCGGTTTTCAAACTCATCCGAGGCTTTATCCCAAGCCACCTAACATATAAGTTTAAGAAAGATCCGATCAAAACTGAAGGGGCTACGGTGATGACAAGGTCAAACAAGAGCACCGCAAGCGGCGCCATGCTCGTCTGTTTTTCAAAGTTCAAAGGTCAAGGTCACAGGTCAAAAAGCGTGATATGACTGAAAAGGTCTTGTCCCAAGGAACATTCATGTGAAGTTGGAAGGCTCTGTTGTGAATAGTATTGAAATAAGAGACGAACACAATTTTAAAAAAACGGAGAGAAAAGGGGAGATAATTCAATCAAATTGCAAGATGGAGTTATAAAACTTGTATGGAATGTAGCTCTTGTGATGGTGAGTATGTGTATGAAGTTTCATGAAGGTAGGCCAAATACTTTTGGAAATATGGTCAAGATTAAGGTTTTCGGTTAAATTTTCGAAAAATAGGTCAAAGTTCAAAGGTCAAGGTCAAAGATCAAAAAGTGTGGTATCACTGAAAATGTCTTGTCCCAAGGAACATTCATGTGAAGTTTGAAGGCTCTGTTGTGAATAGTATTAAAATGAGAGCAAAAAATGTGTTTCAGAAAAAAATTGGAAAAGGGGAGATAATTCAGCCAAAATCAACAATGTTGTTATGGTCCTTCGTCAAAATGTAGCTCTTGTGATGATGAGTGTGTGTATGAAGTTTCATGAGGCTAGGTCTAATACTTTTTAAGTTATAGCCAAGGTTAAGTTTTTTTGGAACGACGCCAGACGACGCCAGAAGACAACGCAGACGCCGGAGTGATGACAATAGCTTGAAAGTTTTTTTTTCAAAAAACAGACGAGCTAAAAATGATATTTTCAGCAATCAAAGGGACGTAACTCTATGATAAATGGGCCACCTTGGCCGAGATTCGAACACATCCGAGGTTTTATCCCCAGCCACCTTACATATAAGTTTCAGAACGATCCGATCAAAACTGAAAGGGCTACAGTGACAAGGTCAAAATCGAAGAGACCTTACTCTATGATAAATGGGCCAATTTGGCTCGTTTTCGAACTCATCTGAGATTTTATCCCCAGCCACCTTACAAATAAGTTTCAGAAAGATCCGATCAAAACTGAAGAGGCTACGGTGATGACAAGGTAAAAAATTGGCATATTAAATGGGCGGACTAGGATGGTTTTCGAACTCATCTGAGATTTTATCCCCAGCCACCTTACATATAAGTTTAAGAAAGATCCAATCAAATCTGAAAGGGCTACCGTGATGACAAGGTCAAAAATTGGCATTTTCAGCAATCAAAGGGACCTTACTCTATGATAAATGGGCCGACTTAGCCGGTTTTCGAACTCATCTGAGTTTTTATCCCTAGCCACCTTGCATATAAGTTTCAGAAAGATTCAGTCAAAACTAAAGGGGTTACCGTGATGACAAGGTCAACTAGAATCGCGCAGTCGATGGCACGCCATCGCATATCCCCACGCTTTTTTAAAGATATGCCACTATATAAGTTCTCAATTGCAACTCCCACCCAATCTTAAGATCACAATTCCGAAAGTGTCATGCACTCCTCAGACCAAAGACCTATCAGTTCCCAAAGTTTCATGTTTCTATCTGAAACGGCGTAGGAGGAGTTATCCGGTAATCGTTAAAAAGGGGGTCATGGGGTTGAAAATCAAAGTTTTTGACCTCTGGTGACCTCGAACCTGACCCTAGGGGTCAAATTTTGATTGTTATGTATTCTACTCATTATGCCGTTCGATTTGATATGTCACACGGCCAGGTTCTGAAAACTTTGATTTTTTACCCCCGGGGCACCCCATCCCCTGGCCTGGCCCCTAGGGTTAGGATCAAAATTCCGAAGGTGTCATGCACTCCTCAGACCAAAGACCTATCTGTTCCCAAAGTTTCATGTTTCTATCTGAAACGGCGTAGGAGGAGTTATCCGGTAATCGTTAAAAAGAGGGTCATGGGGGTGAAAATCAAAGTTTTTGACCTCTGGTGACCTCAAACCTGACCCTAGGGGTCAAATTTTGATTGTTATGTATTCTACTCATTATGCCGTATGGTTTGATATGTCACACGACCAGGTTCTGAAAACTTTGATTTTTACCCCCGGGGCACCCCACCCCATTGTCTGGCCCCTAGGAGTAGGATCAAAATTCCGAAAGTGTCATGCACTCCTCAGACCAAAGACCTATCAGTTCCCAAAGTTTTAAGTTTCTAGCTGTAAAAGTGTGGGAGGAGTTGTCCGGTAAGACGGACGGACGGACGTACGGACGACGGAGACAATTATAATATCCCCACTTTTTCTTCGAAAAGCGTGGGGATAAAAATCAGCATTTTCAGCAATCAAAATGATGTAACTCTATGATAAATGTGTCGAATTGGCTGGTTTTAAAACTCATCCTAGGTTTTATCCGAAGCCACCTTACATATAAGTTTCAGAAAGATCCGATCAAAACTGAAGGGGCAACCGTGATGACAAGTTCAAAAATCGGCATTTTTCAACAATCAAAGGGATGTAACTCTATGATAAATAGGCCAACTTAGCCGGTATTCGAACTCATCCGAGTTATTTATCCTCAGCCACCTTACATATAAGTTTCAGAAAGATCCGATCAAAACTGAAGGGGCTACGGTGATGACAAGGTCAAAAATCGGCATTTTTAGCAATCAAAGGGACGTAACTCTATGATAAATGGGCCGAATTGGCTGTTTTTCGATCTCATCCAAGGTTTTATCCCCAGCCACCTTACATATAAGTTTCAGAAAGACCCGATCAAAACTGAAGGGGCTACGTTGATGACAAGGTCAAAAATCGGCATTTTCATCAATCAAAGGGACGTAACTCTATGATAAATGGGCGGACTTGGCCGGTGTTCGAACTCATCCGAGGTTTTATCCCCAGCCACCTTACATATAAGTCTGTATATAAAACTGTCACAAAAAGATAAATAAATGTCTTATGTGCATTGCTTTCAGACCTTGCTTGTGCGTGTTCCGGAGATACATTCGTCTTACATCGAGACTTCACCTTATGTGAGTTCCCTGGAGACTAGGTCCCGGCCGTCGGAAATAGATTCGGCTGCATGGTGCTTCCGCGCAGACGTGAAGCTGACGGCACATGGATACTGGTAAACCGCTTAGCACACAGCTTCTGCAGACAAAGTGGTGCGAGTCAATTCATATAAGCCCTACGACAGGACTTGAGATGTCATTTCATCTCAATGTCGGATAAAAGTTCGAAAAAACAAGATGTGTTTGTGAAACACTGATGCCCCCGGACAGCGCATGTTGTTATGGCCAATGTTAATGTTTTTAAAAATTTTGAAAAAAATAGGTCAAAGGTCAAGTTCAAGGTCACGAGATCAAAAATTATGGTACCACTGGAAAGGTCTTGTGATAAGGTATATACATGTGAAATATGAAAGTTCTATCTATTACCATTCAAAAGTTATGCCCCATGTTAAGGTTTTGTAGACAGACAAACGGACAAACAGACAAACGGACAAACAGACAGACAGACCAAAAACTATATGCCCCCGAATCTCTTAGATTCCGGGGGCATAAATATTAAAGCTCTATCAGTTACTAATCAAAAGTTATAGCCAATGTTGAAGTTTTTAAAAAGGAGGTCAAAAGTAGGTCAAATCTCAAGGTGAAGGTCACGAGGTCAAAATTTATGGTACCTCTTGAAAGGTCTTGTGACAAGGAATGCACATGTGAAGTATGAAAGCTGTACCACTTACCATTCAAAAGTTATGCCCAATGTTAAAGTTTTTGCAGACGGACAAACGGACAAACAGACAAACGGACAAACAGACGGACAGACCAAAAACTATATGCCCCCCAGAATCTTAGATTCCGGGGGCATAAAAAAGGAAGTTAAATCTCAAACTGAATGAAATAATGTTAACGGGGACATTAAATCTAAATTTTAACAAAAGTTCCATGGAGCCCTCGCCCATGTGACATCACAAAAACACGCCTGTATAAATTTGAACCCATTGAACACCACTTTTATAAACAATGATAAAGTAAATCTAGGGTTTACAATGGTAAACCTTAATTTTCTTATTTCTGTGCTAAAATAAAGGTTGTGGGCTCTCGCTACGAGGCGGTTCTAACGTGTACATAGAGGCGGTTCTAACGTATACCCACAATCTATATTTTGAGCATAAATAAGAAAATTTAAAAAAAAAATCATATGAAAAAAAAAAAAAAAAAAAAACATTTTTCGGTGGTAACATTTGCAGTGTATTTAAATAGGCGTGTTTTCGTAATGGAGTTCCCTAGAGACTTTGCCTGAGGTGAGTTCCCCCGCGGACCCCGCTTTTTGTCACTTCCCTGGAGACTTCTACTCGATAAGGAGTCTGGATATTCACCTCAGGACAAGTTGGTGAGGCTTAACTTGAGTCCAGTGGAAACTTTGCCTCTGGTCAGTTCTCTGGAGACTGCGCCTTAGGCAAGTATCTGGAGACTTCGTCTCATGTGAATTCAAATCTGTCAGTTTGGGTAAAATACATTGCTTTCTTCGTTTTGCTAGATACGCCTTTTATTACAGATAACTTATACTTAAAGGTATTGTTGAGAACATCCCAGCATGTAAACTCCGTTCTCGATCTTCGAAGTCCTAATTCGGTCTTCGTGAAAAATGTCTATTAAGACCTCAAGAAAAAGGTGATCATTAAAATCTAATAACAATTCTTCATTCAATATTTCTTTAATAAGTAGGTTTATGTTGTGATCTATTGAAACATATTGTTGTTTTACTGTCGCAATCAGGTTTTTTATTTCTGTCACATACTGTATGTCTTTCAGTAAAGAATTATTAAATTTCCAATAGGAGCGCCCCCTTTGAAACTTATTAAATTTTAGGGAGAGGAGAATTATTGAGTGGTCTGTTCGATAACCCGGTAGAATATCTGTTTCCTCCACATCAGGAAAAAGATCTTCCTGAATAAGGAAAAAATCTAGTCTAGCTCTTTTGTTACTGTTAGGCTTAGTCCATGTATATCGTAATTTATCTGCATTAAGCTCCCTCCAGATATCAGTTAGTCCACATTCGGTAATAGTATTTAAGACTTCTTGCCTTGCATTTGGATTGTTAATATTTCTGTAGTTATGAGAATCCTTCAGTGTTTATCACTAGGTTGAAGTCACCTGCTAAGATTACACTGTTACCATATCTTCTTGCTTATGTTGATCGTTTATCTAAAGTAATATTACTTGTGTTCCTTATTTGCCACTCAATACCTGTTCAAATGCAATAGTCGTAAGTGATCTAGCTATTATGTGCTTCTCTTAAAACAAAACGAAAGTTATATGTTTTCAGAAAACTATATCTTTTTCTGTATTCTCTAACCAACCCTGAATTTTATTCAAAATGGCTATTCATTTCTTTATCGTATATATGACCATATGTTCAATTTTGTCCGCGATTAATAACCCGGTCGTAAGATTCTGTCATTGCGAGCTAGGGTCTCTTGATTTTTGTGATGTTATAGAAGGGGGTAACGAACAAGTACATTGTAGCGTACATTTCTCACAATCAAAATTTATCAAAATACCGACATATTTCTAGCTGTTGGGGTGAAATAACTTTTCATTTCTTGATCAAGGAATTTTAACTGAGTATTAGGTACATGTTAATACTTTATTGTGAACATATCGGTGACTGAATCTAAGTAACTTTATAATTTGACTTTTTAAACGGCTAAAATTCCAATTCATTTGAGAATGAGTGAAAAGTGTGTAGCCCAGACTTTATATGTAGTACCGTAATTAGACATACAGTGTAGACCCAGATCGGATAGACAGTGTATTGGTTCTGATCAGGCTCGGCACTGTTCGCCATATGTATGAACATTATTCAGGTCCGTACGCAGACTCTGAAAAGGGGCGGGTTGAGCGTGCGAAGTTTCAGGTATTTTGCAGAGGGTAAAAAAAATACATGAATCTGAGATAATTTCCAAAAGTGGGGAGGGGCTGCGTTTGCACCCTCCCAACTATGTGCGGGCCTCCATCAACAGGAAAAATTAAATTTTTTGTTTAAACATATCGATGAAGGGGCTATTTTATAGATCACTGTAATTTAGGAGGTGGGATGCTGTGATGGGACTGAGCGAGAAGAAAAGAGAGCGGAGAAACTATGACAAACCTTACAGATGCTGCTCAGAAGACATCGATGGATATACACTGCTTGCAGCTGGATAAAATGTTAAACATGTAATATTTTTCAGCACAGAATGTGTTGCACAATCAATTCAGAAAGATGAATCAATATATACCATATGCAGAAGGGAAACAATTAAACACATTGACAAATGACAAGTACATGTATATAATTTGACGGAAAAAAGCTACCATATTTTTTCAGACAAAAATTTGACTGAACACTTTTCTTTTAATGAAGCGTTTTAACGAGTACCCACAGTCTACGTTATAAAGCAGAAAATCTATTACTTGCTATTGTCCGCGTGACTATCACTGAGCATCTGACTGGCGCTGACCTTGAACAAAATCCAAGTACCGGTTGTTTATAGCATCCCTGAGATGTCAGAGGGTAGCGTAAGAAGAAAAATCGGGACTGTGCTTGTTTGTTTGTTTGATTTTAGGGTTAACGTCACCGTCAACAATCTATAGGTCATTTCGAGACGTAACTTCCAGTTTCATGGGACTTATACCTGACACTGAGAAGAAATGACATCTCAAGCCCTGTCGCGCATTGAAACCAATAGGCTTTATGAGCATGGACGGACCAACTCGCATGGCTTTGCCTGTGCATGTTTAGATTCTCCAAGCGCTTTAACAGTACTCGTGTGTGGTCGGTTTCAGCTCTGTGTGGAAGCATCATGCAGCCCATCCATTTATTCAAGCACCGATAGACGGGCGGGTGGACTGGGCTCGTGCACTTTGGCATTACCAAACAAAACCTACATAATCAGACGCCACATAAAGTGATGTCTGATCAGATCTACTGTGCTTGCTTAAAGTTATACGAACAGTTCGATTCTCACTTCAGGACTATTTTTCCAACCTACACTCAGAGACGATCGACCCACCAGTACTCTCAGTGCTTTGATTTTCGTTTGAACCAGAATTCCTCAGATCTTGCCACATAATAATAAAACTAAACATGATAAACTATTTTTTTTATTATCAAGAAAAGCCGAAGCAAAAAAAAATTAAAATTACTTCTAAAATGTTTCTACGTTTCAAGGAAAATTCTCCATCTGTTTAACACAATTACTGACGCAAAAGTTGTTCGTGAAATTACATGGACAGTCCGACTCATGCAACTTTGCCCTGGTGGGCTTAGAACTTCCATAGTGGTTTGCAAATACTCATGTTTAGTCTATTGCATCACTTTTTTGAAGCACCATGCAGCCTTACCTATTTCTCTAGGTCGCTATTTTTGTGGCTCGCTCCATTGTATATCAGCATTTGTTTCCCCAGACTGTAAAAGGCACCAAATGATTTCCAGCAAGCCTAGCATCTATAATTTTTTATGTTGGTACAGATGAACATGTGACTTCTGAATTGCTTGAATCTATAAATGATTAACTGTATGAAGTTTGCCGTTAGTATGGGATATCATGTGTCTTTTAAGGCTGCTGACCTGGGAAATTGATTTACTGCATATAGTGCAGCTATGAGGTTTCTCACGAGTATGGACCACCGTGTGTCTTCTAAGATCGCTAAGCTTAAAAAATGACCAAAGCTATGAGGTTTGTCGTCAGTGTGAATCAATATGCTTTTATTTAGGTTTCTCAGCCGTGTGAATGATTTATTGCATACTTCACATATATGAGGTTTCTCACCAGTATGGATTACCATGTGCTTTTTGAGGTCACCAAGACCCTGTAAATGATTTACTGCATATCTCACATCTATGGGGCTTCACACCATAATGGATCAACATGTGGCTATTGAGGCCGCTAGAATTGGTAAATTATTTACTGCACACTTCACATATATGAGGTTTCATCCCTATGTAGATTAACATATGGTTTTTGGAACGAAGCTCCAGTGAAATGAAAAGTTATTTCGGCACTTCTTTTGGCGTCACTGCGTATGACTAATCACCAGTGAGAACAAAGAGCCCCGTGTTAACATAGTAGATTATTACGCCATGCGGTATCTTCTTATAGACTGCTTCACAGACCACCTATTACAAACAAAACATATGAATATTTTTAATAGATGAAATGTGTAGCAGTCTAATCTTTTATAGTTCAGTTCATATAACCCAGTTAACTGCCCATTTTGTACCATAAAATACAAAACCTGGCAACTGGCAAACAGGACAAACCCAGATCAGATACCACAGAAGGCGGAGTCTCATTATGACCTACACTGCATACTTACAGAAGTTTCATCCATTTTTGCCAAATATTCCGTGGAAGCCACAACCTGACATCCCTGATTTTAAAATGAACTCATTCCATACTGATATAAGATGGCACAGAGGGACCTATTTCGCTCACCTAAGCTTTACTGTCTCTGGAATATTCTAAAGGACTTCTCTTCATCAGACTATCCTCATTCATTTTAAATGACAATCTGGCGTTTTAAGAACTGTTTCATTCAGGCCATGGGAGCACGTTGATGGTGCTTGGCACATTTGGGACCTTTCAAACCATTAGAATTATGTCAAATGTGGCCAGAATACCACATTATTTCATCTTCGTGGTTATTACTATTATTAGTACACATACTTTAGCCAGTAGAAGGGGAGGATGATGGTGGAAAATAGTTCAGGATTAATTTGATTAGAAGTATGTGGCCGGATTGGGTCTCAAACCTGCAACCTCTAGCTAGGTCTCAAACCTGCAACCTCTAGCTTCTCAGTCAGATGTGCTTCCATATGTCCCAAGCAGCCTGGTTCCCCACCTATATGCCATTGGCCACAGAATAAATGTGAGCCTCTAAGTTTTGAGAAACTATACAAAGCTGTGTACCAAATTTAATAGGCCTGGGCCTTCAGGTTTCAGGCAAAAAGATGTTTTAAGGTTTGTTCTATATTAGTCTATGTAAATTAAGTGGGCTCCCGAATGGGTCCATTTTTAGCCCCAGGGCTATAATTTGAACGATCTAGGTATATGACCTCTACATGAAGTTTTTTTAAGGGATTTCCATATAAGGGTCTATGAAAACATGTGATCCCTAATGCAGGGTCAATTTAGTGATCTCTAAGGCAGAGCCAATTTAAATTGGTCCCAGGGCTATAATTTGAACAACTTTCGTTAAGGGTCCATTTGGTCAAGCTACATACCAAATATCAAAGACCTGGGCCTTCTAATTTCAGACAAGAAGACTTTTGAATTTTCTACCTACTGAAAAGTCCATTTTTGGCCCCAGGGCTATGATCTGAACAATCTGGGTAGAGGTTCCCTAGACGAAGCTTAATTCATACATCCTGGGCGTTGCGTTTTCAGAGAAGATTTTTTAACGGTTTCCCTGTATAAGACTTTTTAAAACTGGTGGGCCCCCTGGGAGAGCCATTTCTGGACCCAGCTGGGCTATAATTTGAACAATTTTGGTAGAGGTCTTGTAGACAAACCTTCAGACCTGGGCAAAGCAGTTTCAAAGAAGGAGATTTTTAAAGGATTTCCCTACACATGTCCATATAAAACCATTGAGCCCTGGCTTATTGGCCCTTGGACTATAATTTGAATAATCTTGGTAGAGGTCTCATAGACGAAGATTCATACCAAATATTAAAGACCTGGGTCATGCTGTTTCAGAGAAGAGGATTTTGAAAGTGTTTCCCTATATAAGTCTATGTAAAACCGGTTGGCCTCGGGCGGGACAATTTTTCGCCCAAAGGCTATCATTTGAACATTCTTGATAGAGGTCCCCTAGATGAAGCATCACACCAAATATCAAAGTCCTTGTGCCTGTGGTTTCAGAGTAGAAAATTTTAAAGCATTTCCCAATACAAGCCCATGTTAACTGATGGGACCCAGGACAGGGCCATTTTGGCCACTGGAGTATGATTTGAACAACCTTGGTAGACATCCACAAGATGGCGCTTCATACCAAATAAAGACCTGGGCCTTCTGGTTTTAGACAAGAACCTTTCTAAAGGATTTCACCATATAAGTCTATGTAAATCCTGTGGGTCTCTGGGCATTACCATTTTTTGCCCCAGGTCTATAATTTGATCCTTGGTAGAGACCCCCTACATGAAGCTTCACACCTAATATCAAATACCTGGGCCTAACTGTTTCAGAGAAAAAGACTTTTCAAAGAGGTTTTCCTTATGTAAGTCTATCTAAAACCAAAGGACCACGGGGCGGAGCCAATTTTTGGCTACAATCTGGGTAGAGGTCCACTAGATGAAGCTTCATACCAAATATCAAAGACCTGGGCCCTACGGTTTTAGAGAAGAAGATTTTTAAATTATTTCGCTATACAAGCCAATATAACAGGGCGGGCCATTTCTAAATACAGGGCTATAATTTGAACAAACGCGGTAGAGGTCCACTAGATGAAGCTTCATACCAAATATTAATGACCTGCGCCCAGCGGTTTCAGAAAAGAAGTTTTTAAAAGATTTCCCTATACAAGCCCATGTAAAACTGATGGGCCACGGGGCCTTAGGGCTACAATTTGAACAATCTTGGAAGAGGTACATAGGATGAAGTTTCGTACCAAATATTAAAGACTTGGGCCCAGTGGTTTCAGAGGAGAAGTTTTTAAAGGACTTTCCCTATGTAATCCTATGTAAAACCAGTGGGTCCATTTTTGGCGCTAGGGCTATAATTTGAACAATCTTGGTAGAGATCCACTAGTTGAAGCATCATACCAAATATCATAGACCTGGGCCCTGCGGTTCCAGAGAAGATTTTTAAAGGATTTTCCCTATATAAGCCAATATAAAACCGGTGGGCACAAGGGCGGGTCCATTTCTAGACCCAGGGCTATAATTTGAATAATCTTGGTAGAGGTCCACTAGCTGAAGCTTCATACCAAATATCAATGACTAGCGCCCAGCGGTTTCAGAGAAGAAGATTTTTAAAGGATTTTCCCTATGTAAGTCTATGTAAAACCGGTGGGCCCCAGGGCTATAACTTGAACAATCTTGGTAGGGGTCCACTAGATGAAGCTTTGTACCAAATGTCAAAGACCTGGGCCTTATGGTTTCAGAGGAGAAGATTTTAAGGGATTCCCCTGTATAGCCCATGTACAACAGGTGGACCCTGGGGCGGGGCCATTTTTGGCCCCAGGGCTATAATTTCAACAATCTTGGTAGAGGTCCACTAGATGAAGCTTCATACCAAATATTAAAGACCTGGGCCCAGTAGTTTCAGAGGAGAAGATTTTTAAAGGATTTCCCTATACAAGCCCATATAAAGCTGGTGGGCCCCGGGGCGGGGCTATTTTTGGCCCCAGGGCTACAATTTGAACAATCTTGGTAAAGGTCTACTGGATGAAGCTCCATACCAAATATTAAAGACCTGGGCCCTGTGGTTTCAGAGGAGAAGATTTTTAAAGGATTTCCCTACACAAGCCCATATAACGCTGGTGGGCCACAGGGCAGAACCATTTCTGGACCCAGGGCTATAATTTGAGCAACCTTGGTAGAGGTCCACTAGCTGAAGCTTCATACCAAATACAGTTCCGCTTGCGTTAAGCTTTCCAGCGCACACGCATTTGTTTCGCATTTGTATCGCGCGAGATTCGCACTCGTGATTCACGCGTTTCACTTGCGAATGGCATTTTTAGCCAATCAATTGGTTTTATTAATAACGCGATATTGCGTGTAAATCGTGATTGTTGACCAGCCAATCAAACCTGAGTGTCGAAAGCGCAGATAGTGCACATTCACAGACTGCTTCGCGTTTCAAAAGCAACCAATCAATACTGCGCAACTATTTCACACTTATCGTTCTTTTTTATTTACTTTTTCTATTTCTTTAAATTTTCCTTATTCCAGATTTTTTTTCAGTTTGAACATAATAAATCTGATTATTTCCGAAAGGCGGACTAGTCAATTATCCATTTACATTTGCCTGGGGGTAAAGGGTAAAATACAGGTACTGCATAGTGATTGAAGTTGACTGTCAAAATGCAGGATGTTTATTGACCAAAAGTTTTATGACACCCAGGTGCAACTCGGGGCTAAAAAGATAGCTGTTTAAAACAACACCTTATTATCGTCATTTATTCTACAAGTCCGAAATAATTAATGTTCTTACACTCACAGAAGCGGCCCATTTTTTAATTAATTATTTTTGTAATTTCCATGTATTTTGTTTAATTACATGTAACTCGGAGGAGAATAAAGTTGCGTTTCCTTCGAAATTTATTTGGAAATGCCTGAACCCTTTGCATAAAATGTAGGCCCTGATCAGAAGCCTACGTCTGCTGCGTCTGATCTGGGTCTGCATGCTTTTTGCCATTTGGCAAAATGGAATCTTCCACATTGTTAAAAGAACAAATCCATTTCAAAATTAAAGTGTCTGAGGTTGTGTTTTCTTTATTATGTATATTTTGGCACACCAAGTAGGTCCTGATCAGACGCTTACTTCTGCTAGGTCTGATCTGGATCTGAACTTTTTTCCATTTGGCGTCAAATAGGATCTTTCACCTGTAAAAAGCACAAGATCGTTTCAAAATTTAAGAGTGTGAGGTTGTATTTTCTTCAAAATTTATTTTGAAAATATCTGAAGCTTTTTGAAACAATAAAGACCGCGATCAGTTGCCTATTTCGGTTGCGTATGACCTTGGTCTTTGTTTGTTTGTTTGATTTCAGGTTTAACTGATGAGGCCTAATTGGCCGAAACTAGCTAGTCTGGCCCAGAAAACATGTACACTCCATATTTTTCACTTCTGTAGTGTATTCCTTGCTTCCAAAGGATAATCCTTTATAGAACATATTTAACTTCACTACAGCTGGTGTGTGGGAATGTGTGGCGGCGGTAAAACGTCTCCCTGCCCTACATCATAGTGTAGATTATATTTTCTTGTCCTTTGGGATCATTGATTCCATTGTGGAATTTTGAAAATATCCGAGGGTCACTGATGAGGCCTAATTGGCCGAAACTAGCTAGTCTGGCCCAGAAAACATGTACACTCCATATTTTTCACTTCTGTAGTGTATTCCTTGCTTCCAAAGGATAATCCTTTATAGAACATATTTAACGTCCCCATCAACACTGTAAAGGTCATTTTGGAGACGCTGCTTCCAATTTTGTGGGACTTTTACCCGACATTGAGATGAAATAACTTCTCAAGCCCTGTCGCCCAATGAAACCAGTAGGGTTTATAAGCATGGACGGGCCGATTCGCACCGCTTTGCCTGGGCAGGCTTAGATCCTCTAAGCGATTTACCAGTACTCGTGTGCGGGTCGGTTTCAGCTCTGCGTGGAAGCATCATGCAGCCCATATATTTCTTCAAGCCCCTACGGGCGGGGGCCGTTGACCTTGGTCTGCACATTTTGTTAATTGGCGCCAAATGGCATCTTCCACCGTGTAAGTAGCACAAGACAATTTCAAAATTCAAGTGTGTGAGGTTGTGTTGTGTTGAAAATTTCCAAAATAATTCAATTCAATTCAATATTTTATTTACGTGTCACCTTATGTACAAACAGTTAAAACACATATAAAATAGACAAAATAAAAAAAAAGTACATAATTCACTCTTTTAGAGTTATGAGACACGATTGTGTCACACTAAGACGTCGATTAATAAAGAAAACGCCTTCTTCTGTCTAAAATGTTAAGTCACTAACAGAAGCAGCTCATTTATTTAATTATGTTTTGTTGTAATTTCCATTTATTTTGTATCATTAACACATTTGTTTTACCATATGGAATTTTTCACCTTATACATAACGTTAGTCCATTTCAAAATGTAGGAGAATCATTTTTTTTTTTTTCGAAGTTTATTTGGGAAATAACTGAACTTTTTGTAATGTTTTATTATATAGGCCCCGATCAGACGCCTACGTCTGCTGCGTCTGACCTTGGTCTTTTTTACCATTACCATTTTTCCCATTATCTTCAAAATTTATAATTTGGAAAAAATGCCTGAACTTTTTTTGCAAACAGTGTAGGTCCTGATCAGACACCTAGTTCTGTTGCGTTTCATCTGGGTTTGTACTTTTTGCAAATTGGCGCCAAATTGAATGTTCCACCTTGTAAATAGCACAAGACAATTTCAACATTTAAGAGTGTGAGGCTGTGTTGTCTTAAAAATATTATGAAAATTTCTGAAGCTTTTGGAAGCAATGTAGGCCCTGATCAGACGCCAAGTTTTTCTGCGTCTGAACTGGGTCTGCACTGTTTGCCATTTGGTGCTAAACTTTATGAACTTTGAGAAATGTGTGTATTTCAGCCTTCACCTTTTCCAAAATTTTAGTTATTTACTTATATATTTATTTATTTTCCTTTGTTCCAAACAGAGATTGTTGGTACTTCATTGCGAAAATACGCCTATACAAATCTGTTGATTTTTTACTACAAAAACTGAACATTTTCCGTTATTTTAATATTTCTGCACGAAACATAGGTTGTTGTACTCGTCAGAACCGATTCGGCGAGGCTGTTCTGACGAGTACCCACAATCTATATTTTGTGCAGAAATAAGAAGAATAATATATACCCCCTTTAATTCCAATTTTAATATTTAAAAGTTGGGTATAGCGGGGTCAAATTTCTATAGGTGTGTTTCGAGATGTGTAAGAAACACCATAAACATCCATTACAAGGCGGTTCTGATGAGCGCCCACAAACAAGTAAACAGACGTGACTTGTCAAACAAATATCCAAGGATAAACGATTACCCTCTTGGTCCCCTACACCATATGCCTCAGAATACCCCGGGTGTTTATTATCTCTAAACTGCCAGACATTAGGGTGTTATGCAATCAAAAATATGTCTTTAAATGTAAATGTTACTGTGTGTGTTTATCCGAAGAAATCACAAGTGATAAGAGAGACCGATACCGCCATTAATTTATGAACGAATTAAAAAAATAAAATAAATAATAAAATTGGTCAAATATACGAGCTAAGAGGATTTTGATTGGCCCGTGCTCTTTCGCATTCACGCGTTTTATCTGCACTTACCTGTCTTATTCTTATTGGTTGGAATTCTCTCGCAGAGAAACGCATATTGAGTTTACCTAACGCGTTTTGAATAATCATTTTCATTGGCTGATATTAAACGCGTTGCTATCGCGTATGAACGCGATGAACCGCGTATAAAACAAGATAATTTTACACGCACGCAATGCGCGTGTCACGCGGACAAAACACGAAAATGGTTAAGTTCTTCTTGAGCTTAACTGTATCAATGACCTGCGCCCAGCGGTTTCAGAGAAGAAGTTTTTTAAAGGATTTCCCTATACAAGCCCATGTAATACCGCTGGGCCCCGGGGCGGGCCATTTTTGGCCCAAGGCTACAATTTGAACAATCTTGGTAGAGGTCCACAAGATGAAGCTTCATACCAAATAGTAAAGACCTGGGCCCAGTGGCTTCAGAGGAGAAGATTTTTTAAGTATTTTCCCTATGTAAGCCTATGTAAAATGAGTGGGTCCCTGGGCGCGGCCATTTTCGGCGCTAGGGCTATAATTTGAACAATCTTGGTAGCGGTCCACTAGATCTAACCAACGAGATTCCTGAATGCCCAATTTCTTTATTTTAGTCTCGGCAAGGTGAAAAATTCACCCACTGACACGGTGGTATAACTTTAAACCCGACGGGTATATTTTCATAATGTTTTGCATGCAGATGTAAATTGACAAGATCAAGCTAATGATATTGTTTAATGCCAGATAGCTTTATAAACAGCCTTATCGAGGCAATTTTTTAAGACTGATTACGGGTGTGTAACTTATAAACTGCTGGGAAAATTATGATAATTTTTCAAATGAAGATTTTGTTTGTTTGATTTGAGGTTTAACGTCCCCGACAACACTGTAAAGGTCATTTTGGAGACGTTGCTTCCAATTTTGTGGGACTTTTACCCGACATTGAGATGAAATGACAACTCAAGCCCTGTCGCCCAATGAACCCAATAGGGTTTATTAGCATGGACGGTCCGCCTCGCACCGCGGTTCCTGGACAGGCTTAGATCCTCTTAGCGGTTTACCAGTACTAGTGTGCGGGCCGGATTCAGCTCTGCGTGGAAGCATCATGCAGCCCATATATTTCTTCAAGCCCCCATGGGCGGGGGCTGTTTCAAATGAAGATAAACGTCATCAAGACGTAACCATGGAGAATGTCTAATGCAAGATAAAGAACCTCCCCAAGGTAATTTTTTCAAAAACTGATTACATAAAATAACTTTAAAGCCGCCAAACAATTGCGCAAGCCGCAGTTATTTCACGAACTATAGTCAAGTAAACTGTAGAACTGCATGGTTGCTATATTGCTCAAAAACAGTGATTGTGGGTATTTGATAAAATGGTTAAATCAAGTCTCCGCAATCAATGTTTTGAGCAGAGATAAGAAAATATCACAAATTTGTACCTTAACATTTCCATTTTTTGCCGAAAAATTGACAATATATTTGTCCAGGCGTGTTTTCGTGATGGTTGTTGCGCGGTCTACACCTTAGCGTGAGTTAAATTCAATATAGATCTTTTTGTTTAACACGACTTCTGGCCCAGAATAGCTTTCAACAGCTATGTTCATTGGATCTATATGAGCCTGATTAAAAATACCAATCAGACGCTAAATTTGCCTAACGCTATCCAATTATCAAAGCTACGCTCCATCAGTACTCTCAGTGCTTTACTTGATGCCGCTATGCAATGCAAATTAGTTGCTGCAGATTCCATCTCTATGAGGTTTCTCTTTTGCATGTATTAAAATATGGCTTTTGAGGTCGCTCGTCTTTGAAAATGACTATTTCTCACCATCATGGATCAGCATGTGGCTACTGAGCCCGCTTAGCTATTTAAATGATATGCCGCATATCTCACAGCGGTAAGGTTTTTCAAAGGTATGCGTCAATGTGTGTTTTTTTAGGTCGTTATTTCTGAAGAATGCTTTGCTGCATATCTCACACCTATTAGACATCTCTTCGGTGTGAATCAGTATGTAGTAGTTTAGGCTGCTCGACTGTGTATATGATTTATTGCATACTTCACATATATGAGGTTTCTCACCAGTATGGATTACCATGTGCTTTTTTAGGTCACCAGACCCTGTAAATGACTTACTGCATATCTCACATCAATGGCGTTTCTCACCATAATGGACCAACATGTGTCTTTTGAGGTTGCTAGAAATGTTAAATGATTTACTGCATACTTCACATATATGAGGTTTCTCACCAGTATGGATCAACAAGTGTTTTCTGATGGTGCTAGGATGGGCAAATGATTTACTGCATACTTCACATACATGAGGTTTCTCACCAGTATGGATCGACATGTGTCTACTGAGGGTGGTAGGATGGGCAAATGATTTACTGCATACTTCACATATATGAGGTTTCTCACCAGTATGGATCAACATATGATTATTAAGGTTGTTCCTCCGTGTAAATGATTTATTGCATACTTCACATATATGAGGTTTCTCACCAGTATGGATTACCATGTGCTTTTTTAGGTCACCAGACCCTGTAAATGACTTACTGCATATCTCACATCAATGGCGTTTCTCACCATAATGGACCAACATGTGTCTTTTGAGGTTGCTAGAAATGTTAAATGATTTTCTGCAAACTTCACATATATGAGGTTTCTCACCAGTATGGATCAACAAGTGTTTTCTGATGGTGCTAGGATGGGCAAATGATTTACTGCATACTTCACATACATGAGGTTTCTCACCAGTATGGATCGACATGTGTCTACTGAGGGTGGTAGGATGGGCAAATGATTTACTGCATACTTCACATATATGAGGTTTCTCACCAGTATGGATCAACATATGATTATTAAGGTTGTTCCTCCGTGTAAATGATTTATTGCATACTTCACATATTTGAGGTTTCTCACCAGTATGGATTACCATGTGCTTTTTTAGGTCACCAGACCCTGTAAATGATTTTCTGCATATCTCACATCTATGGGGCTTCACACCATAATGGATCAACATGTGGCTATTGAGGCCGCTAGAATTGGTAAATGATTTACTGCACACTTCACATATATGTGGTTTTTCACCAGTATGGATCAACATGTGGTTTTTGAGGCTGCTCAACACTCTGAATGATTTACTGCACATTCCACATCCATGAGGTTTCTCTCCTGTATGGATCAACATATGGCGTTTCAGGTTGCACAGCTTTGAAAATGATTTACCGCACATATCACATTTATGAGGTTTCTTAGCATAATGGATAAGCATGTGGTTACTAAGGCATCGCAGTTGTTTAAATGATTTACCCAATATCTCAGAGTAACACGGGTTTTCAAAAGTATTTGTCGACATGTGTCTTTTGGGGTTGTTATTCTGTCTAAATGCTTTACTGCATATCTCACAGCTATGAGTTTTCGGCCAGTGGTAGTGTAGGGTGCTCAATTGTGTCAATGACTTACATGAACTGCATACGTCACATATATGTGGTTTCTCACCAGAATGGATTACTTTGTGGTTTTTGAGGCCGCTAGACCCTGTAAATGATTAACTTTATGTCTCACATCTTTGGGGTTTCTTACCACAATGACCCATCATGTGTCTTTTGTGGCTGCTTGACTTTGCATATCACACATCTATGAATGTTCTCACCAGAATGGACCAGTGTGTCGTTATTGAGGCCGCTCAACTGTTTAGCTGATTTACTGCATATTGCAGCGCTACGAGGTTTCTCACATGTATTCGTCAGTTTGTAGCTTGTTCTGTCAAGTCCGGTATGCTATAAAACTGTCATACACAGATACATCCTGTTGTGAAGTCACATCCTTGTTACTCCATTCAAACATCACAAAGCATATTTTTCTTCAGTCTTTGGTAGTTATTGCGTTTTTTTGTTGTTGTTGTTTTTTTTCTGGATGTCATGTGTCTTTGTATTAAACTTTAGCGGCAATACGTCTGTAATTTTGGAACTTTCCCGAAGTTATATCTCCTCATGCAGGTATCAAGACTGCCCTGAACATATTCAATAAAGTTATGAACCGTTGTATTTTAGTGTAATGGCAATATGACTCAAGCTTGCAACTATGCAGAAGTCAATCCTCCTCATGCAGGTTTCAAGACTGTCCTGTTCTTCTTCAGTGAAGTTATTGGTTGTTGGAAAGGCTGTGAGGATATCTGAAAAATACAGAAATGCACCAAGATGCTATTTGCCAGAGTGTGTTAGGGAAAACGAATTTGCCAACAATTATCAACGATAATAGGTAATTAATGTGTTTTGATTGCACAGCCCGCAGAAAAAGCGACCGACTGAAGACGGTTGATTTTCTAAGAGTGCCCTAAAATCACCGTGTCATTCTGTCAGTCTGTTTGTCCGTCCGTAACCCGTTTGTGAAAATTGGTGATAGTGACTTAACCGCTTGGAATATTTAAACAATTTTTGGCATACTGATAGATATCAATGAGATCTAACCAATGAACTTGCGAAATATTACATTCCATTTAGTATAGCCTCGCCGAGGCGAAAAATGTGAAAATTTTCGAACTGCTTCCCCTCGGAAACCGTTGGGCCGATTGAAGTCAAATTTCATATGGAGCCTCTATGGGATGGGGGAAACCAAACTTTGCTCATGGGGTCCAGGTCACATGACAAAAATGGCCGCCAAGCCATATACGGTCCGTCTGTCTGTCTGTCGGTCCGTAACCCGTTTGTGAAAATTGGTGATAGTGACTTAACCGCTTGGAATATTTAAACAATTTTGGTATACTGATAGATATCAATGAGATCTAACCAATGAACTTGCGAAATATTACATTCCATTTAGTATAGCCTCGCGGCGGCGAAAAATATGAAAATTTTCGAACTGCTTCTCCTCGGAAACCGTTGGGCCGATTGAAGTTAAATTTCATATGGAGCCTCTAATGGATGGGGGAAACCAAAATTTGCTCATGGGGTCCAGGTCACATGACCAAAATGGCCGCCAAGCCATATATGGTAAAAACCCTTCAAAAATAGTCTTCTCCAGAACCACTGGGCAGATTTCCACGAAACTTGATAAATAGCATCTGGGAGGTAGGCCCATCATAAATTGCTAAAATGGTGACCCTGGGTTGACCTTGACCTTCTTTGTGCCTAGGTCAAACTTTGACACATATGCTTTTGTATTGGAAAAGTGAGAATGCATTTTATCCTGCAAATGATTCAGAATACAGTACTAAAGTATAAGATATATTTTTGTTTGTTTGTTTGTTTGATTTGAGGTTTAACTTCCCCGTCAACACTGTAAAGGTCATTTTGGAGACGTTGCTTCCAATTTTGTGGGACTTTTACCCGACATTGAGATGAAATGACATCTCAAGCCCTGCCGCCCAATGAAACCAATAGGATTTATAAGCATGGACAGTCCGACTCTTAACACCGTTTTTCCTGGGTAGGCTTAGATACTCTAAGCGGTTTACCAGTACTCGTGTGCGAGTCATTTTCAGCTCTGCGTGGAAGCATCATGCAGCCCATCTATTTCTTCAAGCCCTGATAGGCGGGGGCCGAAGATATATTTTTGCTCCTTAAAATAAGGCGCATTTATTGTGGGAACCGTTTTAGGTCCAGGTCACATGACCAAAATGGCCGCCATACCCATATATGGTAACACTCATAAAGCTAAAAGCATTCGGCGGGTCGTGCACTTCAGCTGAAGCACTGGTTATATCACAATGTTCGTATGGGTCGTGACAAACTACATGCAAATATGGTCGGCAAGAATGTTTGAATTGTGTTTGATTTGAGGTTTAACGTTCCCATCAACACTATTTGGGTCGCTTGGTGGCTTTGTTTCTTCCTATTTTGTAGGATGTTTACCCACTAAAGATATGAAATGACATCTGAAGCCTTGTCGCCAAAACAAGCAACTAGGTTTTAAGAACCAGTCCGTCTCTCACCACTTTTCCTAACAAAGCCTTAAGCGATTTACCAGTGCTCAAGTTGGGTCGGCTTCAGCTTTGCGTGGAAGCACCGTGTAGCCCAATCTATTTCTGCAACCCCCGATGGGCGGGATCGGAGATGCGCGCGTACAAAGAGAAGAATCAGATGAGTCACTAAATCTTCATGGTCCGATCAATGTATTTGTCATGCGCTGTGTGAATGGCATGTCTGAAGTTTCTTCATGTAGTCACGGAATTAGTTTAACCTATGTACCATCATACGTATTGATATCATATCTATGAGTGTTTGTAAGTTTGGACTGTTGGAAACGTTATTTAAATGTATTTAAAGGGATCCCTATTCTCTTGGACCATTCCTTCCTAGGTGTAACTGTAAGAAGTCTCAATTATGTTAGTTCTCGTCCTAGATATCTGCATAATATTGCATTTAAGGAAATCGCATGCCCCATTTTTGTGCCCAACACCTTAGTATGTTTTTATCGTTCTGAAGCTTCAGTGAGTCCGCTGCATCTCTAATTTCCCCGAAGCAAACTAAGTCGTCTTAGAACAGTCATTTTAGTCAATGTCAGTGCAAATGTCATATATAACAGGGAGAACAGTATTGGCTCAAGAAAAGTCCATTTATAAGTTGTTGGACTGCAGACAAATGATTCACCATTAATAGCAACGCTTTGTTTTCTGTGGCAAATAAAGGAAACTATATGTGTCCATTTCAGACAATTTGCCCCAATATCTACATGTACATGGGTTCACGAATAAAAAATGCAATTGTTTCATATTTAACGATTTTACATCAAATATAACCACATATACATAGTCTCCAAATTTGAAAAGAAAATCAAACAGGAATCTCCAGCACGGCTTTTTTGGCCTGTAGGTATTGGCACATCTCAGTCCGGCCTCAGCTTCTATACCTGACCCACAAGTACGGCCCCTGGACAATTCGGCCCATGACTGAAATCGGCTCATAAAAATTGGTCCGTACAAAATCGGCCTATAGCAATTTCCGTCCACAATTTTAGTGTTGGTATATTTACTACGTTCGCATAGAACGGTTTGCTCGCACAGCCAAATCAGTCACATGTAAAACAGAAGGAGGGGCAATGATCAGCAACCGATACAATTTACACACAGCTCCCAACATAGACACCAAAGGGACAGAAACACAAACATGAAGCAACATACTAAAACGGAAACAACAACAGCGGAAATCCAAAAGGACAGTTACTTTCCCACAAAATGGCCAATAGGCTATCCAAACTAAAATAATATAAGTGACACAAACACCCAAAGACAAACCATAACAAAGATAAACCGCGACAGAAGAACCGCCTTGGAACGGTCAGCGGAAACGAATTCCACTGAGGGGGCTTAAATTGATTTTACGTAGCCACAATCCTCGCCCTTACTTCCATCGCGATTAAGACAAATAATTAATTCAGTCCGCATGAAGGCCTCCTAACTCATCAGTGCAACATATCCGTGAACAGAAAAATCAAACAACCACAGAGATAAAACAACGGTAAGGACTCGACAGCAAGAAACAACAAAAATGTTGGAGCAAAACTTGAAAAAACCAACAGTTAGACTCCGATGGGCTCGACCAGAAACGGAGCATCAGGTACCAACAAACATAAATCTTTACGTTGGAACCATAATAGAATCTGAATGAGTGAGTGAGTGAATTTTAGTTTTACGTCCCACCAACAGCTAAGGTCATACGGAGACGGGACCTCGGTTTAAAGACTCATCCGGAAGTCTGGAGAAGCCCGGGATCGATCCTGCGATCCCTGGTTTACAAGGCGAGTAGCGTAACGACTGCACCACGGAGGCTTCTAAATAATAGAATCTGAGGCCTGACCCACCGGCGTGCAATAAAAGAGGGACAAATAAGTCGACATAGGGGATAAAGTGAAATATATGTTCAGTTTGAGAAATCAATATATATCATACATGTATGGAATATTGGAAAGAACATGCACTTTTAAGAATTTTGAAAATGCTAAACGGTCATCAAGCGTTGCTCACACTTTCAAATTTACTAAGGGATCCATTGTGTACATAGTTGTTTTTTTTTTCTTTCTTGTTCTTTTTTTTTTTTTTTTTTTTTTTTGTCTTCATTTTTATTTCTTCCTTTTACTTTCCTTTAACTTGATTTAAGTAATGGAATACGTTATGAATCAGAAACATATTGGTAAGTTTTCAGTAGAAAATCTTCTAAAAGCAATCACCCATAGGTCTTGGTGCATTAACTTTTCCTCACTCACTCAGCCAGCTCGATAGCAGGCGCGAAAAATATCACCTCCCTCACTCAGCCAGCTCGCTTCCCAGTCCATACAAAATGGGCTGGACGATGGGAATATAAGTAAACAATCTATCCAATCTACACTTCACTACAAGTATCCACTTATGCCCGACATCTCTACTTCGGTGCCTGGTATCCTAAAATTGCTATGCAATCTAAATCCAAGCAAATCTAAGCATTGAAATAACCCCTTTCCTTGTCAGTTTATTCCAAAAGTCCCTCAATACAGGGCAGGTCCTAAGGACTGGACCAAAGCATGTTACCCCCGTCTTCAAAAAGGGGGATAGGAGCGACCCCATTAATTACCGCCTCATATCACTAACACGCATTCTTTGCAAAATGATGGAGCGCATTTCAGCTTCTAGCCTGCCCAAGCATCTTAACTGCAATAATATACTGTAAGACCTCCAACATGGTTTCAGAGAGAGGAGGTCTTGTGAAACCCAGCTCATCCAGTAAGTTTAGCAGCTTCCACGAAACACTTCACAAAGTCGCCAAACTGACCTTATCTTATTAGATTTTAGTAAAGCCTTCGACAGAGTTAATCAATTAAAGTTGTTTCACAAACATTACCAACATGGTGAGAGAGGCAATACTCTGTCCTGGATCAAAGCATATCAGATTGGGCGTTCTCAAACAGTAGTACTGGAGGGTGAATACTCATCAGAAATCCCTGTTAATTCTGGAGTCCCACAAGGTTCTGTGCTTGGTCCCTTACTATTCCTCCTTTACACAAACGACCTACCTGAGAATATAAACTAACAGGTACGACATTTTGCTGATGATACAGCTATTTACATCACATCAATAACCAGGATGACTCTGATACACTCCAAAATGACCTTGACACCTTACAAACAAGGGAAACCCTGTGGGATATGGATGTGTCAAGTCTTACACACAAATCCAGGCATCCAGCTCGGCACATCTACATGCTACATGGACAGGCACTAGAGACAGTTGATCAAGCCAAGTATCTAGACGTAGACAGCAGCAAAGACGAGCTGGAATACTCACGTTAAAAGGATTACAACAACAGCAAATAGGACACTAGGTTTCTTGAAAAGAAACACTAAAACAAAACGCAGGCATTCGCGAAACAGCATATCAGAATTAAGTTCATCCCCAAGTCGAATATGCATCCCCTGTGCGGAGCCCATACACATAGACCTATATAAATAAAGTTGAAATTGTCCAAAGACGGGTCATACGATCGGTTAACACAAATTCTTCTTCTTATGCTATTGTTACAAGCATGCAAAACTCACAAGTGTGGCGTTCATTTGAGGACAGGCGAGCCGACGCCTGCCTGATACTATTTCACAAAATACTTTATAGTCTTGTTGCTGTTCCCCTCCCTACATATTTTAGCCATCCCATCAGATTGACCAGGCATATGCACCCCCTTCACTACGTCCAGACACCAACTACAGCCATCTACTATACATTCCCAGTTTTTTCCTTGGCCATTGTACAGTGGAATCAACTTCCCCATCATCTTCCTATCCTCCAAGACCTAGAGTCATTTAGGTCAGGGGTAAGAAGAGTGCCACACTTTATCTATCTATCTATCTATCTATCTATCTATCTATCTATCTATCTATCTATCTATCTATCTATCTATTATCTATCTATCTATCTATCTATCTATCTATCTATCTATCTATCTATCTATCTATCTATCTATCTATCTATCTACGTATACTGTGTCGGTCAAATTTGGCCATTACCTCAGTTGGTATATGCCCTTATCCACAGCACTTGTTTTTATCTGGTTTTATTCTCTTCTGTAACAAATACTTTTCACTTTTTCTTCATACTGTTTCACTTTTACTTCTTTTATATACTTTGTCTTGCACGATGCCTCTGCGCCCACACCTGCACGATAGTCCTCTTAACGGGGTGCTGCAGTATAAATAGAGATAGATACTTTTAGTTTAGGAAGTGGCTATTGACAGCCGGCTGTCGATAGCGAATTCGCTATTGACAGCCGGCTGTCGATAGCGAATTCGCTATTGACAGCCAGCTAAGATATTGGATATATATACTATATATAATTGAATATATTCTGATAGAAAAATATGAATGCATAAATAAAAATGAAATAATTATAGAATATTATAGTGAACTATTAAACTTTTTTCATACAAATGAAAATTTTTCATCAGAATAATATGAACTATTAAAGTGTTCATTACACTTAAGGCATAAATGGTTGGAACTCTACCAGATGTAACTCCATGCTGTGGCTAAAATAAATAAATAAATAAATATTTAGTTTTATCGAATATTAAGAATCTCAATAGATAAATAAAGGAGTCTAAATAATGTATATGTAATTATTTTTAGCTCGCCTGCACGGAGTACATGGAGAGCTATTGTTGTCACCTCGGTCGTCTGAGTGCACTTTTGCGTTCCCGTCACACTGTGTTAAAGCTTTTCAAATGCTTATATCTCAACAGTCACCCATCACAGAGCACTCATATTTGGAACTTAAGTACCTGGGAGGGTCTTCTGATGACCTCAAACTATATCTAGACCACTGTGACCTATATTTCAAGGTTCAGTGATTTTGCCTATTATCTCGAATACTTTTTGATAGAGAAATGTCATACCTGGATTATTAGTTCCATGTGACCCGATAATTGACCATAAAATACATCTAGGTCTGTGTGACCTATATTTCATGGTTTAGTGATTTTGACTTTTATCTTGAATACTTTTTGATGGAGAAGTGTCAAACCTCGGTTATTTGTTCCATGTGACCCCATGATTGACCTCAGAATATATCTAGGTCACTGTGACCTATATTTCATGGTTCAGTGATTTTGCTTAATATCTTGAATGCTTTTGCACGACCTGCAGAAAAAGCGACCGACTGAAGTCGATTGATTTTCTAAGAGTGCCCTAAAATCACCGTGTTATTCTGTCAGTCTGTCCGTCCGTAACCCGTTTGTGAAAATTGGTGATAGTGACTTAACCGCTTGGAATATTTAAACAATTTTTGGCATACTGATAGATATCAATGAGATCTAACCAATGAACTTGCGAAATATTACATTCCATTTGGTATAGCCTCACCGAGGCGAAAAATGTGAAAATTTTCGAACTGCTTCTCCTCGGAAACCGTTAGGCCGATTGAAGTCAAATTTCATATGGAGCCTCTAATGGATGGGGGAAACCAAAATTTGCTCATGGGGTCCAGGTCACATGACCAAAATGGCCGCCAAGCCATATATGGTATGTCTGTCTGTCCGTCCGTAACCCGTTTGTGAAAATTGGTGAAAGTGTCTTAACAATTTTGGGCATACTGATAGATATCAATGAGATCTAACCAATGAACTTGCGAAATATTACATTCCATTTAGTATAGCCTCGCCGAGGCGAAAAATTGTGAAAATTTTCTTGGGCCGATTGAAGTCAAATTTCATTTGGAGCCTCTATGGGAAGGGGGAAACCAACATTTGCTCGTGGGGTCCAGGTCACATGACCAAAATGGCCGCCAAGCCACATATGGTAAAAACCCTTCAAAAATAGTCTTCTCCAGAACCACTAGGCAGATTTCCACGAAACTTGATAAATAGCATCCGGGACGTAGGCCCATCATAAATTGCTAAAATGGTGACCCTGGGTTGACCTTGACCTTATTTGTGCCTAGGTCAAACTTTGACAAATATGCTTTTGTATTGGAAACGTGAGAATGCATTTTATCCTGCAAACGATTCAGAATACAGAACTAAAGTAATGAGATCTAACCAATGAACTTGCGAAATATTACATTCCATTTAGTATAGCCTCGCCGAGGCGAAAATGTGAAAATTTTCGAGCTGCTTCTCGTCGGAAACCGTTGGGCCGATTGAAATCAAATTTCAAATAGAGCCTCTATGGGATGGGGGAAACCAAAATTTGCTCATGGGGTCCAGATCACATGACCAAAATGGCCGCCAAGCCATATACGGTAAAACCCTTCAAAAATAGTCTTCTCCAGAACCACTGGGAAGATTTCCACGAAACTTGATAAATAGCATCTGGGACGTAGGCCCATCATAAATTGCTAAAATGGTGACCCTGTGTTGACCTTGACCTTCTTTGTGCCTAGGTCAAACTTTGACACATATGCTTTTGTATTGGAAAAGTGAAAATGCATTTAATCCAGCAAACGATTCAGAATACAGTACTAAAGTGCAAGATATATTTTTGCTCCTTACGATAAGGCGCATTTATTGGGGGAACCGTTTTAGGTCCAGGTCACATGACCAAAATGGCCGCCATACCCATATATGGTAACACTTATAAAGCTAAAAGCATCCGGCGGGTCATGCACTTCAGCTGAATCACTGGTTTGATGTAGAAATGTCCCACCTTGATTATTAGTTTCATGTGATCTTATAATTGACCTCAAAATATATCCAGGTCATTGTGACCTATATTTCATGGTTCAGTGATTTTGCCTATTATCTCGAATACTTTTTGATGAAGAAACATCATACCTGGATTATTTATTCCATGTGACCCCATGATTGACGTTGAATTATATCTAGGTCACTGTGACCTATATTCCATGGTTCAGTCAGGGCTTTAGATATTTTTTTTCAAAAGAGTACAGTACTCTTCCTTTTTAAAAAAAAAGAGTAACGAGAAATTTTTAAAGAGTACTGAAAAAATAAACCAAAAAACTTTATTTTGCAGCCTCGACACAATGTTTTTATGGACTGATTTGTGGCCAGGTGTACTGTTTGTTTTCTTATACACCTATGGACACAAAAGCGTTCAAACTTTGATGAGCTTCATTTCATTCTGACTTGAAACATCATTCAATATATCCTTACATCCTATCAGTCAGCTGCCAGACAGAAATAAATTCAAAACACACGGTGGTGTACATTTCATTGTTGACTCCTGCACTGTCCAATCGAAATACATCTCAGATGTCACTCACAAAGTGTTTTCCAAAATGAGACCAATCAATTGCTTGATCTAGTTTCAGAAATCTTTGATGAATGGCATTTGCTTGTCAAACTAACTTGATGCAAAGAGATTCATACAAAGTTATTTCATAGGGGTTTGAACGCTTTTGTGTCCACAGGTGTAGATACACATATTCAATATCTGTGGACATTAGAAAACAAGCAGTATGCCTGGCCGCAAATCAGACAAAACAATGCCATATTGAAATCTCTTCTGAGCAGTTTGTTGGCGGAGAAATCTAACTTTTGGGGTTCAGTTCTCTTGGCGGATAGCAGGACTTCGATGTCTGATTATTGTGACCAAACAGTTTCTAAAAAAAATAGAATATCAGCTTCACTTTATTGTCCAAGATATGGAGTGAAACTCATATTCTTTAAAACTTTTATAATTCCTTTCAAAACCATATTCTCTATTTCATCATATATTGTCCCTGGATATTTATTTTCTTCCACCCTTCGATCGTGGGACCCATCGTGTTTCCTTACAGGCAATGTTATAATCGGAACCAGTTACTGGGTCAAAAATCTGTCAGGACCTTTTTCACAAAAAGTGCGGCAGAGACAGACTCCTGATCAGCTGAACAAAACTTAAGGATTGCAGTGCTCCAGCTAGCTGGGCTGGGTAGGGCACTTTTGGATGAATAAAATTGGGCACCATTTTTTGGTTTATGAAACGCCATCAAAATCGTTATGATCAATTGGCTTCTCTTAGTGAGGCTAATGGTACCAATGTCCCTACTGGAATTATATACATATTTATATGCATTTCACAAGTAAGTGGTGTACTGGGTCGAAGCAATAGCAACGTTTATTATTTAAAAATTTGAACATTTAACTTCTAGGTATCTTTTAATATAGAATTAGAATATTTAAATAAAAAATAATTTGTTTGATTCATCTGAAAGCGTGTTATTAAAGCAATACAAAAAATAACCGATGACTGAATAAATAATCTGTTCAAGGGAGACTACTCAATAGTTATCCATGTCATTTGATGCTCAACTGGTTGCCAATGATCTGCAAAGACTCTGTGATCAAAATGCGAAGCTAGTGTTTGCAATATCCCCGCGGCTTTATCAGTCTGCGACAGTATTGCAAGTAAACAGTGTGTATACCGAGCTGCGTTGCACAACACCTTGCAAAGACCCAGATCAACATGCGCAACCCGGGCAACCTTTTTTCTCACCTATCTCTGAGTAGCCCTGCAAAAGGCTCGTGGGGTCAGCGAAGACTGAGCAGTTTGCAATGATGCGCAGGCTACTCCGAGTCTTCACTGGTCGCACGATACTCGAAGACTTAGACCAGCATGCGCAACCACTATGTAAGTCAGAACAACATGTGCAACAACTACGCAACTACGCAAGTCCGTTTGGATAACCCAGCTTGTAAAATCAGCGATGCGCAGACTGATGCGCGTCGATACTGTTGAGCAATGACCTGCTCATCCAATCAATACGGCTAATGAAGGTTTGCGCGCATGCGCTGTCTGATCCGAGACTTCACTGCTCGCTCGTCTTACTGTAGTTCAGATTACTCCGGTTTACGCCCACCTAATTAACGATCGGATCGGATCTATGTGATATAATCTGGAAAGGACCGTAACCCCAACCCCAATAAAACTTGATTCCCTTGAAATAATTTATGAATGCATAATTTTACCGTGTGAGAATTTCCCGCCTTTTATTACACACGTCATTTATTTCACGTGCGTTCCAAATACGCTCTCAAAAAATATTAAATGCGTAATGCTAATTTGTTTTTCGTACCTGATACGCAGCAGATTTGAAAAAAGGAGTATCCTCCAAATTATTTTCGTAATTTACGCGGTACGCAGCCTTATCTAAAGCCCTGTAAAATAAATCAGTGATTTGGCCTGTTATCTTGAATACTGTTTGATGGAGAAAAGTCTCACCTGGATTGTGGGTTTTGTGTGATCCGATGATTTACCTCAAAGTATATCTAGGTCATTGTGACCTATATTTTATGGGTCAGTGATTTTGCTTATTATCTTGAACAATATTTTGATGGAGAAATGTTAAACCTGGGATATTACTTCAATGTAACCAGATGACTGACCACAAAATACATATACATGTAGGACAATGTGATCTACAGATATTTCGTGATTCAGTGGGTCTGCCAAATATTTTGAATACTTTTTTTTTGAGAAACTTCAATCCTGAATTATAAGTTTCATGTGACCAGATGATTGACACAGAAATATATCTAGGTCAGTGTGACCTATGATTTTGACTTATATTTCAGACACAATTTGATTCTAAAATGTAATATCTGGAATAAATGTTCCATGTGACCTGATCATTGACCTCAAAATATATCTAGCTGAGTGTTACCTATATTTCATGGTTCAGTAGTTTTACCTTATATCTTGAAGGCGCGAAACAGGCAAGCTACATGTATGCTGTCATGCGACAGCCCTTGTTACTGTACAAGTTAGCAGATCACTTTTAAAATTTTGGATGTTGGCTATCGACAGCCTGCTGTCAATAACGATTGCCTTCCTTGTAATTCCAAAATTGGATAGATATACTCGGAGCTGCTAATCTGGAGCAATGTGTACAGCTGAGTATACGTGCACAAACGAAAAGACATTTTCATGACACACATGAGCCTTATCCCAACATAGCTTCCACGCAGAGCTGAATCTGGTCGGCACACTAGTACTGGTAAACCGCTTAGAGGATCTAAGCCTGTCCAGGAACCGCGGTGCGAGGCGGACCGTCCATGCTAATAAACCCTATTGGTTTCATTGGGCGACAGGGTTTTAGGTGCCATTTCATCTCAATGTCGGGTAAAAGTCCCATAAAATTGGAAGCAACGTCTCCAAAATGACCTTTACAGTGTTGAGGGGGACGTTAAACCTCAAATCAAACAAACAAACAAATATCCCAACATAGCAGAAGGCACATTAGAGCTCTGGAGAAGGAGTAACGAGATTACGTCTGGCATTAAAATATGTTGTGGGTACGTGTTAGAATTGCCTTGTTGAGGCTTTTCCAACAGATACCAGAAATGCTGGGTTAACACCAGTTCTGAGGAAAGTTTATCTAAATATCTAGGTTTTCCTCCATATCTTGAGCTGTGGTGCAGTACAGTTTCATTTTGTAACAGTTTACTTAGCATTTAGTCTGAGAGACATTTAGACTTCTAAGCCCACCTTAGCATAAGCCTTACAAGGGAATACTGATGCCCACACCAAGGCCCATTTGTCAGATTCTCGGTAGACATGTATCTGTTCTTTAAACATTGACTAGACAAAATGGGTCTAGAGCTCTGAATGAACGTTAAATGGGCTGGAAACAAATAACATTGTTTTGTTTGTTGATTTGACGTTTAACGTCCCCATCAACACTGTAAAGGTCATTTTAGCGACGTTGCTTCCAATTTTTATGGGACTTTTATTGGATATTGAGATGAAATGACACCTCAAGCCCTGCTGCCCAATGAAACCAATAGGGTTGATAAGCATGGAGGGGCTGACTCGCATCGCATTGCCTGGGCAGGCTTAGATCCTCTAAGAGGTTTACCAGTACTTGTGTGTGGGTCAGTTTCAGCTCTGTGGGAAGCATCATGCAGCCCATCTATTTCTTCAAGCCCAGATGGGTGGGGGCTAAAATAACATTGTGGATTGTCCTATCTACATCTCGAACAGATCACTATTTACCATTGTTCTGATGATCACGACAACCCCTACCTTTTGAAAACAGTGTAGATCCAGATCGGATGGCTTCTGAAAAAGCCAACTGATCAGGATCTAAATGTTTGTCATTCAGTTTTTGAACTGGACAAATACATTATACATTGTGTATTCTGCAATTTATTTGGTTAATAAACAGAAATGGGTGTGGCAAAATTAATTCATTCAGCAGGACAATGGTTAATTGTTGTGGGCCTTGGAGTTTTACTATGTCAGTTTGTCCTATAAAAGTGTTCACTTTCCATATGCATGTTTGGCCATGATGTGATGCATAGATAACTTGTGAAACAAGAGGGCCCACAGGGTCCTGAATTGCTCACCTGGGTATCAGTGTCTTTATTACATTTTAACCCAAGGGCTATAATTTGAACAAACTTGGTAGCGGTCCACTAGATGAAGCTTCATACCAAATATCAAAGACCGGGGCCTTCTGGTTTCAGACAAGAAGATTTTTAAAGGTTTTCCCTATATACGCCTATGTGAAAACAGTGGGCCCTGGCACAGGGGCATTTTTTACCCCAGGACTATATTTTGAACAATCTTGGTAGAGGTCCACTAGATGAAGCTTCATACCAAATAATGACCTGGGCCTTCTGGTTTCACACAAGAAGATTTTTAAATGTTTTTCCTATATAAGTCTATGTAAAACTGGTGGGCCCCGACGCGGGGGGGATTTTTTAACCCAGTGCTATAATTTGAACAATCTTGGTAGAGGTCCACTAGATGAAGCTTCATACCAAATATCAAAGACCTGGACCATGCGGTTTCAGAGAAGAAGATTTTCAAAGTTTTCAGTAAAAAAAAATCTATTTTTAGCTTCGGTGACCTAGATGTGCAATGGACCGGAACGATTTGAACAACTTTGAAAGGGGACCACCTAAGCATCATTCCTGTGAAGTTTGGTCAAAATACGATGGGTGGTTTAGAGCTTTAGAAGGAGATGTTGTTTGAAGAAATTGTTTAGGCATGGACGGACGGATGCACACACTCACGGACACACGGCGGACAAAAAGTGATTCCAAAAGCTCACCTCGTCACTACGTGACAGGTGTACTAAATATACACGGTTTTGATTTTTTCACCACACAAAAGTCTATGCGACCAAATTTTACCTTGGCCTAAAATAGGTCAAGGTCATTCAGGAGTCATCATCTGAACAAATTTTGACGGGCTCGAGTCCCCAATGCCACATACCAAGTTACATGTTAATTGGCCCACTGGTTTCAGAGAAGAAGATTTCTGAAGGGTTTTTACCTTATATGGACATGACAGCCATATTGGTCATGTGAAGCCCCCGCCCATAGGGGCTTGAAGAAATATATGGGCTGCATGATGCTTCCACGCAGAGCTGAATCCGGCCCGCACACTAGTACTGGTAAACCGCTTAGAGGATCTAAGCCTGTCCAGGAACCGCGGTGCGAGGCGGACCGTCCATGCTAATAAACCCTATTGGTTTCATTGGACGACTGGGCTTGAGATGTCATTTCATCTCAATGTCGGGTAAAAGTCCCACAAAATTGGAAGCAACGTCTCCAAAATGACCTTTACAGTGTTGACGGGGACGTTAAACCTCAACTCAAACAAACAAAATATTGGTCATGTGATCAAATTCATATTGATTAATTGTCATTTCCTTGTTCTTAAAAACTTTCATGTGAAATTTCGTTACAAATGGCTTTGTGGTTTCTGAGAAAAATAAGTTTTAATTCTCATATCTGAATAACCTTGAACAAAGGTCAAAGAATAACCTTGACCTTGGATACTCATATTGTTTCATCCTCCCATTTAGTTTACTGCATCTACTAATTTTCGGATCACAGGCTGCAATAGTTTCCAAAAATACACGCTTTTGACTTTTCCCATACAAAAGTCTATGTGACCAAATTTGACCTTGGCCTTAAATTGGTCAAGGTCATCCAAGGGTCATCATTTGAACAAAATATGATAGACCCGAGTCCCTTATGCTACATACCAAGTTTCAGGCTAATCGGCCCACTGGTTCCGCAGAAAGATTTTGAAGGGTTTTTACCTTATATGGGCATGGCGACCATCTTGGTCACGTGACCTGGACCCTGCGAACAAACTTTCGTTCACCCATCCCATGGATGCTCCATATGAAATATGACTCCAATCGGCCTTGGGGTTCCAGAGGAGATGATGTTTGAAAATGTTGACAGACAACAGACGACGGACAGACAATTGTCAGTCAATAAAGAACAAAAGGGCTGAACTTCATACTATTATCGACTCAGCTAAGCCGGACATCATTTTGGGCAATGAGTCCTGGCTAACCCCAGAAATTAAAAACTCAGAAATTTTTCCAGAATCTTTTGAGGCTATCCGGAAAGACAGAGTTGGGGATGCACATGAAGGTGTCTTTGTGGCTTTCAAGCGAGACCTACTCTGTACAGAAACTCCGGAGTTGGACACCAAATGTGAATTAGTTTGGTGTAAATTGAACATTATTGGATGTAGGACTCTGTACCTTGGTTCCTTTTATCGCCCACCAGATCAGATTGACCCAGAATATCTTGAGGCTTTTAATTCATCTTTGTCTAGGATAATGTCGAATGCAAATGCCCATATTTTGGTTGGCGGAGACTTCAATTGTGGTGACATTGAATGGAGCAACATGCAGGTGCCCCATGGGGTATCTAAAAGGCAGACACAGCAACAGCTTTTAGATATATAATCAAAGAACACTGCCTAGCCCAAGTAATTAATATACCCACCCGTCAAGAAAAGACCCTCGACCTATTATTTACAAATTCCCCATCCCCAGTTAACCGAGTTAAGGGGATGCCCCCGATCGGCAAAGCCGACCACGACATAGTCCTTATTGAATACGACATAAAAGCAAAACGAATCAGACAAGCCCCGTGTAAAATATATCTATATAAACGTGCGGATATGGATGGTCTGCGTGACCATATGGCGCGATTTAGAGATTCGTTCCTTTCCTCTGACCTTTCGCACATGTCAGTTAACGACATGTGGGTCAATTTTAAGACCGAATTAACTGCGGCTATGGAAAGGTTTATTCCAACGAAAATGACCAAAACAAAGCATAGTGCGCCTTGGATCGACAACACGATCAAGCATCTAATTAGAAGACGCAATCGAATGTACTTTCGTGCTCGTAAGTCTAGTAGCCCTGACGTTAAGAGCCATTACAAACGGTTCAGAGCACATGTACAAAAGGTAATAAGAGATGCATATTGGAAGCATGTTTCCAGCATCTTCACCTTTGAGGATGATAATACAGATCCCGACAGTCCCCAGAAGAATGGTAAAGTAAAAAAGTTTTGGTCATTCGTAAAGTCCCTGAAAAAGGAAGCTTTTGGGATCACTTCGTTAAGAGATAACGGTATTCTCAAAACAGATTCGCGCGATAAGGCCAACATATGTAACAAACAGTTTCAATCTGAATTTACGCGTGAAACTGATGGTGAGCTACCAACTAAAGGTAATAGTCAGTTCCCCTCAATAGGGGACATAACAGTTGACCCAAACGGGGTCGCCAAACTGTTAGGTAAGCTCAAAATACGTAAGGCATCTGGGCCGGATGACCTGAATGCCAGGGTGCTTAAAGAATGTGGTGCTGAAATTTCACCTGTGCTGGCCCTTATCTTCAATGAATCACTCGCCCAGGGCACTGTACCAGATGACTGGCGACAAGCTAATGTTACCCCGGTCTATAAAAAAGGAGAAAAATACGATGCAGCAAATTATAGACCAGTGTCGCTAACATGCATCTGTTGCAAACCCTGGAGCATATAATAGTTAGTAACATCAACAAGCACCTAGCCTTTGAGAGCATTCTTGCTGACTGTCAACATGGTTTCCGAAGTCAAAGGTCTTGCGAAACTCAATTAGTTCAGTTTTACCATGACATTGTGAGCAATCTGGATGGGGCCACAAACCGTGGCCACAAACAGACTGACCTGATTATCATTGACTTCGCTAAGGCCTTTGACAAGGTACCTCACAGGAGGCTATTGTATAAATTGGATTACTATGGGATAAGAGGATTCACACACAGGTGGATTAGCTCATGGCTCTCAGGGCGCTCACAACAAGTTGTACTTGATGGCCAAGCGTCTGATCCAGTCCCTGTTTTATCTGGTGTCCCCCAAGGTTCGGTCCTTGGACCGGTCCTTTTCTTGGTATTCATTAATGATCTCCCTGATAACATCAGGTCATCTGTCCGTTTGTTTGCTGATGATTGTGTCCTTTATAGGAATATATATTCTTCTTCTGACTGTCTTATTCTACAAGATGACCTGAATCAACTAGCACAGTGGGAGGCCGATTGGCAGATGAAGTTCAATGTGGCCAAATGTCATTCAATGAGGGTGTCGCGACACCCTCCTGACAAACAAATTAAGTTTGACTATAAACTACACCAGCAAATCTTGGAGCAGGTTCAATCCGCCAAATATCTTGGTATCACCATCACTGATGATCTTGATTGGGGTCAACACGTTTCAGAAATTACATCAAAAGCAACTAGGACTTTAGAATTTCTTAGACGAAACTTGGCTTTTGCACCTAGGCAGACAAAGGATGTTGCATATAAAACATTGGTTCGCCCTCAGCTAGAATATGCATCACCCATTTGGCATCCCTATGTTAAAACTCAGATTCAGCAGGTGGAGAAGGTGCAGAGGACAGCTGCTCGATGGACCTGCCGACGATGGCGCAATAGAAGCAGCGTCGGTGACATGCTTAACGAGCTAGAATGGCCGTCCCTAGAGGCCCGTCGTGAGCAGTCCTCTTTAACCTTCTTCTATAAGATACATTCAGGTACAGTGGCCGTTAATAAAGATAAATACTTGACCCCTGTGACAGTTTCAACTCGAACAAGGGCATCAAAAGTAAACAACTCACAGTATCACAGGTACCAGTCCTACAGTGATGCCCTGAAAAATTCCTTCTTCCCTAGGACTATTCCCCAGTGGAATAGTCTTCCCTCTTCTGTGGTGATTGCTAAGACTGCAGAGGAGTTCAAAGCCCATACAGTGTAAGATTGAGACTCAGAGGTATGCGTTTTAGTATACCTCTGTTATTCAGATTGTAAATAGTTTTAAGGACTCATCCAGTGACTTCTCTTTTTTTTTTTTCAGCTAAATTCTAAATTTAGCTACGCACCCAACTGAGGTAATGGCCAAATATGACCGACTCAGTATAAGAAGATAGATAGATAGATAGATAGATAGATAGATAGATAGATGGATGGATGGATGGATGGATGGATGGATGGATGGATGGATGGATGGATGGATGGATGGATGGATGGATGGGTGGGTGGGTGGGTGGGTGGGTGGGTGGGTGGGTGGGTGGATGGATGGATGGATGGATGGATGGATGGATGGATGGATGGATAGATAGATAGATAGATAGATAGATAGATAGATAGATAGATAGATAGATAGATAGATAGATAGATAGATAGATAGATAGATAGATAGACAGACAGACAGACAGACAGACAGACAGACAGACAGACAGACAGACAGACAGACAGATAGATAGATAGATAGATAGATAGATAGATAGATAGATAGATAGATAGATAGATAGACAACGGAGCCTTACCATACTATAAGCTCTCCTATGAGCCTTTTGCTCAGGTGAGCTTAAAAACTCAGGAATTTCCGGTCACCGGCAAAACAGTAAATATGTGTTTGCATTAAGAAGATTAATAAGGCTTCACAATATTCTTAGTCGTAGAAATGATATGTATCAGATGATAGACAGTCACCAAATCATTGGAACAGCTGGTAATATCACTACTTTAGCAGGTTCCATGGTAAAGACCAGCTGATGGGATAATCACATCACCTGAAGCCATTATATAATAAATTATATTAAAATAACCTGTCCAGAAATGTTTATAAAGTAAAACATATAATAAATTTGCAATAATCCATTTTCATCAATTTAGTTTGCTGGCTGTCAATAGCGAATTTGCTATCGACAGCCGGCTGTCAATAGCGAATTCGCTATCGACAGCCGGCTGTCAATAGCGATCGCCTTTATTTTATCATAAAAACAAAATAGTTAATGAATTTTATCGGCCCCGATAGCTCAGTGGTAAAGCGTCCGCTTCGGGAACGGAAAGTGGCGGGTTCGATCCTCGGCCGTGCCATACCAAAGGCGTGAAAAATGGTACTAGGCGCTCCCTTGGCTGACGCTCGCATTTTCAGGGGTAGCCCTCGGAAGATAAATGAAGGCAGGTAGGTATTTGTTAAAGGATACTTTGTTTGTCGCAATAAAAGCTCTATGTTATTTGTTTAGGATATGCAACGTTAAATAAAGCTTCTTTAACTTTTTCTTAAATTTATTGCGATAACTGACCCCTACAGCAGCCTTGAAATCATTTATGAGCCGAAATTGCTATGGGCCGATTTTGTCATGGGCCAAAATGACATGGACCCCAAAGTACAATAACGCATTATCATTTGGCGTGCCATCAGAACATTTCTGACTCGCGTGCACAGCAAAATTATGCTTACTTGAACGGGAAGTGATGCACAGAGATATTGCGAACACACGCGAACTAGAATGGGAAGCGATGCACAGCTCTTCTATTCTTGCCTTTTCAAACTCAACCTTCGGTTGGTTGGTTGTTGCTAAGCCCCAATCGGCTGTAGTTGTCTCTTTCCTTTTTTCTCCTATTACTGCTACTCGCTCACATCTGAGCATTACGAGCAGGATTTCCTGGGTGGTAACCAGTAATTTTTTTAAGCAATGTGGATGAAGTGCCTTGCTCAAGGGCACAACACTTTGGTCAGCGGGAGGCTCAAACCCGCAACCTCTCGATCACAGATCCTTTACTTTACTTTAGGATGATGGGGGGGTGTATGATTTAGGCAGATGCCTCTTGTGCCCCATGGACCTCCATAGAAATACCAAAACGCACCTGTATTTACCAAAACGCACTGCCAATATTGGGTTTTTCTATGTAGGTTAGGGTGAATTCAGCATTTGTTAAGAGGATTAGACACCTAGAAACAAATATATATATATATCTATATATAATACATAAATATATATAAATATATAGATAGATATATTGATATAATATTAACATTTGAGCCAGGGCACAGCAGTTCCTACAATTTAGACGTGCGCCCTGCGCATCTATATAGTATACGTCTGACCAGAGACTTCTGCATGAAGGAGCATTTTGGCCCTTAGCTACCCAAGCTTAGGCTGCACAAACGAAGACTGATCAGACTGCGCACACACGCAGGCTTTTCTTAGTTTTCACTGGGCGCACATGTAAATGGTAAGAAATGCTATGTCCCGGCTCATTTTTTATTCGTAAATGGCCATTATATATTAGAGGGTTATTGGTTTCTTTTAATAACGTGAACCTTTTATTTTGAACTTTGATACTCAGATGTTCATTTTAAGTTGTAGATAATGTATCTATAATGCACATAAACTGATATTTCTAGTGCGTTTTGGTAATTGTTTTTTGTCAGAGTGGCATTCTTAGAAAAATCCAATATTGACAGTGCGTTTTGGTAGCGTTTTGGTAGGTACTGCTGAGCCCAAGCTCAAATGTATAATATGTATAAACGGGTTCGTAGAAATACCGGAACACACCAAAACACCGGAACACACTTGTAATTACCGGAACACACTCATTTTTTTATTTTATGTCATTTAAAACCTTATTTATGACTCAATTACAGTTTTAGTGTGTATGATGTTGTTACTAACAATTCTGATCCTACAATCATACAATAAATTAATCTTATTCCATTTCATTTTTATAGAAAATGTGTTCCGATGCGGAGGGTCTCAATATTGAAGAGATATTTAATTTAAGGTTACAACTCTCTGATAAACTCATCTGATTACAAAATGAAGTCAATTTGCATATTCTTCCATAAAAAATAAATAAAGATTTGACATTTCCAACAATGTGTCTCCGTTTCAGACGATAAACATGAAATGTCAAAACCGTTAGCTGGGAAAATATATCAAAATGTTATCTGCAATTTTTAACCAGTCTGCTTAGTGCTGACTGTCCTCCCCATGCTTTTGCCCTGTCTGATGTTATATGTGGTTTACGGCCTAATGAACAGATAAGGTCATGTCTGTCCGTAATGCACCAGCCTATTGGCCTTATTCTGAGCAGAGAATGAAAAAGGATAACTGGTGATGAAACATAGCAAGACATGTTTTTTATATTTGCACATTTGTATTTCATCATTATTCAATTCATTATAAAACTCTCTCTCTCCTCTCTCTCTCTCTCTCTCTCTCTCTCTCTCTCTCTCTCTCTCTCTCTCTCTCTCTCTCTCATGTATACACAGAAATCAACTTAACTAAAGCATTTGAAGAAGCGTCCCAATTTGTGCCATGTCATGAGAAAACCTGTGATCAAACATATGTTGCCAGCAAAGGTCTAGATCAGACTGTGTAGCGATGCGAGTTGGACCGTCCATGCATATAAACTCTTTGGTTCCACTAAGCGGCAGGGCTTGTTATGTCATTTCAATTAGTCCAACAAAATGGGAAACAATGTCTCTATAATGACCTATAAAGTGTTGATGAGGATGTTAAACCTCAAATTAAACAATACCCATTTTTTATAAATTAATCCCCATCGTAATTCTTTTTTTTTAATTAAAATAATATATTGAAGTTAATTAATGAAATATAAGTTTCTAATACCTAACTCAACGTGACAAACATTTACTGGATCACACTGCCATATAACAGGATTAATCATTTGATTCTTAACTGAGCCAGGGTGAATAAAGTATGTTCACATGTTAAATTTGGTCAAACTATGACACACCAAATATATATTAAGCACATATCCCGCCCCCCCCCCAAAAAAAACTATTTAATTGGCCCCAAACAATTTTTTTGAGTGTGTTCCGGTAATTACCAGTGTGTTCCGGTGTTTTGGTGTGTTCCGGTATTTCTACGAACCGTGTATAAACGCTTATATTTATTTATATCCTATATATATATATATATATATATATATATATATATATATATATATATATATATATATATATATATATATATATATATATATATATATATATATATATATATATATATATATATATATATATTTGTTTCTAAGTGTCTAATCCTCTAATTCACCCTACCCTACATAGAAAAATCCAATATTGGCAGTGCGTTTTGGTAAATACAGGTGCGTTTTGGTATTTCTATGGACCGTGCCCAATGTCTGTTCTTGTTGAAACGGTCTAGTCTCGCCCCCGCCCATCCGATGCGCTACCACTGCACCAAAGCGCTCTCGAAAGTTATTCTCGCAGTATCTTCTGTTAGTAGAACTATCACTCACATATTCGCGTTTTGGTGGTGCGCTTAAAAAGTCCTGTTATCATGGTTAAATTAATGCATTAGTTGTATGTTCCTAAACAATCTGTTTATATCATGGGCTAGAAAAGGTAACTCTTATTCAAACTAGAAATTTTCTACAGCTGTAACTGCATCGTGGAGCGTGATAGCTCAGTGGTTAGTGCACTTGCCTCTGATGCTAGAGGTCCCGGGTTCGATCCCCGGCAGCGGCGATAAAATTTCGGTGTCCGAGCACGCTCCATTGGCATCATTTGCAGGGATGAATGTCATAAAGTGCACCGTCCTTCGGATCGGGACGTTAACTGGAGGCCCCCTGTGCAGGGAGAACCATCCCATGTGCAGGTTAAAGATCCCTACCGTAATTACATGATTACTGTGTAGGCTTTCATCCTGCAAATCCTGGAGTGTATGTAATATACACCTGCGGTAATGGTCAAATGTGACCGACGCAGTATCAGAAGATAGATAGCATCGTGAAACGAAGACCCACTTTAACTCCACTTTATGTAGAGAAAAGTAGGGTTAACGGGGGTATACCGTATCTGCCTAATTTTTTTCTAAAATAACCATAGATTTTGGGTAATCGTTAGAAATACCTCATTGAGGCGGTTCTAACGAACAACAAAAATCTATGTTAAAAGCAGAAATAAGAAAGATGTAATCGTTGTCATTTCTGACACCATGTTGTTCGCCATAACTTCACATGGACATGTTTTCTGAATGGTCGGGTATAAAAGCCAAGGCCGTGCCAAAAATTGCCGATCCGAAGATTTTATTTTTCGGAAGTCTAACCGAAGAAGAAATGTTAGTGGTTAAATTTTAATATGATAATGTTAATTATATCAAATGTGATACTCAGCATAGTTTTTGTTCTTTGTGTTGCCCTAATTTTTGTTTCATTGCAATTTTTAGGGGTATAAAAGCCAAGGCGGTTTTTATCGTACGTTTTGATCGAATTTGAATGAAATAGACATGGATGTGTGAAAAAATGTACATGACAACCCCCAAAAAAGTATTTTCTAAACCTTTTATTGTAATTATTCCAGTCAATTCCTTTTAGTATCTGTAATAACCGTATTTTTGGTGGTTTTATGTAGGCCACGTCGTATGAACCGCAACGGAGGGCAATGTCAGATAAATGATAAGGGCATTTTAATATACTACCTGAATGGTAGGAACTAAAGATAGAGCTTTATGAAACTCATCATATTTCTTAATCATGTTTTAGACATATTTATTATGTTTTGATACTCATGGGCGTAGCTGTTGGTGAGATTGGTGCGATTTGGTCGCACCAATATTTTGAATTGGTGCGACTAGTCTCACCAATAATTTTGACACAGATATTCTAGGTAAAAAGTGCAAAATTGTGGCTATCATTCAAGTAGAAAACCCCTTCCCAAAATACGTCAGAAGCCACCAGAAAGCACCATTTTTTCAAAATTTTCCGTGGACCCCGCCCCCACCCCAGCCCACCCTAGGAGGGCTTCACGACTTAGGCGTTGTAGAGGTTTTGGTCGCACCAATGTCAAATTCATGGCTACGCCTCTGATACTTACCTATTTTGTATTATTATTGCTTATTAATATGCTTCAGTCAGACAGCTTACTGTGGATGTGTGATGGATGAAGAAATTAAATATTAGAACGAGTTGTCCTTGTCCATTGTTTCCTTATAAATGAGTGTGCACATTCTTTATCAAAAAACTAACAACTGCCCTTCTTGGATCAGTGGAAGGGAGTGAATGACTGAAGAAAATATTTCATGTTCAATCTCCACGAAAGAAGGCTGCCGACCTCAGCAGGTATCGAACCCGCCTCCTCCTGAACATCAGTCAGTAAAGAGCTCCTACTGGCAGTTAACAAGTAAACAGAACCCTGCAGGCACACAACGTTGAATCAATGTTGTTTCAACCTTGATTCAACGTGGAGTGCCTGCTGGGAGCAGTTTTTTTAAACTTTTTCTAAAAAAAAAGTTTGGTGGACAAGATTTTTTACTTCCCTTACAAAGTATCCCAGTGTCGTTTTAATGACATCGAATCAACGTCGTAAAACTCTGAAGTCCGTGACCAATCATTGAAACAACGTCGCATATACAAGCTTTGTCCACTGGGATAACGGTCTGATGTCACTTAACAACATGGGTCGTCATTCGATTCGGATCCTTTCGCTCGTTGTGTGCCCTCCCTTTCGGTCCTCGTCGGTCGTTTCCTGTAATAAGGTAATTCAAAAAATAGAAACAAAAATAAATTAAGAAATTCGATCAATTACGGTGATTCTGGTGAGTATATTTGGTTTTATCACGAAAACATAATAAGTATAATCAAATTCAAATATCATAAGGCCAAAAAGAAGTAATTTAACCGATGAATTTGAAAGAAATTCGGAATTGTCAATACTTTTTCGCCGCCTTGGCTTCTATACCCCTGGATTTCGGAAAACAGTTATTAAAAGATATATAAGCAATATAGATAAGTGAAACTACTTGTAGTTATTGCATATCTAATTTATAATAATTTAATCCCACATTCACCAAAATATATATCTTACTTGTACCTAGAGACTAAAAATAAAATTTTCGGTAGGCTCGGCGGCCCGGCCCGGCGCGGCCTTGGCTTTTATACCCGACCTTTCTGAATGGAAGTTGCTAGACGACCGGATCCGGTCTTCTAGCCTCTGAGTCTAGAACGCCGGACCCGGCATTCTAGACCTAGCGGCTAGAAGACCCGGTCCGGTCGTCTAGCCATCCTCCCGTTGCCAGGCTAGAATGCCGGCAATAGAATATTTGATAACTATAATCCACAATGTAGCCTAAACTAAATTAGAAAGGAACATTTACCTGAGTAGTATACCGGCCTCTTTGGCCCCAATGACGTCACAAGATGGTCGACAAGATGACCGCCATATAAGGAAGTCGGATGACCCTCCATGACCTCGCGGGGGTCGCTCTCGATGCGGGGTTTTGAGACCAAGATGGCCGCCATTTATGACGCTCGATCACCTCGCGAGGGGTCGCCTGATGACCTTTGCGGAGCGGGGTGACGCGTTTAGTAGAAACGCCCTGGACCACGGGACGGTAGCGTCACGTCCAAGGGCACGGAGTTTTGCTATATACGGGCTCATCTATAGGGTGGAGGGGTGTAACCTTTTTTACGGATTATCGAACATACACCGATCTGGAGTGAAGGAAGTCGGATGACCTTGTGGGGGTCGCCTTTGTAGGCCAAGGTGGCCGCCGGGTGACTGTTTAGACAGAGACACCATATCCATCAGATCCGTATGCCACATGCTGTCCAGCCCTTCGACAATCACTCTAGATCTCCGGAATCTCCTTCTGGTCCCCTCTCGTAAGCGAGTAGGCTTCCTGTTTTGAAGCCATTTTACTTCGATCCGAGCCATATGGAACCGGATAGGAGAGGTGAAGCTCGAGCCCTTCTTCTTCTTTTGACTAAATTAGATGTCAAAATATTTAGCAGACGACAATTAAAATAATAACTCGCATTATTTTGCCTACTCCCTTTGCTGCCTCGTCACTAAATGATTGCAGAATGACTAAACTCTTCGTTTAATACGTCGGCTGACCTTAGATGACCTTTCAGACCGGTGTAGGTCTTCACCACTAACTATCGGAAAATGGAACAGGCTGGGAGAGTCCATTATCGTATGTGGGTTAGACCATTTACGATTATAGAACGTGGATCTATAATGAGAAAAACATTCGCCCAATCCGCACTCATTACGAGCACTCACCATTTCAAGCCTAACATCCTATAAATGGAACGAGACAAACAGCGTAGATCCTGATGACACGGCCCTAGGCAAACGGTACGGGCTACGACCCATTATACGGGAATGTTTTGAATCCCGACTTTTTTCATGAAAATGAGCAAGAGGCCTAAAATCATATCGTAGATGGCACATTTCTATCAAGTTTTATCAAAATATATGCAAAGGCGTGGCAGTAAATGCCATTTTTCAACTACCTGTCGATTCCACTCGTCTAAGATGGAAGAACTCATTCGGCTTAAATGGCCTTTGGTCAGTTTTTATCGCGTTATAGCACTGACTCATTAAATTCGACACCATTTCAAGCCTATTTATACGCTGTTTTTTTCTAACTTCGACTAGTTTATTTATATACATCGCCATTGTAAGACGAAAAATTCTCTCCGTCGCAGATGAAATTTAATGAGAAAAACATTCGCCCCATTTCGCCCTTTTAATTGTCTTCACTCGTCTAAGAAACTCATTCGATTTAAATGGGTTTATGCCAGTTTTATCGCGTTACGGGTCGTTAAAATCAGCCGCATTAATTGTTTTTCAACACTTACCCAGGTATTAACTATTATGAGTTCCGATGGTCACCGTCACTTCAGCCGCCCCCGCTCATAGGGGATTGAAGAAATAGATGAGGCTGCGCAGAGCTGAAACGACCTCATACTGGAAAGGTTCTAAGACTGCCAAGGCAAAGCGGTGCGAGGCGGCCTCTATAAACCCTATCGATTTCATCTGGCGACAGGTCTCGAGATGTCATTTCGTCTCCGTATATTTTCCTTTATTATACCGCGATCGGTCACATTTGACCATTACTCGCAGGTGTACATTACATACACTCCAGGTTGCAGGGTTGAAAACCTACAAAGTCATCGTGTAATTACGGTAGGGGTCTTTGACCTGTACAGGAGATGACTCTTCCAGCATAGGGGACCTCCAGTTAACGTCCCGAACCGAAGGACGGTGCGATTTTTGGCTTTTACCCCCAGCAAATGATGCCAATGGAGCGTGTTCGGACACAGACCGAATTGTCTACACTCGTCTAAGATGGAAGGACTCGTTCGGCTTAAATGGGGGTAGGTGAGTTCCTTTAAACGCCGTTTGATGACCTTTATGTATTGTAACAAATATTTTCTCAATTTCGATACACGTTTTCCGCATATGCCTATTGGCCCTTTTCGGGGACATTTGCAAACAGTGTGGGCCCAGATCAGACGCGGCGTTCGACCTCATTAATCTCGCAAAGTTTATCGCTACCTTAACACCGCTTTTATTGGAACACTCCATAATTTTAGGCAGAAGATTCCATCGAGGGTTAGACCATGAGAATATGGCATATAGATTTATACGCTGTTTTTCACATGGTTCTCTAACTTTATAACGGTAGGGGTCTTTAAACTGCACCGTACCGATCCGAAGGACGGTGCACTTTTTGGCTTTCATCCCCGCAAATGATGCCAATTGAAATCGAAATAATCACCGCGTCAGACATACATACAACAGAACCATCTCGTTAAAGATACGTTGTGGATGCGCGTTGAGGCGGATCATTAAATACGGGTTTCGGGATCCAGCCTCGGTGAGGCGGCGCATAACGCCTAAGTTCTGAGCGTTTGTTAGAATGAGGTGATCCCTCAAAGACATGTAAAAAATCAAAGTAGTAACAGTATCGAATATATACGTTGTCGTGCATAAGGAGCGCTACGAAAAAAATCAAAGTAATAACAGTACCGAGAATCTACCTTATCGCGCATAAGGCTTGCTACGAAGAAAAATCAAAGGAATAGCAGTACCGAGAATCTACCTTATCGTGCATAAGGCTTGCTACGAAGAAAAATCAAAGTAGTAGCAGTGCCGAGAATCTACCTTATTGTGCATAAGGCTTACAACGAAAAAAATCAAAGTACTAACAGTACCTTAATTCACAATTTAAGACAGATTACATGCATACACCCCTCCCTCCTCTTTCTCCGAAACAAACGAACAATAGGTCAAAGAGACCCAGGTTCATCTTTGATTGTTTTCGAATCAGGTGAGTTTCATTGTGTAAAACGTTCAGGGGAGTTCTCTTCAGATTCTGCCTCATTTCAGTTCCCTGGCGAATTCAAGTGAGATAAATTACCTACTTATTAAAGAACAATCTGAAAAAAATGAGTCAAAGGTTAATTTCAGTTGGAAAATAACTTGTTGACAAGAGGAAAGAGTATGACATCATCCAGAAAGTTCGGGTTTACATTATTTTTTAGAATATTACCTAATCTTATTCCACAACCCTCTGGAATGTTTCACAGAATTTTGCGAGTGTATAAAAAGAACTGGATTTTTATTCTTTTTTTCCAAAAGGCTTGTTTGCTTTATCTTTCTGCTACACCTGGCTCGTAACAAAAATTGGGGGCTGCCTGGCTCGAAACAAGATGCGTAACCTTGAGATTCCATCGGGGCTTGAAGAAATAGATGGGCCGCATGCTGCTTCCACGCAGAGCTTAATCCGACCCAAACACGAGTACTGGTAAACCGCTTAGAGGATCTAAGCCTGTCCAGGCAAAACGGTGCGAGTCGGACCCGTCTATGCTTATTAACCCTATTCCTTTCATTGGGCGGCAGGGCTTGAGATATCACTTCATCTCAATGTCGCGTAAAAGTCCCACAAAATTGGAAGCAACGTCTCCAAAATGACCTTTACAGTGTTGACGGGGACGTTAAACCTCAAATCAAACAAACAAACAAAACTTAGGTGAATTCCAAAGCAACTTCCTTTCACGTAACTCCCGATGCTGATGCTGCTTTTTTCGCAGCTGGATTCACAGGAGACCTCGCAAAATAAAAGTAACCTATACATACCTCGCTCATTTGAGGTCCCTAGAGACTTCGTCCCAGATAAGATGCCTGCAGGTTTTGCTTGCTGTCAGTTTTATCATTAGGCCTCTCATCGCTGTTGATTCGAACCTCGCTAAGGTCACATGTCTGCAGCTAACAGAAAGTGAGGTTGTTCCCCCCTACCCCCGAGTACTTCGGTTTTCTTTAAACTTAAACGATCGGCTCGACTTGAGTGAAATAATCTTGTAAGGGACGTAAAAATGAAAAAGATAGATAGATAAATAAATGTCTTATGTGCATTGCTTTCAGACCTTGCTTGTGCGTGTTCCGGAGATACATTCGTCTTACATCGAGACTTCACCTTATGTGAGTTCCCTGGAGAATAGGTCCCGGCCGTCGGAAATAGATTCGGCTGCATGGTGCTTCCGCGCAGACGGGAAACTGACGGCACATGGATACTGGTAAACCGCTTAGCACACAGCTTCTGCAGACAAAGTGGTGCGAGTCAATTCATATAAGTCCTACGACAGGACTTGAGATGTCATTTCATCTCAATGTCGGATAAAAGTTCGAAAAAAAAAAGGAAGTTAAATCTCAAACTGAATGAAATAATGTTAACGGGGACATTAAATCTAAATTTTAACAAAAGTTCCATGGAGCCCTCGCCCATGTGACATCACGAAAACACGCCTGTATAAATTTGAACCCATTGAACACCACTTTTATAAACAATGATAAAGTAAATCTAGGGTTTACAATGGTAAACCTTAATTTTCTTATTTCTGTGCTAAAATAAAGGTTGTGGGCACTCGCTACGAGGCGGTTCTAACGTGTACATATAGGCGGTTCTAACGTATACCCACAATCTATATTTTGAGCATAAATAAGAAAATTTAAAAAAAAATCATATGAAAAAAAAAAAAAAAAAAAAAAAAACATTTTTCGGTGGTAACATTTGCAGTGTATTTAAATAGGCGTGTTTTCGTAATGAAGTTCCCTAGAGACTTTGCCTGAGGTGAGTTCCCCCGCGGACCCCGCTTTTTGTCACTTCCCTGGAGACTTCTACTCGATAAGGAGTCTGGATGTTCACCTCAGGACAAGTTGGTGAGGCTTAACTTGAGTCCAGTGGAAACTTTGCCTCTGGTCAGTTCTCTGGAGACTGCGCCTTAGGCAAGTATCTGGAGACTTCGTCTCATGTGAATTCAAAACTGTCAGTTTGGGTAAAATACATTGCTTTCTTCGTTTTGCTAGATACGCCTTTTATTACACATAACTTATACTTAAAGGTATTGTTGAGAACATCCCAGCATGTAAACTCCGTTCTCGATCTTCGAAGTCCTAATTCGGTCTTCGTGAAAAATGTCTATTAAGACCTCAAGAAAAAGGTGATCATTAATATCTAATAACAATTCTTCATTCAATATTTCTTTAATAGGTAGGTTTATGTTGTGATCTATTGAAACATATTGTTGTTTTACTGTCCCAATCAGGTTTTTTATTTCTGTCACATACTGTATGTCTTTCAGTAAAGAATTATTAAATTTCCAATAGGAGCGCCCCCTTTGAAACTTATTAAATTTTAGGGAGAGGAGAATTATTGAGTGGTCTGTTCGATAACCCTGTAGAATATCTGTTTCCTCCACATCAGGAAAAAGATCTTCCTGAATAAGGAAAAAATCTAGTCTAGCTCTTTTGTTACTGTTAGGCTTAGTCCATGTATACCGTAATTTATCTGCATTAAGCTCCCTCCAGATATCAGTAAGTCCACATTCGGTAATAGTATTTAAGACTTCTTGCCTTGCATTTGGATTGTTAATATTTCTGTAGTTATGAGAATCCTTCAGTGTTTATCACTAGGTTGAAGTCACCTGCTAAGATTACACTGTTACCATATCTATTAATATCTTTTTTAATATTTTGGTAAAAGTCGGGAGTATCTTAAAGTTAAACGTCTTTCATTTATTGATACATCAAGAATAAGTTTATTTCCATTTGGATCGCTAGCCACATTATGTAATTTAAACTCAAAATTATTATTAAACAAAATAGCTACCCCACGTGATTCTGAGCTATAGCTCGAGAAGTAACATTCGAAACCCCATTGGGACCTTACATAATTCTCATCCTTTTTAGTAAAATGTGTGTCCTGCAGAAAATAGACCGACATTTTTTTTCGCTTTAGAAAATTTAATACATCACTCCTTTTTTCAGCGAGTTGGGCACCTCGAAGGTTAATTGAAACAAAAGTTATCTTATCGGCCATACATTTTAAACAACAAATAAGAGGTAATACAATAATGAGTCGCATACGCTATACTGCCAGCACCGTGACAGTTGTCCTCCCTTATGATCCACTTTATGTCCCCACCAGATCTGCTGACAAAAAGACTATATAAAATATGGACAAATTTGACGCTATACAAAAACATTCTATGTGATCAGGTCAAAGGGAGAAATCACCTAATCGATTGTCAAGACAAGAAAAATAATTACAACATTTGTGGTAAGAAACCAAAACAAACAAACACAAGGAATTGCAGACTATACAAGACTACTTTATGTGTGGTAAAGGTTGCACTCGAGATATTAACATACCCAACTTTTGTCTGTAGATAAATTAAAAATCATGGGTAAATGTAGGCACCACGGAGAAGACCGATATTTTCTAAAAAAAAAAAAGAAAAAGACGTTGTGACCCTGACCCCTAGCTCTGGACCATAATAACCCTGAGCTGAGGTCCAACATAAAATCCATCAATAAATGATGTAGGTTCTACCGATATGTCAAGGGTTTTTTTTTTCCCAGAAATAGCCACAGTGATCTTGATCCCGTGCCTAGGACGCTCAGTCCACATTGCTAGAAGGGTCCCCGCGCATCTGGGCTTGAAGAAATATATGGGCCGCACGATGCATCCACGCAGAGCTGAAACCGACCCGCATACGAGTACTGGTAAGCCGCTTAGATGATCTAAGCTTGCCCAGGCAAAACGGTGCGAGTCGGCCTATCCATGCCTATAAACCCTATTTCCGGGTGGCAGGGCCTGAAATGCCACCCCATCCAAATGCCGGGCAAAAGCCCCACAAAACCGGAAGCAACGCCTCCAAAATGACCTTAACAGTGATGACGGGGACGCCAAACCTCAAATCAAACAAAAACAACATTGCTCGAGATACATGTATTATCCTACCGAACATTTATGTGACGCTGTGTCAAAAACCATCAATACATTTAGGCGCAAGAGCAATGACAGAGTTGTTTAAAAATAAAAATAACAACAGTAGCCTTGACCTTGAATCTAGGATACTCAAGATTTTATCGTACCTAACATTTACGTGAAGTTATAGCAAAATTCATCAATAAATGTCGGAATTGGGCAAGCATTGTCAAGGTTTTCCTAAAAATAGCCATTCAGACCCATGAAAGTCAAGCTCAGTCGAAGTATTATCATATCCGACCACATCAGCACAGTAACCACCCTGCATCAATGTCACATGGGCCGGATAATTATTTATCTTCATAACCGCCCCCCCCCCACCCCCCACCCAAATGATAAAGTGTTTGTGTAGGCCTCTGTGTGTTTTTATATGTTTCTATCTTCTTTCAGGAAGAAGACTTAATATTGATCACGGTCTTAAATGTGCATTATTGAGCTATTTGGAAAAAATGCTTCCAAAACTAAAACACATATAGCCGGTACCTTTCTTTAAAACAATACAAATGAATGCATTTTATGCAAAAATGCGAACAACCATGATAACAGGCAAACGAGCCCGAGAGGGACTCCCCAACTAGGTTTCGAACACTAGTTAGATCTATTTCTAGTTCACGACAAGAACAGAATCCCCATAAGTGGCGTTACGCGACGTTCACCTATGGCCCTGTTTGCTTAGGCCATGCCTGAATCATAAAAAAACACGACGCCGAACACCATGCCATAAGTAACGGCACTCAGAGACGACACTGCCGCCATGCACGTGCAAAGCGACAGACCCACCTTTAGAACAGAAATTCCGAACACAAGCTCAGTGCGAATGGCAAACACGAACGAAAACGACCACTCCCACAAAGTTCCGAAGCCGCACCCGGCTCCCAAAGCGCACACACGACAAAAGAGTATGCATTGAAGACAAAAACCAGAAAAAAATTGAGACCCGGTAGCTCAATAATGCACCTTTAAAAAGATAACCAGGCGTTCTGAGGCAAAAACATCACTCCTCCTAGAAGGGGAGGGAAAGAGAAGAAGATGAAAAAAACAACACATACACACACTCACTGACGAGTGTACAACACAATGATAATTATTTTTAACTCCTTACGTCATTTAACCTCAAAATACCAAAAATATCTTATCTCTGATTGGTCCGTTATGGGGGAATACCTATATCGATACCTTCAGCATTTTCTTTCAATGAGTCAGATATAATCTACAGTACATGAGCAAAAGGGGAGATACTACAGAAAATAAAAAAAATAAAATAAAACTAGAGCTGTCAGTGAAACTGACTAGGGCCCCGGCAGCGCTATCAGAGGAGTAAAAATTTGTGGACGGACAGACGGACAGACAGTCAGACAGACGGACGAACAGAGTAATTACTATAGGGAACCCACACTTTCAGTGCGGGGCCCTAATAAGACGTAAGGTCAATACATAAACAGAACAAGAAACAGAACATACATGTATACATTAATTTGACCCAATTTAGGGTTTATTATTCATTTATTGAATCTTAACCTGTTCTGTACCTTAATCCCCATCTTGCCGTTCACAACGACCCCCATCTTTGTAAACAGAGTAGATCCAGATCAGATGGCTTCTCCGATCAGGATCCACACTGCTTGACATCCAGTTTTTGTGTCCGCAGCAACAGATCACGTGAGCAATCTGACTGGTTCAAAGGCAGAGATGGGAGTGACTAAACTGAATATTCAGCAAGATAAGGGTTAAATAGGCAATTGGCAAACAGCGTAGGCCCAGAACAGACGCCACAAAAGGCGGCGCCCGACCAGGGCCCAACACCGCCCACAAAAAGCCCCGCATTTTCCATGTAAATTCAGACAAAGAGAAATACTGCTATATACATGAGGTAGTAGATTCTATTTGGTCCAAAGTGGGTCAAGATGGCCTATTTGGCCTTGCTGTGTATCAACATTTTTTTTTTTTAAATTTATTTGAGAGTTCACGGTCGAGAGTTCAAGGTCAAATACGGTGATGAAAAACCGGATTTTCGAGTGGGAAAAATTAATAGGCACCCATATTAACCTCTCAACATATCCACCACCCCATCTATTGCTTTTATAGATAAGTTTTGTACATGATATGTGCATTCTGCTAAGAAAAAGAAATGACTCAATAAAGCTACAATATATTGTGGCCCCAAACAAAAACCCAAGAGTAGACCCCAATAAGGCACTGATTTATAAGTGGTCTTTCACATGATACATGTATGGCAGTGTGCAATCTCCTGAGAAATAGCACACCCGTCAAAGCCCATATAATTCCACACTTACAGCCTCCCAAATCCAATCCTGCTGTTCACGACAACCCCTATCCTTGCAGACAGTGTAGATCCAGATCAGATGGCCTCCGAAGAAGCCACCCAACCAGGGCATCACTGTTTGACATTCAATTCATCAATCCGTAGGAAATAAACTAGAGCTGCCGCCTAACGGGCGCCAATTATACCCCCGCATGCGTTGTCAGATAGTAACTCCAAGTAAGAGTCACAGAGATATAAGTTTTTTTGATGGTCTGAGCCACACAATGACATAATAATAGTTTCTGATAACACAAATGATTTAACATAAATAATAGCAAGGAATGACAAACAAACAAAAAATAAACAATATAAAAATAAAATTTTTACAAGTATTTGACCTTGAGGAAGGTCAACGTGAAGGTCAAGGTAAGGTTTGTGTATATCAATCTTAAGTACTAGTGGCAAGGTGTGTGGTGTCTGAATATTAAAGAAATCGGTCAAAGAATGAGGAAGTTATGTGCAATGTTAAAGTTTTTTTGTACCCACAAATTTTTACAAGTATTTGACCTTGAGGAAGGTCAACGTGAAGGTCAAGGTCATGTTTGTGTATATCAATCTTAAGTACTAGTAGCAAGGTGTGTGGTGTGTGAATATTAAAGAAATCGGTCAAAGAATGAGGAAGTTATGTGCAATGTTAAAGTTTTTTTGTACCGACAAATTTTTACAAGTATTTGACCTTGAGGAAGGTCAACGTAAAGGTCAAGCTCAGGTTTGTGTATATCAATCTTAAGTACTAGTGGCAAGGTGTGTGGTGTGTGAATATTAAAGAAATCGGTCAAAGAATAAGGAAGTTATGAGCAATGTTAAAGTTTTTTTGTAACGGACCGACGATGACAGACGACGACGACAGACGACAAGCTGACTCCTATATACCCCCTTCAAACTTCGTTTGCGGGGGTATAATTATATCAAGAAATCCAACTTATTCAAAGACAGAATTGGGAGTGGTTAAACTGAACATTCAGCAAGAGAAGAGCGCCCCCGCCCATAGGGGCTTGAAGAAATATATATGGGCTGCATGATGCTTCCACGCAGAGCTGAATCCGGCCCGCACACTAGTACTGGTAAACCGCTTAGAGGATCTAAGCCTGTCCAGGAACCGCGGTGCAAGGCGGACCGTCCATGCTAATAAACCCTATTGGTTTCATTGGGCGACAGGGCTTGAGATGTCATTTCATCTCAATGTCGGGTAAAAGTCCCACAAAACTGGAAGCGACGTCTCCAAAATGACCTTTACAGTGTTGACGGGGACGTTAAACCTCAAATCAAACAAACAAATCAGCAAGAGAAGGGCTGGTATAATTTCTATTTTTTTTTAGGTTTTAGTTTTACAGCCCTTTTCAAAAAAATTTTCACTTGTATCCAGACAATCATTAATCATATGTGGGCAAAGATTGAGTATATCACTTATTGCAAATGGGTTGTGACAGGTAAAAACATGGCAGCACGCAATCCGACTAACTCATCAAGAAGACACGCCCATACCATTTTGACTCCTTCGAGCCCCAACCCTCCTATTCCCGCCCAAAGACACAGACCGCAGTTACCCGACAGAACCGCCTCGATGAGACAGCTCTAGCGAGCATCCACAATCAATATCACAAACAGAATAAAAATAATATCACAATTCTTCACCTTACAAAACGCCTGCATAGGCATGTCCTCGCAATGCAGCTTGCAATTTCATAAAGACTTGTACCCCGGCAGTTTACCAATCATTAATCATATGTGGGCAAAAAAAACTGAGCACATTATTTATTGTACAGGGGTTGTGACAACTACATGTAACAAACATGACAGCATAAAATCCGACTAACTCATCACGAGAAATATGCCCGTACAATTTTGTTCCCCCCGAACCCCACCCCCTTTTTAAAAACTGGGGCTCGTTGGGGTAAACCTTATTCCTCCTATTCCCGCCCAAAAACACAGACCGTGGGTACCCGACAGAACTGTCTCGATAAGGCAGGTCTAACGAGCATCCACTATCCATAATCCAGAGACAAGGAAAATATCACAATTTTTCACCTTACATTTTTGTTTTCGGTTGTTAACTTGCAAACGCGCCTGCATAGTCATGCCCCCGCAAAGTAGCTTGCACTTTCATAAAGAGTCAAACCCAGGCAGTTCACCTAACCAATCGTTAATCATGTGTGGGCACAATCTGCACGAACTTATTACTTATTGCAAAGGGGTTGTGACATCCAACAAACATAGCTGCATAAAATCCGACTAAACTCATCACGAAAACACGCCCATACAAATTCGATCCCCACGAACCCCACCCTCCTATAACAAAACTGGGGCTCCTAGGGTTAAACTTTTTCCCTCCCATTCCTGCCCAAAAACACAGACTGTGGGTACCTGACAGAACAGCCTCAATGAGACTGCTCTAACGAGCACCAACAGTCTATATCCCAAAAAGAAACAAGAATTTTCACTGTACAATTTTCTTTTTTTTCGGGGTTAAGCTTACAGAGCGCCTGCACAGGCATGTCCCCGCAATGAAGCTTGTAGTTTCATAAAGACTCACACCCAGGCAGTTAACCCATGCCGACATGCTTCCCATAACACCATTCTAAAAGGTCAGTTTTCCATCCACTACATATAAGTATAAAAAAATATGTACCTTATCATTCTTGTTTCAACGCCCCAGGCAAGAGGGACTATCCCCACAGCCGACTCCCCCCATCCCAAACTCCAAGGGAATGGAATATTTGATTTGAGGTAGTAGTGGTTTAAGTTAAAGAATTGAAGTCTAAAGAATATCACAGTGGCCACCTCAATCAACCCATTTTGTACCAGAAACCCCCAAACGAGTACCCTGGCAAACAGTGCAGGCCCAGATCAGATGCCACAGAATTTGGCGCCTGGTCAGGGCCCACACTGTCTGCAAGAAGCTAAGACGTTTTCCACGTAAACGTCCAAGAAAACACAGCCTGATACCCCCTAGTCCTGGAACGGACTCCTGGTATAAATAAGTAGGAAGATTCCATTTGGTACAAAAAGGGTTAAGCAAGCAACCTTTCTTGATTATGCATGCCTTCGATTCCATATAAAAAGGAACAAGCACTTTAAATCGGCTATACCAAGCAAGAACTTGTCTTAAGCAGGAACATTTTGATCATCCCTAACATATACACATAACTGCTCGCCAAACGTATGTTGGATTGTATAGCAAAACTAAAGTCTACAGAGCACAGAAATTGGTTTGGTTTTAGTAGTAGTTTAAGATATCAGAGTTTGGGACAGCCAGAGCCAACTGCGCAAATCCTCTCACTTCCCCACAGAAAAAAAAACACACTCTGCCAGCGCCCATCTACATCTATGAGACTTCTCGCCGGTGTGAATCGGTATGTGGTTGTTCAGGCTGCTCGACTGTGTAAATGATTTATTGCATACTTCACATATATGAAGTTTCTCATCAGTATGGATCACCATGTCAGTATGGATTACCATGTACCTTTTCAGGTCACTAGACCCTGTAAATGACTTACTACACATCTCACATCTATGGTGGATCATAATGGATCAACATGTGTCTTTTGAGGCTGCAAAAATTGGTAAATGATTTACTGCATATTTCACATATATGAGGTTTCTCACCAGTATGAATAAACATGTGGTTATAAAGGCTGCTCGATCGTGTAAATGATTTATTGCAAACTTCACATATATGAGGTTTCTCACCAGTACGGATTACCATGTGCTGACTAAACTTGTGGTTATTAAGGCTGCTCGACTGTGTAAATGATTTATTGCATACTTCACATATATGAGGTTTCTCACCAGTATGGATAACCATGTGCTTTTTGAGATTACCTGAGCTTGTAAATGACTTACCGCACAACTCACATTTATGGTTTTTTTCACCATAATGGATCAACATGTGGTTTTTGAGGTTGCTAGAATAGGTAAATGATTTACTGCATATTTCACATATATGATGTTTCTCACCAGTATGAATAAACATGTGATTATAAAGGCTGCTCGACCGTGTAAATGATTTATTGCATACTTCACATATATGAGGTTTCTCACCAGTATGGATTCCCATGTGCTGACTAAACGTGTGGTTATTAAGGCTGCTCAACCGTGTAAATGATTTATTGCATACTTCACATATATGAGGTTTCTCACCAGTATGGATTACCATGTGCTTTTTGAAATCACCTGACCTTGTAAATGACTTACTGCACAACTCACATTTATGGGTTTTTTCACCATGATGGATCAACATGTGTCTTTTGAGGCTGCAAAGATTGGTAAATGATTTACTGCATATTTCACATTTATGAGGTTTCTCACCAGTATGAATAAACATGTGGTTATAAAGGCTGCTCGACCGTGTAAATGATTTATTGCATACTTCACATATATGAGGTTTCTCACCAGTACGGATTACCATGTGCTGCCTAAACCTGTGGTTATCAAGTCCGCTCGACTGTGTAAATGATTTATTGCATACTTCACATATATGAGGTTTCTCACCAGTATGGATTACCATGTGCTTTTTGAGATCACCTGACCTTGTAAATGACTTACTGCACAACTCACATTTATGGTTTTTTTCACCATAATGGATCAACATGTGGTTTTTGAGGCCGCTAAAATAGGTAAATGATTTACTGCACACTTCACATTTATTAGGTTTCTCACCAGTATGAATAAACATGTGGTTATAAAGGCTGCTCGACCGTGTAAATGATTTATTGCATTCTTCACAGATATGAGGTTTTTCACCAGTATGGATCAACATGTGGGTTTTAAGGCTGCTCAACAGTGTGAATGATTTACTGCACATTCCACATCCATGATGTTTCTCTCCTGTATGGATCAACATATGGCTATTGAGGCTGCTCAGCTTTGAAAATGATTTACCGCACACATCACATTTATGAGGTTTCTTATCATCATGGATAAGCATGTGGCTACTAAGGCATCTCAGTTGTTTGAATGATTTACCGCATATCTCAGAGCTACAAGGTTTTTCAAAAGTATTTGTCGACATGTGTCTTTTGAGGTTGTTATTCTGTCTAAATGCTCCACTGCATATCTCAAAGCTATTAGACTTCTCCTCAGTTGGAAACAGCATCTGGTAGTGTAGGGTGCTCAATTGTGTCAATGACTTACATGCACTGCATACCTTACAAACGAGGTTTCTCACCAGTATGTATTATTTTGTGGGTAGTGAGGCCGCTAGACCCTGTAAATGATTTACACCATGTCTCACAGTTTTGGGGTTTCTCAGCACAATGACCCATCATGTGTCTTTTGTGGCTGCTTGACTAAGCATAATAGACATCTTTGAATGTTCTCACCAGTACGGACCTGCATGTCGTTATTGGGGCCGCTCAACTGTTTAACTGATTTACTGCATATCTCAGCGCTACGAGGTTTCTCACATGTATCCGTCAGTTTGTGGCTTGTTCCGTACCGTCCGGTATGTTGGCGCTATAAAACTGGCATACGCAGATACATCCTGCTGTGAAGTAAAATCGTTGTTACTCCATTCAAACACCCCAGCGAATATTTTTCTTCGGTCTTTTTGTAGTTATTGCGTTTTTGTAGATGTTATGACACGTGTCTTTGTATTAACTTTAGTGTGGCGGTAGTACGTCTGTAATTTTAAAACTACCCCGAAGTTAATTCTCCTCATGCGGATTGCAAGACTTTCCCGCTCTTATTCAGTAAAATTATAAGCTGTTGTATTTTAGTGCGGTGGTAATGTGACTTAAGTTTATGACTATGCAGAAGTCAATCCTCCTCGTGCAGATTTCAGGACTGTCTTGTTATTCTTCAGTGAAGTTATTGGTTGTTGTAAAGGCTGTGAGAAGATCTGAAAAATACAGAAATGCACCACGATGCTATTTGCCAAAGATTGTTATGGAAAACTAATTAGCCAACAATGATCAACGATAATAGGTAATTATTGTGTTTTGATTATGTCACAATGTTAGTATGGGTCGTGACAAACTACATGCAAATATGGTCGGCAAGAAAGATTGAATTGTGTTTGATTTGATGTTTTGGGTCTCTTGGTGGCTATGTTTCTTCCGATTTTGTAGAATTTTTACCCGCTAAATAGATGAAATGAGAAAACGTTCTACTTGCATTCATATTTGAACAGTCCTCGAATGGTCGGCAAGAATGATTCAATTGTGTTTGTTTGAGGTTTTGGGTCACTTGGTGGCTATGTTAGAATTTTTACCCGCTAAATAGATGAAATGACACCTGACGCCTTGTCGCCAAAAGATGCAACTAGATTTTAAGAACGAGTCTGTCTCACACCACTTTTCCTGGCAAAGCCTTAAGCGATTTACCAGTGCTCAAGTTTGGTCGGCTTCAGCTCTGCATGGAAACACCATGTAGCCCAATCTATATCTGCAACCCCCCGATGGGCGGGGTCGGAGATGCGCGCGTACAAAGAGAGGAATCAGATAAGTCTCAAAATCTTCATGGTCTGATCAATGTATTTGTCATGCGCTGTGTGAATGACATGTCTGAAGTTTCTTCGTGTAGTCACAGAATTGGTTTATTCTATGTACCACCATACGTATTAATGTCAAATCCATAAGTGAGTTTGGACTGTTCATACGTTTGGAAACTTTTTTTTCAATGTATTTAAAGGGACTCCTATTCTCTAGGACCAGTCCTTCCTATGTGTAACTGTAAGAAGTCTCAATTGTTTTAGTTCTCGTCCTAGATATCTGCATAATATTGCATTTAAGGAAATCGCATCCCCCATTTTCGTGCCCAACACCTTAGTGTGTCTTTATCGTTCTGAAGCTTCAGTGAGTCCGCTGCAGCTCTAATTTCCCCGAAGCGCCCAAGTCGTCTTAGAACAGTCATTTTAGTCGATGTAAGTGCAAATGTCATATATGTACAGGGAGAACAACATTGGGTCGAGAAAAGTCCGTAAGTTGTTGGACTTCATACAAATGATTCACCATTAATAGCAACTCCTTGTTTTCTGTGGCAAATAAGTATTTAAGGTCGTAGTACCAAAGCGTTAATCAAAAATCATTAGTCCATAGACAAAATGGCAAATATCAATGTTCAGACCAACAGACATGGACTCCAGAAGAGTGTAATCAGGCGTCCGCGGATAGTAAGCACTACTTGGTAAGCAAGCTTCGCCCACCATGCCCATCGAACCGAACGAAGAAAAGATGTAAATGTCGAGAAGGGTATATCCGAGATTTTGGAAGTCTTCCTATAATGGCTTTCCATTGGCAAACATATCAGAAATAATTCTGGAAATGGCCACATTGTACGGATCAACAAGATCATGGTGCCTCCCATAGAACTTCTTAAGTGTTGATACCAGTTTGGTTTTTTGATAACCCTGGCATAACAACCTGGTAGTGAGTACCTTCCCACGTTCCATAAAGTCCCGATACTTTAAATAAAGGAAGCTACATGTATTCATTTCAGAAACTTTCCCCAAAAACTACTTGTACATGGGTTCACGACTAAAAAACGAAATTGTTTCATATTTTACGATTTTAATCAAATATAACCACATTTACATGTATTACAAATTTGAAAAAAAAAATCAAACAAAACTAGAAATGTTTTCAGAGGAAAACATTGTCCCCACACCACAAAAATATCTTCAACACTCATTTGACTTGAATAACTAGGTTAAAGTCACCAAAATGTAAGCTGCAAACAGGCCATTTTCGGCCTTGTGCCAAAGTTGGCTGTTTTTGGGACGCTGTGACACTGCAAAAAAGGTCAAGGCCACCAAAATCTATTCAAATCTGCGGAATGTTGTAGTGATATATTGTGTCAAGTTTGACGAAAATCTATCAATTCGTTAATGAGATAGAGTAAAGACAAGCCATTTTCTGGCAGCAAATTGACTGTTTTGGGAGTCTGTGACCGTGAAAACAAGAGGACCAAGATGGTCCTGTATCGCTCACCTGAGCTAACGGATTCAAGTAGTTTCAGGAAGTGCCAACCTTTACTGAAGGATTTATTGGAGGATAAGGTGATGACATGGTAAGCATTTTCTGCAATCAAGTAGAATGTAACTATGATAAATCAGCTGGCTTCACCGGTTTTCAAACTCATTCAAGCTTTTATTCCTGCACCGATGAGTTAGGAGACCTTCATACGGACTGAACACTGAACAAATTATTTGTCCAAATCGCAATGGAAATAAGGGCGAGGATTATGGCCACGTAAAATCGACTGTGCCGGTATTCGAACTCATCCGAGGTTTAATTCCCAGTCACCTTACATATAAGTTTCAGAAAGATCCCATCAAAACTGAAGGGGCTACGGTGATGACAAGGTCAAAACTCGACATTTTCAGCAATCAAAGGGAAATAAGTCTATGATACATGGGCCGCCTTGGCATGTTTTCGAACTCATCCAAGTTTTTTTTCCCCAGCCACAGTACATATAAGTTTCAAAAAGATCCGATCAAAACTGAAGGGGCTACAGTGATGAAAAGGTCAAAAATAGACATTTTCAGCAATCAAAGGATAAATGGGCCGACTTGGCCAGTTTTCGAACACATCTGAGTTTTTATCGCTAGCCACCTTACATATAAGTTTCAGAAAGATCTGATCAAAACTGAAAGGGTCTACGTTGATGACAAGGTAAAAAATCGGCATTTTCAGCAACCAAAGGCACGTAACTCTATGATAATGTGCCGACTGTGCCGGTATTCGAACTCATCCGAGCTTTAATTCCCAGTCACCTTACATATAAGTTTCAGAAAGATCCCATCAAAACTGAAGGGGCTACGGTGATGACAAGGTCAAAACTCGACATTTTCAGCAATCAAAGGGACATAACTCTATGATAAATGGGCCGACTTGGCCGGTTTTCGAACTTATCTGAGATTTTATCCCCAGCCACCGTACATATAAGTTTCAGAAAGGTCCGATCAAAACAAAGGGGCTACATTGATGACAAGGTAAAGAATCAGCATTTTAGCAATCAAAGGGACGTAACTGATGATGAATGGGCCGACTTTGCCGGTATTCGAACTCATCCAAGGTTTTATCCCCAGCCAACTTACATATAAGTTTCAGATAGATCCGATCAAAACTGAAGGCGCTACGGTGATAACAAGCATTTTCCCATTGTAAGTTTACGGACCTTGTTGTTGCCATACCAACCACAGTTTTCATGTGATTTCGAAAAAAAATCTTATGTCATCAATGCCCTACCAGCGGCATGCTACAGATGAGAAATGATTGCGATCAGCCTGCTGGCTGCAGAGATATGGCTGCTGAAATGTGTGGACGGACGGACGACGGAGGACCCACTATACTATAAGCTCCCATGGAGCCTTCGGCCCAGGTGAGCTAAAAAGATCAAGGTCACCAAAATCTAATCAAATCTGTGGTATGTTGCAACGATAAATTCAATTGTACCATGTTTGACTAAAATCAATCAATCAATCAATTCGTTAATGCGACAGAGTGCAGACAAGCCATTTTTGTCCCAACAATGACTGTTTTTGGGTCGCTGTGACGTTGAAAATGTGGTCTAGGTCTGTCACCAATATTTAATCAAATCTGCTGTATGTAGTAATGATATATTGTACCAAGTTTAGCAAAAACTAATTAAAACGTAATTGAGACAGAATGCAGACAAGCCATTTTTGGCCAAAATTGACTGTCTTTGATTAGATGTGACCTTGAAAGTGAGTTCAAGGTCACCAAAATCTAAACAAACCGGCAGTTTGTTGTAATTAAATATTATACCAAGCTTGACTAAAATGAATTAATTCCTTAATGAGATAGAGTGCTGGCAAGCCATTTTATGCCCCAAAAATGAAGTCATGGTAATCAAAATCTAAAACTCTGCGGTATGTTGTTGTGATATATTGTACCAAGTTTTACTAAAACCAACCAATTCCTTGTTTGTTCGTTTGATTTAATGCTTAACCTCCCCGTCAACTCTACTTGGGTCATTTTGGAGACGTTGCTTTCAATTTTGTGGGACTTTCACCCGACATTGAGATGAAATGACATCTCAATGTCGTCCAATGAAACCAATAGGGTTTATAAACACGGGCGGTCCTATTCTCACCGCATTGCCTGGGCAGGCTTAGATCCTCTATGCAGTTTACCAGAAATCGTGTGCCGGCTGGATTCAGCTCTGCGTGGAAGCATGGAAGCATCATACAGGCCATTTATTTCTTCAGGCCCCAATGGGCGGGGCAGTCAATACCTTAAAGGGATAAGTACATACAAGCCATTTTTGGCCCTAAAATGACTGTTTTGGGGTCGATGTGACCTTGAAAATAAGGTCAAGATCATCGCGACCTATTGAATGTTTTATCCTATCTTAGTGATGTGTCTATGCAAGATTGGTCAAAATCCATCCATAGGTTCAGGAGATATAGTGCTTCAAACAGGCTACGCCGACGCGGCCATTTTTGGCCCAAAATGACTGTTTTTTGTTGTTGTTTTTTTTTGGGGGGGGGGCGCTGTGACCTTAAAAATGAGGTCAAGGTCATCATGACCTAATGCCTGTTGTCTCCCATCATAGTGATGTGTCTATGCAAGTTTGGCCGGAATCCATCCATAGATTCAGGAGATATAGCGCTTCAAACAGGATACGCCGACGCCAACGCAAACGGGATCTGCACCAAAAACAATATGTCCCCCTCCCCTCCGTTAAGGGACATAAATCTCCAGCACTGCATTTTTAGCTTGTATGCTTGGAATGGTTCAGTCCAGCCTCAGCTTTTATATCCGAACCAAAAGTATGGTCCCTGGACAATTCGGCCCTTAACAAAATCGGCCCAAGATAAAATCGGCACATAAAAAAATTGGTCCATACAAAATGGGCCCATAGCAATTTCGGTCCACAATTTTAATGATGGTATAATAACTATGCATCATGTGAACAAGTTCGTGAAATGAAGACCCCCTATACCCCAATTCATCTAAGGAAAACTGGGGTTTACGGGGGGTATACATTATTTTTTCTTATTTCTGCTCTAAGACATAAGTTGTGGATACTCGTTAGAACCGCCTCGATGAGGTGGTTCTAACGAGCACCCAAACCCTATATGTTTGCAGTATTTATAAGAAAAATATCACGGATTTTCATCAGAAAAGTAGCCATTATGGAGATGTGAAAAATGCACTTTATCGCACAGGTGTGTTATCGTAATGGTTTGCATATAACCGGTATGCTTGCACTACCAAATCAGTAGCATGTAAGTCGACAAAGGGGATACAGTGAAATATATGTTCAGTTTGAGAAATTGATATGTATCAGACATGTACAAAATGTATGGATATGGGAAAGAAAATGCACTCTTAAGAATTTCAAGGTTTATGTTATGTGGTTGTTTCCATTTCAGGGAATGATTAGAAAGCTGCCATCAAGCGTTGCCCACAATTTCAAATTTATTAAGGGTTCCATTGTGTACATTTTTTTTATTATTTCTGCCTTTGTTTTGTGTGATTTGAGGTTTAACGTCCCCGTCAATACTGTATAGGTCATTTTGGAGACGGTGCTTCCAATTTTGTGGGACTTTTACCCGACATTGAGATGAAATGACATCTCAAGCCCTGTCGCCCAATGAAACTGATAGGGTTTATAAGCATGGACGGTCCGACCCGCATCGCTTTGCCAGGGCAGGTTTAGATCCTCTAAGCAGTTTACCAGTACTCGTCTGCGGTCCGATTTCAGCTCTGCGTGGAAGCATCGTGCAACCCATCTATTTCTTCAAGCCCCGATGGGTGGGGGCCATATGTCTGCCTTTAAACTTCCATTTAAGCAATGGAATACGTTATGAATTAGAATCATATTGATAAGTTTTCAGTAGAAAATCTTCTAAAAGCAATCGCCCATGGGTTTTCCTGCATTAACGTTTTCCGGGTGTCGAAGAAGCCTTTTTAACTTTAGGCCACTTGAAACAAAATAAATAACTAAGCAATGATACATCAATTTCTACAATTTGCCCAGCATTCACAGATCAGCCTGCTCAGCAGCACAGTAACGTCTTGATCACTGGAGTTCATTGTTACAGTGCTGATCGCTGGAATTCATTGTTACTGTGCAAGTAGCGATGACACAAATCAGACTGCGTGGATGTGCAGGCTGATGTGAGTCTTCTCTGGGCCTCGGAGCTAGGCCCACATATAGCTATTGATGTGCCCCTGCCCAATATCAGTCACAAAATGAAACCAAAAGTACGAAACAAATAAAGATGTTTTAAAGACCCGCATTAGACTTAAACTTATGGGTGATTGACACGTGCCCCAACTGAGGTTTGAGTAATATGATAATCATTTTGTTTGTTAATTTAAAGGCATTTATTCTTGAACAGTAGGATACACCGTGTGTCCATAGTTGTGTTATTGCGACGTGTGATATACTGACTATAGCAGATCAAAGATGGCCCTTAATAGGGTTTTTAGTAGCTCTTGTTGTATCCCCTGACTGAGGCACTTAAGGGGGAAATCAATAATGTACACCAGTCAACAGTTAGTACATTTTATTGATTTTCCTCAAGGAGGCCCCTTACCTGTGGAAGACCTCAGTCAGTTCTGAAGGCTACATAATATTATATAATCAAATGATAGTCCTCAATAATCAAGAATAAATGCCTTTAATGCACGTATCCATAAAGTGATTAATGATCATTTTGCATACCGACAATATTTATAAAAATACATTAATAAATAAATAATGACTCCAAAACTACAATTTCCAAGTTCATAAATATACATTTTCATCTACAAATAAACACATACGCTTTTATTTATATTTCATATATTCCATTACAAAGGTTGCATTGTGAGAAGACTCATCTGAGGGAGATGATTATTGATAATGCAACAGGGATGCCCTTTTTGGCCCAATTCAAATCACTTTACAGAAACTTCCCATTGAAGTTCACCTCCCACACTTAGCTGTTAGCAGCGGCCCATATTTTGGTAATATAAGAACTTTATCCCTACCTCGGAAACTCCAATTAGAACGTTATTTATTCCAAACGTTTGTTTTGCATTTTTCTGTCGGTTTCCGCTGCTTCGTCCGCCATTATTTTTTACGTAACCGACCTTGACGAAGTAAGCTCATTGGGTATGAATGGGATCGTCCGTAGCTCTTTTTGTAAGCCATTACCTGATTGGTTGGCTTCCCTTTATAAGCGCGTGATTCAATTTATATGTCGCACTGGACTCAATAAGAGGTGCTCGTTCAAGTCTCTTGCCCTTTCTCTTTTCGGAAACAATGTGAGCTTCTCACTCACTTCCGAACTTAAGTCTCTTCATTTCGGCTCAAAGATCTAAAAAGGGAGGGTGGACGTATTTTCATGTTAGGCACACACTTTTCTTAAGGGCTATTAGAAGTAACTAAGGGGGTGGTTCGTTGTCTTGGGGTCTCAAGCCTGACTCAGGGGGATCCTCAGACTGTGCTCCGTTCCACTGGTCCTTCCAATGCTCAGTATATAAGGCTAGCTTTTCATCTTGCTAAAATGTTTGAATTGTGATTTATTTGCTAGGGAAAAACATAGAAACTCTTTTTCTCGTTTCATTACTGCTTCCCAAGATCGCGTCTTTCTCCTGGTAAATCGAGCCTGGGTACACACAACCGGGCAGGGGGAGGTGTCAGTGGTCTGTCGCCTGACCCTGCTCAGTTGATCAGACGAGCCGTAACCCGGTCTGGGTATACTGGAGAGGTCAAAAGGGGACTAGCCCCGTTACAATAATAATGATATAAATGCCGAGCTATTAAATTGTATATCTATCTATCTATCCATCTACTATCTACTGATACTGCGTCGGTCACTTTTAAACCATTACTGCAGGTGTACATTACATACACTCCAGGTTTGCAGGATGAAAGCCTACACAGTAATCATGTAATTACGGTAGGGATCTTTAACCTGCACAGGGGATGGTTCTCCCTAGGCAGGGGGCCTCCAGTTAACGTCATAAAAACCAAAGATATAGTTCACAAATTTTATCATAAATTAACTTTTCTTATATTCATTGCGATAACTGACCCCTACAGCAGCCTTGAATCATTTATGGGCCGATTTTGTCATGGGCCCATTTTGATAGGGGCCGAAATGACATGGGACCAAATGTACAATAACGCATTATCATAAAATTTGCCGTGTCATCAGAACATTTCTGACCCGGCTGCCTCTGACTCGCGTGCACACGAAAAGTTATGCTTACTTGAACGAGAAGCGATGCATAGAAATCATGTTTACTAGAACAGCTCTTCTATTCTTGCGTTTTTCAAACTCAACCTTTATTTGGGCTAGAAAGATAACTCTTTTTCAAACTAGAAATTTTCTACAGCTGTAACTGCATCGCAAAGTATTGAACTTTTGATTTTCCTGAATCAGAATCCGGATTCCATATCATGGGCGTAGCTGTTGGTGAGATTGATGCGATTTGGTCGCACCAATATTTTGTATTGGTGTGACTAGTCTCAACAATAACTTTGACACAGATATTCCAGGTAAAAAGTGCAAAGTTGTTGCTATCATTCAAGTAAAAAAAAGTAGAAGTAAAACAAAGATCAGGAATTGATACAATTAACTTACTCCATCCATAAAAGACACCAAAGGGAAAGAAATACAAACATTAAGCGACCAGACCATAATGGAAACCTAAACAAAACCTTCCCAAAATACGTCAGAAGCCACCAGAATGCACCATTTTTTCGAAATTTTCCGTGGACCCCGCCCCCCATCTCCACCCAACCCTAGGAGGGCTTCACGCCTTAGGCGTTGTTTATGTAGGTGACCAATTGCCGTTGCTACATGCTAAATATCTAGGCTCTGAGCCCTGCGGTTTCAGGGAAGAAGATTTTTGAAGATTTTTTCCCATTATGAGTCTATAGGAGTTAAGGGGCCCCGGGGTGTGGCCAATTTTGACCCCAGGGGCATGATTTGCAGGATTTATGTAGGTGACCACTTGACATTGTTACAAGCTAAATATCTAAGCTCTGGGCCCAGAAGTTTCAGAGAAGAAGATATTTTATTTTTTTTCCCATTGTATGTCTATGGGAGCTATATGTTGCCATGGCAACCAGAATTCCAATCTGATCTGCCCAAAACCCTTATGCAGCCTTTCCCCCTACCTGATGATGCTTCTCATGAAATTTGATCATGATTGACCATGGGGTATTAGAGATATACTTATTTGAAATTGTTTACAGACGCACGCACGGACGGACGGACGCACGCACGACGGACAAAAAGTGATCACAAAAGCTCACCTGGTCACTACGTGACAGGTGAGCTAACAAGAAAGCAGTCTGATGGACAGCCAAATCCCCCACCGCACTTTGTATCAAGGCTCAACCTTGTGACCTTCGTCTGATAGCATATTCGTGTTTATTTATTGGACAGTCAGTCTATCGATTTTGTCTAATGCAGCATTTATAATTTTAATGTGAAAGTGTCAGGATATTTTCGGATAATTAACACATACATACATATGAAGGTGCGTATTTATATTCCATTTTTAGACTTGTTTGATTTGAGGTTTAACGTCCCCATCTACACTGTAAAGGTCATCTTGGAGACGCTGCTTCCATTTTATGGGACTTTTACCTGATGAAATGAGATCTCAAGCCCTGTCGCCCGATCTTTTAGCGGTCTATCAGCTTGATAGCTCTAAAAAAACAGCCCCGCCCATCGCGGCTTGAAGAAATATATCGGCTGCATAAAGCTTCCACGCAGAGCTGAAACTGGCCACACGAGTACTGATAGACAGAAAAATAAAATATCCGTCAGGGTTTGTTAACATTGCTCTAAAAAACGAATGTATTGATTTTACAATAATGAGCAAATTCTTTAAGGATAGACCCCTGTTTCTTTATTAATCCTTACATTTGGTTTTTTACGTTGTAAAACATTTTATACCAGGGGATTCCCCCGCGATATGGCAGGCTAATAAATATTTTATTCTATAGCATCCCCTCTCGGTGGGGCCGACCCGGGAGGTGGGGGTGGGCCCCATAGTATTGCGGGGATGAAAAAATTGTCCCCACTCGGTGGGGCCGACCCGGGGGGTGGGTGGCCCCACAGTGTGAGGTGGGGGTTGTTCCAGAACCCTCAATGTGAATACTACTACTCAAATTACTTGATACATGTGTACTATATGTATATATTAGTGGCAAACAGTGTAGAGCCTCGATAGCGCAGTGGTTAACGCGTTCGACTTATGACCGAGAGGTTGTGCGTTCGAACCGGCCACCGGTATCGAGGTGTGTCCTTGGGCAAGACACGTAATGACACTGCTCCACTCCACCCAGGTGTAAATGGGTAGCAGTGGTGTAAAAGCCACTGCCTTTCTCTTGCGCGAGTGAAAACAACCGGAATGAGTGTTCGAGAGCGATTCAATAAGCTTGAAGCTTTCATCGCAATCGAACTAAAATAAATTAGTATAAACTATAAACTAAACAGTGTAGAACTGGATGTGCACTGTGTGCAAAGTCTTCACTGCTCGTATTTTTGTATGAAATGCTCAGTATGTTTCCATTGTTATCAATTTTCACACATTTAGAAATTTCTATTTGATTGTCATTTAAGCTCATATTTAAAGACGGACAGTAGCAAGTGTATTGTATAATTTATTTATTTATTTCATTAATTTATTTATTAGTCACATTTCTGACTATCATACCCTCAAATTACTTGATACATGTATATTGTATTCATTTTAAATTCGCATACTGAATGACAGTGTAGATCCAGATCAGATGGATCTGGATGTGCACCGAGTGCAAAGTCTTCATGGCCCTATATATTATTGTAGAAAAGGCTCCTTGACTATCATATCAACTATTCACAATTCAAACAACCCGCTAAACCCCACTTTTCGTGATGCTGACTCAAGGTCAACGTCAAGGCTGAAGGCGGCGGGGGATTTTAAGAGTGTATTCCAAGTTAACCTGAAAATGTCGTGTATGCGTTGTTATATTTATTATAAACGTCTCATTGGTTATTCGTTATTTTTATATGAAATAAAAAATGCAATAAAATAATTTGCTCTTGTTTCCTAACAACTAAATAGAAGATTCCGTAAAACCAAAATTATATAACCCACAACCTGTATCTTGGAGCAGAAATAAGAATTACGAAAACATGTCAATACAAATGCATTGTAAACTTTACCGCCGAAAAAAAAAACATTATAAGAGGAAGAATTGTGGTATTTTTATTATTTCTGCTCAAATAAGAAAAATAAGGTTTACCCCTGTAAACCCAATTTTACTAAAAAAGTGGGGTTCAAGGGGGGGGGGGGGGGGTCAAAATTATAAAGGCGTGTCTTCGTGATGTAAATAATATATGCCCCTATGAGCCCCAGTTTCCCCATATAAACTGGGGTTTAGCGGGGTCTTCATTACATGGGCTTGTTAACATGATGTTTTGTTTGTTAGATTTGGCGTTTAACGCTTCAACCAACACTGCATCGGTCATTTTGGAGACGTTGCCTCCAATTTTGTGAGAATTTTACCCGGCATTGAGATGAAATGACATCTCAAGCCCTGCAGCCCAATGAAACCAATAGGGTTAAAAGTATGGACGGTCCGATTCGCACCGATTTTCCTGGCCAGGCTTAGAACCTCTAAGCGGTTTACCAGTACCCATGCCACAGGCTGTCGGTTTCTTGAAGTCCCGATAGGCGGGGCCAATTTTAACATGATATAAATGCTCATACCCTAACAGATATCAGAAGTGGGACCGAGGTGTCTTTGGGACCGAGGTGTCTTTGGGCCCGATATGTCTAGGGGCCGAGGTGACAGTGGGGCCGAGGTGTCTAGGGCCGACTTAGTTTTGGGCCGACCTGTCAAGAAGCCGAGGTGGTAGTGGGACCGAAGTGTCTGGAAATCGTTGATAAGCAGATGCAACTGCCTTCTTTTAGTGAAAACAAACAAAAAAGATGTTATGTATCATCGGAGGGAAGTCAACATCATCAGAGGGCGTGATAAACTTACGGAAGTTTTCCGGTCAATCCAAAAACAATCAGTATAGCAAATAATACTGCTGATCAGTCAATCGAATATAGCATTCAGGCAGTAATGGGATTTTCTTTACTGCTTCTGGAGCAAATGTAAACCTTAGGTAGTCTACAACTATAAGCGCAGACAATAACACGGATGACATACTAATAGAAAATAACATTCACCTTGTCATGACCTTTTCTTAAATGCTTCCGGGGTAAAAGTCATCCTTGAGATTGTCTACGCACGTGGGCGTAGACAATAATAACGAAGCGGAATGAATACAAAGTACCAACATGTAATACATGGTGTTTGCAGAGTATGCCAAGATGAGACCTCTCATTCGGAACTGTCTCATCATGATCTACTTTAGATCGCATTTTGATGATTTTGATTGAAGCATCTGACATAAAAGCAACCATGCATGTTTTTCGCGAAATTCAAAGATGAAAGTGGCAGAAACTCATGACGTAATTTTAAAGAATTTGTCAGCTGTCCGAGCGATTAAGCTATGTAGTATGAGGTCAATATTTGTCAAGAGTCCAAAATATGGCAATTCAGATCAAGATGAGACGCCGCAAAAATCGGTCATTGGTATACAGCGTTTGCTTATTGCTTGTTTGATTTGTGTGGCGGCGGTAAAACGTCTCCCTGCCCTACATCATAGTGTAGATTATATTTTCTTGTCCTTTGAGATCACTGATTCCATTGTGGAATTTTGGAAATATCTGAGGGTCACTGATGAGGCCTAATTGGCCGAAACTAGCTAGTCTCGCCCAGAAAACATATACACTCCATATTTTTCAGTTCTATGGTGTATTCCTTGCTCCCAAAGGATAACCCTTTTATAGAACATATTTAACGTCCCCGTCAACAGTGTATAGGTCATTTTGGAGACGTCGCTTCCAATTTTGTGGGACTTTTACCCGACATAGAGATGTAATGACATTTCAAGCTATGTCGCCCAATGACACAATAGGATTTATAAGCATGGACGGGCTGACTCGCGCCGCTTTGCCTGGACAGGCCTAGATCCTCTATCGGTTTACCAGTACTCGTGTGCGGGTCGGTTTCAGGTCTGCGTGGGAGCATCATGCAGCCCATATATTTATTCAAGCCCCGATGGCCGGGGCCGACCACGTTTGCTTAAACCGCCAGTCTATTTGTAAAGTTTTCAACAAATAAAACAAAGGAGAAAGCCGACTGTCAGGTATTGTTATGTGGAAGATTATGTTTGTCGTATACGGGGTACATGCACCATGAAAGGCGCCTGTGACCAGGTAAGAATCATAAAAATCTGTTCAGCTGTACAGTCAGATTGCTTTCAGATGCTTCTCGGTACAGAAATGATTTAATACGAAATGTGATGGAATGGATTAAATTGCGCCGATGCGAAAAATGTCCAATTATTTCGGACAAACAGTGTCATATGAGTGTCTACGTGTTGCTAAGAATAACAGAAATGAAGAAATATCACGCATATTGTGCAAGCCAACCGGCTTGCAGACGCACAACAGCTTTTAAACATGAACAGGTTGGAGCAACGTATATCCGTCAGCAGTTGAAACCTGCCATCTCAAGAACAATTTTGACGGATTGCATTCACATTTCCTATACACGTTCATATCGTGTAAAGTCCGGCCCTATTATTTGTGTGGTGGTTCTTACTACTACTACTACTAAAACTACTACGAAAACTACTACTACTACTGTATAAGGTACGGTCACTATTAAGACAATTTCACTTATTTTCATCCTAGCATTAATCAGAGGTGGGTAAAACCCAGATAACCAGAAGACGACCTGAAAACCCGTTGTAGAATTTGGCGTCTCACATGTGACCCACACGAGGTTCGAACCCACAGCAATGAGGGACGATATGATTAAGAGACAGCGTTTTAACCCGCTATGCCATGAAGGCCCATTGTTTGCATTTGAAACAGTGGGTTTATGGGTTTTGCTATAATATTATATACTATTAGGCTAGCTGAACAAAACCTCCGATAAATGCGGACCTTTAGAAGTTTCAATGTATATATACATATATTTGCACAAGAACCACCACTGTCGACAAGGTTGCTTCAGTTTCCTGCCCTTCCAACATCCTAAGAAAAAAAATGGTTTAGGTCTAGAGATAGACTTCTTAATAGAATTTCGGAATGAAACGTCAAACATTAGAATACCTGCATGAAACCTCGAACATTTATCAGCCGATTTGTGGTCTATCTGGAAAATGCTCTGTGAATGATTTATCTGGAAAATCCTCTGTGAATTATAATTTCTCATTTTTATTGTTTTATTCAATAAAATGTGAAACTATTGTAGTAAAAATCATTAGTACCAAGGAATGGCTCTCTGACTGTTCCTATTCATCAGTTATCTTCTTAAGACACTTACGTAAGTATAGGAAACATGAACAATCCAAATATTTCCTGAAATGGAAATCGTTCAAATTCAAACTCCCTATACCAGGTACATGCAGAGAGAGAGAGAGAGAGAGAGAGAGAGAGAGAGAGAGAGAGAGAGAGAGAGAAAGAGAGCAATCATTTAATTTTCTTACGCTATTTTCACCGTCGTTGTTTATTTCCATGGGAAATATTCAAGACTGTTCATAACCGTGCTTTTTGAACCTCCAAATTTAGAAGATATGCAAGTACGTACTGATTAAGGCATTAATTGTAAATCCGTCATTGGTATCCATTGTCTGCGTTTCATGGTAACACCAAAGGAATACATCTGTCGTAAAGATTATCTTCTTTCAGCATGGTGCACTCAAGTCCATGCTTATTGCTGCTCGAGTAACGTGTGACACAAGTATATAGGATTTTATTTTTGAACAAGAACTTTTTCTCTTTCAAGCTTCAATGACATTTTGGATAAATCGGTCGCATTTTTGGTAATTATACTAATTTGTTTTTTTTAGAAAATGTGCATGTTTTGCATTTTAGTGGTCCGTAAAGACGCTTTCATGTAATCTATCGAAGCAAAACCACCATTACGAAACAGCTGTGACAGTTCCAGAAGAAACAGCAAAAACCAAAACAGATTTTCAATAGAGTCGCAAAAAAAAAAACAGGATTTTATCGATTCACCCTCTTTCAAATCGAAAGTAAACATTCGGCATTTTTGGTGTCCGTCTGCGTTACAGGTAGTCGAATACCCTGTGAGTTAAATGCTTCTTCTACCCGTAAACAGAGAGGCTGTGTTGAGAATGAATACTTTAACAGAAATGATCCTTGGTTCATCGTCAACTAAATTTGCTCAAACTCTCTACTGCACATTGTATTACCTACCATGTCATTTGCACAATATGGACAAGGTAAGCGCTACATGGCCATTAAAGTTATCGGGTTTTTTTGGTGTGTTTTTTTTTTTTTTTTTTTATTTATTTATTTTGCCCATGACTTCTATGCCGCTATTACAGGAAACACTTTATATATACGAGGTGCAGTCGAAAAGTTGTCGTGAGGTCATACGAAATTTCACGACGAAATAGCGCCAAATAATGAAACAAATGGCGCTAAGAACAGGGGACAATACTCAGACTTGTTAACTAATTTGAAGTGCTCCGTAGCGGTGTTAATAAGTAAGGACAAATTATTTGTTAAAAAGAAATACTGGCGCAATGTTAATAAAATGTTATCAAGTTTCAGCAATGGAATTATATTTGCAACGCTAGTTTCAACATGGTCGGACGTCAGAAAAATATGAAAGATGAGCAGTCCGGGAACTTTTTGACTGCACCTCGTACAAGTGGATATCCAGTTCAATGAAAGATATGTTTTGATAACCCACTATTCTACGTGTACAGGATAGGTAATTCTAGACTGAATTAGAAAATCCAACACCTTTAGAAATATAGGAATTCCAAAAATCTATTATTGACAAATCTATTCAATTTAGTAATGATTTTTGGGTCGATCGTAAAATCGACCCAAATTTTCAAAATCGCAAAACGGAATCCATGCAGTTGTTCACGTGACCATCACTGACTTCGGAAAACCTAATATCAAGAAAACTTGAAAAGTTGCGCTATTTTTATCGATGTAACATATAGGTCAAAGCTATCAGGAATCTTGTGAACACCAAATATCCAGATCAGATGTCGCGGAATGTGGCGTCTGTTCGGCAGGTTGTACAGGGACTACACCGTTTGCTTAAATGGTGGCATTTGAGGGTTAAACGAATAAACGAAAGCCAGGTTGCTCGCGTAATGAAAGAAAAACAATACACGCTGTCACGTGATGTCTTCGGAACATTCCATTCATAAAAATATTTTACAATATATGCCAAGTCGAGAGTAGTAAGGGCATCACTTTAGCACCATTGACTGCGCATGCGCAGCATGCGTATACCTTCCGATGAAACGTAAGGGAAACGATAAGATGACGAAACTACCCCAAATATCGGACGAGTGTTCGAATGACGTAAATCACGGTAATTACGCCGTAAGTATCCTAATTTCTGAGGCGAAAGATGTTCCCGCGGATTGGCGAAGTTCGCTGTCCCCGATCAGGTCGGGGTGATCGGGGTTTCCCCCGTTCGCTCGAGCGCTACTATCCCAAGGTGCAACGTTGTATACCACGGCGTCTTATACACATGTGTGTGTGTGGGTGTGTACGCGCTTGTCCGTTTTATGTCCAACCAAAGACTAAGGGCATAGCTATAAAGCTTGTCCGGGGCGTACCTCTAATAGTTTTAAAGGTAATCAAGTGAAACTTGATACACCGATGTGGGGGGGCTATGAGGGAAATCGCAGAATGCAAGAAACATAACCCTGCTAACACTATTTACGGAGTTACTTCCCTTCTTAATAGGACCACGCACAGTATTTTGGGTGCCCTATAGAAATCACCGAGTCAGTCAGTTTGTCACATCTAAACCAAAATATTTAACCGGTCATAACTTCAAAAGTATTTACCCTACGCTCACGAAACTTCGCATACATACCAGTCATACTGTATTGCTTTTGGGTGCGCATTTGTCAGGCCAAAACCACACCACTTAAACTCGGTCATAACTTCGAAAGGATTTGTCCTGTTGTCAAGAAACTTCACACACACATACTTTCCATCACAACGGCCCCCGCCCATAGGGGTTCGAAGAAATATATGGGCCGCACGTTGCTTCCAGGCAGAGTTGAATCCGGCCCGCACACTAGTACCGGTAAACCGCTTAGAGGAGCTAAACCTGATCAGGCAAAGCGGTGCCTTTTGGCTTCATTGGGCGACAGGGCTTGAGATGTCATTTTTATGCCCCACCAACGACAAAGGGCATAACTGAGGCGGAGCGATAGATGCGCTCGATCAGGGTTAGCACCGTTTGGTCAGGGGCAGTCGGTCAGTCGTTTACGCAAATTGTTGCGCGTGTTAAACGAAACGACGTTGTTTTAAAGTTGCATGCACGGCGTGTGCCAGTGCACGGCAGCAGCGATACTTATCCTAAACAGATGCAACCGGACAAATACCAACTAGCACGGGCGGGACTTTATTACAAGGGGAAATCGGATTTATGTCAGTGCTTCAGTTGTTACGTAAAACTCAGCTCTTGGGAACGAGATGACGACGCCATCGAAGAGCACTACAAATGGTCACCGAACTGTACATACATCAAGATGGTCGGGGCACCACCTAAAATACAGATGGGGTTCACGTTCGGGTCAAGTGCGACCTTAGGCGGTTTCGGGAAAGCATCCGATAATTTTGTGAGTACATTGGATCCAAAACTCTGTCAAAACTGGAGAGATAACGGAGACGAACCTATGTGAGCAATGTTTGGATTAATGCGTACGACATTGACAATATTTAACGAGTTGTGTTGGTGGTTAAGATGCCGCCAGTTGCGAAGAGAAGTCAGAGAGGCTTCAGAACGGTGGAGAGAACTATTTGAAAGACAGCGACACGAACATTCGTACAGCGTTATTTTGTAAATTTTATTGCATTGTAAACTCGAAAGAATGCGTATACGTATTTATCCTTTACAATAAAACGTGTCGGACTCGGAACAGTACTTGTCTTCTTTGTATTTTAACCCCGAGCCACTAGCGAGTTATCTAGGTCCTGAAAAATATAACTGACAATACGGGAGGCGAGGTCACTACTGCGCAAATGGACTTGAGTAGATCCCGATTTTCGCTGTTCGGTTTTTTTTTGTTCAACGGCATAAGGCGTGCTCGGTTTGTTTCGGATAGCCAATTGGCCGTTTTGTAGGAAAATAGCTGTATGGGTTTAAACTTTGACGTTTCCATTAGGGTCTATTTTATTTTATGTCCGCGTTTCTTTCCCTACGGTGTCTCTAAAGAGAGGTGTTGGCTACTTGTATCGATTACTGATCATTGCCTTCACTTCTATTTTGAGAGTGTTTACGGCCGCACACTTCATATTTTCAATTCCTGTGGTGTATTTTGTGCTTCCAAAGGATAACCCTTTTATAGAACATATTAGGATAGAACGTGTGGCGGCCGTAAAAAGTCTCCCTGCCCTACATCATAGTGTAGTTTATATTTTCTTGTCCTTTGGGATCATTGATTCCATTGTGGAATTTTGAAAATGCTTGAGGGTCACTGATGAGGCCTAATTGGCCGAAACTAGCTAGTCTGGCCCAGAAAACATGTACACTTCATATTTACCATTTCTGTGGTGTATTTCGTGCTTCCAAAGGATAACCCTTTTATAGAACATATTAGGATAGAAATAATTACAAAACAAACGTATAGTTTTACATATTTATTTACATGCAACGTAGTGGCAAATTATATATACATATATAAATTTTCATGTAAAGTCTTTCCGTCTCCTTCTAAGCATTCTTTTCATTTTAGACACAATCAGGCGGTCGTTGAACTTCTTCTGGCGTGGGTCGAATTCTTTGATAATGTCTCGCATGGTTTTTTCTGGAGATCTAGCCATCACGTAGTACGCGCAGTATAGTCCGCATACGTTAGAACTAGATTGTTGAAGCTGTTTATCGTTCATTAAGTAGGGTTTATTGAGTACCTCTTCGAACCCAACGCCGTAACTTCTAGGATCGTTTCCTACTGAATCGAAAAATTCGTACGGTCCGTGTTTGGGAAAATAAAATGTTACCCAGTGTTTCCCTCTTTGACAACTCGTGGATGTGTTGGAAATGACGAACTTTCCTCTTCGTTTTTTAATTTGGTCCGCTGCGCAGACAGTTACGGGGTATCCGGAAAGTATACGAGTCAGTTGATCACTGTTCATCGTCGCTTAATATTTAAAGGTTGTCCAGTCTACCAACTACCCGTTTTTCGCTCTCGGTTTCTTACGATCAGAGGCCTCGCCCTTATGCTCCTTTTGTAATCGTGCTAGTTCTGACTTTGCCATTTCAACCGCTTGAGCCACGGGAGTGACCAATTTCACCACGGGTTTTTGCTGTTCTAGCATTTCAATTTCTTTTTGTCGCTGATCTTCCATTTCCTTTAGAAGACGGTTTCTTCTACCGCTACCGACGATATACCGTCCCTCGTGATCGTGTTGAACGTAGCCCTCGCCCAAGTCTTTGAAATGTTGGTACCACGCATCGTAGTCCGGGACATAAGGCACCCATTTATTCAGTTTCGCGTCAAACACTTCTATAGAATCCATCTTTTTTCTCTAAATGTAGCAATGCTTTACCCTTCTTACGTATATTTCATTCGGCATCAGATTCCTGGTTTTCATCGGTTTCTGTCAAGACATGGTCGGGCCAAACGCTGGCGAATAAATCATTCCTCAGTTTCACGGCTTGCTGGATACCACAGATACCACCACCACCACCACCACCACCACCACCACCACCAATACCCAGTGCCTCTCCTCTTAACTCGTTCGAGAATACAACTGGTCCCAAATGTTCAATTTGCGAAAATCGCTTTCTTTTTTTTTAACGTTATGTCTAATCGGATACGGCTAAGCTAAGGGTTTCATCTCTCAGATATTCTGTTACAAAAGCGAGTAAGTCTTTGAACAACTTTTCGTAAAACTCAACATCTTTCAAATACATGGGACTTTTCTCTCCGGACGTAGGTATCGAATACAGCTCTCCCGTACTCAGCTAATATCTGATGGGGTTGTTGCCGCTATCGGGCGGTGGAGTTCTTGCGGATGGGAAGAAATAACACTGACCACTCCTTAACTTTTGCTTAGCCGTTTCCAGTAGTGCTTTACAGTATCGTAGATTTGCTTTCTGGTGTAGCTCGTGTTGCCTTCCCCGTCATGGTGAGAAGTTACCTGATAAAAAGTGAGTAGGGGTTCCTGGCCATAGTGAAATTTATAGTTGTCCTCGATCCAATTACATAGACCCCTTTCGTTGAAATTCCAGTTGATTTTGTTAATTACGCGCGTGTCCTTTTCGAGGCACTCCTCTCCGCCGCAAGCCCGATATAATGTCAGAAACCTTCCCATCCTACCTGGAACGCAACGCTTGGTGTTTTCTCTTTGCGGATTCTTTTGAGAATGAAGTTATTTACTACAACCTTTATGTTTTCTTCGCCGATTTCATACGAGGCTGTCATTTGTTCACAGTATAGGTCGGTTTTTAATAGCAACCAATCGGTATGCGTCGTAGTCATTGTTAACATAGATTTTACTTTTAAGAGTTCATTGTCTGATAGGAGAGTGAGTCGGATTTTGTTAAAAACTTTTCATATTATATTAGGGTTTGAAGCAGTTTGTGCGCGTTTGTAGGTGTGAGTGTATGCGGATGTGTATAGTGTAGGCCCTGATCAGACCCCGCGTTCTGCGACGTCTGATCTGGGCCAGCACTGTTTGCCAAGGTACTCCTTTCGGGGTTTCCTACATCCAATGGGTTAATCAATGAACTAAGTGTCAGATGTAAATAAACTAAATATAGTAGCCGCCTGTTGTAACTCTTAAACCAAAAGTCTCGGCCCCCGCCCATAGGGGCTTGAACAAATATATGGGCTGCATGATGCTTCCACGCAGAGCTGAATCCGGCACACACACTAGTACTGGTAAACCGCTTAGAGGATCTAAGCCTGTCCAGGAACCGCGGTGCGAGGCAGACCGTCCATGCTAATAAACCCTATTGGTTTCATTGGGCGACAGGGCTCGAGATGTCACTTCATCTCAATGTCGGGTAAAAGTCCCACAAAATTGGAAGCAACGTCCCCCAAATGACCTTTACAGTGTTGACGGGGACGTTAAACCACAAATCAAACAAACAAATAAACCAAAAGTCTAAGAATTTCCTAGTTAACGATTTTTAATGAAAAATGTCACAAGGATTACGCGTGTGAAATACGAAAGCCCTATTACCCATGGTTATGAAACAACAGGAGATATTTATTTTGAAAAAAGGGAGATAATTCAGTGAAAACAATACCCTAATTATGGCCCTTTGTCGTCAGAATGTAGGTTTCGTGATAGTAAGTATGTGTGTGATGTTTCGTGGGAGCAGGACAAATACTTTTAATCGTTTACCGAGTTTAAGTCGTTTGGTTCTGGCCTGACAAACTGGCGATAAGCCTTTCGCCACTTATTAAGCTGACCATGACACTGCACCAGCGCCTGACAGTAGTTATATCCTAAATGTTGGGATGGAAGAATGCTGCTACCGTGCAACGTTACAACAACGTCGTTTCGTTTAACATGCGCAACAATTTGCGTTAACGACGGACCGACTGCCCCTGACCAAACGGAGCTAACCCTGATCGAGCGCATCTATCGCTCCGTCTCCGCTATGCCCTCAGTCAACCCTCTTTATACCGACATTCGTTATAACGGCAAACTCGCTATAACGATAATTTAAACGGTACGAATCTTTTGCTCAAAACTAAGCATCGATCTGATCAGCTTGATAGGAAATGCGTGTATAAATTCCATAGCCAAGAAAAATTCTCCGAGATACAAATGTTATAGATATATGTTAGAATCGCCTCGATGAGGCGGTTCTAACGAGTACCCACAACCTATGTCTTACAGCAGTAATAAGGACAATAAGGTTTACCCCCTGCATACCCAAATTTTACAGTATAAAAGCCGGGTTTAAGGGAGTCAAAATTATATAGGCGTGTTTTCGCGATGATTTTACGAATTTATAGTAGCGACAGAAGCGGAGCAAATTCTTTCCGTATCAAGAGTTTCGCCTCGATTCTCCTCGTTTCGCGTAAAAGTATTTTTGCTCTGGCTACGCCCCCCACGATAACTGTATAAATTCCATAGCCAAGAAAGATTCTCCGAGATATAAATATTGTAGATATGTCCGGTAAAGGTCTCGCACAACTGGAAGCAACGCCCCAAAATGACCTATACGGCGTTGACGGGGACGTTAGACCTCAAATCGAACAAACAAAACATTTTTTGTTCCGGGACGCAGTCCAATCTTCGTTTCTCACGCCTTTAGTAATCGAAGTTCATCAAATCGCGCTCTTCCAGCACCTTCCATTGTTTTCCGATTTTCGAGGCGATAATTGTTTTGCGGGTGAGAGAATTAATTCGCGCCCCATCAATACTACACAGGGTAGTATCTCCCTAAATATTGGGATAGGAGCGCTCGAGCGAACGGGGTAGACCCCGATCACCCCGACCCGATCAGGGACAGCGAACTTCGCCAATCCGCGGGAACATCTTTCGCCTCAAAATTTAGGATACTTACGGCGTAATTACCGTGATTTACGTCATTCGAACACTCGTCCGATATTTAGGGTAGTTTCGTCATCTTATCGTTTCCCTTACGTTTCACCGGAAGTTATACGCATGCTGCACATGAGCAGTCCATGACGCTAAAGTGATGCCCATACTACTGTCGAGTAACAATAGACTTTTCGCACTTCTGTTTAGAACCCTGAAATGTTTAAGAGCAAAAGTGAGTAGCCCAGACTTTATAGCCCATAGTTCTTCTGTGGCGGTTTATTTATGGTGTTGTTTGTTACTTACTGTGTGTTTTACTTTTGTCTTTTTATTTTGGATGGCCATATGGCCATTTTGTGGGAAGGTGACTGTCCTTATGGCCTTCCTTTGTTTAGGTTTCCATTATGGTCTGGTCGCTTGGTGTTTGTGTTTCTTTCCCTTTGGTGTCTTTGGTGGGTGGAGTAAGTTAATTGTATCGATTCCTGATCTTTGTTTTACTTCTACTTTATATGTGGTACCGTTATTAGACATACAGTGTAGACCCGGATCGGATAGACAGTGCATTGCTTCTGATCAGGGTCGGCACTGTTCGCCATATGTATGAAAATGATTCAAGTCCGTACGCAGACTCTGAAAAGGGGCGGGTTGAGCGTGCGAAGTTTCAGGTATTTTGCAGAGGGTAAAAAACTACATGAGTCTGAGATAATTTCCAAAAGTTGGGAGGGGCTGCGTTTGCACCCTCCCAACTATGTGCGGGCCTCCATCAACAGGTACAATTAACTTTTTTGTTTCAACATATCGCTGATGAGGCTATTTTATAGATCACTGTTATTTAGGAGTTGGGATGCTGTGATGGGACTGAGCGAGAAGAAAAGAGAGCGGAGAAACTATGACAAACATTGTAGCTGCTGCTCAGATGACATCGATATACACTGCTTGCAGCTGGATAAAATGTTAAACATGTATTTTTTTCAGCACAGATTGTGTTGCATAATCAATTCAGAAAGATGAATCAATATATACCGTATGCAGAAGGGAAACAATTAAACACATTGACAAATGACAAGTACATGTATATAATTTGACGGAAAAAGCTACCATATTATTTTCAGACAAAAAATGACTGAACACTTTTCTTATAATGAAGCATTTTAACGAGTACCTACAGTCTACGTTATAAAGCAGAGGATCTATTGCTTGCTATTGTCCGCGTGACTATCACTGACCATCTGACTGCCGCTGACCTTGAACAAAATCCAAGTACCGGTTGTTTATAGCATCCTTAAGACGTCAGAGCGTAGCGTAAATAGAACAAGATGTGTTTGTGAAACACGAACATGTCCCCGGGCATGGTCATTTTTTATTCAAAGTTGCTCACAGTTCAAGATTTTTGTTTGTGTGGGAAGCCCTTGACACAAAAAACTTACATGGCAAATATGCAAGCTCTATCGTAAGTGGTTCAAAAGTTGTGAACAATAATATTTTTTCTTTAAAGTAGGTCAAGGTCAGAGGTCAAAAAAATTTGCGAGAATGTAAAGCTCTTGTCACAATGAACCTACAGCCAAATATTAAGGCTCTATCTTAAACGGTTCAAAAGTTATGAACAATTTTATTTTTTATTTTAAGTAGGTCAAAGGTCAAGGTCATGGTCCAAACATTTTGCATGAATGAAAAGTTCTAATCAGAGGGAACCTACATGCCAAATATGAAAGCTCTATCCCAAACGGTTCGAAAGTTATGACCAAAAATGTTTATTTTTTTATGTAGGTCAAAGGTCAAGGTCACAGGTCAAAATTTGTGCATGGATGTGAGGCATTTGTCACAAGGAAACTACATACTAAATGTGAAGGCTGTATCTCAAACGGTTCAAAAGTTATGACCATTGTCAACTTTTTCTTTTATGTAGGTCAAAGGTCAAGGTCACAGGTTAAAAGTTTTTGTGTGAATGTAAAGCTCTTGTCACAAGGAACCTACATGCAAAATATGAAGGCTCTATCTCAAACCGTCCAAAAGTTATGACCAAAATGTTATTTTTTAATTTTAAGTTGGTCAAAGGTCAAGGTCACAGGTCAAAATTTTTTGCATGATTGTAAAGCTTTTGTCACAAGGAACATACATACTAAATATGCCCTACATCATAGTGTAGTTTATATTTTCTTGTCCTTTGGGATCATTGATTCCATTGTGGAATTTTGAAAATGCTTGAGGGTCACTGATGAGGCCTAATTGGCCGAAACTAGCTAGTCTGGCCCAGAAAACATGTACACTTCATATTTACCATTTCTGTGGTGTATTTCGTGCTTCCAAAGGATAACCCTTTTATAGAACATATTAGGATAGAAATAATTACAAAACAAACGTATAGTTTTACATATTTATTTACATGCAACGTAGTGGCAAATTATATATACATATATAAATTTTCATGTAAAGTCTTTCCGTCTCCTTCTAAGCATTCTTTTCATTTTAGACACAATCAGGCGGTCGTTGAACTTCTTCTGGCGTGGGTCGAATTCTTTGATAATGTCTCGCATGGTTTTTTCTGGAGATCTAGCCATCACGTAGTACGCGCAGTATAGTCCGCATACGTTAGAACTAGATTGTTGAAGCTGTTTATCGTTCATTAAGTAGGGTTTATTGAGTACCTCTTCGAACCCAACGCCGTAACTTCTAGGATCGTTTCCTACTGAATCGAAAAATTCGTACGGTCCGTGTTTGGGAAAATAAAATGTTACCCAGTGTTTCCCTCTTTGACAACTCGTGGATGTGTTGGAAATGACGAACTTTCCTCTTCGTTTTTTAATTTGGTCCGCTGCGCAGACAGTTACGGGGTATCCGGAAAGTATACGAGTCAGTTGATCACTGTTCATCGTCGCTTAATATTTAAAGGTTGTCCAGTCTACCAACTACCCGTTTTTCGCTCTCGGTTTCTTACGATCAGAGGCCTCGCCCTTATGCTCCTTTTGTAATCGTGCTAGTTCTGACTTTGCCATTTCAACAGCTTGAGCCACGGGAGTGACCAATTTCACCACGGGTTTTTGCTGTTCTAGCATTTCAATTTCTTTTTGTCGCTGATCTTCCATTTCCTTTAGAAGACGGTTTCTTCTACCGCTACCGACGATATACCGTCCCTCGTGATCGTGTTGAACGTAGCCCTCGCCCAAGTCTTTGAAATGTTGGTACCACGCATCGTAGTCCGGGACATAAGGCACCCATTTATTCAGTTTCGCGTCAAACACTTCTATAGAATCCATCTTTTTTCTCTAAATGTAGCAATGCTTTACCCTTCTTACGTATATTTCATTCGGCATCAGATTCCTGGTTTTCATCGGTTTCTGTCAAGACATGGTCGGGCCAAACGCTGGCGAATAAATCATTCCTCAGTTTCACGGCTTGCTGGATACCACAGATACCACCACAGCCACCACCACCACCACCACCACCAATACCCAGTGCCTCTCCTCTTAACTCGTTCGAGAATACAACTGGTCCCAAATGTTCAATTTGCGAAAATCGCTTTCTTTTTTTTTAACGTTATGTCTAATCGGATACGGCTAAGCTAAGGGTTTCATCTCTCAGATATTCTGTTACAAAAGCGAGTAAGTCTTTGAACCACTTTTCGTAAAACTCAACATCTTTCAAATACATGGGACTTTTCTCTCCGGACGTAGGTATCGAATACAGCTCTCCCGTACTCAGCTAATATCTGATGGGGTTGTTGCCGCTATCGGGCGGTGGAGTTCTTGCGGATGGGAAGAAATAACACTGACCACTCCTTAACTTTTGCTTTAGCCGTTTCCAGTAGTGCTTTACAGTATCGTAGATTTGCTTTCTGGTGTAGCTCGTGTTGCCTTCCCCGTCATGGTGAGAAGTTACCTGATAAAAAGTGAGTAGGGGTTCCTGGCCATAGTGAAATTTATAGTTGTCCTCGATCCAATTACATAGACCCCTTTCGTTGAAATTCCAGTTGATTTTGTTAATTACGCGCGTGTCCTTTTCGATGCACTCCTCTCCGCCGCAAGCCCGATATAATGTCAGAAACCTTCCCATCCTACCTGGAACGCAACGCTTGGTGTTTTCTCTTTGCGGATTCGTTTGAGAATGAAGTTATTTACTACAACCTTTATGTTTTCTTCGCCGATTTCATACGAGGCTGTCATTTGTTCACAGTATAGGTCGGTTTTTAATAGCAACCAATCGGTATGCGTCGTAGTCATTGTTAACATAGATTTTACTTTTAAGAGTTCATTGTCTGATAGGAGAGTGAGTCGGATTTTGTTAAAAACTTTTCATATTATATTAGGGTTTGAAGCAGTTTGTGCGCGTTTGTAGGTGTGAGTGTATGCGGATGTGTATAGTGTAGGCCCTGATCAGACCCCGCGTTCTGCGACGTCTGATCTGGGCCAGCACTGTTTGCCAAGGTACTCCTTTCGGGGTTTCCTACATCCAATGGGTTAATCAATGAACTAAGTGTCAGATGTAAATAAACTAAATATAGTAGCCGCCTGTTGTAACTCTTAAACCAAAAGTCTCGGCCCCCGCCCATAGGGGCTTGAACAAATATATGGGCTGCATGATGCTTCCACGCAGAGCTGAATCCGGCACACACACTAGTACTGGTAAACCGCTTAGAGGATCTAAGCCTGTCCAGGAACCGCGGTGCGAGGCAGACCGTCCATGCTAATAAACCCTATTGGTTTCATTGGGCGACAGGGCTCGAGATGTCACTTCATCTCAATGTCGGGTAAAAGTCCCACAAAATTGGAAGCAACGTCCCCCAAATGACCTTTACAGTGTTGACGGGGACGTTAAACCACAAATCAAACAAACAAATAAACCAAAAGTCTAAGAATTTCCTAGTTAGCGATTTTTAATGAAAAATGTCACAAGGATTACGCGTGTGAAATACGAAAGCCCTATTACCCATGGTTATGAAACAACAGGAGATATTTATTTTGAAAAAAAGGGAGATAATTCAGTGAAAACAATACCCTAATTATGGCCCTTTGTCGTCAGAATGTAGGTTTCGTGATAGTAAGTATGTGTGTGATGTTTCGTGGGAGCAGGACAAATACTTTTAATCGTTTACCGAGTTTAAGTCGTTTGGTTCTGGCCTGACAAACTGGCGATAAGCCTTTCGCCACTTATTAAGCTGACCATGACACTGCACCAGCGCCTGACAGTAGTTATATCCTAAATGTTGGGATGGAAGAATGCTGCTACCGTGCAACGTTACAACAACGTCGTTTCGTTTAACATGCGCAACAATTTGCGTTAACGACGGACCGACTGCCCCTGACCAAACGGAGCTAACCCTGATCGAGCGCATCTATCGCTCCGTCTCCGCTATGCCCTCAGTCAACCCTCTTTATACCGACATTCGTTATAACGGCAAACTCGCTATAACGATAATTTAAACGGTACGAATCTTTTGCTCAAAACTAAGCATCGATCTGATCAGCTTGATAGGAAATGCGTGTATAAATTCCATAGCCAAGAAAAATTCTCCGAGATACAAATGTTATAGATATATGTTAGAATCGCCTCGATGAGGCGGTTCTAACGAGTACCCACAACCTATGTCTTACAGCAGTAATAAGGACAATAAGGTTTACCCCCTGCATACCCAAATTTTACAGTATAAAAGCCGGGTTTAAGGGAGTCAAAATTATATAGGCGTGTTTTCGCGATGATTTTACGAATTTATAGTAGCGACAGAAGCGGAGCAAATTCTTTCCGTATCAAGAGTTTCGCCTCGATTCTCCTCGTTTCGCGTAAAAGTATTTTTGCTCTGGCTACGCCCCCCCCCCCCCCCCCACGATAACTGTATAAATTCCATAGCCAAGAAAGATTCTCCGAGATATAAATATTGTAGATATGTCCGGTAAAGGTCTCGCACAACTGGAAGCAACGCCCCAAAATGACCTATACGGCGTTGACGGGGACGTTAGACCTCAAATCGAACAAACAAAACTTTTTTTGTTCCGGGACGCAGTCCAATCTTCGTTTCTCACGCCTTTAGTAATCGAAGTTCATCAAATCGCGCTCTTCCAGCACCTTCCATTGTTTTCCGATTTTCGAGGCGATAATTGTTTTGCGGGTGAGAGAATTAATTCGCGCCCCATCAATACTACACAGGGTAGTATCTCCCTAAATATTGGGATAGGAGCGCTCGAGCGAACGGGGTAGACCCCGATCACCCCGACCCGATCAGGGACAGCGAACTTCGCCAATCCGCGGGAACATCTTTCGCCTCAAAATTTAGGATACTTACGGCGTAATTACCGTGATTTACGTCATTCGAACACTCGTCCGATATTTAGGGTAGTTTCGTCATCTTATCGTTTCCCTTACGTTTCACCGGAAGTTATACGCATGCTGCACATGAGCAGTCCATGACGCTAAAGTGATGCCCATACTACTGTCGAGTAACAATAGACTTTTCGCACTTCTGTTTAGAACCCTGAAATGTTTAAGAGCAAAAGTGAGTAGCCCAGACTTTATAGCCCATAGTTCTTCTGTGGCGGTTTATTTATGGTGTTGTTTGTTACTTACTGTGTGTTTTACTTTTGTCTTTTTTATTTTGGATGGCCATATGGCCATTTTGTGGGAAGGTGACTGTCCTTATGGCCTTCCTTTGTTTAGGTTTCCATTATGGTCTGGTCGCTTGGTGTTTGTGTTTCTTTCCCTTTGGTGTCTTTGGTGGGTGGAGTAAGTTAATTGTATCGATTCCTGATCTTTGTTTTACTTCTACTTTATATGTGGTACCGTTATTAGACATACAGTGTAGACCCGGATCGGATACAGTGCATTGCTTCTGATCAGGGTCGGCACTGTTCGCCATATGTATGAAAATGATTCAAGTCCGTACGCAGACTCTGAAAAGGGGCGGATTGAGCGTGCGAAGTTTCAGGTATTTTGCAGAGGGTAAAAAACTACATGAGTCTGAGATAATTTCCAAAAGTTGGGAGGGGCTGCGTTTGCACCCTCCCAACTATGTGCGGGCCTCCATCAACAGGTACAATTAACTTTTTTGTTTCAACATATCGCTGATGAGGCTATTTTATAGATCACTGTTATTTAGGAGTTGGGATGCTGTGATGGGACTGAGCGAGAAGAAAAGAGAGCGGAGAAACTATGACAAACATTGTAGCTGCTGCTCAGAAGACATCGATATACACTGCTTGCAGCTGGATAAAATGTTAAACATGTATTTTTTTCAGCACAGATTGTGTTGCATAATCAATTCAGAAAGATGAATCAATATATACCGTATGCAGAAGGGAAACAATTAAACACATTGACAAATGACAAGTACATGTATATAATTTGACGGAAAAAGCTACCATATTATTTTCAGACAAAAAATGACTGAACACTTTTCTTATAATGAAGCATTTTAACGAGTACCTACAGTCTACGTTATAAAGCAGAGGATCTATTGCTTGCTATTGTCCGCGTGACTATCACTGACCATCTGACTGCCGCTGACCTTGAACAAAATCCAAGTACCGGTTGTTTATAGCATCCTTAAGACGTCAGAGCGTAGCGTAAATAGAACAAGATGTGTTTGTGAAACACGAACATGTCCCCGGGCATGGTCATTTTTTATTCAAAGTTGCTCACAGTTCAAGATTTTTGTTTGTGTGGGAAGCCCTTGACACAAAAAACTTACATGGCAAATATGCAAGCTCTATCGTAAGTGGTTCAAAAGTTGTGAACAATAATATTTTTTCTTTAAAGTAGGTCAAGGTCAGAGGTCAAAAAAATTTGCGAGAATGTAAAGCTCTTGTCACAATGAACCTACAGCCAAATATTAAGGCTCTATCTTAAACGGTTCAAAAGTTATGAACAATTTTATTTTTTATTTTAAGTAGGTCAAAGGTCAAGGTCATGGTCCAAACATTTTGCATGAATGAAAAGTTCTAATCAGAGGGAACCTACATGCCAAATATGAAAGCTCTATCCCAAACGGTTCGAAAGTTATGACCAAAAATGTTTATTTTTTATGTAGGTCAAAGGTCAAGGTCACAGGTCAAAATTTGTGCATGGATGTGAGGCATTTGTCACAAGGAAACTACATACTAAATGTGAAGGCTGTATCTCAAACGGTTCAAAAGTTATGACCATTGTCAACTTTTTCTTTTATGTAGGTCAAAGGTCAAGGTCACAGGTTAAAAGTTTTTGTGTGAATGTAAAGCTCTTGTCACAAGGAACCTACATGCAAAATATGAAGGCTCTATCTCAAACCGTCCAAAAGTTATGACCAAAATGTTATTTTTTAATTTTTAGTTGGTCAAAGGTCTAGGTCACAGGTCAAAATTTTTTGCATGATTGTAAAGCTTTTGTCACAAGGAACATACATACTAAATATGCCCTACATCATAGTGTAGTTTATATTTTCTTGTCCTTTGGGATCATTGATTCCATTGTGGAATTTTGAAAATGCTTGAGGGTCACTGATGAGGCCTAATTGGTCGAAACTAGCTAGTCTGGCCCAGAAAACATGTACACTTCATATTTACCATTTCTGTGGTGTATTTCGTGCTTCCAAAGGATAACCCTTTTATAGAACATATTAGGATAGAAATAATTACAAAACAAACGTATAGTTTTACATATTTATTTACATGCAACGTAGTGGCAAATTATATATACATATATAAATTTTCATGTAAAGTCTTTCCGTCTCCTTCTAAGCATTCTTTTCATTTTAAACACAATCAGGCGGTCGTTGAACTTCTTCTGGCGTGGGTCGAATTCTTTGATAATGTCTCGCATGGTTTTTTCTGGAGATCTAGCCATCACGTAGTACGCGCAGTATAGTCCGCATACGTTAGAACTAGATTGTTGAAGCTGTTTATCGTTCATTAAGTAGGGTTTATTGAGTACCTCTTCGAACCCAACGCCGTAACTTCTAGGATCGTTTCCTACTGAATCGAAAAATTCGTACGGTCCGTGTTTGGGAAAATAAAATGTTACCCAGTGTTTCCCTCTTTGACAACTCGTGGATGTGTTGGAAATGACGAACTTTCCTCTTCGTTTTTTAATTTGGTCCGCTGCGCAGACAGTTACGGGGTATCCGGAAAGTATACGAGTCAGTTGATCACTGTTCATCGTCGCTTAATATTTAAAGGTTGTCCAGTCTACCAACTACCCGTTTTTCGCTCTCGGTTTCTTACGATCAGAGGCCTCGCCCTTATGCTCCTTTTGTAATCGTGCTAGTTCTGACTTTGCCATTTCAACCGCTTGAGCCACGGGAGTGACCAATTTCACCACGGGTTTTTGCTGTTCTAGCATTTCAATTTCTTTTTGTCGCTGATCTTCCATTTCCTTTAGAAGACGGTTTCTTCTACCGCTACCGACGATATACCGTCCCTCGTGATCGTGTTGAACGTAGCCCTCGCCCAAGTCTTTGAAATGTTGGTACCACGCATCGTAGTCCGGGACATAAGGCACCCATTTATTCAGTTTCGCGTCAAACACTTCTATAGAATCCATCTTTTTTCTCTAAATGTAGCGATGCATTACCCTTCTTACGTATATTTCATTCGGCATCAGATTCCTGGTTTTCATCGGTTTCTGTCAAGACATGGTCGGGCCAAACGCTGGCGAATAAATCATTCCTCAGTTTCACGGCTTGCTGGATACCACAGATACCACCACAGCCACCACCACCACCACCACCACCAATACCCAGTGCCTCTCCTCTTAACTCGTTCGAGAATACAACTGGTCCCAAATGTTCAATTTGCGAAAATCGCTTTCTTTTTTTTTAACGTTATGTCTAATCGGATACGGCTAAGCTAAGGGTTTCATCTCTCAGATATTCTGTTACAAAAGCGAGTAAGTCTTTGAACCACTTTTCGTAAAACTCAACATCTTTCAAATACATGGGACTTTTCTCTCCGGACGTAGGTATCGAATACAGCTCTCCCGTACTCAGCTAATATCTGATGGGGTTGTTGCCGCTATCGGGCGGTGGAGTTCTTGCGGATGGGAAGAAATAACACTGACCACTCCTTAACTTTTGCTTTAGCCGTTTCCAGTAGTGCTTTACAGTATCGTAGATTTGCTTTCTGGTGTAGCTCGTGTTGCCTTCCCCGTCATGGTGAGAAGTTACCTGATAAAAAGTGAGTAGGGGTTCCTGGCCATAGTGAAATTTATAGTTGTCCTCGATCCAATTACATAGACCCCTTTCGTTGAAATTCCAGTTGATTTTGTTAATTACGCGCGTGTCCTTTTCGATGCACTCCTCTCCGCCGCAAGCCCGATATAATGTCAGAAACCTTCCCATCCTACCTGGAACGCAACGCTTGGTGTTTTCTCTTTGCGGATTCGTTTGAGAATGAAGTTATTTACTACAACCTTTATGTTTTCTTCGCCGATTTCATACGAGGCTGTCATTTGTTCACAGTATAGGTCGGTTTTTAATAGCAACCAATCGGTATGCGTCGTAGTCATTGTTAACATAGATTTTACTTTTAAGAGTTCATTGTCTGATAGGAGAGTGAGTCGGATTTTGTTAAAAACATTTCATATTATATTAGGGTTTGAAGCAGTTTGTGCGCGTTTGTAGGTGTGAGTGTATGCGGATGTGTATAGTGTAGGCCCTGATCAGACCCCGCGTTCTGCGACGTCTGATCTGGGCCAGCACTGTTTGCCAAGGTACTCCTTTCGGGGTTTCCTACATCCAATGGGTTAATCAATGAACTAAGTGTCAGATGTAAATAAACTAAATATAGTAGCCGCCTGTTGTAACTCTTAAACCAAAAGTCTCGGCCCCCGCCCATAGGGGCTTGAACAAATATATGGGCTGCATGATGCTTCCACGCAGAGCTGAATCCGGCACACACACTAGTACTGGTAAACCGCTTAGAGGATCTAAGCCTGTCCAGGAACCGCGGTGCGAGGCAGACCGTCCATGCTAATAAACCCTATTGGTTTCATTGGGCGACAGGGCTCGAGATGTCACTTCATCTCAATGTCGGGTAAAAGTCCCACAAAATTGGAAGCAACGTCCCCCAAATGACCTTTACAGTGTTGACGGGGACGTTAAACCACAAATCAAACAAACAAATAAACCAAAAGTCTAAGAATTTCCTAGTTAGCGATTTTTAATGAAAAATGTCACAAGGATTACGCGTGTGAAATACGAAAGCCCTATTACCCATGGTTATGAAACAACAGGAGATATTTATTTTGAAAAAAAGGGAGATAATTCAGTGAAAACAATACCCTAATTATGGCCCTTTGTCGTCAGAATGTAGGTTTCGTGATAGTAAGTATGTGTGTGATGTTTCGTGGGAGCAGGACAAATACTTTTAATCGTTTACCGAGTTTAAGTCGTTTGGTTCTGGCCTGACAAACTGGCGATAAGCCTTTCGCCACTTATTAAGCTGACCATGACACTGCACCAGCGCCTGACAGTAGTTATATCCTAAATGTTGGGATGGAAGAATGCTGCTACCGTGCAACGTTACAACAACGTCGTTTCGTTTAACATGCGCAACAATTTGCGTTAACGACGGACCGACTGCCCCTGACCAAACGGAGCTAACCCTGATCGAGCGCATCTATCGCTCCGTCTCCGCTATGCCCTCAGTCAACCCTCTTTATACCGACATTCGTTATAACGGCAAACTCGCTATAACGATAATTTAAACGGTACGAATCTTTTGCTCAAAACTAAGCATCGATCTGATCAGCTTGATAGGAAATGCGTGTATAAATTCCATAGCCAAGAAAAATTCTCCGAGATACAAATGTTATAGATATATGTTAGAATCGCCTCGATGAGGCGGTTCTAACGAGTACCCACAACCTATGTCTTACAGCAGTAATAAGGACAATAAGGTTTACCCCCTGCATACCCAAATTTTACAGTATAAAAGCCGGGTTTAAGGGAGTCAAAATTATATAGGCGTGTTTTCGCGATGATTTTACGAATTTATAGTAGCGACAGAAGCGGAGCAAATTCTTTCCGTATCAAGAGTTTCGCCTCGATTCTCCTCGTTTCGCGTAAAAGTATTTTTGCTCTGGCTACGCCCCCCACGATAACTGTATAAATTCCATAGCCAAGAAAGATTCTCCGAGATATAAATATTGTAGATATGTCCGGTAAAGGTCTCGCACAACTGGAAGCAACGCCCCAAAATGACCTATACGGCGTTGACGGGGACGTTAGACCTCAAATCGAACAAACAAAACTTTTTTTGTTCCGGGACGCAGTCCAATCTTCGTTTCTCACGCCTTTAGTAATCGAAGTTCATCAAATCGCGCTCTTCCAGCACCTTCCATTGTTTTCCGATTTTCGAGGCGATAATTGTTTTGCGGGTGAGAGAATTAATTCGCGCCCCATCAATACTACACAGGGTAGTATCTCCCTAAATATTGGGATAGGAGCGCTCGAGCGAACGGGGTAGACCCCGATCACCCCGACCCGATCAGGGACAGCGAACTTCGCCAATCCGCGGGAACATCTTTCGCCTCAAAATTTAGGATACTTACGGCGTAATTACCGTGATTTACGTCATTCGAACACTCGTCCGATATTTAGGGTAGTTTCGTCATCTTATCGTTTCCCTTACGTTTCACCGGAAGTTATACGCATGCTGCACATGAGCAGTCCATGACGCTAAAGTGATGCCCATACTACTGTCGAGTAACAATAGACTTTTCGCACTTCTGTTTAGAACCCTGAAATGTTTAAGAGCAAAAGTGAGTAGCCCAGACTTTATAGCCCATAGTTCTTCTGTGGCGGTTTATTTATGGTGTTGTTTGTTACTTACTGTGTGTTTTACTTTTGTCTTTTTATTTTGGATGGCCATATGGCCATTTTGTGGGAAGGTGACTGTCCTTATGGCCTTCCTTTGTTTAGGTTTCCATTATGGTCTGGTCGCTTGGTGTTTGTGTTTCTTTCCCTTTGGTGTCTTTGGTGGGTGGAGTAAGTTAATTGTATCGATTCCTGATCTTTGTTTTACTTCTACTTTATATGTGGTACCGTTATTAGACATACAGTGTAGACCCGGATCGGATAGACAGTGCATTGCTTCTGATCAGGGTCGGCACTGTTCGCCATATGTATGAAAATGATTCAAGTCCGTACGCAGACTCTGAAAAGGGGCGGGTTGAGCGTGCGAAGTTTCAGGTATTTTGCAGAGGGTAAAAAACTACATGAGTCTGAGATAATTTCCAAAAGTTGGGAGGGGCTGCGTTTGCACCCTCCCAACTATGTGCGGGCCTCCATCAACAGGTACAATTAACTTTTTTGTTTCAACATATCGCTGATGAGGCTATTTTATAGATCACTGTTATTTAGGAGTTGGGATGCTGTGATGGGACTGAGCGAGAAGAAAAGAGAGCGGAGAAACTATGACAAACATTGTAGCTGCTGCTCAGAAGACATCGATATACACTGCTTGCAGCTGGATAAAATGTTAAACATGTATTTTTTTCAGCACAGATTGTGTTGCATAATCAATTCAGAAAGATGAATCAATATATACCGTATGCAGAAGGGAAACAATTAAACACATTGACAAATGACAAGTACATGTATATAATTTGACGGAAAAAGCTACCATATTATTTTCAGACAAAAAATGACTGAACACTTTTCTTATAATGAAGCATTTTAACGAGTACCTACAGTCTACGTTATAAAGCAGAGGATCTATTGCTTGCTATTGTCCGCGTGACTATCACTGACCATCTGACTGCCGCTGACCTTGAACAAAATCCAAGTACCGGTTGTTTATAGCATCCTTAAGACGTCAGAGCGTAGCGTAAATAGAACAAGATGTGTTTGTGAAACACGAACATGTCCCCGGGCATGGTCATTTTTTATTCAAAGTTGCTCACAGTTCAAGATTTTTGTTTGTGTGGGAAGCCCTTGACACAAAAAACTTACATGGCAAATATGCAAGCTCTATCGTAAGTGGTTCAAAAGTTGTGAACAATAATATTTTTTCTTTAAAGTAGGTCAAGGTCAGAGGTCAAAAAAAATTGCGAGAATGTAAAGCTCTTGTCACAATGAACCTACAGCCAAATATTAAGGCTCTATCTTAAACGGTTCAAAAGTTATGAACAATTTTATTTTTTATTTTAAGTAGGTCAAAGGTCAAGGTCATGGTCCAAACATTTTGCATGAATGAAAAGTTCTAATCAGAGGGAACCTACATGCCAAATATGAAAGCTCTATCCCAAACGGTTCGAAAGTTATGACCAAAAATGTTTATTTTTTATGTAGGTCAAAGGTCAAGGTCACAGGTCAAAATTTTGTGCATGGATGTGAGGCATTTGTCACAAGGAAACTACATACTAAATGTGAAGGCTGTATCTCAAACGGTTCAAAAGTTATGACCATTGTCAACTTTTTCTTTTATGTAGGTCAAAGGTCAAGGTCACAGGTTAAAAGTTTTTGTGTGAATGTAAAGCTCTTGTCACAAGGAACCTACATGCAAAATATGAAGGCTCTATCTCAAACCGTCCAAAAGTTATGACCAAAATGTTATTTTTTAATTTTAAGTTGGTCAAAGGTCAAGGTCACAGGTCAAAATTTTTTGCATGATTGTAAAGCTTTTGTCACAAGGAACATACATACTAAATATGAAGGCTGTATCTCAACTGGTTCAAAAGTTATGACCAATGTTAACTTTTTCTTTTATGTAGGTCAAAGGTCAAGGTCACAGGTCAAAATTTTTTGTGTGAATGTAAAGCTCTTGTCACAAGGAACCTACATGCAAAATATGAAGGCTCTATCTCAAACCGTTCAAAAGTTATGAACAAAATGTTATTTTTTAATTTCACGTAGGTCAAAGGTCAAGGTCAAGGCCACAGGTCAAATTGTTTTACATTAATGTAAAGCTTTTGTCACAAGGAACATACATGCTAAATATGAAGGCTGTATCTCAAGTGGTTCAAAAGTTATGACCAATGTTATTTTTTTTCTTTTAAGTAGGTCAAAGGTCAAGGTCAAGGTCACAGGTCATTTTTTTTTAATTAATGTGAAGGTCTTGTCACAAAGAACCTTCAGGCCAAATATGAATGCTCTATCTCAAACGGTTCAAAAGTTATGGCCAACGTTAAAGTTGTCCACGTACAAACCAACAAACAGACAGGGCAAAAACAATATGTCCCCGCTATCGCTACCGGGGTTATAAAAAGCGGGACTGTGCTTGTTTGTTTGTTTGTTTGATTTTAGGGTTAACGTCACCGTCAACAATGTATAGGTCATTTGGAGACGTTACTTCCAATTTCATGGGACTTATACCTGACACTGAGAAGAGATGACTTCTCAAGCCCTGTCGCGCACTGAAACCAATAGGGTTTATGAGCATGGACGGTCCGACTCGCACGACTTTGCCTGGGCATGTTTAGATTCTCCAAGCGCTTTAACAGTACTCGTGTGTGGTCGGTTTCAGCTCTGTGTGGAAGCATCATGCAGCCCATCCATTTATTCAAGCACCGATGGACGGGCGGGTGGACTGGGCTCGTGCACTTTGGCATTACCAAACAAAATCTACATAATCAGACGTCACATAAAGCGATGTGTGATCAGATCTACTGTGCTTGCTTAAAGTTATACTAACAGTTTGATTCTCACTTCAGGACTATTTTTTCAACCTACACTCAGAGACGATCGACCCACCAGTACTCTCAGTGCTTTGATTTTTATTTGAACCAGAATTCCTCAGATCTTGCCACATAATAATAAAATTAAATATGATAAACTATTTTTTATTATCAAGAAAAGCCAAAGCAAAAAAATTTAAAATTACTTCTAAAATGTTTTTACATTTCAAGGAAAAGTCTCCATCTGTTTAACACAATTACTGACCTTTAAAAGTTGTTTGTGAAATTACATGGACAGTCCGACTCATACAACTGTGCCCTGGTGGGCTTAGAACTTCCAAGTGGTTTGCAAATACACATATTTAGTCCATTTCATCACTTTTTTGAAGCACTATGCAGCCTTACCTATTTTTCTAGGTCGCTATTTTTGTGGCTCGCTCCATTGCATATCAGCATTTGTTTCCCCCAGTTGTAAAAGGCACCAAATGATTTCCAGCAAGCCTAGCATCTATTTTTTTTAAGTTGGTACAGATGAACATGTGATTTCTGAATTGCTTGAATCGATAAATGATTAACTGTATGAAGTTAGCCGTTAGTATGGGATATCATGTGTCTTTTAAGGCTGCTGACCTGGGAAAATGATTTAGTGAATATAGTGCAGCTATGAAGTTTCTCACCCGTATGGACTACCATGTGTCTTCTAAGATCGCTAAGCTTAAAATATGACCAAAGCTATGAGGTTTTTCGTCATTGTGAATCAATATTCGTTTATTTAGGTTGCTCAGCCGTGTGAATCTTCACATATGAGGTTTCTCACCAGTATGGATTACCATGTGCTTTTTGAGGTCACCAATACCCTGTAAATGATTTACTGCATATCTCACATCTATGGGGCTTCACACCATAATGGATCAACATGTGGCTATTGAGGCCGCTAGAAATGATATTTTTAATGTAAAATTAATTTTAATTAATAATATACCTACCCATCACTACAATTATAGCCTTTTCACCAGACGCAGGTCTGGGACAGTCTGACACAAAAAAAATCTAGCCAGAAATGCCACCGGCATGTCCCTTTTCCCGTGACCACCCCAGCGTCGAGTCCTGATTGGTCGCTGATGTCACATGACCTATCAGACCAATAGGCAGACGATACAGGTCACGTGACCGCAATTTTCGCGCCGAGAAGATCATTATTTCTTTCAGGAAAACAAATATTTCAGGCGGGGCTGGGAGGCGGGACATACCATTGTAGTGATGGGTAGGTATATTATTAATTAAAATTAATTTTACATTAAAAATATCATTTTAATATCAAATATAACTACCCATCACTACAATTATAGCCTGAATTCAAAGCAAGTGGAGGGTTGGATGAAAAATAAAGTTACACATACCTAACTCCTCCAACCTTGGTTGTTTATACCCCTTTTAAAACCATCCAATGATGGTAATGTAAGAGAGTATCCACGATGACTGCAAGGGATCCAAATCCCAAATTCACAAGTGGAGAAGATAAATGGACAGGAACCGGAGTCAAAATAGAAGGTTCATACCTATTCAAACAGGCTAACAAACAACCAAGGAAAATAAAATCCCAAAATAAGTGCTGCTCATAATAGATTGAGAAGCTACTAAACTACCCAAGGAATGAGTACCACTACGAATGGGAACCAAGCACCTTAGGTGAAGGGATGAAAAGTAGCGTTGGAACATCCATTACGCAGTAAGAAAAAAACATTCTGAAGAAAAAAAACGGAGTTCCAATATGCCCAAAATGTAGAAGGTTCTAACCTCATACTGTATTCTGAATGATAATAGGGCAGAAGTGAAATTAGCATATACTGGTAGAAGCTTTATCACTTTACAAATCCACTTTGCAACCAAGGATGGTTAGAAATATATCCAAAACCCCTTGATTGAAAAGAAAAAAAATTCTCATGATAATCTCGAAACGTTTTAAACATTCTAATGTATACAAAAAATTCACATTAGCCTACAATCCACGAATCCTGGAAATGACAGGACAAATAGTAGTTTCAGACAAGGTCATTTATAGCCTGAAACAAAAATAGGTTGAATGAGAAGAGAAAAAGAAGTCATTGTTCTTCTCATACCTGAAAACAACCCTCTGTAATTGGCAAAGCATGACTATAACTTCTACGAACTGAAGCAAATGTCAAATGAAATACAGCTTGACTATCAAATGAATAAAAGAAGCTGAATTCACCGGATCGTAAGGTGGTTTAGAAAAGACCACAACACCCATGCAAGATTCCATTTGGATTCAAAGTCCTGAAAACCTGTCGGCATAGTGAAAAAACCCCTTTAATAAGCTGGTGATGGTAGGGTTTAATGAAAAAGTGTGAAGCCGACTAAAATTTTAACATGTTCGAGATTACTGATCTGTACCCTTCTCTTAGATGAAATAGAAATTGAAGGGTAGAGAACAGACAGAAAAAGAAATCCAGTAAAAAAACCTCCCTAGAGGAATTGTCTGAATTTATTTCCCTTTTTCTACACCAACTAGAAAATATCTTCCATCTTCCAGAGTAAAACTTGAGAGTGGAGATCTTTCTATATTTGAAGATACACTCGGCAGAGAAACCAGAAAAGTGTCTACCTCTGGTTTGATTCCTGAAAACATTTGGATGTGTAAGTAAAGCATTTCTGGATTGAAATGGAATGCTTGACCCACACCTTTTAGATATTTGATCTGGAACTACTGGAAGACTGGTTGCAAGTCTTGAGACTAGGCTCAGAATGACTAAAAAACCAAGATCTCTGAGGCCATAGGAGGCGTAATCAGAATGGCTCGGCTTTTGGACGCTTGAATTTTTACCTAGAACTAGAGGAATTCAGTTGAATGGTGTAAACGCATATGTAAAAGATTCCCCCAATCTAGAGATTTTAAATCAACTGCACGTTCCAGGTGATCTGAAACTTGAAACACAAAGGAAGTTGATTGGAGAACCGAGTTGTTTGGACATTTGATTAAAAAAAGGCCCAATAAAGGTTCTCTCCATATGAGAAAACGCCCTGTAGAGAACGGATGGTGAACTGGTCTATAGGGGCGATCCCAATGACATAATCTGCCCTGGAGGTGTCCGACAAGGATAGACATACCTTCCTGAAGACACCAAGTTATAATCTTCCATGTAAAAGCCAACAGGGAAGAGTAATGAGTCACTCCCTGATAAGTAGAAACCAGAGGACCAGTGGTCCTGAACCGCTCACCTGTCTGGTGACAATTTTCCTACTTAGATCAGCAGAAAATGTCATTTACCCTGCTCATAAATTTTAAAATGCCACCTCAATATTTGTTGGCATGGCGGCCATCTTGGGTCTAAGGCCAATGAATGACCTTGACCTTTCTCACCCATAGATCTTCATGTATTCAGTTACTTTACCTGATCTACCAATTTTGGTGACACTGTCTTCAATGGTTTCCTATTAATCCATTATTTTCACTTTGCCCCATGCAAAAGCCTAAGTCGGCAAATTTGACATTGCTATAAAATAGGTCAAGGTCAACCCAGGGTCACCATTTGTACAAACCATGATGGGCCCGAGTACCATATGCTACATGCCAAGTTTCAAGGCCAATGGCCTTATGGTTCTGGAGAAGATTTTTGAAGGTTTTTTACCATATATGGGCATGGTGGCCATCTTGGGTCTAAGGCCAATGAATGACCTTGGCCTTTATCACCCATAGATCTTCATGTATTCAGTTACTTTACCTGATCTACAAATTTTGGTGACACTGTCTTCAATGGTTTCCTATAAATCCATAATTTTCACTTTGCCCCATGCAAAAGCCTAAGTCGGCAAATTTGACATTGCTGTAAAATAGGTCAAGGTCAACCCAGGGTCACCATTTGTACAAACCATGATGGGCCTGAGTACCATATGCTACATGCCAAGTTTCAAGGCCACTGGCCTTATGGTTCTGGAGAAGAAGATTTTTGAAGGCTTTTTACCATATATGGGCATGGCGGCCATCTTGGTCATGTGATCCAGACCCCGCGAACAAACTTTCGTTCCCCCATCCCACTGAGGCTCCATATGAAATTTGGCTTTGATTGGCCCTGCAGTATAGGAGAAGATCTTTGAAAATGGTGGACGGACGGACGACGGACCATGGCTATACTATAAGCTCACCTATGAGCCTAAAGGCTCAGGTGAGCTAAAAATCCATTTTTTTCACTTTTTCCTATGCAAAAGCCTAAGTCAGCATATTTGACATTACTGTAAAATAGGTCAAGTTCAACCCAGGGTCACCATTTGAACAAATTATGATAGACCCGAGTACCATTTGCTACATGCCAAGTTTCAAGGCCATTGGCCTTACGGTTCTTGAGAAGAAGAATTTCGAAGTGTTTTTACCATATATGGGCGTGGTGGCCATCTTGGTCATGTGATCTAGACCATATTGGCAGCTTTTCATTTGTTCAACTCCCAAAGGCTCCATATTGAATTTCACTTCAATTGGCTCAGTAGTTTCTGAGAAAAAATGTTTGAAATATGGAACCTGCGTGACCTTGGTCTAAGGTCAATTAATGACCTTGACCTTTCTTACACATAGATCTTCATGTATTCAGCTACTTTACCTTATCTACTAATTTTGGTGACAGTGTCTTCAATGGTTTCCTAAAAATCCATTATTTTCACTTTTTCCCATGCAAAAGCCTAAGTCGGCAAATTTGACATTGCTGTAAAATAGGTCAAGGTCAACTCAGGGTCACCATTTGTACAAACTATGATGGGCCTGAGTACCATATGCTACATGCCAAGTTTCAAGGCCATTGGCCTTACGGTTCTGGAGGAGAAGAATTTTTAAGGCTTTTTACCATATATGGGCGTGACGGCCATTTTGGTCATGTGATCTAGACCGTATTGGCATTTTTTCATTTGTTCAACTCACAAAGGCTCCATATTAAATTTTACTTAAATTGGCTCAGCAGTTTTGGAGAAAAAAATGTTTGAAATATGGATCCTGAATGACCTTGGTCTAAGGCCAATGAATGACCTTGACCTTTCTGACCCATAGATCTTCATGTATTCAATTAGTTTACCTGATCTACAAATTTTGGTGACACTGTCTTCAATGGTTTCCTATAAATCCATTATTTTCACTTTGCCCCATGCAAAAGCCTAAGTCGACAAATTTGACATTGCTGTAAAATAGGTCAAGGTCAACCCAGGGTCACCATTTGTACAAACCATGATGGGCCCGAGTACCATATGCTACATGCCAAGTTTCAAGGCCACTGGCCTAATGGTTCTGGAGAAGAAGATTTTTGAAGGCTTTTTACCATATATGGGCATGGCGGCCATCTTGGTCATGTGATCCAGACCCCGCGAACAAACTTTCGTTCCCCCATCCCACTGAGGCTCCATATGAAATTTGGCTTTGATTGGCCCTGCAGTATAGGAGAAGAAGATCTTTGAAAATGGTGGACGGACGGACGGACGCACGGACGGACGGACGGACGACGGACCATGGCTATACTATAAGCTCACCTATGAGCCTAAAGGCTCAGGTGAGCTAAAAACTACACTATTCATTTGTCTGGAGTAACAATAATGAAGCTGTTCCTCAGTTTGGAGCTATGAAGAACTGATAAACCAAGGAAATTTTTCTGAAGTTTCAGAATGTTTATACACATATACATATATACATACATATACGCATACACACACATACATATATATATATATAGCCCCGCCTAATATAGGCCCCACGTTCCCTGAACAACTAATCCCTGAGGTTCGAAGTGGAAAACCAACCTGAAAGGCTGGCATGCGAAAAAAAACAAATAGGGAATAGTCTCTAAAAGAGGAGACCCCATTTGATACTGAGGGATTAATAAATCGTAGAGAGCAATCTTGATAATGGAATTTATTGCTCCTTTAGACCGTATGGTATTTCCAGTGATAATATTAGCAAAAATAACCTGGAAAGGTCTAAGATGAGATTGTCCAGGGAAACTGGATCCAATTACTAAGTTCTAAAAAGGGGAAACAAACCCCTGACATAAATCGAAAGTTTTTCGGTGGTAGAGTCAATTTCAACTTCTCGATAAAGTGTATGAAATCTAAATTCACAATAACCTGTACACGTTAGGACAAGGTATGATAAACAGTATCTGTAAAAATGATGACAAAACCCATCATCGGAACACTACACGAGATTGGGGCCTAATTCTATGATGAGAGCTGCTTAATTAATTTCCAATAAGTTGGTGAACAGGGAAAACATTGATCCGTTGACAAATCCAACAAAGGAAAGGCAACGGACTGATACACAAAAATTCCATCCAAGGTGAAACAAAGGTATTTGCGTAATGACCTATGGATGGAGATGTGAAGGCTAGCGACCTTTAAAACTACGGAAATCGTCCCCGAATTTGGGAAATTTGACCTGACTAATCGAGGACGAAGTTTCCATTTTGAGCCGATCGACTCGCATCATCTTGTTAAGTGTGAGAAGTCGATGATGAGTCGATTTCCCCATTTTCTCCTTTTCCTTTCATTGATCCGTTGACAAATCCAACAAAGGAAAGGCAACGGACTGATACACAAAATTCCATCCAAGGTGAAACGAAGAAATTTGCGTAATGACCTATGGATGGAGATGTGAAGGTAAGCGTCCTTTAAAAACTACGGAAATCGTCCCCGAATTTGGGAGAATTGACCTGACTAATCGAGGACGAAGTTTCCATTTTGAAATGATCGACTTGCATCATATGTGTTAAGTGTGAGAACTCTATGATGAGTCGATTTTCCCATTTTCTTCTCGAACAGAAAGATCCGCCTGTAGAAGCCTGGGGAAAGGAGAAATTTTTCTACTTACACGGCTTTCTTTTGGAGAAGAACCCTTCCTCTTCCAATAAAAAGATTTCTTTTCTTGATACTATTTACCAGAAATAGTATTTGCATGTGAGAAAGAGAAAGGATTCCTAACGAACGCAATCCAGTAACCCTTTCTCACAACTCATAAAACTCAAAAAATATTTAATAAAAGAAGCCAAGGCTTGATAGAACTGAAAAAGCTCGGCTCCTACTGGGAGAAGATGAAGAGGAGGGGAAGGAAGAAAGTCATTTGTTAGACTTGTGTCTTCCTCTATTGGGAGATTTCGTTCCAGTCCGACCTCTGGAACGAAAGGACCGTGTACCCTGATCTGAGAATGATCTATTAGTAGACGAGGACTGATTGAGATCTTCAAGTCGAGGGTGATAAGCACTTAAAAGTCATCGGAAGTAACCGAAGAGCGTCTCTTGGTTGCGGTACCTGTACTTGATACGCTCTCCGAAGACTTCAAAAAAGACGAGTGCCCACGGTCTTGAAGCTTGATTCTGAAAACGTTGGGAAGACATGGTCCGCTTGTAGTTTTAGAATCAAGAGGCGCTGAGGCTCTAAGTTTTCATTTACTATGCTCAGTAAAAACTGAACCAGTTATAAAGAGCAGAGTTGCGCCAAACATGCAACATGGTGGTAGACAGCCATGGCATGTAAAAAATGACCGGGAAATAAACAAAAGCATTAGAATAGCAGCTATATGGTCGGAATGCTCTTGTTTGAAGGCAAAGTGGGTAGAACTAGAATACCAGTCATAATGAGAACCCACTTAATAATAATCCTGGTAAGAAGCTCCAATGTTAGAGCGTCGAAACAGGAAGTAATGCCAATTTCCCTGACGTCATATATACAGAGACTGAATCTGGGTCGAATTTAGGAATTTCATAAGAACAAAAAAATTGATGTTTTTTGTTGTTAGAACCAATGTTCCAAGTTCATTTCGCACGAGTGCCCCCGGTCTTGAAGCTTGATTCTGAAAACGTTGGGAAGACATGGTCCGCTTATAGTTTTAGAATCAATAGGTGATGAGGCTCTAAATATGTCCTTCTCATAATCGCTAAATAGTAAGGACGAAAAAGGACCAACCTCTGAGTATTGATATATCCCCAGAGGATAAATCCCTAGGCCCAGATTCAGCTCTAGGGGCAAAACACTTGAGGCTCAATTAAACTTCCCCAGTGTTAGGCCCTTTATTGTATATAGTGCACTGAACATGCGAAATTGCCGAATCAAAATTGAGCATTCAAGGAGCCGTGCCTAAAACGATCAAGGCCGAATCGGCCCAAGGCCGAAACGACCCACCGAAATAGGCCGAATCGATCCAGGTGCAAAATCGGGTCGAAAACGACCCAGGCCGAAACGACTCAGTACCGAAACGTCCCGGATTCACTTGCAATAGTTACGGTATTCCAATAAACGATGCCCAAATCTGTATGTTTTACAAGGGAAAACAATCCAATTTAATGATTATGGTAACAAAAATTTATCATAATAAGAGGAAAGAAGCATATGACCAAGGTAAACTAAGTACCGAAGGTCCGGAAAGGTTACCCGATAAAAACCGCGATCGGAACCGTACCAAAATTCGTATGTAACATGGATTCGGAAAAAATTTTTGGGCATAGGTTCCCCGCACCCCGGAGTCCCCGCAATTATGAGCAGGGTCTCTACGGGGCGGTCGACGAACCTATCCTAGTCAACCCAGGCCCAAATGGGAGGGGACATAGACTGGCTCATCTTGATTCGGCAATGGTGACCCACACGAATTGGATGGATTCTGTTTAGAAGATACTATAGAAAGGCCACAAAGGGACCTGAATATTATCCATCTGCATCGTGGGATTTATAAGTGCTAAACAAAGACGGGTCTTGCACATGTTCAAAACTAAATTAATGCTGAGAATTTTTATTCAGCGATACAACGTCTTCCGATACCGGAAGTGGAAGGAACACGTACAAAAAACGTCCGCTTTTCTGGCAATTTAAGTTTCCACAACGCCGACTTCTATTAAAACATTACCAGGAATAATACGAGCGTATACCCTGGCACATAACATGAAAAGAAGTGTGGTGCTTATCAAAAACCAAAAACGGTTGATCACATGATAAACAAAACTTCCAAGTGAAATTTCAAAATGGCGGACAACCACTACACATGCAATGTCGGCAGAAACACACGAAATAAAGTCTCTAAGAATTTCGGAATAAACAGTAAGCTTAAAAAGCCTAAGTACGTTGTGGAAACTCAAGGTAAGTGCAAAATCAAAAAAAGAATAAAACACTTATCCGTTTATTCATTCTTCCATGGAATGTAGTTTGACCATCCTATCCCAAGCAAGTCTGAAAAAATAATGATCTTCTCGGCGCGAAAATTGCGGTCACGTGACCTGTATCGTCTGCCTATTGGTCTGATAGGTCATGTGACATCAGCGACCAATCAGGACTCGACGCTGGGGTGGTCACGGGAAAAGGGACATGCCGGTGGCATTTCTGGCTAGATTTTTTTTGTGTCAGACTGTCCCAGACCTGCGTCTGGTGAAAAGGCTATAATTGTAGTGATGGGTAGTTATATTTGATATTAAATTGGTAAATTATTTACTGCACACTTCACATATACGAGGTTTCATCCCTATGCGGATTAACATATGGTTTTTGGAGCGTAGCTCCAGTGAAATGAGAAATTATTTCGGCACTACGTTTGGCGTCACTGCGTATGACTAATCACCAGTGGGATAGTAGATTATTACGTCATGCGGTATCTTCTTATAGACTGCTTCATAGACCACCTATTACAAACGGAACAGATGAATATTTTAATAGATGAACTGTGTAGCAGTCTAATCTTTTTATAGTTCAGTTCATATAACCCAGTTTACTGCCCATTTTGTACCGTAAAATACAAAACCTGGCAACTGGCAAACAGGACAAACCAAGATCAGATACCACAGAAGGCGGAGTCTCATTATGACCTACACTGCATACTTACAAAAGTTTCAGCCATTTTTGCCAAATATTTCGTGGATGCCACAACCTGACATCCCTGATTTTAAAATGAACTCATTCCATACTGATACAAGAGGGCCCAGAGGGCCCTATTTCTCTCACCTGAGCTTTACTGTCTCTGGAACATTCTAAAGGACTTCTCTTCTGAAGGATTTCTCTTCATAATAAGACTATGTACATTTAAAATGACAATCTGGCGTTTTACGAACTGTTTCATTCAGGCCATGGGAGCACGTTGATGGTGCTTGGCACATTTGGGACCTTTCAAACCATTAGAATTATGTCAAATGTGGTCAGAATACCACATTATTCCATCTACGTGGTTATTACTATTATTAGTACACATACTTTAGCCAGTAGAAGGGGAGGATGATGGTGGAAAATAGTTCAGGATTAATTTGATTAGAAGTATGTGGCCGGATTGGGTCTCAAACCTGCAACCTCTAGCTAGGTCTCAAACCAGCAACCTCTAGCTTCTCAGTCAGATGTGCTTCCATATGTCCCAAGCAGCCTGGTTCCCCACCTATATGCCATTGGCCACAGAATAAATGTGAGCCCCTAAGTTTTGAGAAACTATACAAAGCTGTGTACCAAATATAATAGGCCTGGGCCTTCAGGTTTCAGGCAAAAAGATGTTTTAAGGTTTGTTCTATATTAGTCTATGTAAATTAAGTGGGCTCCCGAATGGGTCCATTTTTATCCCCAGGGCTATAATTTGAACGATCTTGGTATATGACCTCTACATGAAGTTTTTTAAGGAATTCCATATATGGGTCTATGAAAACATGTGATCCCTAATGCAGGTTCAATTTAGTGATCTCTAAGGCAGAGCCAATTTAAATTGGTCCCAGGGCTATAATTTGAACAACTTTCGTTAAGGGTCCATTTGGTCAAGCTACATACCAAATATCAAAGACCTGGGCCTTCTAATTTCAGACAAGAAGACTTTTGAATTTTCTACCTACTAAAAAGTCCATTTTTGGCCCCAGGGCTATGATCTGAACAATCTTGGTAGAGGTCCCCTAGACGAAGCTTAATTCATATATCATGGGCGTTGCGGTTTCAGAGAAGAAGATTTTTGAACGGTTTCCCTGTATAAGACTTTTTAAAACTGGTGGGCCCCCTGGGAGAGCCATTTCTGGACCCAGCTGGGCTATAATTTGAACAATTTTGGTAGAGGTCTTGTAGACAAACCTTCAGACCTGGGCAACGCAGTTTCAAAGAAGGAGATTTTTAAAGGATTTCCCTACACATGTCCATATAAAACCATTGAGCCCTGGCTTTTTGGACCTTGGACTATAATTTGAATAATCTTGGTAGAGGTCTCATAGAAGAAGATTCATACCAAATATTAAAGACCTGGGTCATGCTGTTTCAGAGAAGAGGATTTTGAAAGTGTTTCCCTATATAAGTCTATGTAAAACCGGTTGGCCTTGGTCGGGTCAATTTTTCGCCCAAAGGCTATCATTTGAACATTCTCGACTGAGGTCCCCTAGATGAAGCATCACACCAAATATCAAAGTCCTTGGCCCTGTGGTTTCAGAGTAGAAAATTTTAAAGCATTTCCCAATACAAGCCCATGTTAACTGATGGGACCCAGGCCAGGGCCATTTTGGCCACTGGAGTATGATTTGAACAACCTTGGTAGACATCCACAAGATGGCGCTTCATACCAAATAAAGACCTGGGCCTTCTGGTTTTAGACAAGAACCTTTCTAAAGGATTTCACCATATAAGTCTATGTAAATCCTGTGGGTCTCTGGGCATTACCATTTTTTGCCCCAGGTCTATAATTTGAACCTTGGTAGAGACCCCCTACATGAAGCTTCACGCCTAATATCAAATACCTGGGCCTAACTGTTTCCGAGAAAAAGACTTTTCAAAGAGGTTTTCCTTATGTAAGTCTATCTAAAACCAGTGGACCACGGGGCGGAGCCAATTTTTGGCTACAATCTGGGTAGAGGTCCACTAGATGAAGCTTCATACCAAATATCAAAGACCTGGGCCCTACGGTTTTAGATAGGAGATTTTTAAATGATTTCGCTATACAAGCCCATATAACAGGGCGGGCCATTTCTAAATACAGGGCTATAATTTGAACAATCGCGGTAGAGGTCCACTAGATGAAGCTTCATACCAAATATTAATGACCTGCGCCCAGCGGTTTCAGAAAAGAAGTTTTTAAAAGATTTCCCTATACAAGCCCATGTAAAACTGATGGGCCACGGGGCCTTAGGGCTACAATTTGAACAATCTTGGTAGAGGTACATAGGGTGAAGTTTCGTACCAAATATAAAAGACTTGGGCCCAGTGGTTTCAGAGGAGAAGTTTTTAAAGGACTTTCCCTATGTAATCCTATGTAAAACCAGTGGGTCCATTTTTGGCGCTAGGGCTATAATTTGAACAATCTTGGTAGAGATCCACTAGTTGAAGCATCATACCAAATATCATAGACCTGGGCCCTGCGGTTCCAGAGAAGATTTTAAAAGGATTTTCCCTATATAAGCCAATATAAAACCGGTGGGCACAAGGGCTATAATTTGAATAATCTTGGTAGAGGTCCACTAGCTGAAGCTTCATACCAAATATCAATGACTAGCGCCCAGCGGTTTCAGAGAAGACGATTTTTAAAGGATTTTCCCTATGTAAGTCTATGTAAAACCGGTGGCCCCCAGGGCTATAACTTGAACAATCTTGGTAGGGGTCCACTAGATGAAGCTTTGTACCAAATGTCAAAGACCTGGGCCTTATGGTTTCAGAGGAGAAGATTTTTAAGGGATTTCCCTATATAGCCCATGTACAACAGGTGGACCCTGGGGCGGGGCCATTTTTGGCCCCAGGGCTATAATTTCAACAATCTTGGTAGAGGTCCACTAGATGAAGCTTCATACCAAATATTAAAGACCTGGGCCCAGTAGTTTCAGAGGAGAAGATTTTTAAAGGATTTCCCTATACAAGCCCATATAAAGCTGGTGGGCCCCGGGGCGGGGCTATTTTTGGCCCCAGGGCTACAATTTGAACAATCTTGGTAAAGGTCTACTGGATGAAGCTCCATACCAAATATTAAAGACCTGGGCCCTGTGGTTTCAGAGGAGAAAATTTTTAAAGGATTTCCCTACACAAGCCCATATAAAGCTGGTGGGCCACAGGGCAGAACCATTTCTGGACCCAGGGCTATAATTTGAACAACCTTGGTAGAGGTCCACTAGCTGAAGCTTCATACCAAATATCAATGACCTGCGCCCAGCGGTTTCAGAGAAGAAGTTTTTTTAAAGGATTTCCCTATACAAGCCCATGTAATACCGATGGGCCCCGGGGCGGGCCATTTTTGGCCCAAGGCTACAATTTGAAAATCTTGGTAGAGGTCCACAAGATGAAGCTTCATACCAAATAGTAAAGACCTGGGCCCAGTGGTTTCAGAGGAGAAGATTTTTTAAGTATTTTCCCTATGTAAGCCTATGTAAAATCAGTGGGTCCCTGGGCGCGGCCATTTTTGGCACTAGGGCTATAATTTGAACAATCTTGGTAGTGGCGCTAGGGCTATAATTTGAACAATCTTGGTAGCGGTCCACTAGATCTAACCAGCGAGATTCCTGAATGCCCAATTTCTTTTAGTCTCGGCAAGGTGAAAAACTCACCCACTGACACGGTGGTATAACTTTAAACAAGACGGGTATATTTTTATAATGTTTTGCATGCAGATGTAAATTGACAAGATCAAGCTAATGATATTGTTTAATGCCAGATAGCTTTATAAACAGCCTTATCGAGGCAATTTTTTAAGACTGATTACGGGTGTGTAACTTATAAACTGCTGGGAAAATTATGATAATTTTTCAAATGAAGATTTTGTTTGTTTGATTTGAGGTTTAACGTCCCCGCAACACTGTAAAGGTCATTTTGGAGACGTTGCTTCCAATTTTGTGGGACTTTTACCCAACATTGAGATGAAATGACAACTCAAGCCCTGTCGCCCAATGAACCCAATAGGGTTTATTAGCATGGACGGTCCGCCTCGCACCGCGGTTCCTGGACAGGCTTAGATCCTCTTAGCGGTTTACCAGTACTAGTGTGCGGGCCGGATTCAGCTCTGCGTGGAAGCATCATGCAGCCCATGTATTTCTTCAAGCCCCTATGGGCGGGGGCTGTTTCAAATGAAGATAAACGTCATCAAGACGTAACCATGGAGAATGTCTAATGCAAGATAAAGAACCTCCCCAAGGTAATTTTTCAAAAACTGATTACATAAAATAACTTTAAAGCCGCCAAACAATTGCGCAAGCCGCAGTTATTGCACGAACTATAGTCAAGTAAACTGTAGAACTGCATGGTTGCTATATTGCTCAAAAACAGTGATTGTGGGTACTTGATAAAATGGTTAAATCAAGTCTCCGCAATCAATGTTTTGAGCAGAGATAAGAAAATATCACAAATTTGTATCTTAAAATTTCCATTTTTTGCCGAAAAATTGACAATGTATTTGTCCAGGCGTGTTTTCGTGATGGTTGTTGCGGGGTCTACACCTTAGCGTGAGTTAAATTCAATATAGATCGTGTTGCTTTAACACGACTTCTGGCCCAGAATAGCTTCCAACAGCTATGTTCATTGGATCTATATGAGCCTGATTAAAAATACCAATCAGACGCTAAATTTGCCTAACGCTATCCAATTATCAAAGCTACGCTCCATCAGTACTCTCAGTGCTTTACTTGATGCCGCTCTGCAATGCAAATTAGTTGCTGCAGATTCCATCTCTATGAGGTTTCTCTTTTGCATGTATTAAAATATGGCTTTTGAGGTCGCTCGTCTTTGAAAATGATTATTTCTCACCATCATGGATCAGCATGTGGCTACTGAGCCCGCTTAGCTGTTTAAATGATATGCCGCATATCTCACAGCTGTAAGGTTTTTCAAAAGTATGCGTCAATGTGTGTTTTTAGGTCGTTATTTCTGACGAATGCTTTGCTGCATATCTCACACCTTCTCTTCGGTGTGAATCAGTATGTAGTCGTTTAGGCTGCTCGACTGTGTAAATGATTTATTGCATACTTCACATATATGAGGTTTCTCACCAGTATGGATTACCATGTGCTTTTTTAGGTCACCAGACCCTGTAAATGACTTACTGCATATCTCGCATCAATGGCGTTTCTCACCATAATGGACCAACATGTGTCTTTTGAGGTTGCTAGAAAGGTTAAATGATTTACTGCATACTTCACATATATGAGGTTTCTCACCAGTATGGATCAACATGTGTCTTCTGAGAGTGCTAGGATGGGTAAATGATTTACTGCATACTTCACATATATGAGGTTTCTCACCAGTATGGATCAACATGTGTCTACTGAGGGTGGTAGGATGGGCAAATGATTTACTGCATACTTCACATATATAAGGTTTCTCACCAGTATGGATCAACATGTGGTTATTAAGGTTGTTCCTCCGTGTAAATGATTTATTGCATACTTCACATATTTGAGGTTTCTCACCAGTATGGATTACCATGTGCTTTTTTAGGTCACCAGACCCTGTAAATGATTTACTGCATATCTCACATCGATGGGGCTTCACACCATAATGGATCAACATGTGGCTATTGAGGCCGCTAGAATTGGTAAATGATTTACTGCACACTTCACATATATGTGGTTTTTCACCAGTATGGATCAACATGTGGTTTTTGAGGCTGCTCAACACTCTGAATGATTTACTGCACATTCCACATCCATGAGGTTTCTCTCCTGTATGGATCAACATATGGCGTTTCAGGTTGCTCAGCTTTGAAAATGATTTACCACACATATCACATTTATGCGGTTTCTTAGCATAATGGATAAGCATGTGGTTACTAAGGCATCGCAGTTGTTTAAATGATTTACCCCATATCTCAGAGTAACTTGGGTTTTCAAAAGCATTTGTCGACATGGTTATTCTGTCTAAATGCTTTACTGCATATCTCACAGCTATGAGTTTTCGGCCAGTGGTAGTGTAGGGTGCTCAATTGTGTCAATGACTTACAGGAACTGTATACGTCACATATATGTGGTTTCTCACCAGAATGAATTACTTTGTGGTTTTTGAGGACGCCAGACCCTGTAAATGATTTACTTTATGCCTCACATCTTTGGGGTTTCTTACCACAATGACCCATCATGTGTCTTTTGTGGCTGCTTGACTTTGCATATCACACATCTATGAATGTTCTCACCAGAATGGACCAGCGTGTCGTTATTGAGGCCGCTCAACTGTTTAGCTGATTCTCACATGTATTCGTCAGTTTGTAGCTTGTTCCGTCACGTCCGGTATGTTGGTGCTATAAAACTGTCATACAGATACATCCTGTTGTGAAGTCACATCCTTGTTACTCCATTCAAACATCACAAAGCATATTTTTCTTCAGTCTTTGGTAGTTATTGCGTTTGTTTTTGTTTTTTTTTTCTGGATGTTATGTGTCTTTGTATTAAACTTTAGCGGCATTACGTCTTTAATTTTGGAACTATCCCGAAGTTATATCTCCTCATGCGGGTATCAAGACTGCCCTGAACATATTCAATAAAGTTATCAACTGTTGTATTTTAGTGTGATGGCAATATGACTCAAGCTTGCAACTATGCAGAAGTCAATCCTCCTCATGCAGGTTTCAAGACTGTCCTGTTCTTCTTCAGTGAAGTTATTGGTTGTTGGAAAGGCTGTGAGAATGTCTGAAAAATACAGAAATGCACCAAGATGCTATTTGCCAGAGTTTGTTAGGGAAAACGAATTTGCCAACAATGATCAACGATAATAGGTAATTAATGTGTTTTCATTGCACAGCCCGCAGAAAAAGCGACCGACTGAAGACGGTTGATTTTCTAAAAGTAACCCTAAAATCACCGTGTCATTCTGTCAGTCTGTTTGTCCGTCCGTAACCCGTTTGTGAAAATTGGTGATAGTGACTTAACCGCTTGGAATATTTAAACAATTTTTGGCATACTGATAGATATCAATGAGATCTAACCAATGAACTTGCGAAATATTACATTCCATTTAGTATAGCCTCGCCGAGGCGAAAAATGTGAAAATTTTCGAACTGCTTCTCCTCGGAAACCATTGCGCCGATTGAAGTCAAATTTCATATGGAGCCTCTATGGGATGGGGGAAACCAAACTTTGCTCATGGGGTCCAGGTCACATGACAAAAATGGCTGCCAAGCTATATACGGTCTGTCTGTCTGTCCGTCCGTAACCCGTTTGTGAAAATTGGTGATAGTGACTTAACCGCTTGGAATATTTAAACAATTTTTGGCATACTGATAGATATCAATAAGATCTAACCAATGAACTTGCGAAATATTACATTCCATTTAGTATAGCCTCGCAGCGGCGAAAAATGTGAAAATTTTCGAACTGCTTCTCCTCGAAAACCGTTGGGCCGATTGAAGTCAAATTTCATATGGAGCCTCTAATGGATGGGGGAAACCAAAATTTGCTCATGGGGTCCAGGTCACATGACCAAAATGGCCGCCAAGCCATATATGGTAAAAACCCTTCAAAAATTGTCTTCTCCAGAACCACTGAGCAGATTTCCACGAAACTTGATAAATAGCATCTGGGACGTAGGCCCATCATAAATTGCTAAAATGGTGACCCTGGGTTGACCTTGACCTTCTTTGTGCCTGGTCAAACTTTGACACATATGCTTTTGTATTGGAAAAGTGAGAATGCATTTTACCCTGCAAATGATTCAGAATACAGTACTAAAGTACAAGATATATTTTTGTTTGTTTGATTTGAGGTTTAACTTCTCCGTCAACACTGTAAAGGTCATTTTGGAGACGTTGCTTCCAATTTTGTGGGACTTTTACCCGACATTGAGATGAAATGACATCTAAAGCCCTGCTGCCCAATGAAACCAATAGGGTTTATAAGCATGGACAGTCCGACTCTTAACACCGTTTTTCCTGGGTAGGCTTAGATACTCTAAGCGGTTTACCAGTACTCGTGTGCGAGTCGGTTTCAGCTCTGCGTGGAAGCATCATGCAGCCCATCTATTTCTTCAAGACCCGATAGGCGGGGGCCGAAGATATATTTTTGCTTCTTAAAATAAGGCGCATTTATTGGGGGAACCGTTTTAGGTCCAGGTCACATGACCAAAATGGCCGCCATACCCATATATGGTAACACTCATTAAGCTAAAAGCATCCGGCGGGTCGTGCACTTCAGCTGAAGCACTGGTTATATCACAATGTTCGTATGGGTCGTGACAAACTACATGCAAATATGGTCGGCAAGAATGTTTGAATTGTGTTTGATTTGAGGTTTAACGTACCCATCAACACAATTTGGGTCACTTGGTGGCTATGTTTCTTCCTATTTTGTAGGATTTTTACCCACTAAAGATATGAAATGAAATGACATCTGAAGCCTTGTCGCCAAAAGAAGCAACTAGGTTTTAAGAACCAGTCCGTCTCTCACCACTTTTCCTATCAAAGCCTTAAGCGATTTACCAGTGCTTAAGTTGGGTCGGCTTCAGCTTTGCGTGGAAGCACCGGGTAGCCCAATCTATTTCTGCATCCCGCCAATGGGCGTGTATGGAGATGCGCGCGTACAAAGAGAAGAATCAGATGACTCTCAAAATCTTCATGGTCCGATCAATGTATTTGTCATGCGCTGTGTGAATGGCATGTCTGAAGTTTCTTCATGTAGCTTCAGTGAGTCCGCTGCATCTCTAATTTCCCCGAAGCAAACTAAGTCGTCTTAGAACAGTCATTTTAGTCAATGTCAGTGCAAATGTCATATATAACAGGGAGAACAGTATTGGCTCAAGAAAAGTCCATTTATAAGTTGTTGGACTGCAGACAAATGATTCACCATTAATAGCAACTCTTTGTTTTCTGTGGCAAATAAAGGAAACTATATGTGTCCATTTCAGACAATTTGCCCCAATATCTACATGTACATGGGTTCACGAATAAAAAATGCAATTGTTTCATATTTAACGATTTTACATCAAATATAACCACATATACATATTCTCCAAATTTGAAAAGAAAATCAAACAGGAATCTCCAGCACGGCTTTTTTGGCCTGTAGGTATTGGCACATCTCAGTCCGGCCTCAGCTTCTATACCTGACCCACAAGTACGGTCCCTGGACAATTCGGCCCATGACTAAAATCGGCTCATAAAAATTGGTCCGTACAAAATCGGCCTATAGCAATTTCCGTCCACAATTTTAGTGTTGGTATAGTTACTACGTTCGCATAGAATCGGTTTGCTCGCACAGCCAAATCAGTCACATGTAAAACAGAAGGAGGGGCAATGATCAGCAACCGATACAATTTACACACAGCTCCCAACATAGACACCAAAGGGACAGAAACACAAACATGAAGCAACATACTCCAACGGAAACAACAACAGCGGAAATCCAAAAGGACAGTTACTTTCCCACAAAATGGCCAATAGGCTATCCAAACTAAAATAATATAAGTGACACAAACACCCAAAGACAAACCATAACAAAGATAAACCGCGACAGAAGAACCGCCTTGGAACGGTCAGCGGAAACGAATTCCACTGAGGGGGGCTTAAATTGATTTTACGTAGCCACAATCCTCGCCCTTACTTCCATCGCGATTAAGACAAATAATTTATTCAGTCCGCATGAAGGCCTCCTAACTCATCAGTGCAAAATATCCGTGAACAGAAAAATCAAACAACCACAGAGATAAAACAACGGTAAGGACTCGACAGCAAGAAACAACAGAAATGTTGGAGCAAAACTTGAAAAAACCAACAGTTAGACTCCGATGGGCTCGACCAGAGACGGAGCATCAGGTACCAACAAACATAAATCTTTACGTTGGAACCATAATAGAATCTGAATGAGTGAGTGAGTGAATTTTAGTTTTACGTCCCACCAACAGCTAAGGTCATACGGAGACGGGACCTCGGTTTAAAGACTCATCCGAAAGTCTGGAGAAGCCCGGGATCGATCCTGCGATCCCTGGTTTACAAGGCGAGTAGCGTAACGACTGCACCACGGAGGCTTCTAAATAATAGAATCTGAGGCCTGACCCACCGGCGTGCAATAAAAGAGGGACAAATAAGTCGACATAGGGGATAAAGTGAAATATATGTTCAGTTTGAGAAATCAATATATATCATAGTTGGCCATCCAAACCACGAAAAAATACTTCTGATGGCAAAATTGAGTAGAGTATGGCATCCATGCTAATAGTGTTCTTTAGTGTGATGTAAAAGTGATAGGGGTGGATGCCACTTCTGAAAATATCCCTGAGCCTCAGAATTAGGTCAAAGGTCAAATGAGTGCAAAATACAACAAAATTTGTATATGCTGGTATTTGTACCCTCTCTCTATCTAAGCAGACCAAATAAAGTTAATTAAAACACCAGCAATGTACTTAGGACATATTGTTTATGCATCATATGTGAGAAAAGAAGTTGTATCATAGATTTGGCAAGGGTCAAAGGTCATTTAAGTACAAATTTTCTTTAAATATGCATCAATATTTATTGTACAAAGGATTATCTAGTATGTCAACTGAAACAAAGCCAAATGAGTTGCCATTTCCTTATCTAGGAAGCATAAAACCCACACATTATACAAACAGCATAATGACCAACCTAAATGGCCTTAGGTCAAAGGTCATTTTGGTACATATTTGGCAAAATATGTTTATTTTGCAAAATACGTTGTTTATTCACATGCCATCCATTATTATAAGTAACATTCCAAATCGTCTTCTGGGTTCTTACTGAACGTCACAATGATATATCAAGGATATAGTATATGATGAAGATATATCTAATAATACATGTGACACAAGTGGGTCATCATCAAAGGTCACGTGCAGCTACTGTAAAATACTTATATTTGGCGGTCATTTTATTTTGGCGCTATTTGCAGTCAAGGGAAAAAACGCCAAAATAAAAATCTGCCAATAAAGCTAAAAGAATGCGAGAAGAAACTGTATACTACACATCACAATTATAATGTGTCAATAGGTCATAGGCACCACCGGTGACATAAGAAAAAGTGTATTTACTTCTTTAGAAGCCGAAATAAAGAAAGACAATGTTCTAGTCATAAGACAGCTCAAAACTGCTGAATGAAAACAAACACACCTTGAGAGTTATTGTCAAAATTGTGGATGTAATTAATAATTGATTGATGGCTTTAACTGTGAGCTCAATATCATGGGTAAACCAATCAGATAAGAGGAATGTGACTCACCTCCAGACAGACATTTGGATTATCAAGGTAGCACATTGGGTTAATCATGCGGTGAACACACAAAAATTTAACCAATTACTACGGTTTTTGTATGACGCTGTTGATGATCAACTCCGATGATTTTTTGTCATCTTACATGGCTTTGTACGAGATTCGACCGATTCTTTTTCTTCGGAAATCGAAAATCCGCCAAAATATAAATCCACGAAAAGGTCTACTCATAAAAAGCGCCAAAATTTGCTGCCGCTTAATGTAAGTGTTTAACAGTCTTCAAAGTTTGTATTTTACAAGATCCGCTTCATTTTAAGAGCCGTTTAGATCACTACAATGTAAAGGGTAACAGCTAATATGTATTCGCGATTGCTCCCATATGATTTAATGATTTTACTTCAACACTGACAAGTCTATGCAATGCAAACCAAATAGGGGTTTCTCCTATATCACAGATACGAGCTTTCTTCCGCATAATCTGAAATGATAGGCATAGTCATATATAAATAACAAGCCATTTTAACTTCATATCTCGACTTCTAGATATTTGGGTGGTTTATTAAATATTAACAATACCTATTTCGATGGTTTGATCAGTCAGATTTGTCCCCAGAACATCAGTTAAATAAAGCAAATTCTTCTGATACCGAGGCCCCGTTTTTAGATTTACATCTGTCTATTGTAGATGGGTTTTATTTCCTGGAAAATTTATGATAAACGCGATGATTTTGACTTTGTTGGATGGTGATGTTCCTCGTGTGGCATCCTGTGTCGTTTATATTTCGCAATTAATTCGATTTGCCAGAGTGTCTAGTCATGTAACTGACTTCAACACTCGATATAAATTGTTAACTGCTAAACTATTTAATCAGGGCTATCGGTATCATAAACTAAGTAAAGCATTTTCAAAATTTTGAAGACGTCATTCCGATTTAATTCCAAAATCCAATGTTGGACTTTAAAGGTCTATCGGAACCCGAAATTTATGGTGACTTAGTATATAAATTCAGAAAAAAATATATAATTCAATGACTCCAGCACCCAATTTCGTAAAATCATTCTTCGATATAAAAAATTGGGTACAACATAAAGGTTATATGACAGACTGCATGCATGCACAGTTGACGACTTTGCTTCCCTCTTTAATTGCACGCCGGTGGGTCAGGCCTTAGATTCTACGATTGTCCCAGCGTAATGGCTTGCTGAGAATTAGAAAGAATTTAGTTTTATGGAATATTGGTTGGTGCCTGATGTTCGGTCTCTGGTCGGGCCCATCGGAGTACAACTTTTGGTTTTCTTTTGCTCCAGCATTTTAGTGGTTTCTTGCTGTCCTCACCGCTGTGTCATCTCTGGGGTTGTTTTGATTTTTGTGTTCTGTGAGATGTTGCACTGATGAGTTAGGAGGCTTTCATGTGGACTGAACAAATGATTTGTCTAAATCGCGACGGAAGTAAGGGCGAGGATTGCAGCTGCATAAAATCGATTTAAGACCGCCACCCCAACCCCAGCGGAACTCGCTTCACTGACCGTTCCGAGGCTGTTCTTCTGTCGCGGTTTATTTTTGTTACGGTTTGTCTTTGAATATGTGTATCGCTTATATTATTTTGTTTTGGATAACCAATTGGCCATTTTGTGGAACACTAACTGTCCTTTTGTCTTTCCGCTATTGATGTTTCCATTAGGGTCTAGTCATTTTATTTTTGTGTTTCTTTCCCTTTGGGGCTCTTGATTGGAGCTGTGGGTTAATTGTATCGATTCCTGATCATTGCCTTCACTTCAATCAAATACACGTAACAAATGTATTTTTTGATAATAAATCCTTGTCATCAAAACGTCCTTGTGTTAAATATGACAAAATTTGATCAGAAAACATCCATTTTTACGAGTTTTGTACTTAAATGACCCCTGACGTATAAGACTGACATACTTAGAGGGTACATTTGAAATAATTTTCCATTGTTCACTGCACCTGGGTAGTGTTATGGTGATTTAAAGCACGCAGTTTCCCCAAATATATGTTAAAAGAGAGTTATGAGTAGTTTCGTAGTTATTTTGCACTCATTTGACCTTCTTCTTGGCCACAGACGCATTTCCAGAAGTGGCACCTAGCCCTATGATTGTTGACACACGTCAAGGATTACATTTAGCATGGGTGCCATACTCTAGTCAATTTTGTCATCAAACGTAAAAATATCAAGCTTTTTTTGCACCTGCTTAGTCACGCATAAAGGATGTTTTATATGTTGTTAATTGGTTTATCTATTATTGTCAGTTGTTCGAAATGCGACATTTTAATTAAGGGGATAAGGTTAAAGTTTGATTTTTAATTATCTTACACAAAGAAAGTGTTAAAATCAGTCGTGCTCATAATAGAGTAAAATTTTAGTTGAAAATATTTAATGCTTGAAAATCCATTTAATATAGCCTTTTCTGTTTTAGAAATGGCACAGTGTAGTATTCTGTCGATGTTGTGATAAAAACCGGCCTGGCAACCCGGTTCAGTCAGCTGGTGGGTACTGACTAATAAAACCTGTTGTCGGACAGGCAAGCTCAACGGAAGTCGCGATTTGACTTATGGTAGTTGCGCAAAGGCAATGTTTCAGACCCATAACAGAAACAAAGTCACAAAGAAAGAACCCAGGGTTATATCAATATCGGGGATAATCAGTGATTCAAGTCTGTAACATTAGTATCCCTTTTTATTCCATTTAACCCATATCAATGTAAACAAGCAGTTTTTCTAATCAAATACACGTTACAAATGTATTTTTTTTTTTTAATATTTTGATAACAAGAGAAAGCGACCAGTGGGTCACGTATACCCCCGGCCAGCGCCACCGTCTGATTTATCTTTCGACCTTGTATGAAGAAGTCAAGAAGCTATAAGACTTTATAAATGTGTTTGTAAAAGCTAAACCAAACATAAAATTTCTAAATGGACCAAGAGTGTGAGGACATCAAAGTTACTGAAGGGGTGGGGGCATCAATGTTACTGAAGCAGGTGGGGTGTGCATCAATGAAATCTTTGGACTGGTATACAACATCGATGCAAATATCAAATGAATTTGTCTTAGAGTTTAGAACATACAGGCATCTATAAAAATTAACCAAATGTAAATGTCTAAGTCAAGGTCACAATGGGTGGGGGAAGGGACATGCATCACAAAATCTTTGGACTGGTATGCAACATTGGTGCAAGTATCAACTGAATTTGTCTTGGAGTTTAGAACATACAGGCATCTATAAACTCTGTCATAAAACTTTAACCAAAAGTAAAATTTTCTAAGTCTGTAACCTTGACCTCAAGGTCACTGTGGGTGGTGGGGCATGCATCAATGAAATCTTTAGACCAGTATGTAACTTCAGTGTAAGTATCAACTGAATATATCAAAGGGTTCGGAAGATACAATGTCTTAGAAACTTTAACGCAAAACTTTAACCAAAATGTTAACGGACGGACGTATGGACGGACGGACGGACGAACGGCAGAACGAAAACTATATACCCCATAGCATAATTCGTATGGCGGGGATATAATAAATACTGGTCAGCAACACATCCTTACCGTATGCTAAATATAACAAAATGTGTTCAGAAAACACCCGTTTTTTCACGAGGTTTGCACTTAAATGACCCCTGACCTATACGACTGACATACTTTGAGGGTACATTTATAATGATTTTCCATTGTTTACTGCACCTGAATAGTTTATGGTGATTTTAAGCAAACATTTTTCGCAAATATGTGTTAAAAGAGAGTTATAAGTAGTTTCATGTTTATTTTTGCACTCATTGGACCTTTGACCTACTTCTGAGCCTCAGACGCATTTCCAGACGTGGCATCCACCCCTATGATTGTTGACACACATCAAGGATTACATTTAGCATGGTTGCCATACTCTACTCAATTTTGCCATCAAAAGTAAAAATATAAATCTTTTTGGGGATTGGATGGCCAACTATCATACATGTATGGAATATTGGAAAGAACATGCACTTTTAAGAATTTTGAAAATGCTAAACGGTCATCAAGCGTTGCTCACACTTTCAAATTTACTAAGGGATTCATTGTGTACATTGTTGTTGTTTTTTCTTTCTTGTTCTTTTTTTTTAGTTCATTTTTATTTCTTCCTTTTTACTTTCCTTTAACTTGATTTAAGTAATGGAATACGTTATGAATCAGAAACATATTGGTAAGTTTTCAGTAGAAAATCTTCTAAAAGCAATCACCCATAGGTCTTGGTGCATTAACTTTTTCCTCACTCACTCAGCCAGCTCGATAGCAGGCGCGAAAAAAATCACCTCCCTCACTCAGCCAGCTCGCTTCCCAGTCCATACAAAATGGGCTGGACGATGGGAATATAAGTAAACAATCTATCCAATCTACACTTCACTACAAATATCCACTTATGCCCGAAATCTCTACTTCGGTGCCTGGCATCCTAAAATTGCTATGCAATCTAAATCCAAGCAAATCTAAGCACTGAAATAACCCCTTTCCTTGTCAGTTTATTCCAAAAGTCCCTCAATACAGGGCAGGTCCTAAGGACTGGACCAAAGCATATGTTACCCCCGTCTTCAAAAAGGGGGATAGGAGCGACCCCATTAATTACCGCCCCATATCACTAACACGCATTCTTTGCAAAATGATGGAGCGCATTTCAGCTTCTAGCCTGTCCAAGCATCTTAACTGTAATAATATACTGTAAGACCTCCAACATGGATTCAGAGAGAGGAGGTCTTGTGAAACCCAGCTCATCCAGTAAGTTTAGCAGCTTCCACGAAACACTTCACAAAGTCGCCAAACTGACCTTATCTTATTAGATTTTAGTAAAGCCTTCGACAGAGTTAATCAATTAAAGTTGTTTCACAAACTTTACCAACATGGTGAGAGAGGCAATACTCTGTCCTGGATCAAAGCATATCAGATTGGGCGTTCTCAAACAGTAGTACTGGAGGGTGAATACTCATCAGAAATCCCTGTTAATTCTGGAGTCCCACAAGGTTCTGTGCTTGGTCCCTTACTATTCCTCCTTTACACAAACGACCTACCTGAGGATATAAACTAACAGGTACGACATTTTGCTGATGATACAGCTATTTACATCACATCAATAACCAGGATGATTCTGATACACTCCAAAATGACCTTGACACCTTACAAACAAGGGAAACCCTGTGGGATATGGATTTAAATCTGAGTACTGTAGTGTCAAGTCTTACACACAAATCCAGGCATCCAGCTCGGCACATCTACATGCTACATGGACAGGCACTAGAGACAGTTGATCAAGCCAAGTATCTAGACGTAGACAGCAGCAAAGACGAGCTGGAATACTCACGTTAAAAGGATTACAACAACAGCAAATAGGACACTAGGTTTCTTGAAAAGAAACACTAAAACAAAACGCAGGCATTCGCGAAACAGCATATCAGAATTAAGTTCACCCCCAAGTCGAATATGCATCCCCTGTGCGGAGCCCATACACATAGACCTATATAAATAAAGTTGAAATTGTCCAAAGACGGGTCATACGATCGGTTAACACAAATTACTCTTCTTATGCTAGTGTTACAAGCATGCAAAACTCACAAGTGTGGCGTTCATTTGAGGACAGGCGAGCCGACGCCTGCCTGATACTATTTCACAAAATACTTCATAGTCTTGTTGCTGTTCCCCTCCCTACATATTTTAGCCATCCCATCAGACTGACCAGGCATATGCACCCCCTTCACTACGTCCAGACACCAACTACAGCCATCTACTATAAATTCCCAGTTTTTTCCTTGGCCATTGTACAGTGGAATCAACTTCCCCATCATCTTCCTATCCTCCAAGACCTAGAGTCATTTAGGTCAGGGGTAAGGAGAGTGCCACACTTTATCTATCTATCTATCTTCTTATACTGTGTCGGTCAAATTTGGCCATTACCTCAGTTGGTATATGCCCTTATCCACAGCACTTGTTTTTATCTGGTTTTATTCTCTTCTGTAACATATACTTTTCACTTTTTCTTCATACTGTCTCACTTTTACTTCTTTTACATACTTTGTCTTGCACGACGCCTCCGCGCCCACACCTGCACGATAGTCCTCTTAACGGGGTGCTGCAGTATAAATAGAGATAGATAATTTTAGTTTAGGAAGTGTCTATTGACAGCCGGCTGTCGATAGCGAATTCGCTATTGACAGCCGGCTGTCGATAGCGAATTCGCTATTGACAGCCAGCTAAGATATTGGATATATATACTTATATATAATTGAATATATTCTGAAATAATTATAGAATATTATAGTGAACTACTAAACTTTTTTCATACAAATGAAAATTTTTCATCAGAATAATATGAACTATTAAAGTGTTCATTACACTTAAGGCATAAATGGTTGGAACTCTACCAGATGTAACTCCATGCTGTGGCTAAAATAAATAAATAAATAAATATTTAGTTTTATAGAATATTAAGAATCTCAATAGATAAATAAAGGAGTCTAAATAATGTATATTTAATTATTTTTAGCTCGCCTTTACGAAGTACATGGAGAGCTATTGTTGTCACCTCGGTCGTCTGAGTGCACTTTTGCGTTCCCGTCACACTGTGTTAAAGCTTTTCAAATGCTTATATCTCAACAGTCACCCATCACAGAGCACTCATATTTGGAACTTAAATACCTGGAAAGGTCTTCTGATGACGTCAAACTATATCTAGATCACTGTGACCTATATTTCAAGGTTCAGTGATTTTGCCTATTATCTCGAATACTTTTTGATAGAGAAATGTCATACCTGGATTTTTTATTTCCATGTGACCCGATAATTGACCATAAAATACATCTAGGTCTGTGTGACCTATATTTCATGGTTCAGTGATTTTGACTTTTATCTTGAATACTTTTTGATGGAGAAGTGTCATACCTCGGTTATTTGTTCCATGTGACCCCATGATTGACCTAAGAATATATCTAGGTCACTGTGACCAATATTTCATGGTTCAGTGATTTTGCTTAATATCTTGAATGCTATTGCACGACCTGCAGAAAAAGCGACCGACTGAAGTCGGTTGATTTTCTAAGAGTGCCCTAAAATCACCGTGTCATTCTGTCATTCTCAGTCTGTCTGTCCGCCCCCGCCCATAGGGGCTTGAAGAAATATATGGGCTGCACGATGCTTCCACGCAGAGCTGAATCCGGCCCGCACACTAGTACTGGTAAACCTGTTAGAGGATCTAAGCCTGTCCAGGAACCGCGGTGCGAGGCGGACCGTCCATGCTAATAAACCCTATTGGTTTCATTGGGCGACAGGGCTTGAGATGTTATTTCATCTCAATGTCGGGTAAAAGTCCCACAAAATTGGAAGCAACGTCTCCAAAATGACCTTTACAGTGTTGACGGGGACGTTAAACCTCAAATCAAACAAACAAACAAACAGTCTGTCTGTCCGTCCGTAACCCGTTTGTGAAAATTGGTGATAGTGACTTAACCGCTTGGAATATTTAAACAATTTTTGGCATACTGATAGATATCAATGAGATCTAACCAATGAACTTGAGAAATATTACATTCCATTTAGTATAGCCTCACCGAGGCGAAAAAATGAAAATTTTCGAACTGCTTCTCCTCGGAAACCGTTAGGCCGATTGAAGTCAAATTTCATATGGAGCCTCTATGGGATGGGGGAAACCAAAATTTGCTCATGGGGTCCAGGTCACATGACCAAAATGGTCGCCAAGCCATATATGGTCTGTCTGTCTGTCCGTCCGTAACCCATTTGTGAAAATTGGTGAAAGTGTCTTAACCGATTGGAATATTTAAACAATTTTTGGCATACTGATAGATATCAATGAGATCTAACCAATGAACTTGAGAAATATTACATTCCATTTAGTATAGCCTCGCCGAGGCGAAAAATTGTGAAAATTTTCTAACTGCTTCTCCTCGGAAACCGTTGGGCCGATTGAAGTCAAATTTCATTTGGAGCCTCTATGGGAAGGGGGAAACCAACATTTGCTCATGGGGTCCAGGTCACATGACCAAAATGGCCGCCAAGCCATATATGGTAAAAACCCTTCAAAAATAGTCTTCTCCAGAACCACTAGGCAGATTTCCACGAAACTTGATAAATAGCATCCGGGACGTAGGCCCATCATAAATTGCTAAAATGGTGACCCTGGGTTGACCTTGACCTTATTCGTGCCTAGGTCAAACTTTGACAAATATGCTTTTGTATTGGAAAAGTGAGAATGCATTTTATCCTGCAAACGATTCAGAATATAGAACTAAAGTAATGAGATCTAACCAATGAACTTGCGAAATATTACATTCCATTTAGTATAGCCTCGCCGAGGCGAAAAATGTGAAAATTTTCGAGCTGCTTCTCGTCGGAAACTGTTGGGCCGATTGAAATCAAAATTCATATAATGCCTTTATGGGATGGGGGAAACCAACATTTGCTCATGGGGTCCAGGTCACATGACCAAAATGGCCGCCAAGCCAAGATTTCCACGAAACTTGATAAATAGCATCTGGGACGTAGGCCCATCATAAATTGCTAAAATGGTGACCCTGTGTTGACCTTGACTTTCTTTGTGCCTAGGTCAAACTTTGACACATATGCTTTTGTACTGGAAAAGTGAGAATGCATTTTATCCAGCAAACGATTCAGAATACAGTACCAAAGTGTAAGATATATTTTTGCTCCTTACGATAAGGCGCATTTATTGGGGGAACCGTTTTAGGTCCAGGTCACATGACCAAAATGGCCGCCATACCCATATATGGTAATACTAATAAAGCTAAAAGCATCCGGCGGGTCGTGCACTTCAGCTGAATCACTGGTTTGATGTAGAAATGTCTCACCTGTATTATTAGTTTCATGTGATCTTATAATTGACCTCAAAATATATCCAGGTCATTGTGACCTATATTTCATGGTTCAGTGATTTTGCCTATTATCTCGAATACTTTTTGATGAAGAAACATCATACCTGGATTATTTATTCCATGTGACCCCATGATTGACGTTGAATTATATCTAGGTCACTGTGACCTATATTTCATGGTTCAGTGATTTGGCCTGTTATCTTGAATACTGTTTGATGGAGAAATGTCTCACCTGGATTGTGGGTTTTGTGTGATCCGATGATTTACCTCAAAGTATATCTAGGTCAATGTGACCTATATTTTATGGGTCAGTGATTTTGCTTATTATCTTGAACAATATTTTGATGGAGAAATGTTAAACCTGGGATATTACTTCAATGTAACCAGATGACTGACCACAAAATACATATACATGTAGGTCAACGTGATCTACAGATATTTCGTGATTCAGTGGGTCTGCCAAATATTTTGAATACTTTTTTTTTGAGAAACTTCAATCCTGAATTATAAGTTTCATGTGACCAGATGATTGACACAGAAATATATCTAGGTCAGTGTGACCTATGATTTTGACTTATATTTCAGACACAATTTGATTCTAAAATGTAATATCTGGATTAAATGTTCCATGTGACCTGATCATTGACCTCAAAATATATCTAGCTGAGTGTTACCTATATTTCATGGTTCAGTAGTTTTACCTTATATCTTGAAGGCGCGAAACAGGCAAGCTACATGTATGCTGTCATGCGACAGCCCTTGTTACTGTACAAGTTAGCAGATCACTTTTAAAATTTTGGATGTTGGCTATCGACAGCCTGCTGTCAATAACGATTGCCTTCCTTTTAATTCCAAAATTGGATAGATATACTAGGAGCTGCTAATCTGGAGCAATGTGTACAGCTGAGTATACGTGCACAAACGAAAAGACATTTTCATGACACACATGAGCCTTACCCCAACATAGCTTCCACGCAGAGCTGAATCTGGCCCGCACACTAGTACTGGTAAACCGCTTAGAGGATCTAAGCCTGTCCAGGAACCGCGGTGCGAGGCGGACCGTCCATGCTAATAAACCCTATTGGTTTCATTGGGCGACAGGGTTTTAGGTGCCATTTCATCTCAATGTCGGGTTAAAGTCCCATAAAATTGGAAGCAACGTCTCCAAAATGACCTTTACAGTGTTGAGGGGGACGTTAAACCTCAAATCAAACAAACAAACAAATATCCCAACATAGCAGAAGGCACATTAGAGCTCTAGAGAAGGAGTAACGAGATTACGTCTGGCATTAAAATATGTTGTGGGTACGTGTTAGAATTGCCTTGTTGAGGCTTTTCCAACAGATACCAGAAATGCTGGGTTAACACCAGTCCTGAGGAAAGTTTATCTAAATATCTAGGTTTTCCTCCTTATCTTGAGCTGTGGTGCAGTTCAGTTTCATTTTGTAACAGTTTACTTAGCATTTAGTCTGAGAGACATTTAGACTTCTAAGCCCACCTTAGCATAAGCCTTACAAGGGAAAACTGATGCCCACACCAAGGCCCATTTGTCAGATTCTCAGTAGACATGTATCTGTTCTTTAAACATTGACTAGACAAAATGGGTCTAGAGCTCTGAAGGAATGTTAAATGGGCTGGAAACAAATAACATTGTTTTGTTTGTTTGATTTGACGTTTAACGTCCCGATCAACACTGTAAAGGTCATTTTAGCGACATTGCTTCCAATTTTTATGGGACTTTTATTGGATATGGAGATGAAATGACACCTCACGCCCTGCCGCCCAATGAAACCAATAGGGTTGATAAGCATGGAGGGGCTGACTCGCACCGCATTGCCTGGGCAGGCTTAGATCCTCTAAGAGGTTTACCAGTACTTGTGTGTGGGCCAGTTTCAGCTCTGTGGGAAGCATCATGCAGCCCATCTATTTCTTCAAGCCCCGATGGGTGGGGGCTAAAATAACATTGTGGATTGTCCTATCTACATCTCCAACAGATCACTATTTACCATTGTTCTGATGATCACGACAACCCCTACCTTTTGAAAACAGTGTAGATCCAGATCGGATGGCTTCTGAAAAAGCCAACTGATCAGGATCTAAATGTTTGTCATTCAGTTTGAGAACTGGACAAATACATTATACATTGTGTATTCTGCAATTTATTTGGTTAGTAAACAGAAATGGGTGTGACAAAATTAATTCATTCAGCAGGACAATGGTTAATCGTTGTGGGCCTTGGAGTTTTACTATGTCAGTTTGTCCTATAAAAGTGTTCACTTTCCATATGCATGTTTGGCCATGATGTGATGCATAGATAACTTGTGAAACAATAGGGCCCACAGGGTCCTGAATTGCTCACCTGGGTATCAGTGTCTTTATTACATTGTTGACCCAAGGGCTATAATTTGAACAAACTTGGTAGCGGTCCACTAGATGAAGCTTCATACCAAATATCAAAGACCGGGGCCTTCTGGTTTCAGACAAGAAGATTTTTAAAGGTTTTCCCTATAGACGCCTATGTGAAAACAGTGGGCCCTGGCACAGGGGCATTTTTGGCCCCAGGACTATATTTTGAATAATCTTGGTAGAGGTCCACTAGATGAAGCTTCATACCAAATAATGACCTGGGCCTTCTGGTTTCACACATGAAGATTTTTAAATGTTTTTCCTATATAAGTCTATGTAAAACTGGTGGGCCCCGACGCGGGGGGATTTTTAACCCAGGGCTATAATTTGAACAATCTTGGTAGAGGTCCACTAGATGAAGCTTCATACCAAATATCAAAGACCTGGACCATGCGGTTTCAGAGAAGAAGATTTTCAAAATTTTCAGTAAAAAAAATCTATTTTTAGCTTTGGTGACCTAGATGTGCAATGGACCGGAACGATTTGAACAACTTTGAAAGGGGACCACCTAAGCATCATTCCTGTGAAGTTTGGTCAAAATACAATGGGTGGTTTAGAGCTTTAGAAGGAGATGTTGTTTGAAGAAATTGTTTAGGGATGGACGGACGGATGCACACACTCACGGACACACGACGGACAAAAAGTGATTCCAAAAGCTCACCTCGTCACTACGTGACAGGTGTACTAAATATACACGGTTTTGAATTTTTCACCACACAAAAGTCCATGCGACCAAATTTTACCTTGGCCTAAAATAGGTCAAGGTCATTCAGGAGTCATCATCTGAACAAATTTTGACGGGCTCGAGTCCCCAATGCCACATACCAAGTTACATGATAATTGGCCCACTGGTTTCAGAGAAGAAGATTTCTGAAGGGTTTTTACCTTATATGGACATGACAGCAATATTGGTCATGTGATCAAATTCATATTGATTAATTGTCATTTCCTTGTTCTTAAAAACTTTCATATGAAATTTCGTTACAAATGGCTTTGTGGTTTCTGAGAAAAATAAGTTTTAATTCTCATATCTGAATAACCTTGAACAAAGGTCAAAGAATGACCTTGACCTTGGATACTCATATTGTTTCATCCTCCCATTTAGCTTACTGCATCTACTAATTTTCGGATCACAGGCTGCAATAGTTTCCAAAAAATACACGCTTTTGACTTTTCCCCATACAAAAGTCTATGTGACCAAATTTGACCTTGGCCTTAAATTGGTCAAGGTCATCCAAGGGTCATCATTTGAACAAAATATGATAGACCCGAGTCCCTAATGCTACATACCAAGTTTCAGGCTAATCGGCCCACTGGTTCCGCAGAAGAAGATTTTTGAAGGGTTTTTACCTTATATGGGCATGGCGACCATCTTGGTCACGTGACCTGGACCCTGCGAACAAACTTTCGTTCACCCATCCCATGGATGCTCCACATGAAATGTGACTCCAATCGGCCTTGGGGTTCCAGAGGAGATGATGTTTGAAAATGTTGACAGACAACAGACTACAGACAGACAACGGAGCCATACCATACTATAAGCTCTCCTATGAGCCTTTTGCTCAGGTGAGCTTAAAAACTCAGGAATTTCCGGTCACAGGCAAAACAGTAAATATTTGTTTGCATAAAGAAGATTAATAAGGCTTCACAATATTCTTAGTCATAGAAATGATATGTATCAGATGATAGACAGTCACCAAATCATTGGAACAGCTGGTAATATCACTACTTTAGCAGGTTCCATGGTAAAGACCAGCTGATGGGATAATCACAGTACCTGAAGCCATTATATAATAAATTATATTAAAATAACCTGTCCAGAAATGTTTATAAAGTAAAACATATAATAAATTTGCAATAATCCATTTTCATCAATTTAGTTTGCTGGCTGTCAATAGCGAATTTGCTATCGACAGCGGGCTGTCAATAGCGAATTCGCAATCGACAGCCGGCTGTCGATAGCGATCGCCTTTATTTTATCATAAAAACAAAATAGTTAATGAATTTTATCGGCCCCGATAGCTCAGTGGCAAAGCGTCTGCTTCGGGAACGGAAGGTGGCGGGTTCGATACTCGGCCGCGCCATACCAAAGGCGTGAAAAATGGTACTAGGCGCTCCCTTGGCCGACGCTCGCATTTTCAGGGGTAGCCCAAGGAAGATAAATGAAGGCAGGTAAGTATTTGTTAAAGGATACTTTGTCGCAATAAAAGCTCTATGTTATTTGTTTAGGATATGCGACGTTAAATAAAGCTTCTTTAACTTTTTTTTTTTTTTTTTTTTAGACTTTCGGATGAGTCTTTAAACCGAGGTCCCGTCTTAGCTGTTGGTGGGACGTAAAACTAAAACACACTCACTCACTCACTCACTCTTTAACTTTTTCTCATTTTCTTATATTTATTGCGATAACTGACCCCTACAGCAGCCTTGAAATCATTTATGGGCCGAAATTGCTATGGGCTGATTTTGTCATGGGCCCATATCAAAATGAGCCAAAATGACATGCAACCCAAAGTACAATAACGCATTATCATTTGGCTTGTCATCAGAACATTTCTGACTCGCGTACACACGTGCACTTATGCTTACTAGAATGGGAAGCGATGCACAGCTCTTCTATTCTTGCGTTTTCAAACTCAACCTGCGGTTGGTTGGTTGTTGCTAAGCCCCAATTGACTATAGTTGTCTCTTTCCTTTTTTCTCCTATTACTGCCACATCTGAGCATTACGAGCAGGATTTCCTGGGTGGTAACCAGTACTTTTTTTAAGCAATGTGGATGAAGTGCCTTGTTCAAGGGCACAACACTTTTGTCAGCGGGAGGATGATGGAGGGGGGGGGGGGGGGGGGTATGATTTAGGCAGATGCCTCTTGTGCCCCATGTCTGTTCTTGTTGAAATGGTCAAGTCTCTCCCCCGACCATCCGATGCGCTACCACTGCACCAAAGCGCTCTCGAAAGTTATTCTCGCAGTATCTTCTCTTAGTAGAACAATCACTCACATATTCGCGTTTTGGTGGTGCGCTTAAAAAGTCCTGTTATCATGGTTATATTAATGCATTAGTCGTATGTTCCTAAACAATCTGTTTATATCATGGACTAGAAAAGGTAACTCTTTTTCAAACTAGAAATTTTCTACAGCTGTAACTGCATCGTGAAACGAAGACCCACTTAAACTCCACTTTATGTAGAGAAAAGTAGGGTTAACGGGGGTATACCGTATCTGCCTAATTTTTTTGGCAGTGGCTAGACGACCGGATCCGGTATTCTAGCCTCTGAGTCTAGAACGCCGGACCCGGCATTCTAGACCTAGCGGCTAGAAGACCGGGTCCGGTCGTCTAGCCATCCTCCCTTTGCCAGGCTAGAATGCCGGCAATAGAATATTTGATAGGCCTATTTGATAACTATAATACACAAGGTAGCCTAAAATAAATTAGAAAGGAACATTTACCTGTCATGAATTATCCGCCATTTTGAAGTTACGACAGATTACTGTTGATTGTGTTTTAAGTATATCTACAACTGCAATATCATGAATAACGGTGAACAATCCAGCATACTAGACGCGTTGCTCTATATGTCCGACCAGTGAAGAAAAAGCTCTAATTAGAGAAAAAAGTCCTTTTTAGGACTACAAATCAAACCAGAAAGAACCCTTTATTATGTCATAAATAAATAACCAAACAAATAATTAAAATAAAGTTTATTTTCTCAATGAGTTCGACCAGTCATGCTAGCCCATAGAAGGTAAAATTCATACTGGTGACAAACCTTATGTTTTATAGGCCCCGTTTTTGGATTTACATCTATCTATTGTAGATGGATTTGTTTCGTGCAAAATTTATGATAAACGCGATGACTTTGATTTTGAGATTGTAAATTTTCCTTTTTTGGATGGCGATGTTCCTCGTGCGCCATCCTATGGCGTTTATATTTCGCAATTAATTCGATTTGCTAGAGTGTGTAGTCATGTAACTGACTTCAACACTCGTAATAAATTATTAACGGCTAAACTCCTTAATCAGGGTTATCGGTACCATAAACTACGCAAAGCCTTTTCAAAATTTTATAGACGCCATTCTGATTTAATTTCAAAATTCAATATTGGACTTAAATCTCTTCTGCAACAAGGTCTATCGGAACCCGAATTTTATGGTGACTTAGTATATAAATTCAGAAAAATATATAACCGCAATGACTTCAGCACCCAATTTCGTAAAATCATTCTTCGATATAAAAAGATTGGGTACAACATGGATATTATACGACAGACTGCATGCATGGTAGTTAACCCAATCACGGTTGGCAACTTTGCTTCCCTCTTTAATTGCACGCCGGTGGGTCAGGCCTCAGATTCTATGACGGCTCCAACGTAAAGGCTTATTGAAAATTAAAGAGATAATGTTGGTTGGTGCCTCATGCTCTGTCTCTGGTCGGGCTCATCGGAGTCTAACTGTTGGTTTTCTTTTGCTCCAGCATTTCAGTGGTTTCTTGCTGTCGAGTCCTCACCGTTGTCTCACCTCTGTGGTTCTTTGATTTCTGTGTTCACGGAGATGTTGCACTGATGAGTTAGGAGGCCTTCATGCGGACTGAACAAATTATTTGTCTAAATCGCGACGGAAGTAAGGGCGAGGATTGTGGCCACGTAAAATCGATTTAAGCCCCCCAGTGGAAATCTTCCACTGACCGTTCCAAGGCGGCACTTCTGTGGCGATTTATTTATGTTGTTGTTTGTTACTTACTGTGTGTATCACTTGTGTCTTTTGGTTTTGGATGGCCATATGGCCATTTTGTGGGAAAGTAACTGTCCGTATGGCCTTCCTTTGTTTAGGTTTCCATTATGGTCTGGTCGCTTAATGTTTGTATTTCTTTCCCTTTGGTGTCTTTTATGGATGGAGTAAGTTAATTGTATCAATTCCTGATCTTTGTTTTACTTCTACTTCGCTTGACAGTGTTGATATTACTATAAAGACAAGTTTCCAGTTTAAATTTTATCTTCCATAGTTTCCAGCCAGCACCAACGAGGAGGTACGACAAGGTCTTGCAGAAAAGGTACTAAGAGAAAGACTCCCAAAGTTCCTTATCAACCATTTACCGGCCATATTTTTTTTCCTGTTTTTTTTTTTTTTCATATCTTTTTTTCATGTTTTTTTTTTTTTTTTTACTTTTTTCTTTTTATCTTTTATCATTTCATTTGTGTTTTTTTTTTCTGTTTTTTTTTTTTTATTTTTTTCCGTGTCATTTTTTTATATATATAATTATTTAACTTCATAAAAACCAATACATAAGTCATAAATGTCCGTCCCGCATTGAATAGTCGTTACATCTGGCCGTTACATTTAGAAAATTGCAGTTGCAGATATACATAAAATGAAAGTATTCTCCCCCTTCCATAATGGTGGAAAAAGTTTGTCCGGTTCTTCATATGTATTTGTTTTCTGTTTTAGGTCGATTATAACTGCCAAATATTATATTCCCGGCATTCTAGCCTTCCGTAATGGACTTGTCTAGATTATAACTGCCAAATATTATATTCCCGGCATTCTAGCCTTTCGTAATGGGGTGCATAAATTTACCGGAAAGGACCAGAAAGGACCTGATTACCGGAAAGGACCGGAAAGGACCTGTTTCTACCCAGTTTCCTCCCTATTTCATGATATTTTTTATTGTATGCACCCTAACTACACTGCTTTCATCGTTAACCATATAATACATGTTGTTTTTTTTTGCATAAAAAAGTTGATTTTTGAAATCAGAGTGCCCAGTGCCTGCCTCAGTCTAATGTGGAACGGAATTGATTGCAGAAGGTCTGTACATATTCTGTATCTATACCTATTTGCTAGTTTGACCATGAAATATTAATTACTGTTTTAATTTAGGCCAAGAAATGCAGTTGTCAGCTTCTGGCGACAGACTTTACGCTACATAACCACATACGCATACACAGGCCCTGGAAAGGTGTTGACAGGTCAACTGAACTGGTTGACATGACCGTTATATTGTTGAATGGGCTGTTAAACTCTTGAGTAATTATTTCAATAACCAGCCATTCCCTTCGTTCCATCCAGTCATGAAAGGGCAGCTTTCAGTTTCTGTCGAAAGAATTTACTATATAACCCAGCACCAGAAAAGTGGATCGCAAGACTGACCGGCCGCGACTTGACCTTTACAGTGTTGACTGGGCTTACCGGTACTAATGTATGTTTTAGCCTGAGCTCTGTGTAAGAACTTCATGCAGTCCCAATATTTAATCAAGCCCTGGGGCGGGGGCGCATTTGTGTCATCATTTGTAACATGTTTTCAGTTTTCAATGACCTTAATAATGTTGACTGGGCTTACCAGTTTTCATGTCCTTGTAACTCTGCTCTGCGTTAGAACATCATGCAGCCCTTATATTTCTTCAATTCCCTGTGGGTTGGGGCGCTCTTAGTGTGTCAAACTTAAGTCATTTGGATCACGTATTCAGTTTTTTTAAAAATGACCTTTAAAGTGTTGACTTGGCTGACCAGTACTCATTTGTGGTTTTGCAGCTCTGCGTCTGCATAATATGCAGTAAATCTATATCTTCTATCTTCGGAGGGCGACGGCGCACATTTCGTAAGACAATAAGTAAATAGGAACACATATTCATTATTCATTTTTAATGAACAACAGAAATTATTATATACAAGCCAGTGCATGAAAAAAAATCCACGAAAAGGATTGAGCGGCCAACAAAGACTCAGATCAGCCTGCGCATTCGCGCAGTCTGATCAGAGTATTCACTGATCGCATGTACCTATTATAGAATACGATCAACGAGTCTTTACTCGTCACACTGGTGTTATTGTAGGTTTTTTTCATCTTATTGTAGATTTTTTCATGTGCCGGCTCATATGTATTTTACATGTATATAACAGTATGCACAATGTAACTTCCTTATTCTTCTTTTCAGGTCTGACCCTGTGCGGGCCTCTCAACATTGAAATACGGTGTGCACGCCGGTTTTGTTTTCCTCCATTCACGACGTCTAAGAAACGTCCCATCAACGTCAATGTAACGCCAGGGCTTTACACAGACATTGATACGACGTATTCTTATTGGAAACACATTGGCCGGTGAAGATACAAAATCCGGAAATTTTTTTATGAAAAAAATGAAGAAAAAGAAAAGAAAACTGGCCGCTACTACCCTAATCGCCGAGGAACGGCGTGCGCGCCAGCTTTCTTTTCTACTTTCCTTTTCTTTAATTTAACGACGTCGTAGCAACGTAGTAGTTATAGCTATTTAATATTTATATAAGAATTAGCCTGGAAACCCATAACTCCGTTCACCTAAGGTTGAGCAATCTGATTTCAATTTTTTGTTGCAAGAATAATTTTCTGCAGGTATTTTTTAAACATTTTACTAAATGCCTATGGGAATCTCAAGATTTAAGAAAATAAACATCACTTCTGTTTATTCTACAGCGGTCTAGAAATGCAGGGCATGTTTTGGGCATGTTCTCATATCTCCGTTCACCCAAAATTATTTGATTTTCATAAGTAATCAGCTTCATTTTATGAATATTATACATGATGAGTATTTTATTTAGACTGTGCACTATTCTAATTTGTTGCTGCTTTTTATTTTCAGTCACATGCTTGTCACTGGTTAGAGATTATTTTGGGGGACCCCTGAAATATTAGGCACTTTGTGACAAATTTCGATTTCTGTGAATTAAATTGTAAGTCAAAACTGAATTTCTTCAAAACAGGTTGAAATGTTAGTTATTAACTACAAATTCTGATGTGTGATAACTGTAAAAATGATTCCTTTTCATATTAATCAAAGAAGAGGGTGAACGGAGTTATGAGGCTGAACGGAGATATGAGAAAACTAGCAAGGAATAAAAAAGATAAAGAAAAATAATAAAAATAGGAAAAAAATTAGAAAATTATGGGTCCTTTCCGGTCCTTTCCGGTAATCAGGTCCTTTCTGGTCCTTTCCGGTAAATTTACGCACCGTTCGTAATGGACTTGTCTAGAATACCGGACCCGGTCTTTTAGTCTCAGAGTCTAGAATGCCGGGTCCGGCTTTCTAGACTCAGAGGCTAGAATACCGGATCCGGTCGTCTAGCCACTGCCAATTTTTTTCTTAAACAAGAACCATAGATTTTGGGTAATCGTTAGAAATACCTCATTGAGGCGATTCTAACGAACAACAAAAATCTATGTTACAAGCAAAAATAAGAAACATGTTATCATTGTCATTTCTGACACCATGTTGTACGCCATTACTTCACATGGACATGTTTTCCTAATGCCCTGGTCTGATTCAGGTAAATCAAACGCACCTCGGTCAGTATATCTTTCCATATTTTTCATGGACAGGCTTATTATAAATAAGAAGGATCAACTACTACAGTGCATCAAGCCCCCGCCCATAGGGGTTTGAAGAAATATATGGGCTGCATGATGCTTCCACGCAGAGCTGAATCCGGCCTGCACACTAGTACTGGTAAACCGCTTAGAGGATCTAAGCCTGTACAGGAACCGCAGTGTAAGGCGGACCGTCCATGCTAATAAACCCTATTGGTTTCATTGGGCGACAGGGCTTGAGATGTCATTTCATCTCAATGTCGGGTAAAAGTCCCACAAAATTGGAAGCAACGTCTCCAAAATGACCTTTACAGTGTTGACGGGGACGTTAAACCTCAAATCAAACAAACAAAACCAATAACAGTGCATCAATCGTTTTTTACACAACACCGTTATTTTATTTCATAGAACTTTTAAAATTAAAAAAAGAAAATGACAACTGCCCTTAATGAATCAGCGGAAGTTTGTTGGTTTGATTTGAGGTTTATCCTCCCCGTCAACACTTTACAGCCCAGTAGGCACATGACGTAATAGCAACCTCACAATAACGTCGGTGCAACGTTGTGACGCTTATGCAACGCCATATCTACGTTGATGCATCTCGCTCCCTCTCTCTCTCTCCCCGACTATACTATCTGTCTCGCCCCCGCCCATCGGGCCTTCTCTCTCTCCTTCTCTCTCCCCAACTACACTACCTGTCTCGCCCCCGCTTATCGGGGCTTAGAAAAATAGCTTGAGCTGCATGATGCTTCCACGCAGAACTGAAACAATTAATAACGACTCACTGAGGCTGTTTTAACGGGTACACACAACATCTCGGATAAGAAGAAAAAATGTATACATATCTTTATCTGTTTGTCTGTCTGTCTGTATCTCTCCGATTATACTATCTGTCTCGCCCCCGCCCATCGGGGCTTGAAAAAAAAGATTGAGCGGTATTAACAAGTACACAAAACAGCTTTGAAATGAAGAAAAATAATGTACCGGTATACATATATATATAGCTGTTTGTCTGTCTGTCTGTCTCTCTCTCTCTCTCAGAACAGTTTTCATTTTTTGTTGTTTTCTTCTCTCTCTCTCTCTCTCTCTTTCTCTCTCTCTCTCTCTCTCTCTCTCTCTCTCTCTCTCTTCATCACGAAAACACACCTATATAGTTCTGACCCGTTTGAACCCCACTTTTATACAGTAAAAATGAGGTTTACAGGAGTAAAACTTATTTTCTTATTTCTGCTCCAAAATATAGATTGTGGGTACTCGTTAGAAGCGCCTCGATGAGGCAGTTCTAACGAGTATCCACAGTCTATATTTGGAGCAGAAATAAGAGTTACAGCAGAAATAAGAAAAAATCACAATTTTTCAAAATGATTTCTTTTATTAAATTAGAATTATATTGCACAGCCGTGGTTAAAGTAAGATAGTCGTTAATGTCAGCAGCTTTATTAATACAATTTTGATGACACGTGCCGTATGCAATAATCCGTTATTACAGGTAAATCTTATAGAAGAATGCATACCGGAAAGAAACCATACGCGTGCCCTGGAAAAGTGTAATTCGATAAATTGATATTATGTGATTATATTGCATAGGCGGCGGTTAAAGTAAGATAGCCATTAATGTCAACAGCTTTATTAACACAATTTTGATGACACGTACCGTACTCCAAAACACAGCAAAATTTCTATTGCCAGTTGTGACGCGGCCATTAAACTCCAAATTACAGCAAAACTTCTATGGCTTGAATTCAGATGGCCTATTTACCATGTGTGAGTCTAAACATATTTTGGTCCCTGTGGAATTCCTTCAGCTTCGATATAGAGATGGATAGGTTGATGGATATACAAAACACTGAAAAGATTTCCCAAAGTTATCTACATTATGCTTTCTGTGTGGCACTATTAGGAGCCCTCAGTGGGGCGAGCTACCCTTCTCTCAAACAAATTTTATTGTTCCGAAAGGGTTCGACCCATCGAAGTTCGACTGTAAACAAAAAAAAAAACAAAAAAAAAAACATTATTTTGCTTTTCATGTTCCAGACATGTGCCAGGTGGTGTCTTGTTTTGTGGGTGACAAGTCCTAGCCACACCTACACGTGTCACAGACTAAAAAACAAACACAGGTTAAATTTTTATCCTCTGGCTGGAGACGTGGCAGGGCGACAAATTAAGCTCCTATTCATAAATTGACAGACCTTTCAATGCAGTTACCCCTTTTCGATTTAAAAAGTCCTTTTCGCAGTTTAGCCATTTTTTGGGTACGTCCTTTTTGCGAAAAGGACTCCTTTTCGCATTTTAGGGTAACCCATATGTTTTTACATAGCGAGTACTCTTTATATATAAAAACATATGTCGCGGGTCCCCGTTAGAGCCGAGGCAATTGTAACAAGGACCCACAATATATGTTTTTGAGTAGAAATAAGGAAGATATTGTATCCCCCTCTAAACCCCAATTTTACTGTACAATATATTTTTACACTATGAGTACTCGTTAGACATGTTAGAATTGCCTCGCAGAGGCGGTTCTAACAAGGATCCACAATATTTGTTTTGTGTAGAAATAAGAAAAACAGTGTATACCCCCTCTATACCCCAGTTTTACTGTATAAATGGGGTTTAAGGGGTTCTGTTTTCTGATATTATTGTTTCTAAAACAAGAGACATTTTACAGTTCTTGCTTGACTGAAACTATAAAATGCTAATGTTTTGACAGTATATGATTCGTGTCACATACTTTCAAATAAATAAATAAATAAATAAATAAACGAAATAAATGTGAATTAATTGATAAAATCTTTAAATGATGAATCCATTTACCTTTACTTTGTTTGTTTACCTCTTTTCACTTTTGAGTTAATGAAACAATGGATGTCAGTGTTTGTCTTTTTTTTTGATAAAAAAGAAGTAATTTAACCCATATATGCCTAGTGGCCCTTTTCTGGGACATTGGCAAACAGTGTAGATCCAGATCAGACGCCGCAGAACGCGGCGTCTGATCTGGATCTACACTGTTTGCTTAAGGAACATTCGTTTTTGTAAAATTTGCCACAAAGAAAACCAAACATGACACCCCTATAATTGGAAATGGACCACTCCAAACTAACTAGGTGGAAAATTCCATTGTCATATATGGGTTAAGACAACAATTTGTTGGAAAGAATCACAGTAAAAATATATCATCGCACACGTTCCCCCTTGTAGAGCCCTCTTTTAAACATATCTCTTAGACAGTCTCTGCTCATAATCACCCCATAATCACTTATATAAGATAAGCCTTTGATGTGCACTATGGTCCGAAGGACGTGTTTATTGGAGATGATTAGACAGGCCACTCCTTTTATATAGAGAAAAAATATGTGTCTTTAAACATATGCGTGATTGGCACGTGCCCCAAATGAGGTTTGAGTAATATGATAAGTATTTGTTTGTTACTTTAGTGCACGTGTCCATATAGTAAATACATGGTTAGTGTCTTTAACACTATCCATGTATTTAGTTTATACCACAATTCAAAACGATCAATGGGTTTTGCAATAATTCAGCAAATTTAAGCAAAAAAGACGGCAGAAAGTGTGGCATGTTAAACAACATTCAGTGCCATGGCGCGCACACATAGTATAACGTGACGTCAACGACTGCAAAGTTTCGGACGTCACCGCACCACAAAGACGTAGGAAACAACACAGACGCTCGGATAAAGGTTTCTCAGCGTTTTTTTCTGTATGAAGATCTGTAAAAAATAGTTTATTTTAGCTTTAGAAATTATTTTTGAGGTTGAGACGCAACTGCAGTAACACTGTAACAGTGCGCAATTATTCCAACTGGCAATTCAAACTAGGAAGAGCCAAGAAGTTAACAATTTAGCTAAAATTTTTGAAAATCTGTTTATAAATATGAACATTGCAAAGATTTTAACTTGCAGTGTCGTTTTCCTCTGTATAAAAGGTTGCATGTAACGATGGTGTTATTGTTTATACTTGTAAAAATAGGGACCTGGAAAGCAGGCCCGATCTATTTATAAACGGTCACTAGACGTATTATAGGTCAGTAGAAGGTATTATAGGTCACTACCGATTATAGCGTGGAGTTATTCGACCCCCTTAATTAGGTGGTAACAAGACGTTTCGCCCCCAAGACGTTTCCCCCCTGGTCGTTTCCCCCCTAGTCGTTTCGCCCCCTTTTTTGGCCCCTAGTCGTTTCGCCCCCTAACCCTAGTCGTTTCGCCCCCAAACCCTAGTCGTTTCGCCCCCAAACTATTTTATTATATTTTATATATAAAAGATTCATATGAGAGAGAGAGAGAGAGAGAGAGAGAGAGAGAGAGAGAGAGAGAGAGAGAGAGAGAGAGGAACCTGTTCTTTGAATGAAAATGTTAATTAGGAATTATGATAAGTATTACCTGTTTTGATCAATACCGTTAATCAAATTGTTTATTTGATTTGACACATTAATCACGTAATTAATGCCCTTAATGATAAGGTGTGAAAACATGCGCTCTTTGCAAAGTTAAACGTCTTTAATTATCGTTTAAGCACCTTTACCAGTTTTGTTTTAAATTGGTCGGTTGGTTCGTTAACAGAGTCGGCCAGTAATAAAGTTGCATCGGCGTTGATACGACGTTGCATACACATTGTGTACCCACTAGGTAATATATGGTTGAGTATTGCCGCAAATGTCGTTTACGCAACGACGCGTCAACGCCGATGCAACGTAATAAATAGAAGTGGAAGCAATGATCAAGTCGATTCCTTTCATCAATGTTCTGTCAGCAATTTGTGTATATTCTGATCAGATTTGCGGCGTCCGACCCAGTAATTCCTGAACTGTAAGCAAATAGTGCAGACCCTGATCAGGCAACGCGGTTAGCTTGATACATTCAAGTACAGCTTCTTCACCAGGACTATACCCGATTGGAATTCTTTACCAGCATCTGTTTCTGAGGCCCCTGACTTGGTATCCTTCAAGCAGGGACCGTCTACTCTCGTTTTAACAGCTAGGTAGGGGCCGGTCTGTAAGTAAAGTCTGAGGGATTTTTTAACCTGTGCCGGTTGGGCGACGCTTCTGTAGCCGGAGAGGTCTGATTTCCAATGATGATTTGAAAAAGCAGGCAGGAATTTTTCCTTTCTTTTCTTTCTTGTCTATCCACTATTTCTCTTTCTTTCCAATATTTCCCACTTTCTCTTTTTCACGCGCCATCAGAGACATACTGTTCAAGTATGAATGAAGTCCCTTAACGAACAGATACAGATACTTAGGCTGGCGTGACAGGGCGATGATGCAACTTCAATATTTGCCTCTTCTCACCTCTGATAAAAGTTCAACATTGAAAATTAGCCTTATAGTGAAAAGTGGGCGAAACGACTATGGGGACGAAACGACTAGGGGGACGAATCGACTAGGGGGGCGAAACGACTAGGGGGGAAACGACCAGGGAGGAAACGTCTTGGGGGCGAAACGACTAGGGGAGGAAACGGTCTGGGGGCGAAACGTCCCGGATTCAATTAGGTTACTAGAATGCCTGATTGTGGTATAAAAAGTGATTATTGATCATTATGCATACTGCAATATAAATAAATTAATAAATAATGACCCCAGAACTACAATTTCCAAGTTCAAAATATACATTTTCTTCTACAAATAAACACATCCGCTTTTATTTATATTTCATTACAAAGGTTGCATTGTGAGAAGACACATCTGAGAGAGATGCTTATTGAAAATGATATAAATGCCGAGTACACATGTATTTTATCATAAAAACCAAAGAAATAGTTTATTAATTTTATCATAAATTAACTTTCTTACATTTGTTGCGATAACTGACAACTACAGCAGCATTGAAATCATTTATGGGCCGAAATTGCAATGGGCCGATTCTGTCATGGGCCCATTTTGATATGGGCCGAAATGACATTCACCTTATTTGCATTATCTGCTGGTTTCTAGTCTGAAGGTTATCAGTGTTGGAAAAACAAGTAACCAGACCCCCTGACCTGTTTTTCCAATATTGACAATGTGCAAGCTGGGAGCCAGCAAGTAATGCAAACCAAAAGTACAATAACGCATTATCATTTGGCGTGTCATCAGAACGTTTCTGACTCGCGTGCACAAGCAAAATTATATCTATCTCTATCTATCTTCATATACTGAGTCGGTCAAACTTGGCCATTACCTCAGTTAACTTATACTTACTTGAACGGGAAGCGATGCTGATGCTTACTAGACTGGGGCGCGATGCACAGCTCTTCTGGTCTTGCATTTTCAAACTCAACCTTCGGGCTAGAAAAGGTAACTCTTTTTCAAACAAGAACATTTTTACAGCTGTAACTGTATCGCGAAGTCTTGAACTTTTGATTTACCTGAATCAGAATCCGGATTCCAAACCATGACTTAAAAATCACAGACATGGTTCTCTATAAAAGATAAAGAAGCTGTATTTAGCGTCGCATATCGGAAACAAATAACATAAGCTCTGTAGAGCTTTTATTGCGACAAATAAAGTATCCTTACCTGCCTTCATTAATCTTCCTGGGACTACCCCTGATTATCCGAGCGTCAGCCAAGGGAGCACCCAGTATCATTTTCCACGCCTTTGGTAGCACGCGGCCGGGATCGAAACCGCGAACTCCTGTTGTGTTTTGGGCTGCCCAGAAGCGCCGACCCGGAAGGTGATGGGTTTTACCCACTTTGGTATTCCACGGTACCTGGGAAGCTAGAAAATCGTGCAGACTAGATCACGCTGCTGCAGACTAGCGAGCCATCTTGAAGTGGCACCAGCCAATTTGCCAGGAGAATTTCACCCATTTATCCAGGTAAGACGGCGGCCCTGTTCCGTCCCCAGTCCTGTGGTCACATACGGTTTATTCAAAATACATTATTTGGCGACGAGCGATAAAACGGAAGGGGATTTCTCCGGTCATTTCGTTAGAAATGTATTACTACTTCACGAGTTTATCCTCGAATTCGTGAAGGACGGTGAACATGATGCGCGGTTCACTTCGTTATTTATTTAACGTTGGCGATTGTGAAGGGTTCAAATTTACTTCAAGTTTTCGGACGTGGGGGGGGGGGGGGGGGGGGGCGGTGAACATGATACGCGGTTTCTTTTCATTACAAAGGGAACTGTGAAGGGTTCAACTAAATAGCCTGATGGGTTGAAATCATAGGCAGGTGGAGTTTTCAGGCATTTGGCTTCTTGGTTTGGCCTGTTTATTTTTTTCAGCATCGTGGAGCCAGTAAGTTTTGGGGACAACCGGTGAGTTTGGCGTTTAGCTTAATGAACCAGTTCTTAAGTCATTCTTAAATTAATTTAAGTTTATGTATAGTGTGAACAATTTAACCTGAGATTGACCTTTTTGCAAGGAATAAATTAGTAATTGTTATCGCTAATACGTCGGCTTTCGTAAACTTCTCGTGAATTTTCGGCACCACGTGAATAGCGGTCCATTTACCGACCTCTATGTATTGTATAACAATATTGCCAAATTCGGAAAACGACGAGGACAAATATATGCATTTAGTCGGGTGTGAAATTATGTTAATAGAGTTCACCAGTCTCAGGTCAATTTGTTCGCATTATAATTGGATTGATTTTTGTTTGTTTTCTGCCAGTTTTTTCTTGGGGCAATTTTCGGTTTGAAGAAATTCTAAATTGTCTCATGCCAGTTGGGGTTTAGTATTGCCTGGTTGTGTGGCTGACCTTCTCCGTGGAATGGCAGAGGAATACCTGGTTGTCAAGAAAGAATAAAAGGTAATCTCTGTTTTCTAAACCACACGATTAACATGTAATTTTCTCCGATGTTTCGCTGTATTTTATACGCGACCATTATTATTAAAGAAATCCTTAACCCGTATCATTGTGGTATTAATTCAAGAAACATATGTTGAATGTTTGGCGTATTCTATACACAAAGTACTTTCTTGAATAACATTGTTGACAAATAGCTGTCTGTAGACATGTTTGGAGAAAGGGTTATTTTCTTGAGTTTTCTAAACCGAAAATAGTTGAAGTGTTTTTTCGTCAATTTTCGTTCTATTGAAAAGTATTGGCAAACAGCCATCTATTGAAAAAAAAAAACATTGTTCTTACATTTTAGGAGTATTCTATACCCAAAATAGTTAAAAATAACTGCCTATTACTTAGAAGAAGCCAGTCATTTATTTAAAAAGCACTGTTCTAACGTTTTATAAGTGTTATATACTCAAAATTGCTAGAAAATAACTGCTAATAACTTAAAAGACGGACTTTTCTAGGGCTTTCGCAGTATTCTATACGCGAAAATTATTGAAAAGTGTCTTGTATGTCGAAAAGCCTGAAAAAAATATTTCGGGAAAAGAGTCTCTGGAGTATTCTATACACAGAGGTTATTCTTGAAATATTTATATTACACTTTATTCAAGTTTGTATTGTCACTCCTTGCACGAATGAAACAGCGAATGTTGAGGCTAAGATTATTGATGCTATGTTTGTAGGCTGGAATTGCCTATAAAACTGTATAGAATAACGAGAACAAAGCTCGGCAATTTTCTACATATTTAATTAGCGTAAGGACGAGACAAACTACTAACACGAATACAAATAACAAACATAATAGCAAATAAACGTTGAGATTAAACTAACGTTAAAACATGACATATACCCTTCTACATAATCAAAACTTATGGATGAAAGTTGTTACTATCCCATGTATTCAAATGGTTCCTTTCTTAAAGGAATTAATGCGTAACTATACCAAATTTAGTGACACAGAGGCCCTTCTGATATTTAATCTTCATCAGTGTGTCTAAACCCCAATGTTTTGAAACCGAAACGGATGACGGACAAGACCCGGCAAACACAGCACATCCCCCTCCGAGCACACACCGACCGACGTAGCTCATGAGACAGGTCAACTGGAGGCATCAGGTCAGAGACGCCCACCAGGGAACTTATAGGCGTCCCCCACCGAGCCAACATCAGTAAACATGGCCCACACTCCACGGAAGTCCCGGGCATCAGGAAGGAGATACCCAAAGTAGCCAGACTTGCAAAATTTATAATATTACAAAAAGTGGCAACCAAATCCGCTAAGATACATGTTCCACCTGACAAGTCTGTCTTAGTTTTAGAAAAAATAGAAATTTATACTGCAACAATTAAAGATATAATATAGCTATTTAAATCAGTACTTGAGTACTGACGTCAACACCGCATTATCCATCTCAGCACTAAGGAACTGATACTGAGCTGATGATACCCTCGGGGACGAACGAATCATCCACCAGCAGAGATACCGACCAAGTGGTTGCAATTAATGCGTAACTATACCAAATTTAGTGACACAGACGCCTTTCTGATATTTAATCTTCATCAGTGTGTCTAAACTCCAATGTTTTGAAACCGAAACGGATGATGGACAAGATCCGGCAAACACAGCACATCCCCCTCCGAGCACACACCGACCGACGTAGCACATGAGACAGGTCAACTGGAGGCATCAGGCCAGAGACGCCCACCAGGGAACTTATAGGCGTCCCCCACCGAGCCAATATCAGCAAACATGGCCCACACTCCACGGAAGTCCCGGTCATCAGGAAGGAGATGCCCAAAGTAGCGAGACTTGCAAAATTTATAATATTACAAAAGTGGCAGCCAAATCCGCTTAGATACATGTTCCACCTGACAAGTCTGTCTTAGTTTTAGAAAAATTGGGAATTTATACTGCAAAATTAAAGATATAATATAGTTATTTAAATCAGTACTCGAGTAACTGATCATATTTCTCCAACTGTTATTGTCAAATATTAAAATGGATATTAATATACCGTAGTATTAAATCTTTAGGAGCAAAATAATTGTTACTTTCTGAGATATCCAATTTTAAGGTATGAATGGGTAAATATTCACCAAGCTATTGATTGTCTCTATTGACTAGATAAGTTTCAACTGACTAGCTAACTATTATTTCAACACACACATAACTACTAATAGACATACACATAAGAACATTTAATTTCAAGAACCTTCGGTTCTTTTTACTACACAAGGTAGTATTATGCCCTCTAGCACAGTGTAGTCACTGACTAGCGCACAGAATTACAAATCCAACTTAACCGGTTTTCTATGTTCACGAACTGGATAACTACGTTCCTTTGGAGTATCCATCTGCCGTTTAACAGACGGAGAACCTATTACCGCTGGACTTTTTAGTGGCGTGTTAACCTGTTCTGAACTTTCCAAATGGGGTTTATCTCCAAAACCAATTACTTCTGATATGTTAATGTCACCCATTACTCCCCTCGGCATGTCAACATTAGTGTCCTGAATCTGATCTGCATGACGTCTCCATGTAACGTCTGGTGCGACCTCAACTCTGTATGATACCGGACCCGTCTTTTCACTGATTACTCCAGGAATCCATTTCGTTTCATTATTCCTGTAATCCTTAACTGATACCGATTGACCAATGTCATAATTTATGTCATATGTAGATCTCACCATTTTACTTTGAGACTTTGAAACAGTTTCAGTCAAACGGGGTTTAATCAGATCCAACCTGGTGGCAAGTTTTCGACCCAGAAACAGTGATGATGAACATTCACCTGTTGTAGAATGAGGTGAATTCCGATACATTATCAGAAATTTGGACAGTTTTGATTGAACAGTTCTAGAATCCTTTTTTGCAGCTTTCATAGTGTTTTTAAAGCTCTGCACGAATCTTTCCGCTAATCCGTTAGTTTTAGGGTGATATGGAGCACTTGTTATATGTTTAATTCCATTCTTCCTTAAGAATTCCTCCATTTGTTCTGATACAAAGTTCGGTGCATTATCACTAACTAATGTATCTGGCAGTCCATAGTCTGCGAACACTGATCTTAGAACTTCAATAATATTTGATGATGTACTTTTCATTTTCTTGACTATTGGCCACTTAGAGAATGCGTCTACCATGATGAAAAACATTGATCCTAAGAGAGGACCAGCGAAATCAATGTGGATCCTTGATCATACTTTGTTTGGATACTCCCATGGATGTATGGGAGCTTCTGGGGGATTTTTCCTATTGGTCATAAAGCCGGAACATGATTTTGTCAATTCTTCTATCTGTTTATCTATTCCCGGCCACCAAACATAACTTCTTGCCAACCCTTTTACTTTTACCATACCCAAATGGGCTGTATGTAACTCTTGAAGTACACTTTTTCGTAGTTTTGGAGGAATTACTACTCGAATTCCCCAAATCAAGCAGCCCTGGAGTAGTGAAAGTTCATTTTGGCGGCTGTAATAGGGATCTAATTCCTTATCACTACTGCATCATAAACTCGTGAAAGTACCCAATCACGAACTGTGGCAGTATGCACTGCCTTCGCTGTAACCGGAAATGATTCAAACTATGACACATGGAATAAATCCGTAGAGTCTTGCTTATTTCCATCAGTTTTATTATGTATAGGCAGTCTAGACAAACTGTCACAATTACCATGTGATTTAGTATTCTTGTACCGAATATCGTAATCATGTCCTGCAAGGAAAAGCGCGTATCTCTGAAGTCTGGCTGCCTTTGTTGCATTTGTACCTTTTGAAGGACTGAAAATTGACAACAATGGACGATGATCAGTGTGAAATGACGCCCATATAAATACAGGTGAAACTTTTTCACGCCCCACACAATAGCTAACGCCTCCTTATCAATTTGGCTATAACGTTTTTCAGCACTGTTCAAAGTCCTAGAAGCAAAAGCTATTGGCCGTTCCTCTCCATCAGGCATAATATGACTAAGAACACAGCCAATACCGTAAGAACTAGCATTACATGCCAGACACACTGGTAATTCTGGGTTATAGTGTATAAGCACCATATCCGAAGTAATCAACCGTTTAACCTCTTTAACTGCATCCTCACACATCTTATGCCATTTCCACGGGTTTCTCTTCACTAATTGTTCATGTAATGGTTGTAATACAGTTGATAGATTTGGAAGAAATCTAGCATAATACTGCGTGAGACCCAAGAATGATTGTAACTTATCAACATTCTCAATTTTGGGTGCATTCGCAACAGCATCTATTTTATTCTGAGTCTTGTGTAGACCATGACGATCAATTTTATGTCCACAAAATGTGACTCTTTCTTTAAAGAACTTGCATTTCTCTGCGTTCACTTTCAACCCATTATCCGAAAGACGTCTAAAAACCATTCCAAGGTTCTCTAAATGTTCCTGGTCAATCTTACCAGTAACAATCATGTCATTAAGTATGATTTGAGTGCCCGGCATGCCGGCCATAACCTGTTTTATGGTCCGCTGAAAGATCGCCGGCACCGAAGCTGTTCCATAGGGTAGTCTAGTGTAATGAAATAAGGCTTTGTGCTTCCCTCTTTAATTGCACGCCGGTGGGTAAGGCCTCAGATTCTATGACGGTTCCAACGTAAAGGCTTATTGAGAACTAGAAATGGTGTTTGTAAATCACAATGCCCCGGACCTTTCCTTATTCCTAGATGGCAAAATATTCAACAAATATTGTTAAAGACTCAAAAACATACAACAAGAATTCCCCCGAAGGCTATGTCGCGCCTGTGGTGGCGCAAAGTCACCAAACCATGAAATCTAGGTCAAGGTCAAACATGGATGCCTGCATAAAAATTTCACTCCTAGTTGCTAGCATGTACCAAGTATCATCAATGAAACTCTTAAAAACAGACTCTTACATCAGGGTGAAAGTTAGGATTGTCACACTATTTTACAAAGTCAGTGAACCATAAAATGTAGGTCAAGGTCAGAAATTGATACTTGCATTGAAGCTTCAATTCCTAAATGCAAGCTTGTACCAAATACAATTAATGAAGCGCTAATAGATCTTGAGAAACGGACCCTTACAATAGGGTGAAAGTCAGTGTGATCGCAATAATTCACAAAGTCGGTGAACCATGAAATATGGGTCAAAGTCAAATATGGATGCTTGCGTTGCAGTTGCAATTCCTAGATGCAAGTTTGTACCAATTATAATTTAAAAAGCTTTAATAGTTTTCGAGAAATGGACTCTTACATTAGGGTGAAAGTCAGGTGGTCGCAATAATTCACGAAGTCAGTGAACCATTAAATATAGGTCAAGGTCAGATATGGATGCTTGCGTTGAAGTTGCAATGCCTGGATGCAAGTTTGTACCAAGAATGATTAATGAAGCTCTAATAGTTCTCAAGATATGGATTTGCTGACAAAATTTTATTTAAAAAAAACAAGGCATCGCATGCGATACAAATCCCCTCGCACAAGACGACTCTGTGTGTGGAAAACACTGAAATGGCAAAAGTCCAACTTGCTTGAGATATTATCATATGCAACATCTGTGTAAAGTTTGTTTAAAAATCCATCCATAAATGTAGGTTCTAGAGTGATGACAATATTTCTCTAAAAATAGTCATAGGGACCTTGACTTGAGGCCACGGCCACGAAGTAGATCTTGCTCAAGATATTATCATAAGCATCTTTTGTGTGAAGTTAGATTAAAATCATAAAGGTAGGCGGTAGAGAAATGAGTTTTTCTAAAAATAGCCACAGTGACCTTTACCTTGAGGTCATGACCTTGAAAGTCAAAGCAACTCGAGATATTACCATAAGAAACATTTGTGTGAAGTTCTATTAACATCCATCAATAAATGTAGGCACTAGAGCGATGACAAAGTTTTTCTAAAAATAGCTACAGTGACCTTGACCTTGAAAGTCGAAATAGCTCGAGATATTGTCATAAGGAATATTTGCGTGAAGTTATACTGAAATCGGTGAAGAAATGTAAGCACTAGAGCCATGACAAAGTTTTTCTAAAAATAGCCGCAGTGACCTTAACCTTGAAAGTCAAACTCACTCGAGGTATTGTCATAAGGAACATTTGTGTGAAGTAATATTGAAATCAGTGAAGAAATGTAGTCGCTAGGGTGATGACAAAGTTTTTCTAAAAATAGCCACAGTGACCTTGACCTTGAAAGTCGAAATCGCTTGAGATATTGTCATAAGGAACATTTGTGTGAAGTTATATTGAAATTGGTGAAGAAATGTAAGCGCTAGAGCCATGACAAAGTTTTTCTAAAAATAGCCACAGTAACCTTGACCTTGAAAGTGGAACTCGCTACAGATATTGTCAAAGGAACATTTGTGTGAATCGATTTTGAAATTGGTGAAAAAATGTAAGCGCTAGAGCTAGAGCCATGACAAAGTTTTTCTAAAAATAGCCGCAGTGACCTTAACCTTGAAAGTCAAACTCACTCGAGGTATTGTCATAAGGAACACATTTGTGTGAAGTTATATTGAAATCAGTGAAGAAATGTAGTCGCTAGGGCGATGACAAAGTTTTTCTAAAAATAGCCACAGTCACCTTGACCTTGAAAGTCAAAATGGCTTGAGATATTGTCATAAGGAACATTTGTGTGAAGTTATATTGATATCGGTGAAGAAATGTAAGCGCTAGAGCGATGACAAAGTTTTTCTAAAAATAGCCACAGTGACCTTGACCTTGAGGTCCTGACCTTGATAGTCGAACTCGCTCGAGATTTTAAGGAACATTTGTGTGAAGTTAAATTGTAATTGGTGAAGAAATGTAGGTGCTAGAGCGATGACAAAGTTTGTCTAAAAATAGCCAGTGACCTTGACCTTAAGGTCATGACCTTGAAAGTCGAACTCGCTCCAGATTTTTTATAGGGAGCATTTGTGTGAAGTTATATTAAAATCGGTCAAGAAATGTAGGCGCTAGAGCGATGACAAAAGTACGTACGTACGGAACAAATGCTATATCCCCCTCACAACTATGTTGTGCGAGGGGATAATTAAAAAAAATCAAAGGGCAATAACTCTTGAAAGGGGCATAATCCGGATGAGAAAAATTAATACGCTTCAGCTTATTTTCCATTAGGAATGCATATATGAAATTTCAAAACCATAGCATACACAGTTCTAAGGTTATGCTATGCATCACTTTTAGCATTCATTACAATGGGCACAAATTACCAAAATGACAAAGGACCATAACTCACAAAGTATTCTTCGGAATTTTGTCAAAAGTTAATCAGTTCATATACTCATCACCACCAATATACTCAACATCTTTCAAGGCTCTGGCTCCAATAGTGATTGAGATATTTTTCTGACAAGATTTTATTTAAAAAAATTCAAAGGGCAATAACTCTTGAAAGGGGCATAATCTGGACGAGAAAAAAATATGCGTCAGCTAATTTTCCATAAGGAATCCATATATGAAATTTCAAAACCCTAGCATACACGGTTCTAAAGTTATGCTATGCATCACTTTTAGCATTCATTACAATGGGCACAAATTACCAAAATTACAAAGAGCCATAACTCACAAATTATTTTTCAGAATTCTGTCAAAAGCTAATTATTTCATCTACTCATCACCATCAATATATTCACCACCTTTCAAGGCTTTAGCTCCAATAGTTTTTGAGATATCTTGCTGACAAGATTTTATTAAAAAAAATTCAAAGGGCAATAACTCTTGACGAGAAAAAAAAATATGCGTCAGCTTATTTTCCATCAGAAATGCATATATGAAATTTCAAAACCCTAGCATACACGGTTGTAAAGTCATGCTATGCATCACTTTTAGCATACATTACAATGGGCACAAATTACCAAAATGTCAAAGGGCCATAACTCACAAAGTATTTTTCGGAATTTTGTCATAAGTTCATCAGTTCATCTACTCATCACCACCAATCAATTCACCAACTTTCAAGGCTCTAGCTCCAATAGGTTTTTAGATATCTTGCTGACAAGATTTTATTAAAAAAATTCAAAGGGCAATAACTCTTAAAAGAGAAATAATCCGGACGAGAAAAAAATACGCGTCAGCTAATTTTCCATGGGGAATCCATATATGAAATTTCAAAACCCTAGCATACACGGTTCTAAAGTTATGCTATGCATCACTTTTAGCATTACAATGGGCACAAATTACCAAAATGACAAAGGGCCATAACTCACAAAGTATTTTTCGACATTTTGTCAAAAGTTTATCAGTTCATCTACTCATCACCACCAATATATTCACCAACTTTCAAGGCTCTAGCTCCAATAGTTTTTTAGATATCTTGCTGACAAGATTTTATTAAAAAAATTTGAACGGGCAATAACTCTTAAATGAGGCATAATCCGGACGAGAAAAAAATAAGTCTCAGCTAATTTTCCATGAGGAATCCATATATGAACTTTCAAAACCCTAGCATACACGGTTTTAAAGTTATGCTATGCATCACTTTTAGCATAATTTACAATGGGCACAAATTACCAAAATGACTAAGGCCCATAACTCACAAAGTATTTTTCGGAATTTTGTCAGAAGTTAATCAGTTCAGCTACTCATCACCACCAATCAATTCACCAACTTTCAAGGCTCTAGCTATGCATCACTTTCATTACAATGGGCACAAATTACCAAAATGACAAAGGGCCATAACTCACAAAGTATTTTTCAGAATTTCGTCAAAAGTTAATCAGTTCATCTACTCATCACCACCAATATATTCACCAACTTTCAAGGCTCTAGCTCCAATATTTTTTTAGATATCTTGCTGACAAGATCTTATTTAAAAAATTTCAAAGGCCAATAACTCTTGAAAGGGGCTTAATCCGGACGAGAAAAAAATACGCGTCAACTTATTTTCCATGTGGAATCCATATATGAAATTTCAAAACGGTTCTTTAGTTATGTTATGCATCAAAAGCGAAACAGACGGACGAACGGATGAACGGACCAGAACCAATATGCCCCTCCAACTTTTTCAAAGTTGGGGGCATAATTAGAGAGATCTAATTCAAGGTGATGTTGGTTGGTGCCTGATGCTCTGTCTCTGGTCGGGCCCATCGGGGTCTTACTGTTGGTTTTCTTTTGCTCCAGCATTTCAGTGGTTTCTTGCTGTCGAGTCATCACCGTTTTCTCACCTCTGTGGTTCTTTGATTATTTGTGTTCACGGAGATGTTGCACTGATGAGTTAGGAGGCCTTCATGCGGACTGAACAAATTATTTGTCTAAATCGCGACGGAAGTAGGGCGAGGATTAGGCCACGTAAAATCGATTAAGCCCCCCCCCCCCCCCCCCCCCCAGTGAAAATCTTTCCACTGACCGTTCCAGGGCGGTTCTTCTGTGGCGATTTATTTATGTTGTTGTTTTTTACTTACTGTGTGTATCACTTGTGTCGTTTTATTTTCGATGGCCATATGGCCATTTTGTGGGAAAGTGACTGTCCTTATGGCCTTCCTTTGTTTAGGTTTCCATTATGGTCTGGTCGCTTAATGTTTGTGTTTCTTTCCCTTTGATGTCTTTGGTGGGTAGAGTAAGTTAATTGTAACGATTCCTGATCTTTGTTTTACTTCTACTTTGTGAGTGTTAATGGTTAATAATTCTTTACTTTTATCATCCATTTCAATTTGTAAATAGGCATCTTTTAAATCAACTTTCGAGAACATCTTTCCTTCTGAAAGGGAAGCAAAAATATCTTCAATTCGCGGTAAAGGATACTTATCAACCTCTAGTACAGGGTTAAGTGTCACTTTTAAGTCACCACAGATTCTGATTTCTCCATTAGGTTTAGATGGGTGTAGCCCAATCACTGTGTAACATTTTGTAAGACTCCAGATTCTACCAATTTGTCTAACTCTCCATCTATTTTTATTTAAATGCATAAGCGACTGGTCTGGCTTTGACAAACTTAGGGGTTGTATTCTCTTTTCAAATGTAATTTTGCCTTCAACTCTTTCAATTTACCAAACTTTGATGTGAAAACTTCTTGTATTTTGATTTCATTTCTTCTACTTGTCTTAATGGCTGGACTTTCAAGGCTTTTATGATTACCCAGTCCAACTTGAGTTCATGCAACCATTCTCTTCCAAATAATGGTTTACTGTCTCCATTTCCTACAACATATAAATTTAGTTGTTTATTTTGTCCATCAAGTTTCACATCACAGTTTATCATCCCATTTATCTGAATTTCTTCACCAGAATAAGTCTTAAGTTTTAAATCTGTGTCTGTGATATTCAGATCAGAAAAATATTTCTCATAGTCTTTCTGTGAAATTACCTTTACACCTGCACCAGTGTCAAGTTCCATCGGAATCTCTTTACCGTTAATGGATGGTTTAATATAAATAGCATCTATGTTACCCCTATTGGGGTCTGTTAAGAGAACAGAGGTACTCTTCAGTGTCTGTTTCACTACTATCTGAATATCCAGTTTCTAAACTGTGAATCTGCTACATTTTAAACTGAGGTTTACAAGCAGGGATGATGTGTCCAACTTTCTGACACTTGTAGCATGTAGCTGTTTTGAATTTGCACTTATAAGGTTCCTGATTCGTTCTAGCAAGTGAAAGCAGGGAACTTTCTCCTTCACCATTGGTGTTGTTTGATGTTGTGATTGTTTTGGGTTAGATTTTTCTCTTTTCTTTTTATGTATTTTCACTTTCAGCTTATTTACAGGCTGCATTTGCTTTGCCTGTAGCTCTACCACATATTTCGAAGCCGATTCCATGGCTAGTAGAAGTAAAACAAAGATCAGGAATCGATACAATGAACTTACTCTACCAATCAAAGACACCAAAGGGAAAGAAACACAAACATAAAGCGACCAGACCATAATGGAAACCTAAACAAAGGAAGGCCATAAGGAGTTTCTTTCCCATCCAAAATAAAAAGACACAAGTGATACACACAGTAAGTAACAAACAACAACATAGATAAACCGCAACAGAAGAACCGCCTTGGAACAGTCAGTGGAAAGATTTCCACTGGGGGGGGGGGGGGGGGCTTAAATCGATTTTACCTGGCCACAATCCTCGCCCTTACTTCCGTCGCGATTTAGACAAAAATTTTGTTCAGTCAACATGAAGGCCTCCTTACTCATCAGTGCAACGTCTCCGTAAACACAAATAATCAAAGAACCACAGAGGTGAGACATCGGTGGGGACTCGACAGCAAAAAACCACTGAAATGCTGGAGCAAAAGAAAACATACAGTTAGACTCGGATGGGCCCGACCAGAGACAGAGCATCAGGCACCAACCAACATTACCTTGAATTAGATCTCTCTAGGGCTGTTTCTAACGCATTTTCATAGGTCAGATTTGCTACTGACAACAATTTCTTTTGAATAGCTTCATTCCGCAATCCACATACAAAGCGATCTCTCAAAGAGTCGTTTAAATTTGTACCAAAGCTACAATGTTCTGACAACTTTCGTAAAGCCACATTGAAGTCTTTCACCGATTCATCAATCAGTTGATCACGTTTATTGAAACGGAATCTTTCTTCTATAAAGTAGAAGTAAAACAAAGATCAGGAATTGATACAATTAACTTACTCCACCCATAAAAGACACCAAAGGGAAAGAAATACAAACATTAAGCGACCAGACCATAATGGAAACCTAAACAAAGGAAGGCCATAAGGACAGTTACTTTCCCACAAAATGGCCATATGGCCATCCGAAACCAAAAGACACAAGTGATACACACAGTAAGTAACAAACAACAACATAAATAAATCGCCACAGAAGAGCCGCCTTGGAACGGTCAGTGGAAGATTTCCACTGGGGGGCTTAAATCGATTTTACGTGGCCACAATCCTCGCCCTTACTTCCGTCGCGATTTAGACAAATAATTTGTTCAGTCCGCATGAAGGCCTCCTAACTCATCAGTGCAACATCTCCGTGAACACAAAAATCAAAGAACCACAGAGGTGAGACAACGGTGAAGACTCGACAGCAAGAAACCACTGAAATGCTGGAGCAAAAGAAAACCAACAGTTAGACTCCGATGAGCCCGACCAGAGACAGAGCATCAGGCACCAACCGACATTATCTCTCTAATTTTCAATAAGCCTTTACGTTGGAGCCGTCATAGAATCTGAGGCCTGACAAAAGGTTGTGGAGAAAAATGTTTCTTTAGTATTCCACATAAATCATCATATCCTTTTGTAGCCGGTAAATCTGGCGCACATATGTCCCGTAGTAAGCGGTATGTTGTACTACCAATTAAAGCCAGAAAGGCTGGGACCTTTTTTCCATCTTGAACTTCATTAGCGAGGAAATACTGATGTAGACTTTCTTTGTAGCAAGTCCATGTCTCACTACTTTCTTCAAAACAGTCTATTTTGCCGATTTGGAAGGCCATTTTGACTGCAGGAAGCCAGAAAGTTTATACCCGGAAGAAATTGTGGGATGTACTTTACCGCGACACCGGAAAATTTCCACCGCAATAAACAGAATTTCCCTTCAAAAATCGTCACTGCAAGTATATTGTTAGTAGATACAATTCAAGAAACACATAATTGTTTAATCCTCGTCGCCAGTTGCTATGTTTGTAGGCTATTATTGCCTATAAAACTGTATAGAATAACGAGAACAAAGCTCGGCAATTTTCTACATATTTATAATTAGCGTAAGGACGAGACAAACTACTAACACGAATACAAATAACAAACATAATAGCAAAAAAACGTTGAGATTTAACTAACGTTAAAACATGACAATTGACCAGACAGGTGGCTTGATACACAGACGCCGGACGACACCATTAGTCAAAGGATGAAGATATGATTTCACGTGAAGAGAATTGACAGAAAAAAGTAGTGGACGTGGGGTGGATTTCTAATCCCCATGAACAAAAACGGTAGAGCACATGGAGTGGATTTCTAATCCTCATGGCTAGGTAGAGTAGAGCACATGAAATGGATTTCTAATCCCCATGGCTAGGAACAGCAGAGGACATGGAGTGGATTACTAATCCTTATGGCTAGAAACGGCAGAGGTCATGGAGTGGATTACTAATCCCCATGGTCAAGCACAGAAGAGCACATGGAGTGGATTTCTAATCCCCATGGCTAGGAACAGCAGAGGACATGGAGTGGATTACTAATCCCCATGGCTAGAAACAGCAGAGGACATGGAGTGGATTTCTAATCCCCATGGCTAGGAACAGCAGAGGACATGGAGTGGATTACTAATCCCCATGGCTAGAAACAGCAGAGGACATGGAGTGGATTACTAATCCCCATGGTCAAGCACAGAAGAGCACATGGAGTGGATTTCTAATCCCCATGGCTAGGAACAGCAGATGACATGGAGTGGATTTCTAATCCCCATGGCTAGGAACAGCAGAGGACATGGAGTGGATTACTAATCCCCATGGCTAGAAACAGCAGAGGACATGGAGTGGATTACTAATCCCCATGGTCAAGCACAGAAGAGCACATGGAGTGGATTTCTAATCCCCATGGCTAGGAACAGCAGAGGACATGGAGTGGATTACTAATCCCCATGGCTAGAAACAGCAGAGGACATGGAGTGGATTACTAATCCCCATGGCTAGAAACAGCAGAGGACATGGAGTGGATTTCTAATCCCCATGGCTAGGAAAAGCAGAGGACATGGAGTGGATTACTAATCCCCATGGCTAGAAACAGCAGAGGACATGGAGTGGATTACTAATCCCCATGGTCAAGCACAGAAGAGCACATGGAGTGGATTTCTAATCCCCATGGCTAGGAACAGCAGAGGACATGGAGTGGATTACTAATCCCCATGGCTAGAAACAGCAGAGGACATGGAGTGGATTTCTAATCCCCATGGTCAAGCACAGAAGAGCACATGGAGTGGATTTCTAATCCTCATGGCTAGGTAGAGTAGAGCACATGAATTGGATTTCTAATCCCCATGGCTAGGAACAGCAGAGGACATGGAGTGGATTACTAATCCCCATGGTCAAGCACAGAAGAGCACATGGAGTGGATTTCTAATCCTCATGGCTAGGTAGAGTAGAGCACATGAATTGGATTTCTAATCCCCATGGCTAGGAACAGCAGAGGACATGGAGTGGAGTACTAATCCCCATGGTCAAGCACAGAAGAGCACATGGAGTGGATTTCTAATCCTTATGGCTAGAAACGGCAGAGGTCATGGAGTGGATTTCTAATCCCTATGGCCAGGAACAGTAGAGGGCATGGAGTGGATTTCCAGTCCCCATGACCTATCTATTTGATCAGACTGGTGGTCCAGCTGAGTATTTGTCGTCTTCTATCTAGGCACATAGGCTCTGATCGACACCAGCAAATAAATGGGAGGATAGTTTCACGTGAAAAAAGTAGTCTTTGGCCTCTCCTAAAACAGATATAAGAATGGACTTGATAAGAAGAAAAAAGATAGGCCTCATGCCAGTGAATATGATTCCTATAATCGTAAAAGACATTCATGGTCCAGATCGTATGATTGGAAGTACCTAGGGTCAAGGAGGTCACTGTTATCGTCAAGAAGGCAAACCAGATAAAGACAAGATTGGAGACACCTTCTGAGAGGTATGGAAGGTCAAGCTCACCTTTAGGAAGACAGGAATTGTCAAGATCACCTTTTACAGGGCATTAAAGGTCAAGACCGCCTTCAAGATGGCATGTGAGGAAATCACCTTCAAGAAGGTCAGGATCACGACGTGAAGATGTCAAGATCGCCTTCAAGAAGACATGGCAGGTCAAGGACACCTAGAAGCCATGACAGGTTGACTCTTCACGAAGGCATGGTAAGCCAAGATCACCATCAAGGAAGTATGACAGGTCAAGGTCACCAAAAAAGCGTGACAAGCCAAGGTCACGCTCCAGATATGCAAGGTCAGGGTCACATACAAGATCATGCACTCGACACCAGATGTCAAGGTCACATTGTGATTCAAGATCATATTCAAGGTCGAGGATGTCAAGACATTGATGCTAGTACTTCTCGGTCAAGGTCACCATGGCATACCACAACAGATTTGAAAAAAGTGATGATGACAACGTATCACATCCTGAGGTGTCTTCTAGACACTCAATGAGAGAGAGAGGCGTGGTGATCCGAAACAGCTTCCAAGAATAGCGGATTTGATGGAAATGCATTTTGGAAGTCTTTTAAACAGATAGACGTTTAAAAGCTTACATATCAGTTTTAAATTGGTCTGAGAGTGAATGTTGTGATTACCTAAATTGGTCTTTAGAGGACAAAGCTTTGGATTTTTTTTTCATAATCACTACAAGAATGGGATAACATCTTTCTTACTGCAAGATGATGAAGAAATTTGAGAACAGGTTGGACTCTAAAGAATGGACAGTAACAGCCAGAGCGGAATCCAGCTGTCATTTTAACGACAGGAAGAATCTTTGGAAGATTGGGCTGACCAAGTTCTGACCCTTGCAACCAGGGACCTGCCTAGAAAGCATTTGATGCAGGAGGCTATTTCAAAATTCAGGGATATGCTGATAAAGAGACATGCTTGTTTTGAGAATTTTAGAAGTATTGAAGCTGCTGGAGTAAAACAATATCAGTGCATATCCCAAGCTGTGGAAGGAAAGGTACATTCCAATGGGAAAGAGAAGATGTTTTCCGTTAACAGTCAGCTCACTTACAGAAACCCGGATACAAGACTGACTGCCAACAGAATTGATGGAAAAGAATCTTAACGACAGAAGTATGCCTTTGAATGATTCAAGATGATATTTTCAGATCATTTGTGGAAGGATCAGTGGTTTGTCTAATGGCTTTTACAGTAAAATTTGAAACGGCGTGATGAAAACAAAGTTTCTAAGTAGGTTTCTAGCCACTAGAAAAAGGCTTTCACTAAAGTGCAAGGCAAGAAAATAGCAAGTAACCTGATAAATGCAAGCTATGACAGGCAAAACTAGTCAAAATAATGATGGCAAATAAGGCTTTTGAAACAGCAAAGGAAGTTTTGTCCAAACCTAATGATACAGGTCCCTTTATTTTCATATGTGGATTCTACCAAACGTTTGCAAATTTAAAATGGAGAAGAAAAAGTAAAGGCTGATAAGAAGCTGTTTCGCTTTGCCTCCACATTAAAGAAAGACGCGGTTGAATGAATAAAAGATTTGAGCAGGAGTAGGAAGCGTATAGGCTTATAAATAGCATTCTCTTTGCCTCCATATTAAAGAAAGACACCGTTGGATGAATAAAAGATTTTAGCTGGAGTAGAAAGAGTATAGGCTTATAAATATCCGTTTCTCTTTGCCTTCATATACAAAACACATTTGAATGAACAGGAATGAGATTTTAGCCACAGTATTGTTTACCAGTTATCTTAAACTATCTTCTAGGCAAGATTCTGAAAGTGAGAAAGGCTCATTCAAGTTTAATATATGTTGATTTTTAATGTTCAGGGAGCCTCAAGAGTCAGCTAGCTCAATGGGTTGAGGGGTTATCTCAAAGAAGCCTAACCTGGAAATACAGACAGTTACGGAATTCAGATCCTCTGATGTAATGTGCAGCATACCGCACACGAGTAATAGTAATCCACTTTGGAGGTTTGTTCTGTCCGGGCGGGGTAGTGCGAGTCGGACTGTCCATGCATATAGGCTATGCTGGTTTCCTTGAGCGGCAGGAATTGAGATGTCATTTCATCTCTGGTAAGGGTCACGCAGGGTTGGGGGCGGCGTCTCCGGGGTGGCCTACGTGGTGTTGATGGGGATGTTGGGTCTCGGGTCAGGTAAAAGAAAATGTGTCTAACTGACACACAAGCTGTAGTTTTGCCCTGTGTTGGTTGTCATTACTGCACCAGGCCAGATGTTTAATGAATTTCTACTAGGGCAAGAGTGTCTGAGCTATCCAGGTCTCATCACGAAAATATACCTTTATAATTTTGAACCCTTGAACCCCACTTTTATACAGTAGAACTGGGGCTAACAGGGGTAAACCTTATTTTTCTTATTTCTGCTCTTTAATATAGTTTGTGGGTACTTGTTAGGACCGCCTCAATGAGGCAGTTCTAATGGTTACCCACAATCTATATTTTTAGCAGAAATCAGAAAAATACCGCAATTTTCAATCTTAAAATTTTCGTTCTTTCGTTGGTAAAATTTACAATGCATCTGTATAGGCAAGTTATCGTAATGTAAAGCTCAAACTGCTTTTTTTTCAGAAATACAATCTAATGCACCAGCAGCCGGCCCCCGCCAATCGGGGCTTGAAGAAAAAGATGTGCTGCTTCATGCTTCCAAGCAGAGCTTCCTGATCAACCGCTTAGAGGACCTAAGCCTGCTCAGGCAAAGTTAGCTGTGTGAGTCGGACCGTCCATAAACCCTATTGCTTTAATTTGGCAACATGGCTTGAGATGTCATTTCATCTCAAAGTTGTGTAAAAGTCCCACGAAAATGGAAGCAAAGTCTCCAAAATTACCAATTCAATGTTGACGGGGACGTTAAACGTCAAATCAAACAATTAAAATGAAAAGTCCGTTTAATGTATATATTCAAATATACAAAAAAATCGTTTTAAATGCAGCTTTGTTAACACCATGAGCTGTAAAAAAATGCACTGAGCTCGTGTACTGGGACATAAGCGCACGCTGTATCTGTATAAGTCGCCTAGAATGTGGCGTCTGATCAGGGTCTACGCTGTTTGCATAAAGTACATTAAACAAAACAGTTGAAATTGCCGCCACGGTCCTTTTTTCCCAAACTACACTCGGCCAACCATTGCTTTCAGTTTTGATCATTTTATGAAGAGTGTTTTACTGAGGTAGCTATCCAAGCAGACTACTCGTTGAACCAATTTACTCATCGGGTATGTCAAAGACATGTTAATGTGCTGTTAAACTTTTACCAGATGTTCCGACACTAATAATCTGTAGTGAAAAAATTGCATATTAAATGTTTAAAAAGTGTTCAAAGGTGGTGTCTTTAGAAATGTTGATGGACAATAAAGTGTCAGAGGCGACGGACAGATGGCTAAACCTGCCATCGGAAGCCTTCATGATCGGTGCCAGTTGTCACGGGACGATTTTACCACATTGACGGTCTGATGATCGTTATGGTGATGAGTCACATGATGTTGATGGATTGACCACTATCTCGAGGGGGGTCGGGGTTCAAGAGATGACAACCCAAATGGGTTGTAAGGAACCTTCCCTTTCTCTACCTCGCCATTCTGATAAATACAATACAAATATCCTTAGTTATAAGGAAAACTATATGAAATGTGTCCTTGAGGTGGTCATAAGACCTACATCTGCCAGCAACAACGTACGACTGACATATGTCGCGAAGGTAATAACAACAATATGAATATTCATAAAATAAAGAGAATAATGATTATTTTACAACTGTTCAAAATGATAATGAAATAAAGTAAACGCATACCTGATAAATACAATACAAATATCTTTAATTATAAGGAAAACTATATTCAACGCGTCCTTGAGGTGGTTGTAAGACCTACCTCTGCGAGGAACAACGTAAGACTGACAGAGGCTAGGGTAAGTATGTAACAGAGGCTAGGGTAAGTATGTGCTGAGGTAATGCCCAAGTATGACCGACTCAGTATATGAAGATAGATAGCATGCGGTGTGAATTATTGAGGTGATAAGTGCGGGAAGCTTAAATAAGGACACCGGAAATTGATATGCGATACTGAGGAATGCTTAAGGAAAGATGATATATATAAGATATGAGTATATGAAGTATGAAAAGCGACGATCAATAGGGGGAACTACCTGGAAATGACTAGAAAGTCCTAAGCACAGGCGCTCCTCTAGTTTCTATTATTTCACTCTGTGACATTTGGATAAGGGAAGATGGGATCCATGAAAAAATAAAGCTCGTCCTTTGCCTTTTGTGACCGTAAAGCTTGTAAAGAGAAGGCAATGACGTTAAACTATTTCGCCCGTAAAAACTTCGCCTTTGAAGAGACAGGCTGGTGATGAAACAAAGGCATTTTTGCATAAAATGTATTTCCATTATACAGAAACTGCACTACAAACTCTGTGTAGCAAAACAACACATACTGACCAAACTTGTCATATCAAACTAAATGGAAAAAGACCAGTTATGATCATTTTCTGCATTGGTCACAGCAAGCAAACGTTGGTTTTCGAGCACGTGAACAATATATAAACCGAAAGATCGAGCAAGTCGATGGCGCGCCATAATTTAAAAATCATGCCACAATGAAAGGACGGAAAATACTTCATTTTGACCTATGTTGATCCCTCCCCCAAGTCCCCGGGGTAAATTCTGTACTGCAGTTTGGCGACAGGGCTTAAGATGTCATTTCATCTCAATGTCGAGTAAAAGTCCCAAAAAATTGGAAACAACGTCTCCAAAATGGCCTATACAGAGTTGACAGGGACTTTAAACCTGAAATCAAAAAACCTTCACGAGAACCCAACAAATACATGGTTGAGCCACAGTTAAAGATAAGGTGAGGATTAAGATCCCGTAAAGTTACCTTAAACCCACAAGTAATTTTTACAAACCCTTACAAGTCGGCGCTTTTTGCTGTGGTTTCTTTATGTTTTGTGTTGGTGGTTCTGGTTCTTCCTTCTTTTTTTGTTTGTTTCAAATTTAGTTACGTTTGTCCTTCCAGTTTAATGTTTGTCATGTTGGTGATTCTGATTCTTAACACCATTGTGTATATTGCTCCGTTTAGTAAGGTTTGGATATTCGTAGTCATTTTTGGGAAAGCGCTGTTCACTTGGTTTACCTGTTGTCCATTTTGTTTACTGTCGTCACACCATGCTTCGACTTCTTTCCTTAATGATATTGTGGGAAGAACTTGGGATCTGATTGTATCAGCTCCTGATCGTTTATCTTTTATTTGTCCTCCTTAACAGGATGTTCCTTGGACGATCCTCTACCAAAATTGTTCAAAAGTTTGAGTTCGGTTGAAGACGATGGTCCCAAGAGATAAAACATGAAACAACTTCTCTTTAACCAGCGGACGGATTTTTAAAATAATTTCACATGGGTATTGTGTTGTGGACTTTGAAATAATTTTAAAGAATGTTTCTTTAATTGACCCACTCCAAAAACTGCTCAAACTGTTCTGCTTAGATAAAGCAGTTGACTATCAGAGCTAAATATGGAAGAAAAAAATAACTTCTACATGAACATAGAAAAATAGAACAAAATTCTTTTAATGGATTATTTTTAAAATGAATTCACAAGAATGTTTCTTGAGTTAACCCCATTGCTCAAGCTGTTCTGCTCGGATGAATATGGTTACCAGTCCTAAAAATAGAAAACCTTCGGACGATATTTTCTCCTAACCGGTGGATTGATGCAATAATTATTTCAGAGAAATGTTGCATGGGTGACCTCCTTACACATGATGACCACTAGAGCTAACAAGAGGTCCACGATGGACCTAATTCGCTCAACTGAGTTTCAATTTACTAACATTATTGTTGACAGGTTTTTCTATATCTTAATATCTGACAGCCAGTTTGTACAGAGAAGCAGAACCACTTCAGCATTTTTGGTAGCGAGGTCAGTCAAGGAATTTTTCTGTCGAAGTGATTTTAAAATTGAGACATTGGAGAAGATGTTCTTTAAAGATTTTTCTGTCTTTACATCTGCAGTCATATGGACATTTTGTTCAACAGAGCAAGCCCATTTCAGCAACTTAAGCAATCATCAGAACAATGACTGATTGTTTTGAGTATAATGATACGTCAATCCATGTGGATCATTTTGTGTCGTCTCTCAGAGAAAGGGAGTGATAGTGGAGAAAGACAAAAACGAATGGAAATATTAAAACAGAAGAAACAACAACACTCCCTCTCCACCCTTATCTGCTGCAAGGACAGCTGGCCTTGCCCTACTGTAGACAATATCAGTTGGACGCCCCAGTGACGCAAAAATACACGTCACATTTGCCTCACCTAACCCCTCAATCATCAGAACAATAATACTACTTTGCGATAACATGATTCAATGGAATAGACCTAAGATGAGGCATTCTGTTTAATCAATATTTGGGTGGAAACAAAGAGAAGCATTTATGTGAATTTGGTTTGAAATTGCGCGATTGACTCTATTTTTGGCTCTGCTGGCCATTTTAGTCAGTGGAACAGAGCCATTTTAGCAGTTTCGGTACATGGTTTCCGAAGGAGCATTCCAGTGAAATAATTTTGAAATCGGACCATTAGCCTAAGAGGAGATGTCGTTTAAAGTTGTTTTTTTTTTCTATTTTTAATACTGGCGGTCAGTTTGTTCAGCCTAGTGGAACCATTTTAGCAATTCTGGTAGAGGGTCACCCAAGGAACATTCCTGTGAACTGATTATTTTGAAATCGGACGATTAGCCTAGGAGATGTCGAATAAAGGTTTTCTATTTTTAGCTGCGTTGGACATTTTGTTTATTAGAGCGGGACCCTATAAGCAATTCTGGTAGAGGGTCATCCAAGGGAAATTCCAGTGACATTATTTTGAAATCGGATCATTAGCCGAGGAGAAGTCGTTTAAATTTTTTTTTTATATTTTCGTCTCTGATTTGAGCAATTTTGGTAAAGGGTCTCCCAATTAATATTCCTGTGAAATTATTTTGAAATCAGACCACTAGCCTAGATGTCATTTAACGGTTTTTCTTATAGTTTTATTTTTTCTTCTTCTTCTTTGTTTAGCTCTGGCGACAATTTTGTTCAGCGGAGAAGAACTATTTTAGAAATTGTGGTAGAGGGTCATCCAAGGCACATTCCTGTGAAATAATTTTGAAATCGGACCATTAGCCTAGGAGGAGATGTCGTTTAATTTGGTTTTGAATTTTTGTTCAGCGGAGCAGAAACATTTTAGCAATTTTGGTAGAGGGTCACCTAATAAATATTCCCGTGAAATTATTTGAAATCGGACCATTAGCCTAAGAGGAGATGTCGTTTAATGGTTTTCAAAAAAAATCTATTTTTAGCTTTGGTAGCCATTTTGTTCAGTGAAGCGGAACAGTTTCAGCAAATTTGGTAGAGGGTCATCCAAGGAATATTCCTGTGAAATATTTTGACAAGTATCATCAGCTCAGTATCAGTTCCTTAGTTCTGAGGTTTATACTGCGGTGTTGACGTCAGTACTCAAGTACTGATTTAAATAACTATATTATATCTTATTTTTTTTGCAGTATAAAATTCAAATTTTTCTAAAACTAAGACTGACTTGTCAGGTGAGACAAGCATCTTAGAGGGTTTGGTTGCCGCTTTATGTTATATTATAAATTTTGCAAGTCTCGCTACTTTGGACATCTCCTTCCTTATGCCCGAGACTTCCGCGGGGTGTGGGCCATGTTTGCTGATGTTGGTTCGGCGGAGGACGCCTATAAGTCCTGGGGTAGGCGTCTTTTGCCTGATGCCTCCAGTTGACCTGTCTCAATGCTACGCCGGTCGATGTATGCACGATGGGGGATGTGCTGTGTTTGCCGGGTCTTGTCCATCTTCCGTTTCGGTTTCAGAACTTTGGGGTTGAGCCACACTGATGAAGATTAAATATCAGGAAAGGCCTCTGTGTCACTAAATTTGGTATAGTAATTAATTAATTGCAACCTCTGGGTCGGTATCTCTCCTGGTGGATGATTCGTTCGTCTCCGTGGGTATCATCAGCTCAGTATCAGTTCCTTAGTGCTGAGCTTGATACTGCGGTGTTGACGTCAGTACTCAAATACTGATTTAAATTACTATATCTTTATTTTTTGCAGTATAAAACTCTATTTTTTCTAAAACTAAGACTGACTTGTCAGGTGAGACATGTATCTTAGCGGATTTGGTTGCCACTTTTTGTTATATTTTAAATATGCAAGTCTCGCTACTTTGGACATCTCCTTCCTGATGCCCGGGATTTCCGTGGCGTGTGGTCCATGTTTGCTGATGTTTGTTCAGTGGGAACGCCTAAAAGTCCTGGGGAGGCGTCTTTTGCCTGATGCCTCCAGTTGACCTGCCTCATGGTCTACGTCAGTCGATGTGTGCTCGGAGGGGGGGTGGGGGTGCTGTGTTTTCCGGGTCTTGTCCATCATCCGTTTCGGTTTCAAAACTTTCGGGTTGAGACACACTGATTGGGATTAAGTATCATAAAGGCGTCTGTGTCACTAAATTTGGTATAGTTACGCCTTAATTGCAACCACTGGGTCGGTATCTCTGCTGGTGGACAATTCTTTCGTCCCCGAGGGTATCATCAGTATCAGTATCTCAGTATCTGTTGCGGTGTTGACGTTAGTACTCGAGTACTGATTTAAAAAGTAGAAGTAAAACAAAGATCAGGAATTGATACAATTAACTTACTCCACCCATAAAAGACACCAAAGGGAAAGAAATACAAACATTAAGAGACCAGACCATAATGGAAACCTAAACAAAGGAAGGCCATAAGGACAGTTACTTTCCCACAAAATGGCCATATGGCCATCCAAAATTAAAAGACATAAGTGATACACACAGTAAGTAACAGACAACAACATAAATAAATCGCCACAGAAGAGCCGCCTTGGAACGGTCAGTGGAAGATTTCCACTGGGGGGCTTAAATCGATTTTACGTGGCCACAATCCTCGCCCTTACTTCTGTCGCGATTTAGACAAATAATTTGTTCAGTCCGCATGAAGGCCTCCTAACTCATCAGTGCAACATCTCCGTGAACACAAAAATCAAAGAACCACAGAGGTGATACAACGGCGAGGACTCGACAACAAGAAACCACTGAAATGCTGGAGCAAAAGAAAACCAACAGTTAGACTCCGATGAGCCCGACCAGAGACAGAACATCAGGCACCAACCAGCATTATCTCTCTAATTCTCAATAAGCCTTTACGTTGGAGCCGTCATAGAATCTGAGGCCTGACCCTCCGGCGTGCAATTAAAGAGGGAAGCAAAGTTGCCAACCGTGTTTGGGTTAACTACCATGCATGCAGTCTGTCGTATAATTTCCATGTTGTACCCAATCTTTTTATATCGAAGAATGATTTTACGAAATTGGGTGCTGAAGTCATTGCGGTTATATAATTTTCTGAATTTATATACTAAGTCACCATAAAATTCGGGTTCCGATAGACCTTGTTGCAGAAGAGATTTAAGTCCAATATTGTATTTTGAAATTAAATCAGAATGGCGTCTATAAAATTTTGAAAAGGCTTTGCGCAGTTTATGGTATCGATAACCCTGATTAAGGAGTTTAGCCGTTAATAATTTATTACGAGTGTTGAAGTCAGTTACATGACTACACACTCTAGCAAATCGAATAAATTGCGAAATATAAACGCCATAGGATGGCGCACGAGGAACATCACCATCCAAAAAAGGAAAATTTACAATCTCAAAATCAAAGTCATCGCGTTTATCATAAATTTTGCACGAAACAAATCCATCTACAATAGATAGATGTAAATCCAAAAACGGGGCCTCGGTATCAGAAGAATTTGCTTTATTTAACTGAAGTTCTAGGGGGTAAATCTGACTGATCAAACCATCAAAATAGGTATTATCAATATTTAATAAATCATCTAAATATCTAGAAGTAGAGCTAAAAGCTTCAATAATTTCAGATTGGTTATCAATGGAAAGCGACAAAATGAAGTCTCTTTCATAACAATACAAGAACAGATCAGCCACAAGAGGTGCGCAATTAGTACCCATCGGAATACCCACAATTTGTCTAAATAACTTAGTACCGAATCTAATATAAATATTGTCAAGTAGAAAGGTGAGGGCATCACACACTTTCTGACATGACCAAAGTGTATAATTCTTATGCTCTTTAGAAGTGAAAAATGCATTTCTGACATTACATGCAAGATAGAGAGAATCTTCTCTGTGAAAAGCCCATTCAATTAAATCATTAAGCTTTTCTTTTATAAGATTATGAGGAAGTGTAGTGTAAAGAGTGGAAAAATCGTAGGTAGACAGACTAGAAGCACGAAAATGTCTAGATTTCAATTTATTTAAAACCTCATTCGAATTTTTTATAGACCAAAACAAATTTCTTCCTGATCTTTCAAAGACTTTATCACAATATTTAAATACATGCGTTTTAATAGCAGTAAGACAGGAAGTTAATAATTTAGAAAGTTCAGTGATAGTGCAAGAGCTAGAATTTGCAATAAACCGTGCTTTGTAAGGTTTTTTATGAAGTTTTGGTAACCAGTATAGCGTAGGAAGCTTGTCTTGGCCTTCGTTAACACACACAGCAAACTTGGTGGCTGAAAGACAAACATGTTTATCTACTATAGCTCTCTCTTCAGCTAAAGGCTGAAGTTCATAGGCCTTAGTACCACCAAGCTCCTGCTTAAGCGTGTTAACATAGTGGAGCCGTCACACAACGACGACGTTGTTAGCGGCCTTGTCTGCAGGGGCCAAAACAAACTTCTTATGAAATTCTTGAATACCTAGTTTAAGATGACGTAAAAACGTCTTGGGCTTAGGAGGTAATAAGTTAGTATTTTGAGAATAGAAAGAAATGCGTTTATTCACTAGTTTTAAAATGCTAAGTTTCCAGTCCTTAAGGGCTTTATGCTCAACATACTCTCGCTTACACCATCGATTACCGAATTCATTCAATGAAGCAGCGATTTCATCTCTACATTTACTGAAATCAATTTTAGAAGGAAACCGGTATTTCGGTCCTTTAGAAATTATATTCCTTATCCTAGAATCAGGAATAATTTTCAAATTGCCAGTAATTACATGACCAGCAGCAGGATAACAATACTTTGAGTTTTTACAATCACATGAATCAGGAGTATTAGATTCTATGACGGCTCCAACGTAAAGGCTTATTGAAAATTAAAGAGATAATGTTGGTTGGTGCCTGATGCTCTGTCTCTGGTCGGGCTCATCGAAGTCTAACTGTTGGTTTTCTTTTGCTCCAGCATTTCAGTGGTTTCTTGCTGTCGAGTCCTCACCGTTGTCTCACCTCTGTGGTTCTTTGATTTCTGTGTTCACGGAGATGTTGCACTGATGAGTTAGGAGGCCTTCATGCGGACGGAACAAATTATTTGTCTAAATAGCGACGGAAGTAAGGGCGAGGATTGTGGCCACGTAAAATCGATTTAAGCCCCCCAGTGGAAATCTTCCACTGACCGTTCCAAGGCGGCTCTTCTGTGGCGATTTATTTTATGTTGTTGTTTGTTACTTACTGTGTGTATCACTTGTGTCTTTTAGTTTCGGATGACCATATGGCCATTTTGTGGGAAAGTAACTGTCCTTATGGCCTTCCTTTGTTTAGGTTTCCATTATGGTCTGGTCGCTTAATGTTTGTATTTCTTTCCCTTTGGTGTCTTTTATGGGTGGAGTAAGTTAATTGTATCAATTCCTGATCTTTGTTTTACTTCTACTTAGTATCAATATCAAGATCTGAAACAAGTTTATTGAAATTAAAAATGATAGATCTAACAGGTTTGTTATATATATAGCAAATTATAGGTGTTTCAGTATTTTGAAATAAACAGGAATGGAAGAAAGTACCGATCTCTCACGGAAGATACTGGGCAAATCTATAAAATCCATACCCTTATTAATGAAGGATATTTTGAAGAAATGGCGTTTATGATTAATTTCAGAATCAATGTAAGGACGGAGAGTATGCTGAGTATAGCCTCTAGTTAAGAGAGCCGCATCATATAACTGATGAGAACTATCATAGAATTTATTCGCCTCGGTGTCCAGAAGACGTAAAACAGAAACGGGTAATGAACTTAAAAATGAAAGCATACAGTGGCGCCCATGATTTAATAATATAATTGACAGTCACTTCAGTCTAGTATTGTTTCGTTTAAACGCACGTGATTTACGTTTAAAGTTACCATTTTTCCTGGTGCCGTGAGTTCTGTGTTTTCGACATTCCAGGAGGGAGAAAATATCAAAGTCCGGCATTCTGGAAATATTACCCTCATGATAAATGTTGTCATTAAATCCCAGTGGAAAAGGGGTCTGTAAAAATTTAATCCATTTCAGTTCAGCTTCATGTCTTTTGATTATTTTGAATCTAGATGTAGAATTTGCATCGTAATAAAGTTTTTCCACTGGTTGTATAACAATGTTATTTACAGAATGACCTGTACGTAGAAAGTGACGGTACAAGAAAGTGTCAGTTTTCTTAGGCTTACTCAGTCTACGATAATGCTCGTTCAATCTAGTTTTAAGCATGCGGTTAGTTTGACCGACGTACTGCATATTACAGCTTGCAGCACGTCAAGTAATTAGATAAATTAAATCTGTAGACTGTCATGTCAAATCAGACATGTTAACTACAGAGAAGCGTCTACCGTTTACAGATGAAGTAACGGTAGACGCAGTGCTAAATGCGAACAACATCTACACCTCTTGGCATTGCACTTAGAAATACTAGGATACATTCCACTTCTTTTCCACGGATTAGTATATTTTCGAAGGATGGGCGATTTGAGAGGAGATAGTCTTATACGAAGACTACTCCCAAAAACATTGGTATTGCCTGCTCCTTTGAGATTAACTGAAGTTACAGAAGACAAATTTAAGGGTCTAACCAATACCGAAGGCAACATAGTATTAAAGTTCTTAATAGAATGGGGAATCCGTACAGAAGAAGCAGAGTGTAACCTAAGGGGTGATATTGATATTTTAAATGTATTTGTAATACTCATTTTGGTTAATAAGGTTGTAATACCGTCAAAACTAAAGCGATGTTCATACCGGTTATTAAATAAATACTGAAGAAAATTCCTTCGAATAGAAGGAAGGTACAACAAAAGCCCACAAAACATCCTAGTCTACTTAAAGTACAGGGATGTCAAACAAGCAGTTGTTATACAACGAGGAACGAACATCGGTTTAATAATCACCTACAACAGGTATCTAAAGGATGTCAATTGATGGAACAGTGAAAAGCAATTGCATAAGCAATCCCTGAGGATTGGAAAAATAAGAGCATTAAATGCATGTACGGGGAGACCTTTTACAGCCGCCACACGGCACAAACAAAACAGCCCTGATATGCAAAGTAGAAGTAAAACAAAGATCAGGAATTGATACAATTAACTTACTCCACCCATAAAAGACACCAAAGGGAAAGAAATACAAACATTAAGGGACCAGACCATAATGGAAACCTAAACAAAGGAAGGCCATAAGGACAGTTACTTTCCCACAAAATGGCCATATGGCCATCCAAAATTAAAAGACACAAGTGATACACACAGTAAGTAACAAACAACAACATAAATAAATCGCCACAGAAGAGCCGCCTTGGAACGGTCAGTGGAAGATTTCCACTGGGGGGCTTAAATCTATGATAGCTTTACTTTTTTTTTTTTTTTTTTTTGCAGTATAAATTCTTATTTTTCTAAAACTAAGACTGACTTGTCAGGTGAGACATGTATCTTAACGGATTTGGTTGCCAGCTTTTATTATAGTTTAACTTTTGCAAGTCTCGCTACTCTGGACATCTCCTTCCTGATGACCGGGACTTCCGTAGGGTGTGGGCCATGTTTGCTGATATTGGTTCGGTGGGAGCGCCTACAAATCCTGGGGAGGCGTCTTTTGTCTTTGACTTGTCTCATGGGCTACGTCGGTCGATGTGTGCTCGGAGGGGGATGTGCTGTGTTTGCCCGGTCTTGTCCATCATCCGTTCGGTTTCAGAACTTTGGGGTTGAGATACACTGATGAAGATAAAATATCAGAAAGGCCCCTGTATCACTAAATTTGGTATAGCTACGCCTTAATTGCAACCACTGGGTCGGTATCTCTGCTGATGGATAATTCGGTCGTCCCCGAGGGTATCATCAGCTCAGTATCAGTTCCTTAGTGCTGAGGTTGATACTGCGGTGTCGACGTCAGTACTCAAGTACTGATTTAAACTAGAATTTGTTCTTCTACAAAAACACAGATGTCTCCGCTTTTTTCTACTACTAAGTATGACCTTGACATTGGAGGTATCTTGTGTGCAACACATCATCTAATGAAGATGAACATTTCTGCAAACTAACTTTAAGAAGTTCAAAGAGAAATAAGAAAGTTATTGGCCGTACACAAAAAAGCCCTTTTTTACCTTTGACCTCTAACTATGGCCTTAACCTTTGACGTACAACACATCGTCTCATGATGGTTAACATTTCTGCCAAGTAATTTCATAATTCCATCAAAGAATAAGAAAGTTATTGACTGTACACAAAAAGGCCCCTTTTCGAACCTTTGACCTCCAGGTATGGCCTTGACATTGCAGGTATGGACCTTGGCCTTGCACACGACTCATTGCATCATGAATGTGAACATTTCTGCGAGGTTACTTTAAAAAGTCTATCCAGAAATAAAAAAGTTATTGACTGGACAAAAAAAAAACTTTTTTGACCTTTGACCTCTTTGTATGACCTTTGAGGTACCGACCGGGGTCTAGCGCGCAACACATCGTCTCATGATGGTTAATATTTCTGCCAAGTAATTTCACAATCTATCCAGGAATAAGAAAGTTATTGACTGAACACTAAAAAAGGCCCCCTTTTTTGCCTCTGACCTCTTAGTATGACCTTGATCTCTGAGGTACCAAAATGGGTCATGCAAGAGACACATCGTCTCATTGCGGTTAACATTTCAGCTAAGTTACTTCAAAATCAATCTACAAATTAAAAAGTTATTGACAAAACACGAAAAAAGGCCCCTTGTTTTACCTTTGACCTCTAAGTATGGCCTTGAACTTTGAGGTACCAACCTGGGTCATACACGCACCTCATCGTCTCATGGCGGTTAACATTTCTGCCAAATAATTTCCAAATCCATCTAAAAATAAGAAAGTTATTGAGAGAACACACAACAGACCGCTTTTTCTACCTTTAACCTCTATGTATGACCTTGACCTTTGAGGCACCAAACTGGGTCATACGCGCAGCACGTCGTCTCATGGTGATTAACATTTCTGCAAAGCAATTTCAAAATCCATCTAAAAAATAAGAAAGTTATTGACCAAACACGAAAAAGGGCCCCTTTTTACCTTTGAAAGTATGACCTTGACCTTTGAGGATCCAACCTGGGTCATGCATACAACATATCGTCTCATTGTGGTTAACATTTCTGCCAAGAAATTTCGAAATCCATCTAAAAAAAGGAAGTTATTGACCAAACACGAAAAATGCACCTTTTTACCTTTGACCTCTAAGTATGACCTTGACCTCTGAGGTACCGTCCTGTGCCATGCGCGCCACACATCGTCTCATGGTGGTTAATATTTCTGCCAAGTAATTCCAAAATCCATCTGAAAATAATAAAGAAACTGACCGGACACGATTTCCCCATACATTTATACCTACCGACAAACTTCCAAGGAAAATAACTCAAAAAGTATAAATTCGAGAGCTATAGTTCTTGCGCTATACACGTCGTCTAATATTGATTAATATTGATACGAAGTTTCGTGTTATCAACTTATAGAGCGGACACGAATTTGTGACAGACGGACAGATGGACGGACGGACAGACGGCCGGGGTAAAAACAATATGTTTCGCCGAAAAATAAATTTCGGGGGGGGGGGGGGCATATTGACTATGTTATATCTTGATTTTTTTGCAGTATAAAATTCAATTTTTTCTAAAACTAAGACTGACTTGTGAGGTGAGACATGTATCTTAGCGGATTGGGTTGCACGCTTATGTTAAATTTTGCAAGTGTCGCTACTTTGGACATCTCCTTCCTGATTCCCGGGACTCCCGTGGGGTATGGGCCATTGTTTGCTGATGTTTGCTCGGCGACGGACGCCTATAAGTCCTGGGGTAGGCTTTTTTGGCCTGATGCCTCCAGTTGACCTGTCTCGTGGGTTACGTCGGTCGATGTGTGCTCGGAAGGGGATGTGGTGTGATTGCCGGGTCTTGTCAATCATCCGTTTCAGTTTCAGAACTTTGTGTTTGAGACACAGTTATGAAGATTCAATATCAGAAATGCTTCTGTGTCACTAAATTTGGTATAGTTACGCCTTAATTTGAACCCAGATTATTAGCCTAGGAGATGTCGTTCAGCAGAGTGGTACCATTTTAGCAATTTTGGTAGAGAGCCACCTAATAAACATTCCCGTGAAATTATTTCGAAATCGGACCATTAGCCTAGGAGATATTTAAAGGGTTATCTAAGGTTTTTCTATTTTTAGCACTGGTGGCCATTTTGTTCAGTGGAGCGGAACTATTTTAGCAAATGTGGTGGAGGGTCATCCAAGGAATTATTTTGAAATCTGACCATTAGCTTAGGAGACGTCGTTTAAAAGTTTTTTTTTTCTGTTTTTAGCTCTGTTGGTCATTTTGTTCTGTTGGTCATTTTGTTCAGCAGAGCGGAACGATTTTAGCAATTTTGGTAGAGGGTCACACAAGGAATATTCATGTGAAATAATATTAAAATTTACACTGTGGTTTCGGAGGAAATGTCATTTGAATAAATTGTTGACGGACATACAGACGGACGACGGACGCCAGACAAAAATGCTCAGGTGAGCCAAAAATATAAAAGCCTTTAAATGGCTTTTTCTACCCGTAAACAGAGAGTTTGATGTTGAAATTTAATAATTTCACAGAAAAGATCCTTGGGTCATCGTCAACTAAATTTGCTCAAACCCTCTACTGCACATTGTATTACCCACCATGTCATTTGCACAATATGGACAAGGTGAGTGCCGCAGGGTCATTATAGTTATCTTGCCTTTTGTTTTTATGTTTTTGTTGTTGTTTCTCATGACTTCTATGCCGCAATTACATTAAACACTTTATTCAGTGTGTAAAATTGTGTCATACCATACACCAAGCAAAAATATACACCGATTGGATATACAGTTCGTTGAAAGAAACTTTCGATAACCTACTATTCTACGAGTAAAGGGGTTAGGTAATTCTAGATTGAATTAGAAATTCCACATCTTTAGAAATACAGAAATTTCAAAAATCTCTTATTGACATATCTTTGCAAATTAATAATAATTGTTTTATCTGAACCAGAATTCCAGAGTGAGGGTGAGTGTTACAGTTTTACGTCCCACCAACAACTAAGGTCATACGGAGACGGGACCTCGGTTTAAAGACTCATCCGAAAGTCTGGAGAGGCCCGGGATCGATCCTGCGACCCCTGGTTTACAAGGCGAGTAGCGTAACCACTGCTACACGGAGGCTTCTACCAGAATTCCAGATCTTGCCACATAAAAATAAAATTTAATATGATAAACTATACTTTTTATTATCAAGAAAAGCCAAAGCAAAAATTTCTAAAACTACTTTTATAATGTTTTACATTTCAAGGATGCAGCCAAAATTCTCCAGCTTTTTAGCACAATTACTGATTTTTAAAAGTTATTCGTGAAATTATGCATGGACAGTCTGACTCATATCACTTTGCCCTGGTGGGCTTAGAACTTCCAAGTGGTTTGCAAAATTTCATATTTGGTCCATTTTATCTCTGTGCTGAAGCACCATGCAGCCTTAAGGAATGTGTGGCGGCCATAAAAAGTCTCCATGTCCTACATCATAGTGAAGTTTATATGTTCTTGCCCTTTGTGATCATTGATTCCATTGTGGAATTTTGAAAATAACTGAGGGTCACTGATGATACCTAAATGGCCGAAACTAGCTAGTCTGGCCCAGAAAACATGTACACTGCATTTTTTCCCAGTTCTGTGGTGTATTCCATGCTTCCAAAGAATAACCTTTTCTAGAACATCTTTACCTATTTCTGAAGGTCGCTATTTTTGTGGCTCGCTCCACTGCATATCAGCATTTGTTTCCCCGAGCTGAAAAATGTACCGAATGATTTCCAGCAAGCCTAGCATATATAATGTTTTATGTCGGTACAGATGAAAATGTGAATTCTGAGTTTGCTTGCATCGATAAATGATTAACTGCACATATCACCTCTATGAAGTTAATCGTTAGTATGGGACATCATGTGTCTTCTACGGCTGCCGACCTGGGAAAATGATTTACTGCAAATAGTGCAGCTATGAGCTTTCTCACCAGTATGGACCACCAAGTGTCATCTAAGGTCGCTAAGCTTGATAAATGATTTACTGCATACCCCGCAGCTATAAGGTTTTTCGTAGGTGTGGATCAATATGTGTTTATTTAGGTTGCTCAATCGTGTGAATGCCTTATTCGCATACCTCACATATATTAGGTTTCACGCCTATGTGGATTAACATATGGTTTTTGAGGCAGCTCTGCAATGCAAATGAGTTGTTGCATATTCCACGTCTGTGAGGTTTCTCTCTTGTATGGATTAACATATGGCTTTTGAGATCGCTCGTCTTTGAAAATGATAAACCACACAAATAAAATTCATGAGGTTTCTCATCATCATGGATCAGCATGTGGCTACTGAGGTCGCTTAGCTGTTTTAATGATACACAGCATATCTCACGGCTCTAAGGTTTTTCAAAAGTATGCGTCAACGTGTGTTTTTTGAGGTCTTTATTTCTTATGAATGTTTTGCCCCATATCTCACATCTATGAGACTTCTCGCCGGTGTGCATCAGTATGTGGTCGTTAAGGTTGCTCGAATGTGCAAATGACTTATTGCATACTTTACACATGAGGTTTCTTACCAGTATGGATCAATATGTGAACTTTGAGGTCACCAGACCTTGTAAATGACTTACTGCAAATCTCACATCTATGGGGTCTCTTACCATAATGGATCAACATGTGTCTTTTGAGGATGCTAGAGGTGGTAAATGATTGACGGCATACTTCACATATATAAGGTTTCTCACCAGTATGGATCAACATGTGGTTATTAAGGTTGCTCCTCCGTGTAAATGATTTATTGCATACGTCACATATATGAGGTTTCTCACCAGTATGGATTACCATGTGGCTTTTTAGGTCACCAGATCCTGTAAATGACTTACTGCATATCCCACATCTATGGGGTCTCTCACCATAATGGATCAACATGTGTCTTTTGAGGCTGCCAGAAGTGGTAAATGATTTACTGCATACTTCACATAGATGAGGTTTCTCACCAGTATGGATAAACATGTGGTTACAAAGGCTGCTCGACCGTGTAAATGATTTATTGCATACTTCACATATATGAGGTTTCTCACCAGTATGGACAGCCATATGCCTTTTAAGGTCACCAGAGCATGTAAATGATTTACTGCACACTTCACATATATGAGGTTTCTCACCAGTATGGATCAACATGTGGATTTTGAGGCTGTTCAACACTGTGAAAGATTTACTGCACATTCCACATTCATGAGGTTTCTCTCCTGTATGGATCAACATATGGCTTTTGAGGCTGCTCAGCTTTGAAAATGATTTACCGCACACATCACATTTATGAGGTTTCTTATCATCATGGCTAAGCATGTGGCTACTAAGGCGTCTCAGTTGTTTAAATGCTTTACCGCATATCTGAGAGCTACAAGGTTTTTCAAAAGTATGTGTCGACATGAGTCTTTTGAAGTCAAATTCCGTCTAAATGCTCTACATCATATCTCACAGCTATGCGATTTCTCACCAGTGGGAATCAGCATGTGGTAGTGTAGGGTGCTCAATTGTGTCGATAACTTACATGTACTGCATACGTCATATATATGTGGTTTCTCACCAGTATGGATTACTTTGTGGTTTCTGAGGCCGCTTGACCCAGAAAATGAAATACTTCATGTCTCTTTACTTCATGTATCACATATTTGGGGTTTCTCACCACAATGACCCATCGTGTGTCTTTTGTGGCTGCTTGACTTTGCATATCACACATCTATTAATGTTCTCACCAGTATGGACCAGCGTGTAGTTATTGGGGCCGCTCAACTGTTTAACTGATTTACTGCCTATTTCAGCGCTACGAGGTTTTTCAAATGTTTCCGTCAGTTTGTAGCTTGTTCCATCACGTCAGGAATATTGGTGCTATAAAACTATCATATGCAGATACATTCTGTTGTAAAGTGACATCCGTGTTACTCCATTCAAATATCACAACGTATATTTTTCTTCGGTCTTTTTGTAGTTATTGCGTTTTTGTGTGGATGGTATGTGTCTTTGTTTTAATCTTTAGTCTGGCGGTAGTACGTCTGTAATTTTGGAACTACAACAAAGTTATTTCTCCTCATGCGGGTTTCAAGACTGCCCTGCTCTTGTTCAGTAAATTTATTAGCTGTAGTATTTTAGTGCGGTGGTAATGTGACTGAAGTTTGGAACTATGCAGAAGTAAATCCTCCTCATGCTGATTTCAAGACTGTACTGTTCTTCTTCAGTGAAGTTATTGGTTGTTGGAAAGGCTGTGAGAAGATCTGAAAAGTACAGAAATGCACCAAGACGCTATTTGCCAAAGTTTGTTAGGGAAATCGAAAATACCAACAATGATCAAAGATAGTAGGTAATTAATGTGTTTTGATTATGTCACAATGTTAGTATGGGTCGTGACAAACTACATGCAAATACGAGGACTGTTCGAATATGAATGCAACTAAGCACATAAAAATGATTCCGTGATAGATTTCGAGGAAAAATTTATTGTGTCATCTCAAAGTATTCCCCTTTAACAGATATACAAACTTTCAGTCTTCTGATCCAATCATTGAATGCATTTTGGTAGTCTTTTCGAGGTATACTATGAAGGCACTGGAATATTGCAGAACCGAGGTGTTTGCGCTGTACAAATTTTCGAACAGAAAGGTATTTTTCAGCCGCGGGAACAAACAAAGGTCACACGGGGCAAGGTCAGGGGCATACCTGGGGTGAGGGAGTTCAACAACCTTTTCCTGCTTCAGATAGTATTGCACAATGAACGCCTTGTGTGATGACGCATTGTCATGTAGCAGTCTGACACTGGCCAAACCAGCTGCGGGTCTTCGTTCTTTGAAATATTTCTTCAATTTTCGAAGAACTTTATTCTTGTAAAACTTCGCATTTACAGATTTGCCTTTAGGCACAGCAACCTGAATAGCAGGGCCCTGATTTGAAAAGAATACGGCATACATTACCTGCTTGACGCTCATGGTCCGCTTTGCAATGCATGATCTTTTGCAATACTTTGTTGCCCTTATTTTGTTCTGAATCTTTCGTTTTGGATCAAAAAAGTGAACCCATGTCTCGTCATCTGTGGCGACATTAGCGAAAGACCGTGCATTGTAATTTGGAAACTTTTTAAGCAACTTCTTGGCGCACTGAACGTGTGTCTTTTTCTGCTCATCTGTCAACAGATGGGGAATCCATCTAGCACAGATCTTTCTCATTTTCAAATCCCGTTTCAGAATTGTATGAGCTGCTCCTAATGAGAAGCCAACCATACTAGCTATTTGCCTAGTGGTGTATCGTGCATCGGTAGCAACTATTTCTTTCACTCTAGCAACCATCTTGGCAGATGTTGCTCTTTTCGGCCGACGATCATGTGGTGCATCTTCTGTTGAGCCTAGCTCATAGCTGAATTTCTTACACCAACGAAAAACTGTCGGAAAAGACATTTCATTATGCCCATAAACCGAACATATTTCATCAAAAATGTCTTTGCACCGTATACCAAGAATACAACGATTCTTAATATAGGACCGTATTTCAACGGCGTACTCTGACCTTCTTCCAACCATGTTTTGTATTAGTATACAAGAGTAGACAGTGTTTATCGAACGATATACATGGCTAAAGTGCGCGGATTTTTAACAGGTTTGGTATCAATGTATGGGTAAAATGTTTTTCTACGATTTGATATTTATTGCCAGGTGATTTTCGCATTAGTGCATGAGAAAACGTTCTACTTGCATTCATATTTGAACAGTCCTCGAATGGTCGGCAAGAACGATTCAATTGTGTTTGTTTGAGGTTTTGGGTCACTTGGTGGCTATGTTAGAATTTTTACCCGCTAAATAGATGAAATGACATCTGAAGCCTTGTCGCCAAAAGATGCAACTAGGTTTTAAGAACCAGTCCGTCTCACACCACTTTTCCTGGCAAAACCTTAAGCGATTTACCAGTGCTCAAGTTGGGTCGGCTTCAGCTCTGCGTGGGAGCACCATGTAGCCCAACCCCCGATGGGCGGGGTCTGAGATGCGCGCGTACAAAGAGAAAAATCGGATAAGTCTCAAAATCTTCATGGTCCGATCAATGTATTTGTCATGCACTGTGTGAATGACACGTCTGGAGTTTCTTCATGTAGTCACAGAATTGGTTTATTCTATGTACCATCATACGTATTGATGTCACATCCATGAGTGTTCGTAAGTTTGGACTGTTCATACGTTTGTGAACTTTTTTAATGTATTTAAAGGGACCCCTATTCTCTAGGACCATTCCTTCCTAGGTGTTACTGTAAGAAGTCTCAATTTTGTTAGTTCTTGTCCTAGATATCTGCATAATATTGCATTTAAGGAAATCGCATATCCCATTTTCGTGCCCAACACCTTAGTATGTCTTTATCGTTCCGAAGCTTCAGCGAGTCCGCTGCATCTCTAATTTCCCCGAAGCAAACTAAGTCGTCTTAGAACAGTCATTTGAGACGATGTCAGTGCAAATGTCATATATGAACAGGGAGAAGAACATTGGGTCAAGAAACGTCTATAAGTTGTTGGACTTCATACAAATGATTCCCCAATAAAAGCAACTCCGTGTTTTCTGTGGCAAATAAAAGAATCTACATGTATCCATTTCAGAAACTTTCCCCAATAACTACATGTACATGGGTTCACGACTAAAAAATGAAATTGTTTCATATTTAACGATTTTACATAAAATATAACCACATTTACATGCATTCCAAATTTGAAAAAAAAATCAAACAAAACTAGAAATGTTTTCAGAGGAAACCAATGTCCCCCCACCCTAAAAATATGTTCAACACTCATTTGACTTTAATAACTAGGTTAAAGTCACCAAAATGTAAGCGGCAAACACGCCGTTTTCGGCCTTGGGCCAAAGATGACTGTTTTTGGGACGTTGTGACCCTGAAAAATGGTCAAGGTCACCAAAATCTAATCAAACCCGCGGTATGTTGTCGTGATATACTGTGCCAAATTTGACGAAAATCTTTCAATTCGTTAATGAGATAGAGTGCAGACAATCCATTTTTGGTCCCAAATTGGCTGTTTTTGGTAGCCTGTGACCTTGAAAACAAGAGGACCAAGCTGGTCCTGTATCGCTCACCTGAGCTAACGGATTCAAAGTTTCAGGAAGTGCCAACCTTTACTGTAGGATTAATTGGAGGACAAGGTGATGACATGGTAAGCAATTTCTGCAATCAAGTAGAATGTAACTATGATAAATCAGCTGACTTCACCGGTTTTTAAACTCATTCAAGCTTTTATTCCTGCACTGATGAGTTAGGAAACCTTCATGCGGACTGAACAAATTATTTGTCTAAATCGCAATGGAAATAAGGGCGAGGATTGTGGCCACGTAAAAACGATTTTAGCCCCCCCCCCCCCCCCCCCCCGGTGGAATTCGTTTCCACTGACCGTTCCAAGGCGATTCTTCTCTTGCGATATATTTTTGTAATGGTTGGCTTTAGGTGTTTGTGTCACTTGTGTCATTTTATTTTGGATAGCCTATTGGCCATTTTGTGTGAAAATTACTGTCCTTTTGGCTATCCGCTGTCGGTGTTTCCATTACGTCTGCTGTGGCATGTTTGTGTTTGGGAGCTATGGGTTGACTTATCGATTCCTTTCATTGCCTCTATTCCTAATTTGCGTATAAACATATAACTTTCAAGAAGATCCGATATACACTGAAGGGGCTATGGTGATGATAAAAGGTCAAAAATAAGAAAATTCCACAGAGAATTTATGTCTGCCGCCTTATTTTCATTTGTGAGGTTAAAAAAATAAGTAAGTTAACCAGGCAACCATTGGTATCACTTAACGCGGAAAGTGAACAACAATAATTAAAGGATTCTGTAAAAGGCACATGCACATTTTCAGTCCATGAATCAAAACACCTGTAAAGATTCTGAAGGACCAGTATTAAACTGTAGGAGTTGCACTCACAATGTACCTACTACATATCCAGTTTCATATTATAGTGGGCAAAAAACTCGTTAAAAATGTGAAAAAACGAAAAGAATTATTTTAAGATTCTACAAAAAGCACATGCATATCTTCAGACCATAATTCAACTAACTTTTAAGTTTTGGAAGGATTGGCATTAAACTGTAGGAGGTGTTGCGCTCACAAGGTACCTACTACATTATACTCGTTCAAAGAATTGATGCATGAAAAAAGTCTAAGTTAAAAATGTGCAAAACGTGAAAAATATTAATTATAGAATATGAAAAAAGCATATGCACAACTTCAAACCATGACAAGCAAATTCCACAGAGAATTTATGTCCCCCGCCTTATTTTCATTTGAGCTGGTAAAAAATAAGTGAGTTACCCAGGCAACCATTGGTATCAATTAACGCGGGTTTGATACCTGCCTACCTACCTTCTTCATAAAAAGTGAATGTTCATGAAATTTTTTTCTACGGTCATTCTCTCCCTTCAACTGGTTCAAGAAGGGCAGTTGTCAGTTTCTGGCGAAAGAATGTGCTCAGTACTGGTTAAATCACTCACGTATAAGCACTCACAATGCACCTCCTACATATACGTTTCATATTATAGATGCGAAAGAAAAACTCTAAGTTAAAATGTAACAAAAGTGAAAAGAATTATTTTAAGATTCTGTAAAAAAGCACATGCATATCTTCAGACCATAATTCAAGCAACTATTAAGTTTTGGAAGGATTGGTATTAAACTGTAGGAGGAGTTGCGCTCACAAGGTACCGACTACATTATACTCTTTCATAGAATTGATACATGAAAAAGTCTAAGTTAAAAATCTGATAAAAGGTAAAAAAATAAAAGTAAAGAATTCTGAAAAAAGCATATGCACATTTTTAAACCATGATAAAGACACCTGTAAAATTTCAGATAGTTCGTTATTAAACTGTAGGAGAAGTTGCGCTCACAAGGTACCTACTATGAATTCGAAACCATGTCAAAAAAGTCTTAGTTAAAAAGGTGAAAAAAGTGAAAAAAAAATTAAAGAATTCTGAAAAAAAACATATGCACAATTTCAAACCATGGTAAAGACACCTTATGCTCACATGGTACCTACTACATTATACTCTTTCATAGAATTGATGCATGAAAAAAGTCTAAGTTAAAAATGTGAAAAAAGTGAGAAAAAAATTAGAGAATTCTGAAAAAAACATATGCACAACTTCAAACCATGATAAAGACACCTGTAAAATTACAGAAAGATCGGTATAAAACCGTAGGAGGAGTTGCGCTCACAAGGTACCTACTATGAATTCAGAACCTTTTCAAAACAGTCTAAGTTCAAAAGGTGAAAAAGTAAAAAAAAAAATAATTAAAGAATTCTGAAAAAGCATATACACAACTACACACCATGATAAAGACACCTGTAAAATTTCAGAAGGATCGGTATAAAACTGTAGGAGGTGTTGCGCTCACATGGTACTTACTATGAATTCAGAATCATGCAAAAAAGAAAGTCTAAGTTAAAAAAGTGAAAAAAGTAAAAAACAATAATTCAAGGATTCTGAAAAACGCACATGCACAACTTCAAACCATGATAAAGACACCTGTACAATTTCAGAAGGATCGGTTTAAAACGAAAGGAGGAGTTGCGCTCACAAGGTACCTACTACAAGCTCTGAACCATGCACCACGCATCACGCACCCAGGAAAGCCAAATACTATATCCCCTCGCTTTTCTTCGAAAAAGGCGGGGGACGATATGCAATAAACTGCTGCAATCAAAGGGATGTTACTCAATGACAAATAGGCAAACTTCACGAGTTTTCAAACTCCTCCGAGCTTTTCTGTCTGACTTACTTGTTTGTAAGTTTCATGAAGATCCGATCAGAACTGAAGGGGCAGCAGTGATGACAAGGTCGAAAATAGGCATTTCAGCCAAGCTGGGGACATAACTCCATGATTAACTGACTGGCGTTTCTAGTTTTCAAACTTCTCTGAGCTTTTATCTCTAACTTACTAACATATAAATTTCAAGAAGATCCGATGAAAACTGAAGGAGTTAAGGAAAAAAATGAGACACTTTCTGCAATCCAAGGGATATAACTCTATGATATATAGGCTGACCTCATCAGTTCACGAATTCATCCATTTTATCCCTGACTCACTAACATGTAAGTTTCAACAAGAGCTGTCGCGCGACAGCATAGCTCGCCTGTTTCGTGCCTTTCATGACATAAGGTAAAATTATTGAACCATGAAATATACGTCACACTCACCTACAATAGTTTAAGGTCAATCATCAGGTCACATGGAACATATATTCCAGATATTACATTTCAGAATCAAATTGTGTCTGAATTATAAGGCTAATCATTGAACCTTGAAAATAGGTCACCCTGACCTATATATATTTGTATGTCAGTCATCTGGTCACATGGAATTGAATAGTCAGATATGAAGTTTCTCCATCCAATAGTATTCAAGATATAAGTCAAAGTCATTGAACCATGAAATATAGGTCAAACTGACCTAGATATATTTTGAGGTCGATCATCTGGTTGTATTGAAGTAATATTCAAGGTATAGCATTTCGTTATCAAAATATTATTTAAGATAATAGGCAAAATCACTGAGCCATGAAATATAGGTCACACTGACCTAGATATATTTTGAGGTCAATCAGCAGGTCACATGGAACTCATAATCAAGGTATGACATTTCTTTATCAAAAAGTATTCAAGACAATAGGCAAAATCAGTGAACCATGAAATATAGGTCACACTGACCTAGATATATTTTGAGGTTAATCATGGGGTCACATGGAACTAACAATCCATGTATGACATTTTCCCATCAAAAAGTATTCAAGATAATAGGCAAAATCACTGAACCATGAAATATAGGTCACAGTGACTTCAATATATTTGGTGGTCAAATATCGGGTCACATGGATGTAATAGTCAAAGTATGACATTTCTCCTTCGAAAAGTATTCAAGATAATAGGCAAAGTCACTGAACCATGAAATATAGGTCACAGTGACCTAGACATATTTTGAGGTCAATCATGGGGTCACATGGCACTAATATCCAAGGTATGACATTTCTCCAATAAATAGTCTTCAAGATATAAGGCAAAATCACTGAACCATGAAATATAGGTCACAGTGACCTAGATATATTTCGAGGTCAATCATGGTGTCACATGGTACTAATATCCCAGGTATGACATTTCTCCAACAAATAGTCTTCAAGATATAAGGCAAAATCACTGGACCGTGAAATGTAGGTCACCATGACCTTCACCCTTTTACACTTGAACCAATGTCACATGGTTGGCGGATATATAACCAATTTTGTTTATAACTCGTTAGCATATTGTAAACATATATAACAAATTACAAAGGTGTCCTAGATTTTGACCCCCAGCCCCACCCCATCCGTCCTCCCAGGCATGAACCCAGGGGTGTGTTGTCTTGGAATCTTGGAAGACACGCCCGGGTATCCAACTTGTAAAATATGAATCCCTTGTGATGAGTGTCTGTTGAGATATAAGCAATTCAAAAACTTTAACACAGTTTTGCAGAGGTGTTCTAGATTTTGACCCCTAGCCCCACCCCGGGGCATGAATCCAGGGGTATGTTGTCTTTGAACATCAGAAGACCCTCCTAGGTACTTAAGTTCCAAATATGAGTGCTCTGTGATTAGTGACTGTTGAGATATAAGCATTTGAAAAACTTTAACGCAGTGTGACGGGAACGCACACGCACACGCAAACGCGCACAAATGAGGTGACAACAATAGCTCTCCATGTACTTCGTACATGCGAGCTGAAAAGTGCCAATTAAATTGAAGGAGCTGTAAAAAAATAGGCAATTTCTGTAATTAAGGGGGACAAAACTCTCTGAAATATAGGCTGACCTCACCAATTTTTAAATCTGCCGAGCTTTTATCCCTTACTTGCTTGCATATAAGTTTCAAGACGATCCTATGAAAACTGAAGGGGGCTATGGTGATGACAAGGTCAAAAAATAGGCATTTTCAGCAGTAAAGGGGACGTAAATCTATGATAGATAAGCCAACTCGTCAGTTTTCGAACTCAAACTCATAACCATCATCGCTAATTTTCGAAGTTCTCCAAGCTTTTTACCCCGATTTATTTGTATGTGTGTGTGTGTGTGTGTGTGTGTGTGTGTGTGTGTGTGTGTGTGTGTGAATTCGGGTTTAACGTCGCTTTCAACCTTTTTTCAGTCATATCACGAGGTGTCTGGTTGCGACAGGGAGCTCAATGCTCACTTTTATAGTGCTGCCTCACTGAATTATCATGTCCCAGACACATTACATGATACCACACCCAGTCACAGTATCCTGACAGTGGGTCGACCAGTCCTAGCTCTACCCAATAAATCTGAGTACCAAGCGAGGAGCAGCTAGTGACTTATTTGTACATAAGTTTTAGAAAGGTCGGATCAAAACTGAAGGGGCTACATTGATGACAAGGTAAAGACTCAGCATTTTCAGCAATCAAAAGGACGTAACTGAAGATAAATGGGCCGACTTTGCCGGTATTTGAACTCATCCAAGGTTTTATCCCCAGCCACCTTACATATAAGTTTCAGAAAGATCCGATCATAACTGAAGGCGCTACGGTGATAACAAGCCTTTTCCAATTGTAAGTTTATGGGACTTTGTGGTTGCCATAGCAACCAAAGTTTTCATGTGATTTCGAAAAAAGCTTATGTCATCAATTCCCCACCGGCGGCATGATACAGATGAGAAATGATTGAGTTCATCAATTTGTTAATGAGACAGAGTGCACACAAGCCATTTTTGGCCCAAAAATGACTGGTTTTGGGTCGCTGTGACCTTGAAAATGTGGTCTAGGTCACAAATATCTAATCAAATCTGCTGTATGTTGTAATGATATATTGTAACAAGATTAAACATTAATTGAGACAGAGTGCAGACAAGTGAGGTCAAGGTCACCAAAATCTAAACAAATCTGCAGTTTGTTGCAATGATATATATTGTACCAAGCTTGACTAAAATCAATCAATTCCTTAATGTGAGACTGCTGACAAGCCATTTTCGGCCCCAAATTTGAGATCACGGTAATCAAAATCTAAAAATCTGCGTATGTTGTAATGATATATAGTAAAATTCCTTTATTAAGACCACCTTTGAGACTGTTCAAAAGTGGCATTTTAGACCACTTTTGAACAGTCCCAAAGGTAGTTCATGACCAGCTGATATTGAGGGAAGAAATCACGAAGAAAAAATAAGTGAAGCCTTCAAAATAAGCTTTTCATAGCAGAATTAGTCTTAATTTAATGTGGTCTTAATAGGGGAATTCCACTGTATTGTATCAAGTTTTTCTAAAATCAAGCAATTCCTTGTTTGTTCGTTTGATTTAATGTTTAACGTCCCCATCAACTCTACTTATGTCATTTTGGAGACGTTGCTTCCAATTTTGTGGGGCTTTTACCCGACATTGAGATGAGATGACATCTCAAGCCCTGTCACCCAATGAAACCAATAGGGTTTATAAACACGGGAGGTCCTACTCGCATCGCATTGCTGGGCGGGCTTAGATCCTCTAAGTAGTTTACCAGTACTTGTCTGCGGTCCGATTTCCAGTGGTTTACCATCCATCCATAGATTCAGGAGATATAGTGCTTCAAACAGAATACGCAGACGCCAACGCAAACGGGATCCGGGATGGTATAATAACTATGCATCACGTGAACAAGTTTGTGAAATGAAGACCCCCTATACCCCAATTCATTTAAGGAAAACTAGGGTTTACGGGGGTTTACATTATTATTTCTTATTTCTGCTCCAAAACACATGTTGTGGGTACTCGTTAGAACCGCCTCAATGAGGTGGTTCTAACGAGCACCTTTTCCCTATGTTTGCAGTATTTATAAGAAAATATCACGGAAATTCATCAGAAAACTAAGCCCCCACCCATAGGGGCTTGAAGAAATATATGGGCTGCATGATGCTTCCACGCAGAGCTGAATCCGGCCCGCACACTAGTACTGGTAAACCGCTTAGAGGATCTAAGCCTGTCCAGGAACCGCGGTGCGAGATGGGCTGTCCATGCTAATAAACCCTATTGGTTTCATTGGGCGACAGGGCTTGAGATGTCATTTCATCTCAATGTCGGGTAAAAGTCCCACAAAATTGGAAGCAACGTCTCCAAAATGACCTTTACAGTGTTGACGGGGACGTTAAACCTCAAATCAAACAAACAAAAATCATCAGAAAAGTAGCCATTATGGAGATGTGAAAAATGCACTTTATTGCACATGTGTGTTATCGTAATGTTTTGCATATATAATCGGTTTGCTTGCACGACAAAATCAGTCGCATGTAAGTCGACAAAGGGGATACAGTGAAATATATGTTCAGTTTGAGAAATTAATATGTATTAGACATGTACAAAATGTATGGATATGGGAAAGAAAATGCACTCTTAAGAATTTCAAGGTTTATGTTCTGTGGCTATTTTCATTTTGCGGAATGATTAGAAAGCTGCCATCAAGCGTTGCTCACACTTTCAAATTTATTAAGGGTTCCACTGTGTACATTTTTTTTATTATTTCTGCCTTTGTTGGTTTTGTGCGATTTGAGGTTTAACATCCCCGTCATCACTGTATAGGTCATTTTGGAGACGGTGCTCCAATTTTGTGGGACTTTTACCCGACATTGAGATGAAATAACATCTCAAGCCCTGTCGCCCAATGAAATCAATAGGGTTTATAAGCATGGATGGTCCGACCCGCACCACTTTGCCTGTGCAGGTTTAGATCCTCTAAGCAGTTTAGTAAGTTTACCAGTACTCCTCTGCAGTCCGATTTCAGCTCTGCGTGGAAGCATCATGCAGCCTATTAATTTCTTCAAGCCCCGATGGACGGGGCCCTATTTCTGCCTTTTAACTTCCATTTAAGCAATTGAATACGTCATGAATTAGAATCATATTGAATAGTTTTCAGTTTTCCTGCATTAACCTTTTCCGGCTGTCGAAGGAGACTTTTTTACATTAGGCCACTTGAAACACAAAATAAATAAATAAGCAATGATACGTCAATTTCTACAATTTGCCCAGCGTACACAGATCAGCCTGCTCAGCAGCACAGTATGGTCATGATCACTGGAGTTCATTGTTACAGTGCATGTAGCTAGCGATGACATAAGTCAGACTGCGTGGATGTGCAGGCTGATGTGAGTCTTCTCTGGACCTCGGAGCTAGGCCCACATATAGCTATTGATGTGCCCCTGCCCAATAACAGTCACAAAAAGAATCCAAAAGTACGAAACAAAGACAGATATTTTAAAGACCCGCATTGGACTTAAACTTATGGGTGATTGGCACGTGTCCCCAACTGAGGTTTGAGTAATATGATAATTATTCTGTTTGTTACTTTAATGCACTTTTGTTACTTTAATGATTAATGATCATTTTGCATACCGACAATATAAATACATTAATAAATAAATAATGACTCCAGAACTACAATTTCCAAGTTCATAAATATACATTTTCTTCTACAAATAGACACATCCACTTTTATTTATATTTCACATATTCCATTACAAAGGTTGCATTTTGAAAAGACACATCTGAAGGAGATGATAATTGAAAATAATGATATAAATACCGAGCAAATAAATTGTATATACATGTATCTTTTGACCATTACCGCAGTTGTACATTACATACACTCCAGAGTTGCAGGATGAAAGCCTACACAGTAATCATGTAGTTACGGTAGGGATCTTTAACCCTGCACATGGAATGGTTCTCCCTGCATAGGGGGTCTCCAATTAACGTCCTAAAAACCAAAGATATAGACGGATCCAATGTTTTGACACGTGACCTTGTTTACATGTCATTACGCATGCGCAAAATTACTTTTCCTTTCGATAACTATCTTTCATGGTTGGCAAAAAGTCTCTGGTTCCATATAAACACACTGAAAATAGGTTTAATATTACGGGCATATTTTAGTTTACCGTCACAGACAATCGATTGAATTATACTTTAAATAAGTAGATAAATATATTTTAGAGTTCCTTCATGCATCTTCCGTGTTTAATCATTCGTTTTGCGCATTTTTATTACAAATAATTAAGACCATCCCGCCTCGTTACCTGTATAGGAGGTTTTAGGAATTCCGTTTATGACGTCATTTTTGCGCACCACCGGTAAGTCCCAGCAAATAGTATTATTGAGCAATTTAGCAGTTTAGTAAGTTTACCAGTACTCCTCTGCAGTCCGATTTCAGCTCTGCGTGGAAGCATCATGCAGCCTATTAATTTCTTCAAGCCCCGATGGGCGGGGCCATATTTCTGCCTTTTAACTTCCATTTATGCAATTGAATACGTCATGAATTAGAATCATATTGAATAGTTTTCAGTTTTCCTGCATTAACCTTTTCCGGTTAATTTCATTCGTTTTGCGCATTTTTATTACAAATAATTAAGACCATCCCGCCTCGTTACCTGTATAGGAGGTTTTAGGAATTCCGTTTATGACGTCATTTTTGCGCACCACCGGTAAGTCCCAGCAAATAGTATTATTGAGCGATGACATAGTGTTTGGATGTGTCTATAGATCACGGATTTTATCATAAAATTTTAAATTAACTTTTCTTATATTTATTGCGATAACTGACCCTACAGCAGCCTTGAAATCATTCATGGGCCGATTTTGTCATGTGCCCATTTGGATATGGGCCGAAATGACATGGAACCAAAACTACAATAACGCATTATCATTTGCCGTGCCATCAGAAAATTTCTGACCCGGCTGCCTCTGACGCGCGTGCACACGCAACATTATACTTACTGGAACGGGAATCGATGCACAAAACTCATGTTTACTAGAATGGGGCGCGATGCACAGCTCTTCTATTCTTGCGTTTTTCAAACTCAACCTTGTGGCTAGGAAAGGTAACCCTTTTTCAAACTAGATATTTTCTACAGCTATAACTGCATCGCGAAGTATTGGGACAGTAACACTGGGACCCGGGAGTAATTTTGGCAGTCGAATAAAGGTATTAAACATTAACATATCTAGATGAAATTTGGATCAAAAGTAGAATATAGACTCCTCTTTACAACGCATATATGTTTTATATTAATAATTGAGTACTTTTCAAGATATGAACCGAAATATATGACCATATCGCAAAAAATTCGCCCAGGAGTAGCTTTTTGCGGTATTGACGATGTCAAGCATTTTGCAAAATATGTTCAGTCTGGGATTGCTAGAAGAATAAGTTTACTGTATTTACTGTATTTACTGTATTTACTGTAGTAGACGCCGATTAGGTAAGCCCTCGGCTTCTTTAGGCGCATTTGTATATTGTCCAAACCTTGTAGTTGGACCTGCTTGGCTTTGATAACATGCAGCTTCAAACTTGGTAGGATGCTTGGACCAATGTTTGTTTAGACGGCTTTTAAACGCGTTTACGGAGGGTGCATTAACTACTGTTTCAGGAAGCTGATTCCATGTATTAATTATTCTATTTCCAAAACTGTTTGCTCTGACATTTAGTCTGCTCCTTTGTTTGTTCAGTTTATGAGTGACCCCTTGTTGCTCCATATTGTGTTGGCTTGAAAAGTTTATCTTTCTCTACTGTATCGATCCTATGGGTTATTTTATATACTTGAATGAGGCCAGCTCGCTCTCTACGATATTCCAGTGTAGGGAGTCCTAGTTGTTTTAAACGCTGAGTGTAAGTAAGGCCCTTTAGTGATGGTACTAGTCTGGTGGCCCTTCGCTGAACATTTTCAATGACAATACGATCCTTTTTGTAAAATGGTGACCAGACTGGGGTTGAATATTCGAGATGGGGGCGAACCAAACTTTTATAGAGGTTCAAAAAGATTTCCTGGTCTAGGTATGTAAAAGTCCTAAAAATAATACCCAGATTCCTGTTAGCCAAATTAACCTTTGTGGTGATATGTTCTCTAAATGTTAGTTTACTGTCAATAGTGACCCCAAGATCTTTTTCATGCTTGACTTTGATTATTTCATGTGTCTCAGCTCCTGATTTCATTGTATAGGTTGTTGGTATTTCAAAATTGCCCACCTGTAAGTGATGGCATTTTGTTGGGTTGAAGAACATAAGCCAGTCTTCTGCCCATTTCACACTCCCGTTTAAGCTACTTTGGATTTTATTTGTTGCCGTGTCTATGGGGTCTCTACGTCTGACTACATCATAAACCTTTGCGTCATCTGCGAATAGTTTGACAAAAGCTGTAATGACATCTGGTAGATCATTTATGTATATTAAAAACAGCACAGGACCTAGGACGCTGCCCTGGGGGATTCCACTGCTTACATCAGACCAATCTGATTGTGAACCGTTTACCACTACTCTTTGTTTTCTGTCACTCAAAAAGTCTTTCACCCATTCATGTATATGCCCTGATATGCCATATCCTTGAAGCTTTTTAAGAAGGCGCTGATGTGGGACTTTGTCAAAGGCCTTTTTGAAGTCCAAATAGACTACATCTACTATGTCCCCCTGATCTATGGCTTGACTGGTGTCTTCTAAGAACTCTAATAACTGCGTAGTGCATGACTTCCCTTTTATAAAACCATGTTGGGCGGTTGAAAAAAGCTTTTTTTCTGTCATGTGATTTACTAAAGCATCTCTTATTATTTTTTCCATGGTTTTTCCGGGGACAGAAGTCAAACTTATTGGTCTGTAATTTTCCGGTTTATGTTTTTCTCCCTTTTTAAAGATTGCACTAACATGGGCTTGTTTCCATGCCTCAGGAAGTTTTCCTTCGATTAGTGATTTTTCGAATATTTTCTTAAGTGGTGTTATTAGATTTTGTTTTGTTTCCTTTAAGTATTTGGGGTGAAAATTATCTGGCCCTGGGCTTTTACTCGGATTGAGTGAGTTTAAGATTTTCTCTATTTTGACTTCTGTAATTTCTGTGGTGGTCAAGAGTTGGTGGTAACCTCTGGATGGAAAATCAGGCAGTGGTCCTTCTGGCTCTTTTTCAAAAACTGTAGTGAAGTAGTCGTTTAGAGTGGTAGCAGTTTCTTGGTCGCTTAAACTAAGGGATCCGTTTTCAGTTTGAAGTTTATTTACTGTTGATTTTGTTTTTGTCTTATTCCTGACGTATTTCCAAAAGATTTTGTTATCTGTTTTAATCTTGGTAGCAAGGCTTTTTTCATAGCTGTACTTTGCTTGTCTCAACTCAAGCGTGACTTTATTTCTAGCAGCTTTATAGTTATTAAAAGCACTATCTGTTTTCTTGTATTTATATCTGAGCCATTCTCTTCGTTTTATCTTGATTGCCTGAATACAAGATCTTGTTATAAATGGTTTACATTTTCTGCTGTCTTGACCGGGTTTGCTCACCGGTATGTGTTTATTCATTAAATCGATATTGATTTCAGCAAATCTCGACCATGACCGCAGGAGATCCAGACCATTTAGTTCAGTATCCCAGTTGATGCCAGATAGTTGTATATTAATGGCATTGTAATCAGCTTTAAAGAAGTTTAACATACTTTTTGGGGCACTACTGTAATCGAGTCTTGTGTATAATCAATTAAAACATATCAAAGATTAGAAAAAAAATCAAAAATAAAGTTATTTCATCGCTTCGTGAAGTAAGTAATTGACCCGGGAGTAGGCGGGGAGTAATTTCTGGGTTGAAATCGGCGTTTATTGGCGTTATTGCCTATGTCACATACATTGTAGTTATCAAACGTAGTCTTACTACCCTGACAGCTAATACCAAAGGCACTGATCAGACTGCGGAGGTAACTGTGTCATCGTTTCTACATTATACGGCCATAAAACAAATAGCGCCAAATATAAATGTCCTGTACACTCGGGTCCCGGTCACATAAAATCATAGGCGCAGGAGCAGGGCGTGAGTTGGGTTGGGGGTTTGGATGTGTGTCGAGTCCCGATATGACAAGTAAATAAATTCATGTACTCCATGCTGAATCTCAGCTTTTCTTCTGACAAACGTTTAAGAAATACAATGTATGTGGTAGAAGCAGTAAGGCCGAGAATAAGGCAAATATATGCCGATTTCAACCCAGATATTACATTTTAAAGAAACGTCTATATTCTACTTTTGGTTCAAATTTCATCCAGACATGTGAATGTTTAGTAGCTTTATTCGATTGTCAAAATTTACTCCCGGATTTTTCTCCCGGCTCACGGCCGTTACTCCCGGGTTTTATACTTTCCCCAAAGTATTGAACTTTTGATTTACCTGATTCAGAATCATGACCTCAAAATCACAGACATGATTCTCTATAAAAGCTCGGACCCATTATGAGATAAAAGATAAAGATTGGCATTTGGGATCACTTCGTTAAGGGAAAACGGAATTTTGAAAACAGACTCGCGCGATAAGGCCAACATATGCAACAAACAGTTTCAATCTGCATTTACGCGAGAAACTGACGGTGAGCTACCATCTAAAGGCAATAGTACGTTCCCTACTATGGGGGACATAACAGTTGACCCTAAGGGGGTCGCTAAACTGTTGGGTAAGCTCAAAATACATAAGGCATCTGGGCCAGATGACCTGAATGCCAGGGTCCTTAAGGAATGTAGTGCTGAAATTTCTCCTGTGCTGGCCTTTATTTTTAATGAATCACTTGCCCAGGGAACTGTACCAGATGATTGGCGACAAGCCAATGTTACCCCGGTCTATAAAAGAGGTGAAAAATATGATGCAGCAAATTATAGACCTGTGTCGCTAACATGCATCTGTTGCAAAACCCTGGAGCATATATTAGTCAGCAGCATTAACAAACACCTACCCTTTGAGAGCATTCCTGCTGACTGTCAACATGGTTTCCGAAGTCAAAGGTCTTGCGAAACTCAACTAGTTCAATTCTTCCATGACATTGTGAGTAATCTGGATGGGGCCATAAATCGTGGCCACAAACAGACTGGCTTGATCATCATGGATTTCGCCAAGGCCTTTGACAAGGTACCGCACAGAAGGCTATTGTACAAATTGGACTACTATGGGATAAGAGGATCCACACATAATTGGATTAGCTCATGGCTCTCCGGGCGCTCTCAACAAGTTGTACTTGACGGCCAAGCGTCTGATCCAGTCCCTGTTCTATCTGGTGTCCCACAAGGTTCGGTCCTTGAACCGGTCCTTTTTTATATTCATCAATGATCTCCCTGATAACATCAGGTCATCTGTCCGTTTGTTTGCTGATGATTGTGTCCTATATAGGGACATATATTCTTCTTCTGACTGTCGCATTTTACAAGATGACCTGGATCGACTTGCACAATGGGAAGCAGATTGGCAGATGAAGTTCAAGTAGCCAAATGCCATTCAATGAGGGTGTCACGACACCTTCAGGACAAGCAAATTAAGCATGATTACACACTACACCAGCAAACTTTGGAGCAAGTTCATTCCGCCAAATATCTTGGTATCACCATCACTGACGATCTCGATTGGGGTCAACATATCTCTGAAATAACATCTAAAGCAACTAGGACCTTAGGATTCCTTAGACGTAATTTGGCTTTTGCACCTCGGCAGACAATGGATGTTGTATATAAAACATTGGTTCGCCCTCAGCTTGAATATGCATCACCCATTTGGCATCCATATGTTAAAACTCAGATTCAGCAGGTGGAGAAGGTGCAGAGGACAGCTGCTCGATGGACCTGCAGACGATGGCGAAATAGAAGTAGCGTAGGTGACATGCTTGACGAACTAGAGTGGCCATCCCTGGAGACCCGTCGTGAGCAGTCCTCCTTAACCTTCTTCTACAAGCTACATTCTGGTACAGTATCAATTAACAAGGATAGGTATTTGACCCCTGCAACAGTGTCAACCCGGACAAGGGCATCAAGAGCAAATAACTCACAGTATCGTAGGAACCAGTCCTATAGTGATGCCCTGAAAAACTCTTTCTTCCCTAGAACTATTCCGCAGTGGAATAGTCTTCCATCTTCTGCGGTGAATGCCAAGACTGCAGAGGAGTTCAAAGCCCGCACAGTATAAGATTGAGACTCAGAGGTATGCGTTTTAGGATACCTCTGTGCTTGGATTGTAAATAGTTTTAAGGACTCATCCAGAGATGATTTTTTTTTGTGCTAAATTATAAATTTAGCCACCCACCCAACTGAGGTAATGGCCAAATATGATCGACTCAGTATACGAAGATAGATAGATAGAAAGAAGCTTTATTTAACGTCGCATATCCGAAACAAATAATATAAGCTCTGTAGAGCTTTTATTAATAAGAGACTAAGTATCCTTAAAAATACTTGCCTGCCTTCATTAATCTTCCTGGGACTACCCCTGATAATGCGAGCGTCAGCCAAGGGAGCATCTAGTACCAATTTCCACGCATTTTGAATCGCGCGGCCGGGGATCGAAGCCGCGACCTCCCATTCCCGAAGCGGACGCTCTACCATTGAGCTATCGGGGCGGGTGAAATGTATACCCCCATCCCCTACTATAAAACAGTACGTTTAAATTTTATGATTACGCCATTATGGATTTTGAAACAGGAACATGGCAGATCTATGATTCGCCTGATTCAGTATTGCTCATGTATCTGTTTCAAACAAATAAAACACTGAAACAGAAACATCATTTCGAAACATCACGACAACAAGCCCGTGAAACGAAGACCCACTTAAACCCCACTTTATATAGAGAAAAGTGGGGTTAACGGGGTATACATTATCTGCCTTATTTTTCTAAAAAAAACATAGACTGTGGGTACTTGTTAGAAATACCTCATTGAGGCGGTTCTAACGAGCACCAAAATCTGTGTTAAAAGCAGAAATAAGAAAGATGTTATCGTTGTTATTTCTGACACCATGTTGTACGCCATTACTTCACATGGACATGTTTTCCTAATGCCCTGGTCTGATTCAGGTAAATTAAACGCACCTCGGTCAGTATATCTTTCCATATTTTTCATGGACAGGCTTATAAGAAGGGTTAACCACAACAGTGCAGCATTCTTTTTTTACACAACACAGTTATTTTATTTTATTGAACTTTTTAAATTAAAAAGAAAAACGACAACTGCCCTTAATGAATCGGAGGAAGTTTGTTGGCTTCATTTGAGGTCCGACGTCCCCGTCAATACTATACAGCCCATTAGGCACATGGCGTAACTGCGACCTCACAACAACGTCGGTGCAACGTCGTGACGCTTATGCAACTTCATATCTTCATCGATGCAACGTCATGATGTTGCACCGACGTTGATTGAAGTTACCTTTGCGACGTGTGCCTGCTGGGAGCTCATTTTGGAGACGTTGCTCTCAATTTTGTTTGGCTTTTAACTGAAACTGAGATGAAATGACATCGCAAGCACTGCCGTCCAGTAAAATGATAGGTTTTTACGTGCATGGACTTGCAACTATTTGTCTTGGCAGACTTAGACCCTCAAAGCGGTGCGGTCGATTTCAGAACTGCACGGAAGCACTATATGTAGCACGTGCAATACAATCTATTTCTCCAAGGACAAGTGTCAGCGGATGGGGACGTCCGAGCTACCTAGGTCTGAAGCTCAAACGGTTTTTTTTTATTGTTTTCAGAAATACATGAGACAATGTAATGCACCAGCAGCCGACCCATCGGGGCTTGAAGAAACAGATGTGCTGCATGGTGCTTCCACGCAGAACTTCTGCACACGAGTACTGGTAAACCGCTTAGATGACCTAACCCTAACCAGGCAAAGCTAGCGGTGTTAATGTGACCGTCCATGCTTATAAATCTTTTTGGTTTCATTTGGCAACAGAGCTTGAGATGTCATTTCATCTCAATGTCGGGTAAAAGTCCCAGGAAAATGGAAGCAAAGTCTCGAAAAAGGACCTATACAATACTGACGGGGACGTCCATTTTATGCATATGTTCAAATATACATAAAATCGTTTTAAATGCAGCTTTGTTAACGTCATGATCTGTGAAATATGCACTGAGCTCGTGTCCTGGGACATAAGCACATGCTGTATCTGTATATGTCGCCTAGAATGCGGCGTCTGATCACGGTCCACCCTGTTTGCATAAAGTACATCAAATAAAACATTTGAAATTGCCACCACCCTCTTTTTTCCCAAACAACACTCGACCCAACATTCTCTCAGTTTTGATCATTTTATGAAGAGTGCTTTAAGGAGGTAGCTATCCCAGCAGACTACTCGGTTTCTTGATTGACCCACTTCCAAAATTGCTCAGACTGTTCTGCTTTGAGAAAGAAGTTGACTGCCAGAGCTAAAAATTGAAGAAAAAAAAATTTTATGAACATTGAAAAATAGAACAAAAACCCTTTAAATGGATTAGTTTTAAAATAATTTCACAATAATGTTTCTTGAGAGACCCTACGTTGCTTAAGCTGTTCTGCTCGTATGAATATGGTTACCAGTGCTAAAAACAGAAAAAGAAGTGGAGGCAATGATCAAGAATCGATACAATTAACCTAACCCACAGCTCCCATCAGAGACACCAAAGGGAAAGAAACACAAACATTAAACAACAGACCTAATGGAACTACCAACAGCGGAAAGCCAAAAGGACAGTTACTTTCCCACCAAATGGCAAATAGGCTATCCAAAATAAATTAATATAAGCGAAACAAACACCCAAAGACAAACCATAACAAAAATATATCGCGACAGAAGAACCACATTGGAACGGTCAGAGGAAACAAATTCCACTGGTGGGCTTAAATCGATTTTACGTGGCCACAATCCTCGCCCTTACTTCCGTCGCAAATAAGACAAAAAACATCAGTCCGCATGAAGGTTTGCCAACTCATAAGTGCAACATCTCCGTGAACACAAAAATCAAACAACCACAGAGATGAAACAACGGTGAGGACTCGACAGCAAGAAACCAATGAAGAGCGAGTGAGTGTTTGAGTTTTGTTTGTTTGTTTGATTTGAGGTTTAACGTCCCCATCAACACTGTAAAGGTCATTTTGGAAACGTTGCTTCCAATTTTGTGGGACTTTTTCCCGACATTGAGATGAAATGACATCTCAAGCCCTGTCGCCCAATGAAACCAATAGGGTTTATTAGCATGAACGGTCCGCCTCGAACCGCGGTTCCTGGACAGTGTGGCGGCCGTAAAACGTCTCCCCGTACATCAACCATAGTGTAGTTTATATTTTACTTTTGGTCCTTTGAGATCAGCGTGAATATACTTGAGAAATCAGAAATAAATTATTGGTTTAGACTCATATTCTAGACAGGTTTTTAATTTTTTGGACCCGAATTTGATTTATGTCAGTCTTTGTATCGACTGCCTATTCGAAATTTGCAAAATTGCAGTATGTTTCCCCCGGCTTTCTTTGCCGCATCATTACAGGGTCACTGATGAGGCTTTATTAGCCGAAACTACGTAGTATGGCCCATCTTCTTTCTTATGAATGTTTTCATTGCTCTTAAAGGAACTCATTTTTTATTTTTATTAGATCCTCTAAGCGGATTACCAGTACTAGTGCGCGGGCCAGATTCAGCTCTGTATGGAAGCATCATGCAGCCCATATATTTCTTCAACCCCTCTACTGCACACTGAATTACCTTCCATGTCATTTGCACACTATGGGCAAGGTGAGCGCTACATGGTCATTATAGTTATCTTGTTGTTGTTGTTTTTTGTTTGTTTGTTGTTGTTGTTGTTGTTTTTTTGTGTTGTTTTTATTTTGTTGTTTTTTTCTCATGGCTTCTATGCCGCTGTTACAGGAAACACTTTATTTAGTGTGTAAAATTGTGTCGTACTATACGCCAAGCAAAAATATACTAGTGGTATCCAGTTCAATGAAAGATATGTTTTGTTAACCCACTATTCTACGTGTACGGGTTAGGTGATTCTAGATTGAATTACGTGTGTGTATATATATATAATTTGCCTAAATCATTTAATTACTTCTGTATTTGTAAGATTATTGTGTTATTTGTATAGGTTTTATGTGAGATGCGCTGAAATGTATTTGGCAAGCTTAATAAAATTCGAATTTGAATTTGTATCTGAATTATAAATTCAAACACCTTAGAAATATAGAAATTTCAAAAATCTATTATTGACAAATTTTTGCAATTTAGCAAAGATTTTTCTTATTTGAACAAGAATTCCCCAGATCTTGCCACATAATAATAAAATTAAATATGATAAACTTATTTTTTATCATCGAGAAAAGCCAAAGCAAAAATTTCTAAAATTACTTTTAAAATGTTTTTACATTCCAAGGAAAATTCTCCATCTATAACACAGTTACTGACTTTTAAAAGTTATTCGTGAAATTACATGGACAGTAACTTCCAAGTGGTTTGCAGATACTCATATTTGGTCCATTTAATCTCTGTTGTGAAGCACCGTGCAGCCTTAACTATTTCTCAAGGTCGCTACTTTTATGGCTCGCTCCATTGCATATCAGCATTTCTTTCCCCGAGCTGTAAAAGGCACCAAATAATTTCCAGCAAGCCTAGTATCTATAATGTTTTTAGTTGGTACAAGGTGAACATGTGATTTCTGAATTGCTTGAATCGATAAATGATTAATCGCACATCTCACAACTATAAAGTTAATAGTTAGGATGGGACATCATGTGTCTTTTAAGGCTGCTGACCTGGGAAAATGATTTACTGCAAATAGTGCAGCTATGAGGTTTCTCACCAGTATGGACCACCATGTGTCTTCTAAGATCGTTAAGCTTGATAAATGATTTACTGCATATCCCACAGCTATGAGGTTTTCGCCAGTGTGAATCAATATGCGTTTATTTAGGTTGCTCAACCGTGTGAATGACTTATTCGCATAACTCACATCTATGAGGTTTCTCTCTTGTATGAATTAACATATGGCTTTTGAGATCGATCGTCTTTGAAAATGATTTACCACACAGATCACATTTATGAGGTTTCTCATCATCATGGATCAGCATGTGGCTACTGAGGCCACTTAGCTGTTTAATGAAATACAACATATCTCACAGCTACAAGGGTTTTTCAAAAGTATGCGTCAACGTGTGTTTTTTGAGGTCCTTATTTCTGATGAATGCTTTGTCGCATAGCTCACATCTATGAGACTTCTCGCCGGTGTGAATCAGTATGTGGTAGTTTAGGCTGCTCGACTGTGTAAATGATTTATTGCATACTTCACATATATGAGGTTTCTCACCAGTATGGATTACCATGTGCCTTTTGAAGTCACCAGACCCAGTAAATGACTTACTACAGATCTCACATCTATGAGGCTTCACACCATAATGGATCAACATGTGATTTTTGAGGCTGCAAAACTTGGTAAATGATTAACTGCACATTTCACATATATGAGGTTTCTCACCAGTATGAATAAACATGTGGTTATAAACTAAATGATTTATTGCATACTTCACATATATGAGGTTTCTCACCAGTATGGATTCCCATGTGCTGACTTAACTTGTGGTTATTAAGGCTGCTCGACTGTGTAAATGATTTATTGCATACTTCACATATATGTGGTTTCTCTCCAGTATGGATTACCATGTGTTTTTTGAGACTACCTGACCTTGTAAATGACTTACTGCACAACTCACATTTATGGGGTTTTTCAACATAATGGATCAAAATGTGGTTTTTGAGGCCCCTAGAAATGGTAAATGATTTACTGCACACTTCACATATATGAGGTTTCTCACCAGTATGAATAAAACTAAATGATTTATTGCATACTTCACATATATGAGGTTTCTCACCAGTATGGATTCCCATGTGCTGACTTAACTTGTGGTTATTAAGGCTGCTCGACTGTGTAAATGATTTATTGCATACTTCACATATATGTGGTTTCTCTCCAGTATGGATTACCATGTGTTTTTTGAGACTACCTGACCTTGTAAATGACTTACTGCGCAACTCACATTTATGGGGTTTTTCAACATAATGGATCAATATGTGGTTTTTGAGGCCCCTAGAAATGGTAAATGATTTACTGCACACTTCACATATATGAGGTTTCTCACCAGTATGAATAAACATGTGGTTATAAAGGCTGCTGACCGTGTAAATGATTTATTGCATACTTCACAGATATGAGGTTTCTCACCAGTATGGATCAACATGTGGTTTTTTAGGCTGCTCAACAGTGTGAATGATTTACTGCACATTCCACATCCATGAGGTTTCTCTCCTGTATGGATCAACATATGGCTATTGAGGCTGCCCAGCTTTGAAAATGATTTACCGCACACATCACAATTATGAATGTTCTTATCATCATGGATAAGCATGTGGCTACTAAGGCATCTCAGTTGTTTAAATGATTTAACACATATCTCAGAGCTACAAGGTTTTTCAAAAGTATTTGTCGACATGTGTCTTTAGAGGTTGTTATTCTGTCTACATGCTTTACTGCATATCTTACAGCTATGAGACTTCTCGCCAGTCGGAATCAGCATGTAGTAGTATAGCGTGCTCAATTTATGTCAATGACTTACATGTACGCATACTTCACATATGAGGTTTCTCACCAGTATGGATTACTTTGTGGGTTGTGAGGCCGCTAGAAACTGTAAATGATTTACTCCATGTGTCACACTTTTTGGGGTTTCTCACCACAATGGCCCATCTTGTGTCTTTTGTGGCTGCTTGACTTAGCATAACAGACATCTATGAATGTTCTCAGCAGTATGGACCAGCATGTCGTTACTAGGGCCGCTCAACTGTTTAACTGATTTACTGCATATCTCAGCGCTACGAGGTTTCTCACATGTATCCGTCAGTTTGTGGCTTGTTCCGTACCGTCCGGTATGTTGGCGCTATAAAACTGTCATTCGCAGATACATCCTGTTGTGAAGTCACATCCTTGTTACTCCATTCAAACATCACAAAGTATATTTTTCTTCGGTCTTTTTGTAGTAATTGCGTTTTTGCGGATGTTAAGTGTCTTTGTATTAACTTTAGTGTGACGGTAGTACGTCTGTAATTTTGGAACTACCCCGAAGTTAATTCTCCTCATGCAGATTGCAAGACTTTCCCGCTCTTATTCAGCAAAATTATTAGTTGTTGTATTTTAGTGCGGTGGTAATGTGAATCAAGTTTGGAACTATGCAGAAGTCACTCGTCCTCGTGCAGATTTCAAGACTGTCCTGTTCTTCTTCAGTGGAGTTATTGGTTGTTGTAAAGGCTGTGAGAAGATCTGAAAAATACAGAAATGCACCAAGATGCTATTTACCAAAGATTGTTATGGAAAACTAATTAGCCAACAATGATCAACGATAATAGGTAATTATTGTGTTTTGATTATGTCACAACGTTAGTATGGGTCGTGACAAACTACATGCAAATATGGTCGGCAAGAAAGATTGAATTGTGTTTGATTTGAGGTTTGGGGTAACTTGGTGGCTATGTTTCTTCCGATTTTGTAGAATTTGTATCCGCTAAATAGATGAAATGACATCTGAAACCTTGTCGCCAAAAGAAGCAACTAGATTTTAAGAACCAGTCCGTCTCACACCACTTTTCCTGGCAAAAGCTTAAGCGATTTACCAGTGCTCAAGTTTGGTCGGCTTCAGCTCTGCATGGAAGCACCATGTAGCCCAATCTATTTCTGCCCCCCCCCCCCCCCCCCCCCCGATGGGCAGGGTCGGAGATGCGCGCGTACAAAGAGAAGAATCAGATAAGAATCAGATAATTAAAATCAAAAATGGGTTCCTTTAAGAGCAATGAAAACATTCATAAGAAAGAAGATGGGTCATACTACGTAGTTTCGGCTAATAAAGCCTCATCAGTGGCCCTGTAATGATCCGGCAAAGAAAGCCAGAGGAAACATACTGCAATTTTGCGAATTTCGAATAGGCAGTCGATTCAAAGACTGATATAAATCAAAATGGGGTCCAAATAATTAAAAACCTGTCTAGAATATGAGTATAAACCAATAATTTATTTCCGATTTCTCAGAATATTCAAGCTGATCTCAAAGGACCAAAAGTAAAATATAAACTGCACTATGGTTGATGTACGGGGAGACGTTTTACGGCCGCCACACGGCACAACACCAGCTGCAGTGAAGGCAAATAAAAATCAAAAATGGGTTCCTTTAAGAGCAATGAAAACATTCATAAGAAAGAAGATGGGTCATACTACCTAGTTTCGGCTAATAAAGCCTCATCAGTGGCCCTGTAATGATCCGGCAAAGAAAGCCAGAGGAAACATACTGCAATTTTGCGAATTTCGAATAGGCAGTCGATTCAAAGACTGATATAAATCAAAATGGGGTCCAAATAATTAAAAACCTGTCTAGAATATGAGTCTAAACCAATAATTTATTTCCGATTTCTCAGAATATTCACGCTGATCTCAAATGACCAAAAGTAAAATATAAACTGGACTATGGTTGATGTACGGGGAGACGTTTTACGGCCGCCACACGGCACAACACCAGCTGCAGTGAAGGCAAATAAAAATCAAAAATGGGTTCCTTTAAGAGCAATGAAAACATTCATAAGAAAGAAGATGGGTCATACTACGTAGTTTCGGCTAATAAAGCCTCATCAGTGGCCCTGTAATGATCCGGCAAAGAAAGCCAGAGGAAACATACTGCAATTTTGCGAATTTCGAATAGGCAGTCGATTCAAAGACTGATATAAATCAAAATGGGGTCCAAATAATTAAAAACCTGTCTAGAATATGAGTATAAACCAATAATTTATTTCCGATTTCTCAGAATATTCACGCTGATCTCAAAGGACCAAAAGTAAAATATAAACTGCACTATGGTTGATGTACGGGGAGACGTTTTACGGCCGCCACACGGCACAACACCAGCTGCAGTGAAGGCAAATAAAAATCAAAAATGGGTTCCTTTAAGAGCAATGAAAACATTCATAAGAAAGAAGATGGGTCATACTACGTAGTCTCAAAATCTTTATGGTCCGATCAATGTATTTGTCATGCGCTGTATGAATGACATGTGTGAAGTTTCTTCATGTACTCACGGAATCGGTTTATTCTATGTACCACCATACGTATTGATGTCAAATCCATGAGTGTTCGTAAGTTTGGACTGTTCATACGTTTGGAAACTTTTTTTTTCAATGTATTTAAAGGGACCCCTATTCTCTAGGACCATTCCTCCCTATGTGTAACTGGTAGAAGTCTCAATTGTGTTAGTTCTCGTCCTAGATATCTGCATAATATTGCATTTAAGGAAATCGCATCACCCATGTTCGTGCCCAACACCTTAGTGTCTTTATCGTTCTGAAGCTTCAGTGAGTCCGCTGCAGCTCTAATTTCCCCGAAGCGCCTAAGTCGTCTTAGAACAGTCATTGTAGTCGATGTCAGTGCAAATGTCATATATGTACAGGGAGAACAACATTGGGTCGAGAAAAGTCCGTAAGTTGTTGGACTTCATTCAAATGATTCACCATTAATAGCAACTCCTTGTTTTTTGTGGCAAATAAGTAGTTAAGGTCGTAGTACCAAAGCGTTAATAAAAAATCATTAGTCCATAGACAAAATGGCAAATATCAATGTTCAGACCAACAGACATGGACTCCAGAAGAGTGTAATCAGGCGTCCACGGATAGTAAGCATTACTTGGTAAGCAAGCTTCGCCCACCATGCCCATCGAACCGAACGAAGAAAAGATGTAAATGTCGAGAAGGGTATGTCCGAGATTTTGGAAGTCTTCCTATAATGGCTTTCCATTGGCAAACATATCAGAAATAATTCTGGAAATGGCCACATTGTACGGATCAACAAGATCATGGTGCCTCCCATAGAACTTCTTAAGTGTTGATTGGTTTTTTGATAACCCTGGCATAACAACCTGGTAGTGAGTACCTTCCCACGTTCCATAAAGCCCTGATACTTTAAATAAAGGAAGCTACATGTATCCATTTCAGAAACTTTCCCCAAAAACTACTTGTAGTACGTAGTATGACAAATCTTCTTTCTTATGAATGTTTTCATTGCTCTTAAAGGAACTCATTTTAGATTTTTAATTGTACATGGGTTCACGACTAAAAAAAGAAATTGTTTCATATTTAACGATTTTAATCAAATATAACCATATTTATATGTATTCCAAATTTGAAAAAAAATCAAACAAAACTACAAATGTTTTCAGAGGAAAACAATGTCCCCCCACCACAAAAATATCTTCAATACTCATTTGACTTGAATAACTAGGTTAAAGTCACCAAAATGTAAGCTGCAAACACGCCATTTTTGGCCTTGGGCCAACGTTGGCTGTTTTTGGGACGCTGTGACACTGCAAAAAAGGTCAAGGCCACCAAAATCTATTCAAATCTGCGGAATGTTGTAGTGATATATTGTGTCAAGTTTGACAAAATATACGGATGACAAGGTCAAAACTCGATATTTTCAGCAATCAAAGGGAAATAACACAAAGATAAATGGGCCGACTTGGCCAGTTTTCGAACACATCTGAATTGTTATCGCCAGCCACCTTACATATAAGTTCCAGAAAGATCTGATCAAAACTGAAGGGTCTATGTTGATGACAAGGTAAAAAATCGGCATTTTCAGCAACCAAAGACACGTAACTCTTATGATAAATGTGCCGACTGTGCCGGTATTCGAACTCATCCGAGGTTTAATTCCCAGCCACCTTACATATAAGTATCAGAAAGATCCCATCAAAACTGAAGGGGCTACGGTGATGACAAGGTCAAAACTCGACATTTTCAGCAATCAAAGGGAAATAACTCTATGATAAATGAGCCGCCTTGGCATGTTTTCGAACTCATCCAAGTTTTATCCCCAGCCACAGAACATATAAGTTTCAGAAAGATCCGATCAAAACTGAAGGGGCTACGGTGATGAAAAGGTCAAAAATAGACATTTTCAGCAATCAAAGGATAAATGGGCCGACTTGGCCAGTTTTCGAACACATCTGAGTTTTTATCGCCAGCCACCTTACATATAAGTTTCAGAAAAATCTGATCAAAACTGAAGGGTCTATGTTGATGACAAGGTAAAAAATCGGCATTTTCAGCAACCAAAGGCACGTAACTCTATGATAAATGTGCCGACTGTGCCGGTATTCGAACTCATCCGAGGTTTAATTCCCAGCCACCTTACATATAAGTTTCAGAAAGATCCCATCAAAACTGATGGGGCTACGGTGATGACAAGGTCAAAACTCGACATTTTCAGCAATCAAGGGGAAATAACTCTATGATAAATGGGCCGCCTTGGCATGTTTGCGAACTCATCCAAGTTTTTATCCCCAGCCACAGTACATATAAGTTTCAGAAAGATCCGATCAAAACTGAAGGGGCTACGGTGATGAAAAGGTCAAAAATAGACATTTTCAGCAATCAAAGGATAAATGGGCCGACTTGGCCAGTTTTCTAACACATCTGAGTTTTTATCGCCAGCCAACTTACATATAAGTTTCAGAAAGATCTGACCAAAACTGAAGGGTCTACGTTGATGACAAGGTAAAAAATCGGTATTTTCAGCAACCAAAGGCACGTAACTCTATGACAAATGTGCCGACTGTGCCGGTATTCGAACTCATCCCAGGTTTAGTTCCCAGTCACCTTACATATTAGTTTCAGAAAAATCCCATCAAAACTGAAGGGGTTACGGTGATGACAAGGTCAAAACTCGACATTTTCAGCAATCAAAGGGACATAACTCTATGATAAATGGGCCGACTTGGCCGGTTTTCGAACTCATCCGAAATTTTATCCCCAGCCACCGTACATATAAGTTTCCGAAATGTCCGATCAAAACAAAGGGGCTACATTGATGACAAGGTAAAGAATCAGCATTTTAGCAATCAAAGGGACGTAACTGATGATGAATGGGCCGACTTTGCCGGTATTCGAACTCATCCAAGGTTTTATCCCCAGCCACCTTACATATAAGTTTCAGATAGATCCGATCAAAACTGAAGGCGCTACGGTGATAACAAGCATTTTCCCATTGTAAGTTTACGGACCTTGTTGTTGCCATACCAACCAAAGTTTTCATGTGATTTCGAAAAAAAAAGCTTATGTCATCAATGCCCTACCAGCGGCATGCTACAGATGAGAAATGATTGCGATCAGCCTGCTGGCTGCAGAGATATGGCTGCTCAAATGTGTGGACGGACGGACGACGGAGGACCTACTATACTATAAGCTCCCCTGGAATGGCATTTGGCAGGGGCATCCGTGTCCTATGGACACCTTTTCTAGTTTAAATATAAATTTGGGGGTTAGAGGGGTGTTCGTTACACGAACTTCTTAACATGATGTGTCACTTTTTATTAGGTGTCATAAATCTGTGATTTCATAATGTTAGATATATACTTTTACGATCAAATATGCAAGATTTGTAAATTCCCTTCGGTCTGTTAATAGTGTAATCCCGCAAAACAACTACGGACATGAATTCAGTCCTTCTCGTTTCCTTTTTGTCAACGCAGAACACTTTTAATTTCATTTTTGACAGATAAATGTGATTATACATTATTATAACGTCATTGCTATGACGTTATTCCAGTGTGTAGTACGTGTTGGTAGGGTCGGGCTTTACGCAATTACGAATCGGTCTTATTAGATAAACAATGTGAAATTTATAGAAAAAATCCGGGAAGTAGTGGCGCATATGAAAGAATGCCAATATCATTAACCCATATATGCCTCGCGGGCTTTTCTCTGGGAAATAAACAAACAGTACAGACCCAGATCAGACGCCGCAGAACACGGCGTCTGATATGGGTCTACACTGTTTGCTAAAAGAACATTCATTTTTGTAAAATTTGCCACCAAAACAAATAAACCTGACACCCTTATACACGTAATTGGAAATGACCACTCCCAACTTACCTGGTGGAAGATTCCATTGTCATATAGAAGCCTCCGTGGTGCAGTGGTTACGCTACTCGCCTTGTAAACCAGGGATCGCAGGATCGATCCCGGGCTTCTCCAGACTTTCGGATGAGTCTTTAAACCGAGGTCCCGTCTCCGTATGACCTTAGCTGTTGGTGGGACGTAAAACTAAAACTCACTCACTCACTCCATTGTCATATGGGCCGCGCCAAGCGATTTTGGTACTTATCACCTATGCGAGCAGCAAAGGTTCAGGCGAGCCTGCGCATCCGCGCAGTCTCGCCAGAACCTTCGCTGCTCGCTCATACAAGCAGTGAATCAAGAGGAACCTTCAGACAGAAAGCCATATCCCTGGCTCCTCTGAATGGCTGGGCATGCGCAGTTAAAATGTGTCATGACGGAATGCTCGAAGACCCAAATTCGTTTGGCGGGGCTCATATATGGGCTTAAACTTAGAAGAATAGTTTGTTTCCCTCACTCCACCCCCTTCAGCAGAAAAGAATGACTGGCCAAACAGGTATCCAAAATGAAAGATTGCCAGGATAGTTGTTTGTTTGAATTAAGGTTTAACGTCCCCGTCAACACTATTTAGGTCATTTTGGAGACGCTGCTTCAAATTTTGTGGGACTTTTACCAGAGTGAGATAAAACTAGAGCTGCCGCCTAACGGGCGCCAATTATACCCCCGCATGCGTTGTCCGACAAATTTTTACAAGTATTTGACCTTGAGGAAGGTCAACGTAAAGGTCAAGGTCAGGTTTGTGTATATCAATCTTAAGTACTAGTGGCAAGGTGTGTGAATATTAAAGAAATCGGTCAAAGAATAAGGAAGTTATTAGCAATGTTAAAGTTTTTTGTAACGGACCGACGACGACAGACGACAAGCTGACTCCTATATACCCCCTTCAAACTTCGTTTGCGGGGGTATAATGACATCTCAAGCCCTGTCGCCCAATGAAACGAAAAGGCTTATATGCATTGGGCGTTCTGACTAACACCGCTTTGCCTGGCAGGCTTAGTCCTTCTAAACGGTTTAGCAGTACTCATGTGTGGTCAGTTTTAGGTCTGCTTGGAAGCAGTCCATCTATTTCTTCAAGCCCCGATAGGCGGGTGCGTTTGAGTTTACGTCCCCACCACCACCAAGGTCATATGGAAACGGGACCTCAGTTTAAAGACACGCCCGAAAGTCTGGTGAAGCCCCAAATCGACCTCACGACCCCTGGTTTGCGAGGCGAGTAGCTTATCCTCTACACCACGGGATATGAGATACAAGTATTAGCTTTTACAAAAAGCTTGAGTCTACGCTTAGCACACAATAATTTGTGTAGTCATAGGATTGGAATGTCAAATGACAAAGCTGCGCATGTGTACTGTAAAACCTGTGAGCCTTACGCTGGTGAATCAGGCTGTGTCATCACATTTTAGCTCCTGGGTATCTTTTTCTTTGATTCATGATGAAATTCCTATAAAGTTCTGTGATAATAACTCAGTATTTTTTTATCAAAGTCATTTTATTCTGCATACTCAATATCTAATTTATTATTTGATCTTAACATAATAATTCCTTTAAATAAATTTATTATTTCTCTAGTTTGTTTTTCGATTTTTACTTAATGATTGCTTAATAACTTTTTTTAAGTCAATTTGCTTTTTTATTGCAATTTTTAAAATTAAATAACCTTTAATA